>JAGVSL010000125.1:1200000-2400000 GCA_022494535.1 Himalopsyche phryganea | reverse complement strand
AAAATTGTTACTTTTATATTGTTAAGTATTTTAATGATTTAGGAATAAAATTTATTATATTTTGAATAAAAATCAAAATATGTTTTGTACTATCGGTTGTTAATTTCAGCAATATCTTCAAATTCTAACACACGCGTTTTAAGTTATTATAATTATTTAACTGCAATTCCACTCAAATGATAATGTTTTATAATTAAATTTCATCTCTCAAAGATTGAGAAGCAGCGGGGTTGCCCATCCAACAGGCCATGCCACTAGTATTACGCCGTGCTCACTTTTCAATCAGGCACTCACTACTATACGATGGTAGTAGATATGATCATGAACCATTTTGAATCAAAACTGACAATCCTTAAGCAAAATGTGTACAAAAATGGCTGATATTATTTCCGCCTCTTGTGTTTTTATTGTTCAGAAATTTAACAAACAAAAACATCGTTTCGTTGAAAGAACCAATTGTGATTACCTGTTTTTGATTCTACACTTTTTGTTCTGTTATATCATTCGAGGCAATTTTTAGCAATCTTTCGAACACTATCTTTAGCCTTTTCATATTTGTAGGTAAGATTTTTTGATTATTTATTTCTGAAAACCAAAGTATATTGGAGAACTGTTTATTCTGAAGAAAAAAATATTCGTTCTACCGATGTTTTAAAATTATTACATTCAGTAAGAATAACATTGTTGAATTATTTACTCAGTTAAAAATAACGTAAAACATATTTTACGAATAGTTAGTTACACATTCTTTAATTAAGTCTTTGTTTTTATAAATTCTTCTCCTTCTAGTTTTCCGTTTTCCGTATTTTAATCCACGTTCATACAGTAAGTGGTGAAGAAAATGTCATTCCGTTAACTTTTCAATAGTAAAAATAACAATAAAAAAACTAACTCTCTTTTAATTCCTTTTAATTAATGTATTTTTAACAACTGAATAATTTACTCTTTTTTAAAAAAAAAAATAGCCAATATGTGACATAATGTGAATTCTTGGTGAAACATTTCGACAAAAGCTTTTTGACATGAACTGATTAAAACTTAATTGCTCAAGACAAAAATGACTTGACTCATTATTAGACAAGTCCTATTTCTGAATTCATCCAATAATTATTATTTCTCTCCTTATGACTAAGGTTTAAGATGAGATTGGATAGGAGACAAAAAGGAAGGATCATTAATCACTGACATCTATACTGTTGGATTCAAATGCTTAAAGCGATTGAAAAATCATTAACCAAGACCTCCGTAAGATCATTGATCACTCGGCTTTAGGACTAGAACAGATATTTAATATTTTTTACTAATCATATTTGTTTTGAAGATATTTAAACCAACAATGAAACCACTTTATTTCGTCCATGTTCCACAATAATTTGTTTTTATAAAATAGTGAAAAGAGCATACTAGTTGAGCGAAACCGGTCATTTTGTCTTCATAAAAATCATAGAATGTGTAAGATACAAATGATATAATATAGTTTATAATAATATTATGTTGTGCCATTTTTCTCTCCTTCTTCGGGGACGAGTTTATAATCCTGGTACTCTCCTACTATAAACCTACATGCTCCCATTTTTTTCTGTATAGCGGAAACCATAACCAAACATTTTTTTTATTAAAAATTGCTCTTCGTATCGATTATATGAGTCGCCAGTTGCATGAACCGTTTGGCTGATCAATGAATTGCATAGAGAGGTGGAAATTTTTAGCAACAAACTCTGGGTATTGTTAATTTTTTTTTCATTCTTTTATGATTTTTCATGTTAATAATATTTATTGATCTATTTTCTTACCTTTTAAGAACGTTATTTATTATTTTATGTACTGTATAAATACATGGCGTTAATAATTTGGTATAAAAGCATAAATAATTCTTCAATCAATACAATTTAATACCATTTTATTTTGGAAGTAAATCTTGCTTGGCTATGAGACACAAACACTTTAAATATTAGTAACGCAAATATTTGACATTGGGTTAGTTTAAAGATGTGATTTTATAACAACAGATTTAAGATAAATAAAAATTATTTTCACTCTACTTAAAAATCTTTTATTTTTAGTGACAAAAAAATAGCATCAGAACTAATTTAAAATGTTATTTTTAAACCTGTTCCATCAGCAAGCTCTTTCATAATCGGATTATAAAATTTTAACAAACGTCAAGTCTTAATAATTCTTCCAAAAAAAGACGATTCTCATTAAGAAATACTTCGCTACCCTAAATGTAAATTGTTGGAATCAGCATTCTCGGAGATACGTATTTTATTTGCAAAGTCGTTAACATGAAATTAATAAGGACTAAGTACGCTCTTTTTAAATATTTTAATCATTTTAGGATTCTTTTTTATTTAATAAAGAACTTGCTATATTAATTTCAATGTCATCATGAGATAGGGTTCAATACTAAGATCAAGTCAAGGTAAAAAAATTAACAAACAATGATTTTTTCTAACTAAAAATGTGAGATCAAAACTATTGAGTTGTGTGTAGGGAATCGAATCTCATACCTTTAATACAATCCCGGAATTCCGAGATTCACAATTTACAATTTTTCAATTCCGAAATTGGTCATAAAGTATAATTTCATGTTTTAAATTGTACATTAAAAAAAATCTGTGACCATTATTGCCTCAATAGGAATGAATTAATATGACGTTATATTTCTTTGGGCATGGGATTATTCAAAAGATTTAATTAATTAAAAAAAACATCTTGTTGTCAAAATTATCTGATCCTGTCTACGGAAGTTAGACCATACTATATATAATAATATGTATTAATTATGTAGGTGTTATAAAAAAGTATTTATATAAACAAACCATGGTACACGATATAGTTAATCAGGAATTATTTAATTCCAAATGTGAATTATTTTTTTACATTTATAGTGATTCCCTAAATCCCGGGATTGTCTTAATATCAACGACGGGATTACGGGATCGACTTATTGACCGTAATCACGAGACTTTAGTGTAACAGATCCCGGGGTTGCAAACTCTAGTTGTGTGGTATTTTTTGATCATAAGTAACTTAATATCTCAAATGATTTTGACTCAAATGTTCCATCAAGTATATTCAGTCGAACGTGTTCAATTTCTTTTTTTTTGCTTCACAAAATGTGTATGACTACAGTTTATTTGATATTTTGTCATTACTTGTGAATTTTACCATTTCAAGTAGTTGGTTAAATTTTATAGACGTTTTTAGCGACAACATTTTGGGAATCAAAATATCATTACTGTATCAATCTTGTATGTGTGTTGACGTCAAAATCAAATAAAACATCGCGTTTTATAGGTTTTCTGAAAATATCGCTCATATATTATTACCAATTCGTCAATCCATCGTAAAGATCGTGATAGCTATTTATAAATTTAACATGTATATCAATAACCTGCGTTTCAATAATACACTTTTTAACTTTTAAGGTGTTGACTGTCAATTCTTGGTGGAAAGCCATTATATTTAAAAAATAATACACAATTTGTAATAGGTACACTACTTCCAGATGTTAATGATGATCAGTTTCACTCATCATGAGAATCATTGACTGAAAAATTATAAATAATAACAAGGCTATTTAAATAAAATTCAATTTTAATAATTAAAAGCCATATCAAACAAATTACATATGAACAAAATTAAATAGTCTAAAATTAAAATGTTAAGAACCTCTCACCATTCGATTAATGCTAACCTGGAATCACAAATTAAACGTCATTAAAATTTAATTATTTGAGAAAATAATAATTTATAAATACGCATTAAGCAAAATAGAAAATTGAAAAATTTACGAAAAATTTTGTGAAGATGGTTGATTTATAGTCATTGAAATTATTAACATTCAATTTTATTTGAATTATTGAGATTTTGTACACTTCCATGTATTTTGTCACTATCGACCCGGGTTTCGCCTTTCGGCATCTTCAGGCATTCGAGCGCACGAATGGACTCGAATTGACAGACAGTAAACAGTGCCTAACGTTTATATAGAAGATAAAAATACGACAAATATTATTTACGGAATAAAATATTGTAAGTCTAGGATCCACACTGAAACCTGAGTTAAAATTTCGAGAATCGCCTTAATCCTTATTGTGTAAACAAACACATTAACAGAGTGGTGAATTTCCGCTTTCCAACTAATATTAGAATTACCACACTGATACCTGTGCCTAGGATCCACACTGATACCTGAACACAAGTATCCTGCGCTCGAATGCCTGAAGATGCTGAAAGGCGAAACCAGGGTCGTTAGTGACGAAATACATGGAAGTGTACAAAATCTCAATAATTCAAATTTGATATTGAAATTCCATCACGCACCCTCAGTCGATGTCTTTAATTTTATTCAATTTTACATAAATAGCCTTGTCATGATTTATATTTTATCCATTGATAATGCTCGTGATGAGCTAAGCTGGTCTTGAGCATTATAGATATATAGAAGTAGTACAAAACAAATTGTGTTTTATTTTTAAAATAAACTTTTTGTAACAAAGTACTTAGACATTTTTATTATATACAGCGATGGTGATGAAGACAGAAAAATACAGGTCATATTTTTTATCATCCCTGTGTCACAATTGACTCAGATTTATGTAATCTGGACGCTACCAATTCGTCATTCATCAAACCCAATCTAAAAATAATCAGTCACCAACGGTGGGATGGTATTATAATGGGTTGAAAACGAAAAAAATGTCAAGTAGTGTTTTAACTGAGCTTTTTTATGAGAAACAAATTATCATTTTCTAAATCTAAATAACTAGACAATTTATTATGTTACGTCTTCAAACAGAAAATATATATAATAATAACAATTTAGAGAGAAAATACATTCATTGAAAGCTTTAGTAGTCAATATTAGTTTATGAAAAAATATATTTTTAATTTTTCGGTATGAGTTCACAATCATTAACATAAAATTAACAAACAGTATTGTTGGGTCCGTAGTTCTGTAATCAACGTCGTTGGGTACGGTTACGGCTGTATCAGGTTCGAATCCCGGTACGGATGGTTTCATAAATTAATGTGTCAATCGATTTAGTGTTCTCAAAAGTTTTCTCCCACTCATCCGATCCTAAAAACGGGGCGTAGTAAGAGTGATAAGCTAACCACTTGTCCTGTTCTAACCCTATCCCTCTATATCTACTCTCTTCGAAAAAGACAGGTTGAGCAACTAAGTGATTAAAAAGCAGTTTTCGTAGAAAAATTCTGTTGAGATACCTTCATTAGAAATCCATATGTTAGCTTTAAACTTATAATTTGTCATTTGATATTTAAAGAAAGTACAGATAAGAGTCGAATATATTGGTTAGAAAGAGATTAAAATATTAAAGACATAAGCGTTCATTGTATGCAACTTAACAAATCAATGAATAAATATTAGTTTCCAAAAATTGAATACTTGACAACAAGTCTAAGAGCAATCGACGATTTGGTCATGGATGGCGTTTTTCTATCCGGAAAAACCAATGTACACATGTTTTGCATGATATAGAAATTCATATATCGATTGAATGTTCAATGCATGCAAACGTCAAATCAGGGAATCGAAAGCGTATAACATTGACACAGAACTCATTCTGCTACTTTTAAAATCACCTAAATATTTAAAAAGAAATCCATAAAAATGAAATGAAATTTCCGTCTGTCAAAAAAATATCAACAAGTGTCTGAAGATTTGTTAAAAAAAAGCTGTTGAAAATAGAAGGGTCGGCCCAGCAAAGCTGGTTGGCTATTCCACCCAAATTATGGATTTTATATAAAATTACTCGGCTACACGGTCTGTGTTCTATATTTCAAAAAAAAACACGTCTATCTGGTTCAGTTAAATGAAATAAAATATTGTGGTAGCAAATTGAATGAGACACAGAGCGGATGATAAATTTGTTATATTTTGCGAATATTCGGAATAGTGAAACAAAAGTAGTTTTAAATTAACTTACTTGACTTATGTATTGAAAAGCTTTATCAGTCAGTTAGTAAGAATTATGCGTTGGTTTATTAAGTTTACCGAATATTATTGCGACCAAATTGTAAAGAGGATTTAACTGTACCAAATTGAGCAGTATGGTGGAACTGTACGATTCAAAATTGGCATTCGAAGCATTCATCGCTGACAATTCACCGCACAACAGTCAAATAAGTCCAGGCTATTTATAAAATATTCATTTATTTACAGAATAGTAGGTATAATAATAAGCAATCTTTAACTCAATGTGGAAATTCTGGGACTCACGGTTGTACTCGGTCACAGCCATGTGCCACTTATTCAACGGATGCATTCTGACGGTGCTGTTTTATGGTTTAAAATGGACAGGCTGCAGAGTAACTCGTATCGCATTGGCCTCAAAGTCAATGCGAGTAAAACCAATGCGCTCTGCAACAGTTTCTGTTCAGACCCAGACTACCCTCTGACGATCGCGGGGCAAGACACCGAGAGAGTCGACGGCTTCAGGTACTTTGGTGGTACATATCACGGGAGATGGAAATCCGCGTAAAGAGCTCGCAATCCGATTAGGGATAGCTGGAGCAAGTCTTAACTCAATGCGGAAAGTCTGTGACTCACGGTTGTACTCGGTCAGAACCAAGTGCCACTTATTCAACGCATGCATCCTCACGGTGTTGATTTACGGTTGTGAGTCGTGACACCTCACGAAGGCACAGGTTAACTGTATACTGTGATTTGAAAACAGATGTTTTTGGCGAATACTAGGGGTACGGTGGTTTGATTTTGTCAGAAACTCGGAGGTAAGAGAGCGGACTAACCAGCCTTTTAATACGTCCAAAATAAACAAGCGACAACGGACCTGGCTTAGACACGGTAGCCTGAATCATGTCTGTCTCTACTAACAACCAGATAGATTCCATCGTGCTATTATTTGGTGGAGCTATGGGATGCTGGGATGACCTGGGAGAAAGCGAAGAGACTAGCGAGGGACAGAGAAGCTTGGAATGACCATATGCTCTAAATAAGGAGAAGATATTGTTAAAAAGAAGTAAAATAATTAATGAAAGAAATTTCCATCATATTTGAGTGGTTAAGCGCCAAACCAAGCTGTACAACGAATATATTCAGATGAGATAACTGGACTCAAAGCTAACGAATAATTTTCAATCAAAGATTGTGTTGTCAATGTTTTTTATGTCTGTATTCATTTAACGGATAAATTTTTGAATTATAAATAAATGGAATTTTTTGTACTTTTGTATGTCATCATAATAGATGAATAGATGAGGAAAATTATTGGCATATCTGGCTTTAAGGGAACCTAAAAATTTATCAAAATTTTGTGACTTAAGCAAAAGTAGAAACACATAGGTGGCAGCAGTAATACTGTTTACAATTCTGAGGCATAGGCACTTGTGGCTTACAAAGGAACACCATATGACTTAAATTGCATCATCAACTCATTTTATTTAGTTTCTTTGTTTAGTCTGGTTCTGCCCCTTGCCACACATTTATCAAGTTCTTAAATACAATAATCACTCGAATGGTGGTGGTTTCGTTCAGCAAGGGAACACTTTTCAAATGACGAAAAAATACTAACAATAAAATAGAGAAAGGAGCATCTGAACGAACAATTGAAATGTTAACAAAATCTTAAAGCTTTTTTCAATTATTACATTATTTTTATGTTATGTAAAATATATATTTTAATGTATATCAATATATTATCAAACAATTAATACAAAAGAAGACATTTTTTTGTGAAATTGGAAGTAAACTGAAACATATGACAAATATTTGTATGTCGTGTTGAGAACTTTTTCCGTCGATGAACGAAAAGAAATTGATGATGATGATAACGATGAAAAATTAACACTTTCAAAATAGTAAAAACACTTTTTCTCAGTAAAAACTGTCATTCCATGTATGAATTGATCTTTAATTTTTATTAACCTTCCCGTTACCATAGGTGCACCATGCATGATTGCCATACGAGTTGAAAACATTAATATCTCGCTTATTAGGTTTTATATAAATTTAGGATTTTAGCTATTTGTAGGTAAAATAGTTATGTAATAAAATTAAAATAAATAAGTGGTTCGACTCAATGTTTTCATCATAAAATTGATAAAATAACAAATCTCTGATGACAATAATATTATTGCGAACTCAATGAAAGTGATAGCGATATGTAGAATTCTATACGCAAGAGTGACGCACGATATATATTTGTTAAGTTGAGACAAAGCGATAAATGGTATTAGTTAGAGGGAGAAAGGATCGGATGCATCTTCGCTTGTAGTTATTTTTTATGCAGTGTCATGTGGTGGAGTTACTATCTCTGTCGCACAACCTCACTTGTATATGAGCAAGTAGGATACAAGAGCGTTCTCCCGCAAGCCCTTGTATCTCACTCTCACCCTTTACTTTACATGAGATTGAGTGGGAAAGAGAGAACGGCACGTCACTCACTTACTTGAGTTTGTTATAATATGAGTCAACTCGTCAGGTTTACGTTTCAAATGGACTGTAGAAAGCAGAAGCGAGACATGCCTGCACCTTATGTGACGTATTTTTTCCATGTCGTTCATATCTCGATTATGTTACATGAAAATATGTAAATTTCAAGCTCTAGACACAAAATAAAGTGTAAAACGATAAAAATATGGTATTTGAAAACAGGATAACATTTTTAAAGCGATCAATTAGCTTTAAAAATTCTCAATACATGACCAAGTCCAAGTGATACAGCTTGTGTCGACCACGGCTGGTGACGTGATTTTTTTGGCGCGGACTTGAAAAAGTTAATCTGAGATTTTTTTATATTAAACTTCTTATTTGACAATGGTATCAAGAAAAGCTTCTATTTAACCTAATACGACTATCCTTTTCCGGTCGAAAAATAATCTAAGCTTAATGACTTGATCTTTGATAAATATTTGCGATCGAATTGTTTCATACAGGGTTCAACACTGAAAAGAATATTTTATAGTGTAAGAGCTTAGTCTCCATAGAGATATGTGTATGCGCAAGCAATCACCGCCCACCTGCCAACGTTTCTATTTTCCCCGTTGATATAATATGTACCAAACATCGCGCAATCAATTTTGAATGGGAATTGAAAAAAATATGACCAATCTACTTTTGACGCCTTCACCAAAATTGAATAAGTCCCATACCCCGCTGACTTTGCGATTCGAATTTACAAATGGCGGATGATGAAAAAAGCACTTTCCATTTTGCCGCCCTTTTTATTGTACAGTGTGCTAAATAACCACGTAGTTCAAGGTCAGACGAATTTAAATAGATTTTATATTCAGTTAGGTTCGTTATTAAGTTGGATTTATTAGATTCTGATATTTCAATACGCGACTTATTAAATTTACAATTGAATGGTGTCTGGAAAAAATGTTATTTCAAAAGAATACAGGAATATTCCCCAGAATTTACAGCTTTGTGTAACCTACCGAGGAAAAAGTTGATTAAAAAGTATCGGTAACTGATAATCCCTACATGTTGGAACGAATATTTAAACCTTTTCAAACAGTGACACTGAATATCGGTTGAAAAATAAGCTAAATTAAAACCAAGGAGGAGCATGCTTCAAAACCGACAAAACTGGATTAGTCAAGGAACTTGAACAATGATACAACGTTTTAAACAATGATTTTGCGATTGCCAACTGGTTTCATTTCTTGGTCTCCAATACCACAAAGCAAAATGAGAAAATTAAAACAAGATGTATTGCTTTAAAAAGACATACTTTTCAAAGTATTTTTAAATCTAGGAGTGTCCGTAGACAAACTATTACCCACCATAATAATTGTGAAAGTAACTGGATTAGTCGACACATTTGTGAGTATTTTATAAATGCATATACGAACGCATGAATGAGGGTGTAGTTTATGAAGTAAGGTGCGATTACAAGTTTTCTCTTTATATAGAGATTTAAAACTATCCACTTTCATAAAGCTGCAAAAAGAGAAACTAGACAGGCCATTTATTCATTATATTATTTACAAGCGTATTCCGGAGCCATGGGTACTAAAAAAAGTCCTCAAATAAGCCCCAGGAAAAAGGAAATTAATGGAAATGCTGAGGACATTATGGGTGAGCGAAGTGATGCTGACAGGTTCCTAAAATCCTCGAATTGAGTATTATGGACTGAATAGAGGAAAGTCGTAGGAAATATCAGGGCTCAAGTTGAAAAGAAATTAAATTTTATAAGACATGTTTTTATTGTTTGTGGTAGTGCAGGTGATGCTCTATCAAAAAACTCACCAAAAGAATCTCATGGTTTCATATAGTTTTTAGAGTTTAAGCTTCGTATATAGTTTCAAAAGTACTCATTAGTGTTACACTTTCTATGTTAAAAAGCATTTTCTTTGACGCATGTATCATAATGCAAGTATTCATTTATTATGTATTATCATAATGCGATAGCGTTGTGTTTTATATTTCTATAAACAATGATTTGTCGACTAATATTTATACTAGTTGCAATTACTTAATTTAAAAACCTTCTCGTCGTTTTTACACACTTCTTAGCTCACACTGTAAATTTTTAAACGAACGGAATTGAGTGTTGCGTTTAATTGGGTTAGTGGCACTTCTCTCTCAAGATGGCGACTTCCGGTGCCTCTTTGATATCCGGCACTTTGACGACGTAGCCGGCGTCGGGACGTCGAGCCTCTTATCGAGGTGGGGAAACAACGCTGTCAATTAAACGGCTGCACTTGAATGCAAGCTCTAAAATAATATATTCTTACATTGAACTCCATTTAGTTGGCAATGCGGAAATTTGAAATATTGTGAAAGTTATATTTAAAATTTCATTTTTACCCAAACTATTAAGATACTTATTTTCTGGTTATACTTCAAACAAAAACAGAATTTTCAGAACTTTCAGTGTTAGAAAGGTATTTTTTTAATCAAAAATCCGTTCAAGCAATACAAAGAACCTTAGAGTATTGTTATAATTATCATATCAAAATAAAAATTGATAACTTAATTATTTCACTGGCTGTCCTACTAATGCAACGCGTTTCGCTTCTTTAAGAAGCATCTTCAGACTAACTAAATCGCAAGATTATTTCTTTTTAAGGTTAACAATGATTCAAAAAAGTTAAATATAAAGGGCAGGGTGTGTTTGTTTCCTTCTACTGGACGTGGGGAGCGGGCAAGACTCAAAGAATAATAATAATTACCATAACAGTACTAATTTCAAATTAATTGCAAGTGTTTGGAGGTGAAAATCCCATCATCATTTTTTTATCATTGTTTTTGTCTTCTCTCCTCCCCTCCGTACGTTCAGTAGAAGGAAACAAGCCCACCCTACCCTACTTTTATCTTAAGAATTTCTATCATTGTTTACCTTAGAAATAAATAACCTTGCAATATAGTTAGTCTAAATATGCTTCTTAAAACGGCGAAACGCGTTACATTAGTAATACAGCCTGTGGAATAAGTAAGTTATTACTTACAATTTTATATTAAAAATGAATTTACACAAATTTACCACCGAATACATATGGTAATTTTTCCCTATTGATTACTCCCGTGGTATTTTATAAGGAAACTAGTATTCGGTCCTTCATTTTTCAAACGTAAATGAAATATCACGACATATTGAATTAGCAAATAGCCCGTGATTTATGTTTCACTGCATAACTTTCATAAGGATAATTGTATTTATTGTGATTATTTAAAACATCTTATTGGTCTCTATAAGCCTCCCATAAATAAAACGAACACCAACTCTTTATTTAAATAATTTAAGACATCGACTAAGGGTGCTTGATGGAATTTCAATATCAAATTTGAATTATTGCGATTTTGTACACTTCCATGTATTTTGTCACTAACGACCCGGGTTTCGCCTTTCGGCTATGCAATCAATCTTAACCGAATATTATAAATACATCTCCACCAAGCTATCGCTGTATCCATCAGAAATAATGATAATGAATTAATGTGAATGTTTTAAAGTAGTATCACATGATGTGAGTCGTGTTGAATATTAGTTTTTCAAAAGTTCCTGTTTACAAACAAACAATACAATTATTTATAATAACGCACTGTCATAAAAGTAAATGTAAAGTTGGCTTGTTTTCCAAATTGCCAATCAAAAATATGTATGCATGTCATTTAATTGTCGCAGAGTTTCATTGACGAATTAAGCCACCACATCATTAATTTATATTATATATACCCATTGAGCGAATGGACTAGTTTACACGCTGATACCCTTTTCACATAATAAAGTGATTTATGTGAAATATTGATATTTAAGCATACTGTAACTTACTAAAAATCTAAACATGCAAGGCTTAATTATTTCCTATCAATTTTGTATTATTTAAGTAAGTTTAATAACTTTCTGTAAATGGCTGGTCTACGCATGCCACTCTTAATGGGTGGGGTTGGTTGATTTGCATGGTGGTTGGTTGGTTGGTGATTCATGCTTAAAAAAATATTGACCTAGTACAGCTAGTTTTTCAGTTTTAAATTACTTATTATTTTTATATGAAAGGTTAAAATATAAAACACGTTTCATTGAATATTTGTTGACAAACTTCAAAATTTATTATAAACTCCACTCAATAATGTGCTATTTAAATCTTTCCACTTGAATATGTAGTAGAATATAATACCTCAAAGAAAAATGACAGTTTTGAGGTTGCTTTTACTTCTTTTCATTCAAGATGGCGGTTTCCGGCGCGTCTTTTTACTTCCGGCGCTTTGTCGGTAGCCTTTGGACGAGGAAAGTTGATATGAAAGAAGAAAGCCAGCGTCTTCTTTGTAATTGTTATCGTCCCAAATATAATCATTCTAGACTTGCTATTCATTTTAGATAAAGGAAAGAGTCTTTATATGCTTAAATATATGTTCATATTTAAACATATATATATATTTCATTATATTGGCTAAACTGCTGCATAAAATGCCAGCAACACTATTATCAGATATATTTAAGCTATTGAAGAAACCAACAAAAATGTTTGTAATTTTAACAGTGTCTAACAGCAAAAAAAGATAAGTCCATATTTTGTCAAAACTTTACAAAAAATACGCACCTATAAATTATAAGTCATATCACACAATATTTAATGATACATAACTTGCATACAAAAAAGAACGATTAATCCTTTTTTCATCTCATGGAAATTTCACGCAGACAGAGATAAATTTAATATCACTATATTTAAATTATTTTTGATTATGTTTATTGCGATTCGCGGTTGACTGGTTTTATAATAGGCATAGTGCTATTTCTTGGAAATACAGTACGATATAAAAAAACTTTTAATAAAACTAATAATAAGGGAAACACAAAAACGTGACATACAGGTTTTTACTTTTAGACGTCTGGTATAACGCGTAGAATACATTACCCTTCTCCATCCACTACTGTTTTCACATCCCTTAAATTTATATGGTAGTATGTAGTAGCGTAACAAACGTTAAGCGTATTCACAGTTTTCCCCCCTTTAATTGGAAGTCTCTTTGTCTGCCCAAGATTTGGTGGAGTGAACTTAAGTGTGCATATAATCAATCCCTCCAGATAAATGAAAAGCTTCTATGAGTTGAGCTCTACTCGCTCTCCGTATGACGACGTAAATTTTTTAAAAGCCTGATAATTTGTCTTATTCGCCACCAATTCAGTGTGGTCGATCGGTCCAAATGAAGATTGGGCTGACTTGCGCAGCTCTTTCCGTTCTTCATGCATTAAATGACGCGTCGACTATTGTTTATTGTAATAATTAACTAAAACAGCTAAGAATTAAGAGTTTCCGTTCCAATTTGCTATAATTAACCGCATAAGGCTAGCGCCGGTCTAATAGCTGAGTGTTCAACTCTTTTAGGCGTTCATCACACATGATTGTGTGATCAAGGGCTCAAACCCTCTATAATGTACTTTTATTAGCTATTAATTTACGACAACTAAGCCATAATCCTATGAACTGGTGGTAGATTGAGCGATTACTTAAAACCTTGTCTTACCTTTTCCATATCCTACACATCATAACCTCTTGAAATAGATAAGTTGGGCGTCTGATAAAAAACTAGCATCAATTGAGACACTTGTAAGTGATTCAGAAAAATAGTTCATAAAACACAATGAGAAGATTTTTACACTTGCTTAGCCATACAGTAATTACAGTCAGTTGAGCTATCAAAATGAATAAACTTATGACATCAAGAACATGTTTCAAAGCGAAACAACATTTAACAAAATATCTTTTAGCTTCTGAAATTGAAATAAATGACTATTCACAGCTATAGACTAATGTTACTTCATGATGACAAGGGGGATTTTTTAGTATGGCTTTGTACGGGTTAACAAAATAATATTTAGTTATATGATTTTAGTAAAATTAATATATATTCAGAAAGTTGCACGAAACAAACTTGTTGATTCGGTATCATTAACAGTAATTGAAAATTCATCGTATTTTATATATTTCCCTACATTAAACCCTCTATGATATCTAACGTTATCCTTGAGAACCGATACTGTAGACATAAGGATAATATATACTTCTTGTTTCGATGTTGTAACCTTCAAATGTCTTTCCTCTTCAAACCATTATCCCTTTTGATAGACAAATGCCTTCGATCGATCATTTTATTTTTTCTTTTGCAAAAGAGTTTGAAATAATAATAATTTCATCCCAGCGTGTATTTTCTCAGTAAACAAAAGAGCTTGTTTCAAAGCACTGTAGGAAAATACGTGAAAATCATTTCATGTTTACATATAATACAAAGAAACTTCAAAATCGAATGTTCCGGTGTATGTTTCAACGAAAACACTTACTTACCCCTTTTATATTTCAAGTACATACGAGTTACTTATGAAACAATAAGTTCGTTTTAGAAGCAATACATTATATTTTATATTCGAAGGTTTAAATGTAAAGAAGCTGCAAAATCTCTGTATAAAATAACAATACATGTTATATTCAATTTAAAACGTCATTTTAAATATTTAAAATTTTGTACGTTGTCATGTATTTCGTAACTAACGAATCGGGTTTTGCATTTCGGTGCTTTACGCATTCTAGTATATGAATGAGCTCTAACCGAGAGTTAGTAATCGTTCCTATCGTTTCTACAATATAAGGCAGATTAAGAAAAGATATTATCACTAAGCCTAGGAACAACATTGATATTTGAATTAATTTTAATACAAATCTAATAATAATGACTTTTAACCTTGACTGAGAAAACAATCGCATAAACAATTACAAAGTCATTGAACTTTTAGGTCAATTTCAGGTGACCAAGAACCAATTAATGTTACATTAAAATACAATTTAAAATTTGAAAAGGTATAGCATATACATACCTACATATTTTAAATTGGTGGCTTTTGTTAAGTGAACATTAGATGACGTATTAAAACATGAAAATGTGCAATATTTAAAAATATCAAATTTGATATTGAAATTCCATCAAGCACCCTCAGTCGATATCTTAAACACGTTAGTTAGCTCCGGGGGACGAGTTTTCCGTGTCGTAAAGTTTTTTGTATTGCGGTGGGGAACGCGTTTTTTGCGTCATTCGATATAGGTGACATTAATCGCTCATAACTAATAATCCATGTTTGATTCATAATATTATTGAAATAATTTGGTTAGCTTATTACGATACACCTTTAGAAGAATATCCAAACTTATTTTCGCGTAATTATCGATCTGTCAGTTTCATGCTATTCTTTTCCATGACCTATTGTCAATTTCCTGCAAATCATCCCCGCCACTGCGCGTATTTTGGTCATATTTCCCCCGTTGCGAATGTATTCAAATACAAAAAAATATGCTTATTCATTTCAAAAACGCTTTCTGCCTGACTCTTATATTAGTATTTCTTTTTAAAACTATTTCGGCGAAGTTTTTGCTAATAAAAGTTATTCGCAACATTTTAATTCTGTGAAAATTCAAAATTTAAATACACTGCTAATATTGTGGATGAATTTCCATACTGGCACTTTTGATCTAGCCAGCGCATATCGAACATCCCCACCACCAACATAATTTTATAATATCACTATCGGCAAATACTTACAGTACCAGAGCCTGTATAAAGTATATCCAAACTTTTGCCTTCATTATAATCGTAATTTTTGTTCATTTACCACCGGGTTTTCGGCCATAATCCACGGTAAGGCGTTGATGAAATCCGTTTAGCCTGCGGCCTTCCAAAAAATTCCGGGTCTTTTATTTTTTCCGGCATACCCACGGAAAGGATTTCCGTTTCGCCTCTCATATTATTTCAACGGACTGAAACAACACCTTCATGTGGTTTTATGATAAACAGCCACTCACAGTGGTTTATAGCTTACGCGAATGGTACCACGTGTATCGAAGTATATATTGTATTTTTCAAATTATTAGACAGTCAGCTGTGAAATATTGTCTTTAAATAAATATAGTGTTTTATATGAACAAAAAACAATTTTGGCAGTTTCGGAAATAAAATAAAAATGGCTTACAAATTAATATGAGTTTTGCCATAACGCAGGTATTATGGTATTAATATTTTTATATTTATCATAATATTTTTGTAGGGTACACATAATAATATATATTATATAACACAGACTATAAATATTACAAACGAACCCACTTTTTTATTAAATTTAATAAAAATTGTCGTCTCAAAAATAGTGCATGTTCGTATTTTCATAGAATCGTCAAAATAATCAGTTTTCACAAACTTTTACAACTAATCTGGAAATGAATTTGACACAATACAGAAAAAATATATTTTTCATATTGAATATGAATTTCATTAGGAGCTAATTCTATTTTATTAGTGAATAACTAACATCAGGTCTATTTTTTTTTTTTTTAAATAAAACACAATTCATTTGTACTACTTCCACATATTTATAATGATCAGGACCGGTTTCAGTTGATAATGCTCGTGAGGAGCGAAACCGGTCCTGATGATTATAAATATGTGGATGTAGTACAAATGAATTGTCTTTTATTTTTTAAAATATAATGTCTTTCCACCAAGAATTGACAGTTAACACCTTAAAAGTGATCAGGTCTATCTATAAATAGCTGATACGTCGATACTACAACCAAAAAGACCACAAGAATCGACGAAATATTACCAGCAAATAGATTTATGCTACGCGTTTTGAGTTTATAAAGGAATAAAACAACTACAATACATCTATACACAAGAGTGTAAGGAATCTAATGTAAATGAAATTGAAAAATATTATTGCAAAACTAATTAATGACTCTCTGACCAAAAAAAACCTAAAATGTGAATGGTTTCTTTAGTCTGAACGAAGATAAAATTAAGATAGACTTATTCAAAAATTGATAAACTTGCCTTTTTAAAAATATACTTAAATTAAAAGTAACAATAAATTTTAAGTTTCTATAAAAATCAGCCTTGTATGTTAGTAATAAAGATATTTTATTAGTACCTGTATTTTCCAGTATTCTAATCCCTACTTGTAACTAGAATCAAATTCGTTTTCTTTTGTAGGCATACATCTTTGTCATTGAAGTTAAACTGCCAGCACCAGTTTTTAGCTACCCTAATGTGGGTTGACTTTGTTTCTGAGAGGAAACTTTGGCCCAAAATCGAAAATGTTGTTGAAAAGCAATATTTGTGTTCATATTATTTGAAATATTTAAAAGAGTTTAATTAAGACGTGTTGTTGATCAACACATTTTAAACAATAATAACACAGATCCCGTTGCTGTGTCAACAGCAATTCCAATACATATTCGATTCTGGCCAAAGATTCACTTCAGACCCAAAGATGCCCTACATTAAGGTAGTTTAGTTTTGCGTCTTTACGATTGGATTACTAGCAATACGTATTTAAAAACGAAGAATCTTTAAAGTTTTCATACTAAAAGTATCTATAAAGTATTTGTTTCTCCAAAATATTTACAGTTTTTTTGCCTATCGCATTGAAATAGCCTATTAGAGTGATAAAATGTAGTCTCGCATTTCCATTTTCCTGGGAAAGCTTTCTATAACGTTCAAAGAAAAGCTACATTCTTTAATATTCCCTCTTTTTCCCGCGAGAAAGACCTTTTGTCTTCCTTAGCAGCCGTTGTTTCTACACCTAAAACTAATACTGCCCAAAACTCTCACGAGATTTCTGTGGATGTTTTGTCGTAAACTATTCGTTCACATTTCTGAACATACTATGTATTTTAAATTGAAAAATGTGCCATTCTTTTTAGTGGTTCGACTAAATAAACATTCGTTTTTATTTCAAATATTTTTGTATACAGAAAATGTTTCTACCTAAAAATATTACAGCATTTTATATTTACTATGCTATTTATAGACTAGACATAACCCTATATTTTACTTTTGTCTTAAAATTTAAGAACATGAATATATGAAAAATATTTAGGCAAAAAACAAAAATTAGTCATCTTCGAAATTTGTAAATAGTTCAAAATGTAATTGATGAATACAAATCTGGTGTCTTTTTGTCATAAAATATGATCAAAAGTCTTTAAATAAAAAATTAAACATGTTTTTTATATTAAGACTACTCTTATCCAAAGAATGTAATATTATATCAAAAAAGAAATGCAGATAGATAGTAATTTATTATTTTTTTTTCATTTTTTCTTAGTATATCGTCACTGTTTTGGAAGAAAACACTATGTCGAAAACCTGACATATTGTGTTAGATATACCAAAATGTTACTTATTTCAAACTCATAGTTTTACAAAATATGCTTTCACTAAAAAAACAGTTTTGTTCAAACAAACAAAATGAAAAAGGTATAGCATTCATAACATTTGACAAACTTCAAAGTTCAATTATTAACAACTAGTATTTTTCAGTTAGTGACTTCTTCCAGAACAATGACGATATGCTGTAATTTATTTGTCTGATCATATGAAACTAGCAATCTACCCAGTACGAAAGAAAATATTACAATACCTTTGCAAAAAGAACACTTTCTAATAAACCTGTGAACTTTTTTGTTTTCTCCAACAATTTATTATAGAACCTTCACTATTACCATTTAAATTACACCCTCAAAGAAATGGCTTACATCGAAACAACGTTGTGGGAAAACGCCTGCCATGGAATGGGAGAGATACGCGTAAAACTTTTATCGCTTTTCGCACAGAATCTCTTTCACTCCTCATTTACGCTGTTTAAATACAGACGAGTGAGACGGCAGACGATTGTCCGCTTCGGTAGTAAAAACGGCATAAAATTATCTAAGTTATGAATATTCCTGCTGACCGGGCGTTAGCAACCTTTGTGGCGGACGGGTAAAATAATATGAATTGTATAAGAATGTGTAATTCAAATATTTACAATTATTATTTAATTAATTTTGTTATTTTGTTTCCGTTTCATAGGGGTTTTATGTTACCGTAGTTTCAAGTGAATTATGATTTGTAATACTCTAGAGCTGAGTGTCACTTGTCATTACTTCCGGATCCCAAGAATGAAATTTTGTAGCACTTGTTACTATTTATTTAAATACTATAATATTTTTCACAAAAAAACGTAATATTATTTTTTTTCGGGAATTCTTTTATAACTTTCAAATTAAATATTTGTCAATTTCACTTGTGATACTAAGAGAGTAACGTTTTTCGTTCATTTGAGAAGCACATTAAAACAATATCTTTATCAGAGATATTCTAATATGTTAATTTTACAACCAAATTATTTTATCTTTACCGTATACTAAACAGATTTATCCATGTACTTTCACATGCATAAATATGTCTGTCTGTCACAAGAACTCCTCCCAAACGGTTTACAGTAGCGACATGAAATTTACACATGTAAGTCAACTATCCTATTTCTAAATATATTCTATTAATAATAAATAATTTATTTTGTGGGTTACATTTTGTACGATCCAGGGTGATATTTTTTGGTACTATAAACTGTAAAAATTATTAATAATTGAATTACTGTATTTTGTGAGTGTTTCACAAGGTACGGTCCATGGTAATAATTTTATCTTTAAACATTATTTATTAATTGAATCACTTTATTTTGGGGATGTCACGTGAGGTATGGTTCATGATCATATTTTCAACATTAAACATTATTTTTCACAAAAATAACGTCATAATAACGCCAACGTCGAAATATCAGCGGCCTCTATTGCGGGCAAAGCTGAGTAATATATAACATATCAGAGTATTTACACTTTCGTTAATTTTTATGTTAGGGAGGGGTGAGGAAGCTCGCGTTTTCTATCCACATCATTTTTAAAAGGTTTGATCCCTTAATAGTTATAAACAATAGTTTAAACGACGGCGTAAAGCCAAAACAAATATTTATGAACTAATTCCTGTAATCCTTGAAGAACTAAATACAACATTCTGTTCTAGTATATATTATATAACTCACCCCACATACATTTGTTTTGAACGTAACACGTTTCATACCACGACATGTAAAAATTATAAAAGTACAATAATTTTTAATTTCATATTCTCGTAAAATGTAAAATATCAAAGAGCTGGAATAACATTCTTTATATATTCTAAAGATAGTTTCCCATCCCTGAAATGTGTTGTGTTGTATTAATTATACGAGAAACAGAACGTAGATGGATATTTAACCGTCTCAAGATCTCCAATGGTTGGAAACTGGACTATCGGGGTGTTTTCATTTCTGCTCCCGTTTTAATTTCTCGTTTTTGTATTTTATACAGACTCGTTTGGAAGTATTTCTCAAAGCTACTACAGTAAAAATAAACATTAACACTTTGAAATTTTATTTTTACATCAAATAAATGCACAAACTTTTTTATACGTCGATAACTTTTTTTGCTTGTCCGTCTTTGTTAAAAAAGAAATGATTAATTAACACTTTTTAATAGGAGTTCTTCACAAAAACTATAAAAAGTTTTACATAGACATTAAACTGATGTATTTTTCTGTTTATTACTGTTCAATATGTTTATTTATGTGTTTCATTACATTTTCCTACTTTTTGTATTGTTTACAATATGAAGTATATGGACTTCTAATGGGAAAATTTTAATCAAAGTGGCTTAACTATATTTGGAGATGATAAAAATATACGAACGGGTAGAATAGTAAATGTTTTTACTTGTCAGTTTTTGGTGCTGTCTGTTTTACACAAACTGTTTAAGAAATAAATGTATGAGAGTATCAAGTCAGGGGTTCGAAAGCTTTAACATGTAACGGAAAAGGACAAACAGTCAAAGCTAGACTTTTTAATGTTACTGTTTCAACATCTTTATTTAAAGAAATGTACATATTCAGCTGATAATTTTACGAAATTGTGGGTTATGTGCTTTGTATTTTATTTTTATTGATATAGTTTAAGACGGAAATAAAATACTTTTTAGAATTGATTGCAAAGTCTTATGTGTCATCAGCACTGGTTGTATAAAGAGGTGGTTGTAGTTTGATAAAGCTGAGGAATAAGTCTTGCGGGTTGACTTTTTTATTATTATTTTTCCCAAACAGCGACAATAATTACATCAACTGTGGAAAGGAAAAAGGACGTAACCCTCAAACAAAATGTTGTGTATAGCCCATAAAAAACGTCTATCAAATTGTTTACATTTTGATAGTCGAAAAAAATATATGTTGAAAGGACGAAGGGATAAGTGCTTTTACCTTTACACAGTCGATATATTATATATTTATGTATAAATATAGTGTATTAGCACATTTTGTGTGAGTTATACATAATATTTTTTGGTGTGGGTTACATCCTTTTTCCTAGCCACAGTCGACATGATATAATTTACATTAAAAATTAATTGATTTGGTACTTTATTTTCATCGTGTTAAATTTAAATAAATAGTAAATAACATATTTGTCGTGATTGTTAAAGTAAAAAATATGTATGTTATGAATTAATAGTTGTCGTTGAATATATATTGAAATGAATATTTTTTTTTATAACGAACCCTAAAATTGTACGATTCATCGACTTCTCAAATTAATCAATCTGTTTCCAATCTATAAATTGAAAAGGGAGGAAAAAACTTTATTAATTAAATGATCAGCGTTAATTAAAAATAATGCAAAAAGTTTCTGATCTTATACAAGAAAAGTTGAAGTGAATAAATTTTCTACAATGAAGTCCACAGTTGAATCACTTATCGTTGAATTGGAATGAGCTTTTTTGTTAGCTCTTGAGTTTTTCTTGGAGCTTCATCAAAGAAAAAACAAATTTTCCTGTAAATTTGTACTATAAATGTACCAATTTAACTTGACCGCTAGTGAGGGTGGCACCGTCGCGTTAGGTATGTTGCCATACTCAAACAGAACTGAAATTTCAATAAATTTCAAAACCGATATTTTGGAGATGGTTTTTAAAAGTAGACAAGACATTTAATTTGCATAAAATGGCAATTGGTGACATTTATTCTAGACTGATAATTCTAGTTCCAAATTCGGCGGCGGCCAAGACAGATTAAGCAAACATGTATTATTATACTCGGAAAAAATAACTGAAATAGAATGCATTCTAACGAATGCCAGTTGTAATTCAGTCATGTATCTATCCTTTCAATGACAGAGAAAAAATATAAGACAAGAGTAGTTTTTGGTGAAATACCGAATTTTAGTGAAGTAAGCTCCAAAGAGTTAAATTACAACTCACCTTAACAACTACTGTACTTAAACATTTCAGAATACTTTCATTTCATTTTCTCCGTATACCCTACTAATTTTATTTAACCTTATGAAACGTTTTTCAACGCATCATCTACCACACAGCATGATTTTACGGATCGAGAATAAAGTAAAAAATATTCCTTTCCTTTTTTCCGACCATATCAATATTATATGTGTATCACAGTGGTCGTAAACCTTTTTCTACCTACCTCCCATTTTTGCATATTGTTTGAAATAAAATTTCCTTACCGCCCACCAACATCGCAGTAATTCAATCTAGTATAAGGATGCAATAGAAGACGATGGATTCGAAAAAATAACTTTTTATGTATACTGTAGAAAGAGTGTATTAACTTGTTAAGGAAAAAGTGTGAATCAAAAAACAAGAACTTTATTATTATCACTTTTTAAATTATATTTAATGGTTAACGAGAACCTTGAGCCTGATGATGTGAGACTAAATATTTAATGTACACTATTTTTACACAATTTATTTTTTAATACACGATACAACGCAATTCCATGTGTGACGTTTACTCACATATCTAATAATGTAAGTAAGTACAGTGTTTACAAATAAACAAGTCGAAAGTCGACCGCTAGGTCAGATCAGGACAACTATATTGTTTTATTCCAATAGTTATAAGCAAGAACCGCAAAGAAAAAATTAAAGTAGAAAAGAAATCAAAACTACCCCATCCCTATGCACCCCTACCCTCGGTCGTCGGGCTATCGTAGTGAATTACCTTCAAAATGTCTTCAAGTAAACTTAGCTGCTAGTCGAGGTTAACAGATCGTTTCGATGAAAACATACGAAACAAAGAATTAAATTACCTACCACCCACTAGTTGGTGGTACGGACCAGGTTTGTCGACCACTGGTGAAGCGTATGGCCTCATTGCGATACCTTCAAGATGCACTAACCCTCGCCAATTGCTCTGCTTATATTTACTACGCCAGCATCAATTAGCACACTCGAATTATTGTAACTAATAACAAAGTTAGTAAAAAATGTAGGTTCATGATAATGAGATTTAGTATTCGATATCCGCTTGTTATTTTATTCCTTGGTGGCATCCTTTTGGATCTCATCTGAACCTGATACATATTATTACATAGGTTTTCTTCGGACATGGCTGATCAGGTTTATACGTGATCTTGTAATATACTATTCGGATTCCTGAACATCCCTGCGGGAAACACTGTGTGAAACTTAAATATATTATGTACCTCCTGGATTTGATCCTGTGGTATGATCGGTTTAGCTTTGGCCGGTGGGTGGATGAAATTTGTATTCCTTATTTATATATATATATATTTCGAAATCATATCAGAATAACTAAAATGTGTTCACCAAAGTTTTTTGTTATATATCAAATGGCTAGATGTACATATCAAAAGTAAACAGGAATGATTAATCTACCACGACGCGTAAATAGCGGCTGACGGAAGTATACGAATTGAATATTTGCTAAATAAAAACTACCAGTTTAATATAAATTCCTTTTAAATTTCATGCAATATTTTATTTTATATATTTTAGTGACTGAATGTTAATATAACTTTGTCAAATTTACCAGATATTTATATAAAAAATACATGATCACTCATTTCTTACGGAATGTAAAATGGCGTCGAATAAATTTTATTTTAATATCCGTTATTAAACGTTAAAATTTGTAACAAAATAGTATTTTTTACATTTAGATGGTATTAAAGCTGTCACAAATCGCTACTAGATTCTTCAAGCCATGGTAAGATTTTAAATCTGGCGCTTGTTGAACTTTTGTGGCCATTATTTGCTTATTATTATCCTGACTCAATTTAAATGCAGATCTTATTTTTAATATTCATTGGTAAAGCGACATCATTTAATCTGTACCTACCCTATCATAACGATGCATATATTTTAAAATCTGCTTCACAAAATTAGATTAAAAGTGCGGTCATGCTCAATCATCAAATAAATAGAATACTTTTTTTACCATGTCCGCTCCTGACGTGGATCATATGGCCTCCTAACGGAGGTATCTTAACAGAAGTTTTCTATGAAACTATTTGTTATTCAGTTGCTCAACCTCTTTTCTTTTTCAAAGAGAGTAGGGATAGAATGATAGGGCTAGGAAAAAATAAGTGGTTAGCTAAACGCTGTCGCAACGCCCCGTTTATGAGGATCGAATGGGAGGAAGGGAGTTTTAGACATCACAAACATTCAATTTATGAAACCGTCCGCAACGGGAATTGAACGCGAGACATCCGTAACCGTAGCCAATGACGTTACCAACTGCGCCACGGACGCCGACAGAAGAATATAGCGAATATAAAACGTTATACCGCATATGAACATATGTCATTCTCTGAACTCTTACAAAATAATTACTGCTATATTTAAGTATCGTTATTGTTACGTCGTCTGTCTTTGTATCAATTAAGTTTTTACAATTCACATCAAAAGACAATTGCAAAACCATTAATGCATTATCTTTCTTTCCTTGATATGTATTTAAAACTATTATAGTTACTTTGAGCAGAATACCAATAACTGACTACACTGTACATATCGGATATTGACGATTGAAAGCTATTTGGGACTTCCCGTTTGAGAGTTCGTTTCCAAAATACACAGCAGACGGCAGCAGAATAAAGTGCTTAAAAGCTTACACTGCTAAGTATTCAATGCAGCTTTAAGTTTCATCGGATAAATTGCAATGCAGTTAGAACAGGGCAACTAAAACAGTCTTTATTTAAAGTAAATTCATTCTGAAAAATTACAAAATTTAACGGTCATAGTTTGTAAAATTACACAGCATTTTGGATTGAATGCTTTTTTTGTAAGGACGTGGTTACAAAATGTTTGTTGTTGATTTTTTTTTAACTCAACATATAAATGGATTTTCTAAAATTCATCTTCATTATTCAATACATTTTTTTTTCAATTTAAGGTTTCGTAACACATTGTATTATATATTAAAACAAAATCAAAGAATTCAACGCTCTCCTGTTTTCGGACAATTTATTTTAGATTTATAAATAAATATTTCAACACCATTGTAAATTGCATTATGCAAATTCGAAAGATAAACACTGTTTGAAAAACATTTAAAATTTGTTTAATTCGATTTGTAAGTTATTTGTTTTCAAAACAATAAGTTTCGTTGCCTTAGACAACCGTCATTGTGATGAATTATTGCGCTTTTATTTTTAATTTTTGAATTAGTTAAATAACAATTGAATCAAAAAGTTGTATCTTTCTTTCAAATAACCTGGCCAAGATTTCGTTTTACTGCATTGAAATGCAAATACAAGAAAACTAACATCCATTTCACTGAAGAATTTAAATCTTTTAACTGCATATTTTAAGCCGAAGCTCAGACCGATTTACCTAATTAAAAAGTAAGTCCATCTTCAGCATGTATTATAATATTAAGTGTAGTGCAGATTTTTATACATGAATCTCATCTTGCAAATACCTTGAATTTTTAAATAACTTAAGATGTATTTTAAGCTGAAGTGCAAACTCTCATCATTCGCTCAATGCACTTGATTCCCACGATACGCAGACCGAGCGAGTTATGTGATATGCATATCTTTAGTGTTATAAACAGACTGCCATTAGAAGTATACAACGAGAGAAACATATATTGTAACATTGATTTTTCTTAATGAACAGTTTTGAAATTGATATTTAATAATTTGATGAAGCTTTCACTATAAAATTGTAAATTATATAATAAGGAATTGATTGAATTGGCATTTAGTTAGTCGAACTCTTTTAAAATAGGACAAAATATCAAAATGTTTAGTTCTACAAAATTTAATCAGTTAACTAACTAACACAATTTTGTAAAAGTAAATATTTTATCCAATTAGAAATTACAGCTTTAGAAATCACAGATATAAAACACTTACTTACTATTAAGTTAGTAATCTACTGGCTTAATTTGAATGAATTTCCACAAAGCTGCGACCGAATCTATGGAAAAAATAGAACAGATATAAAATCAATGTTGTAGATAATTTTTGTTTCTTATTGTATTCTAAGTTAACATTTGACTAATTTAAACCCTTGGCCGTTATTATAGGCTTAATACGTACTTTAAGAAAACCGCCATTTTTTATGTTTATTTAAATTATATATACTGTATTTGTCTTGCCCGTAGACCAGTGGTTGATGTCATAAGGTTTGAATGTGGTGTCCATGGGCTTGAATTCTAGTGAAAACAGTTTCATAAATTGATTTACAAATTTTTGTCCCACAGCATATCTGTCTGTGATATTTAAACTCTCGACCACCGACTATATTCTAAAAACGGTACATACCAAGAGCTTTAATTTAACTATTATTATAACTCTACTATCCTCATCTCATTCTTTTATGAATCTTCAAAAAAAGAGTGGTTTAGCGACTGCATGACAAAAATATCTCGTAGAAAAACTTCTGTTGTAGCATACATTGAACGTGGTAATAAAAAAAAAATTAATTGACGCATGATAAAATTATTTAAGAAATACAATTCCTTTGCTGAAAAAAATATCATCAAACCTACATTTTGGGAAAATTAATACTGAAATCGCAAGAATGCGTGCTCAACATCAAACGATTGGAATTTGTTAAGCATGTATTTTTTTTATTCGACATAAAGGACATCTTTTCTTTTGAGTTTTTGGAGGCCTTCGAATCAATCATTCGGAAACCGTAGAGTTATGCCCAGGAACTTCTTGAAAAGGTGACAGGGGTTCAAATACAATTTTACTACACGTGTGCCTTTCTTCAAATCAAGTGTCGGTCAAGTGAGCTAAGAGTGTTTTATTATATAACTATGGATAAAATGAGAAATATTCAATATATTTTCCAATGCATAGTAGAATTAAGAAAACTTAAACTATAAAATAAAGTTTTGTCAGGTAAAAAAGGTTCGTCAGTATTTGAAATACAAAAAAACATCACACTTTTTATAACTTTCCACGTATCATTAAAAAAGTTCAAAAAAATTTGGGTCTAGTTTAAAGGGTCAATTCAGTTACCAGACAGGTCCAATGAATTGTTGATTTTTCTCAATTAAACATTTCAGTGCTTCTGTAAAAGAGCTTAAGTGTTTTTTCTCAATAAGATTCGTTCACGAGACTTAAGAATTTAAAAACAGGATGCGCTTTTTGTTTAGGCTTTTATTATCAAACTTTTATATGTTTTACTTTTCATTTTTAATATTGTGTTGAAAAAAATCATGGTCAATTAAAATAGTCATGTCTTGTTGACAGAACGCAGTTTAAAAACAATTATTTTTATGAGCAATAAAAGTGAAGTTTAGTAAAAAATATGTGGAAGTAATACATGTGTTTTATTTTTTAAAATATAATGTCTTTCCACCAATAATTGACAGTTAACACCTTAAAAGTGCTTAGTAAAAGAGTTACTATATAGAGTCCATAAGATATTTCATGGTTTATATGTAGCATAATATAGTATTTTAATTATTAATGAATCGTTTATTATGTACCTGTATAATTACAAAGATTTATATTAAGGAAAGATCTAACACTGAACAGTGAGAAACATGTTGTTTTCCGTTCATGTGTGAGGTCGTCCACCCTCTCTGACGGTATTGCGTGTTCTGCTCGTATCTATTCTTCTGATCTAGTATCGCCAAGTTTGTCTGGGTTGCTATCGGTATTAATTCGTCCCAACAAGTACAAAAGTATTGTGTTTATATTATATTTTATATCTTAACCAGCTCTCAAAAGAAAGTGTAATATTATGCCCTGCTCCGACTCGATAGTGACAAATATTCTGGCAGCAGAGTAAAATTTTAATAAATAATCAGTTTATTTACGTATAGAAATCAATGTTATTTCTTATATATTGTATATTTCTTATTATGATCAATATAATAATATACGGGTGAATATAATGTTTTGTATGTATATAATATGCATTTTCATCACTACATAGTAAAAAATCACCATATAAATTCCATAATACAGAAGTTTAGTTAGGAATATAATCTGTGCTATACCTGGCAATCTTCGGTAAAATGTTTTTCGCATTTGTTTGGATTACCAGTGCTTTAAATTTGGATTTCCTCAGTAAATATTTTTTTCATTTATATATAGCGCTATGTAACTGAAATCTTTCCGGATATCCTTAATATTATTTATGCTCTTTTGTGAGTGCTTCAGCATGCGTAGGGTTAAGCAAAAAATGAAATAAAACTTTTTCATCTAATGTATTGGAAAAAAAAATATACACGTAGGGAAGGAAAACTTGTATGGCGTCGCTCTGGTGATTTTTTTATCAAGACAATTTTACATAATAATTTAATTTTCCTCCATCAAAATTTAATCATTTTCTCAGAGCGATTTAATAGCCTTTCATCAATAATTGTCTGCTTGCTTATTTTCATCAAAATTAGGTAGGCAAAAAACTCAATATGTCTAATTAAATGTTTTATCAACCATAGAGCTTATCCCAAAAAAAGTTGTATTAATAAAAATCTTTCTTTTTCTGTCGCTCAATCTCTCACTTTTGGATAAATTAATGATAAAAGGATGGTCCTAAGACAGTGGTCCTTCCGCTATGGCCTGTATTTATTATCAGATGAATTCAATAAAATGTAGACATCACAGACATTTACTTTTAAGGTGTTAACTGTCAATTCTTGGTGAAAAGTCATTGTATTTTAAAAAATAAACACAATTCACTCTCACTACTTCCACATGTTTATAATGATCAGGAGCAGTTTCACTCATCACGAGCATTATTAACTGATAAAAATACAAATAAAACAAGCCTACTTATATAAAATTGCGTGTTAAAATTAAGGTATACAAAACAGATGGTTCATGAACTAAAGACAAGAAATTACTGATTATCAAACAAATTAAACATAAATCAAATAAAATAGTCTACAATTAAAATGTTATGGACCTCTTACAAATCAATTAATACTAATCTAAAATCACAAATAACTACATTAAAATTCATTCATGCCTTTGACTACAAATGTCAAGTGAAGTCTTTTATAATCACATGGCATTTTTCTGCGTTAACTTTTCCGTTACCATAGGTGCACCATGATTGCC
The DNA here is from genome assembly GCA_022494535.1 of Himalopsyche phryganea. Taxonomy (NCBI): domain Eukaryota; kingdom Metazoa; phylum Arthropoda; class Insecta; order Trichoptera; family Rhyacophilidae; genus Himalopsyche; species Himalopsyche phryganea. The sequence goes on along the minus strand of JAGVSL010000125.1, from coordinate 2,370,322 downwards.
ATACGAGTTGAAAAAATTAATATCTCGCTTATTAGGTTTTATATAAATTTAGGATTTTAGCTGTTTGTAGATAAAATAATTATGTAATAAAATTAAAATAAATAAGTGGTTCGACTCAATGTTTTCATCATTAAATTGATAAAATAACAAATCTCTGATGTCAATAATATTATTGCGAACTCAATGAAAGTGATATGTGGTATGTAGACTTCTATACGCAAGAGTGACGCACGATATTTATTTGTTAAGTTGAGACAAAGCGAGAAATGGTATTAGTTAGAGGGAGAAAGGACCGGATGCATCTTTGCTTGTAGTTATTTTTTATGCAGCGACATGTGGTGGAGTTACTATCTCTGTCGCACAACCTCACTTGTATATGAGCAAGTAGGATAAAAGTGCAAGCCCTTGTATTTCACTCTCCCCCTTTCACTTTACATGGGATTGAGTGAGAAAGATAGAACGGCACGTCACTCGCTTGCTTGTGTTTGTTATAATATGAGTCAACTTGTCGAGTTTACATTTCAAGTGGACTGTATAAGGCAGAAGCGAGACATGCCTGCAGCTTATGTGACGTGCATTTTTCCATGTCGTCCGTATCTTGATTATATTACATGAAAATATGTAAATTGCAAGCTCTAGACACAAAATAAAGTGTAAAACGATAACAATATGATATTTAAAAACAGAATTACCTTTTTAAAGCGATCAATTAGCTTTAAAAATGCTCAATACATGACCAAGTCCAAGTGACAGAGCCTGTGTCAACCACGGCTGGTAACGTGATTTTTTTAGCACCGACTGGAAAAGGTTAAATGCACTTGTCATATACAGGAATTCTTTTTTTTTGAAAGAAGTATCAGTGGATTTTTCCTTATTGTTTCCTTATTTTTCCAGTGACTTCATGCTTAGTATCAATATAAATGTTTGTTTTACCACCTACGTCACTTAAAATTCACACCATCTACCTCCAAATAGCCAATGCACGGTTCTGCTTTTCATAAATGCTCAGTAAACAGTTTCTACAATCAACCGATGTATTCTTACACTCAAACTCATACTTATTTTGAGATTCTTCAAGAAACTTTAAATAACTCACAATGAAACGAAAAATACACATCTAGTCAATAAGCTGCAGGTTCCTCACCTATATGAGAATCAATTTATATTACACGCGACAATAAACAAATGCAATAATTTTCTTGTCTTGATTCTTATATGTATCATTTTATCTTAATCACAGCACACACACACACTGTCTCTCTCTCTCTCTTTCTTGCAGAATATGTGGATAGACAGAGCATTTGTGTGAGTTTCATTGTTTTTTTAGTTCGAGTTAATTTTTACGTACAGCACACACCCCCTCTCTCTGACTGCACATTGTTCGCATCAAGTTTATTGAGCAAATACTGACATTTTGCACTGTCATTTTTTTGATTAAAAAACGATGATCAAGAAATAAAAATAATAATTTATACTTTTCTCGGTCTCACAAGTGTTAAATCCGAAAATATTTATTTTCTTTTTACTAGATATAAAAAAGAGAAATACCAAGCAGCTAGATAACTCCGTATCCCATTTAGTTTAACTCCGCTACCATTTTCAGGCTTATCTTTTACGCACAGGGCTTTGCATCCTGGCTTAAAAAGTGACCAAAAAGGCTTTAAACCCAATAACCAATCAGATGTTCTGGCTTTACAACATGAGAGGCATTTAAATGAAATCGGCTTACTCACAAAATATATAAAAAAAATTGACGAGATTTGTTTTCGTGGAATTTTTAATTTAAACACCGTTAGTGGATATCGTAACGAATATTTCAATGTCTTAGTGTAAAGATATTGTATGATCACCTTTGATTGTTTTGATGAAATTAAATTTGAAGATTTGAAATGCATAAAAAATACAACTGAAATGCACATATTATATATTTGAATGATACAATATCTTTTCAAATACCCTATTTTGACGTACAATATTTTAACAGCATAAAGATAAATGATGCTGTCAAACGTTTTGTGTAATGTATGTTAACTCTATTTCGACAAAATCTGGACATACAATATATTTGCACCAAGACATCGATTTATGTTTAGCTTCCTTAAAAAACGTTTTTTTTTGTTTACATTACTACAAAAACTGAGTTAGACTTAAGACTATGTCAACAATGATAGTGAAAACTATTGTATTTGGCAAGTTCAACGATAAACTATTTGGGTTGGGCAAGTTGGTTGAAAGGCCGGATTGCACTTGTGGAAACAACCATCAGGACGCTAATCACGTTCTGTGGGACTGCCCCGAGATGTATGCCGAACGAGCAGAAAAGTTTGCTGTGGTCCGTCCTCATACGGGCCCAATAGGCCGCGCTGACTTGATCTCAACCAAGGCCAACTTTGAGGAATTCGATAAATTTGCAGCATCATATGAGGAGCGGGTTATTCTCGATTCCTCTTTGGATTCAACGTGGAGTAGATTAAACTCTTGCACTACAGCGGATTCTCAGTATACGGATACGCAAGATACTTAACATCGCTTAAACCAACTGGATGGTCAAGTCACATTTTTTTTTTCATTCTGTCTTTTGCTTTCTTAAGCACAATATTGCGTGGTTAAAAGATCGGTCCCGTGCAGCTCTGCATCGGGTCAAGGATAATATGAGGAGTAAATTTGTTTTTTTTGTTGATCGTTATTGCGTTATGGAAGGCGGCCGTGAAACAGCTGCTACATACACATAACGGGTGGAGGTGAGGCAACCAACTTGTATTGTATTACACAAATTAATGTTGAAAAAATGCCTTATATGTTTATTAATTATAATAAAGTGTAGGCAATAAACAAATAGTCGATTTTTCATAACATGACTTTCTTGGAATACTTGGAATATTTTTTTTACATTAAATACATATTCATCTTCGCTATCTTTGACTTTATTTGTTACCTATGTGGAGCATATGGCCACCACTCGGTGCGTTCATGATTCTCTGTCGCCTGCCAATCGCTTTGCTTCCCACCATGACATTCCGGCATCCTTAACGACCGACGGTTACTATCCACAGGATTTTCTCGGCAGAGCTGAAGGGCCGTATTATTCAATACGAGGAAGAAACATTTTATATATAATAGTCCAGACCGCTCTGTATACGCTTTATTATTATTACATATCACATGTAGGTATGAAATTTTCTCATGACGTAAGCGTTCGCTGTGTGAACAATGTACACACAGTTTCGACGCACTAGCTACTTTAGACATTCAGTGTTTCAATTTCAATATCGTCATCTATTATGAATGTCTGTTTGTTGTTTTGTTGGTTTGTTCGGATCTTATAGACTCCTAAACTACTCAACCGATCGCGACGAAACTTTCAGGAAGGACTTACTGTAATCATGCCGGGAAATATTATATAAAATAAATGTTTGTTTGTCCTTTACGCGTTCCTTTACTATTCACACGATTTCGATGAAACTTCGGTGAGCTGTTGTGCACACACCCGTGAAGGGTTCTGAAGAAAATCTAAAATTGAAAAAAAGAATCAAATACGTACATACAGCGACATCTAGGAAAAACCTTCTGATTTATTTGTGTACGCACCAGACGAAAAACAAAAAGATTGTGTTATTACAAGATATTGAAACTCGGGTTCGGGTCGCGCCAGACCTGAAGATGATGGGCTCGAACCGGGTAAGTCTATGAAATTTCGGCCTGTGCAGACCTCTAATCCAAAAGCAGTTCAATAAACAGAATTAAAACACAAACCCTTTCTTTCTCTGAGTGGCATTGCAACGCATGCCGGGTACTCACTCGTACTAGTATAAAAATAATACGCAGTGAACATCATATTAAATCTCCTTCTCACCTAAAACGTGAAAATTTCAAATTTTACGGTGATTGTAAGGCTATTATTTTACAATACAGGTATTCCTTGAATTACGATGTGGTTCCTTTTAGGGACTTGTTTAAAGCTTAGTTTCATAAAAAATATTAACTTAAAGAATTTAGGCTATTGTACATCTGCACTCATTCTTTTATCCTTCGTAATAGATCGTGAAATACGTCCTGAACGTTTTTTTATTGTTTTTTAAATGTGTTAATAAAAAATTCTCACAACAATTACATAGCACATCTATTAAAAAAAGATATACTAAAAATGTTTCAATGTGTCCAGCTATAAAAGGGTTAAGAATTACTCCGTAAAAAGTCCAATAATCCCCATTCGTATTATAGTCAGACATAAACTTTTTTCCTTCTAAATTCTTATAGAATATTTTATTGAACAATAATTTAGCAAATAATGTTAAAGGTCAAATTTAAATTTCATTATGATTAAAATCTGTAGTGCCTTCATTCGTTATTAAGACTATAGGCATTAAAAATCGCTTTTATTTTTACTATAAATCGTTTTTACCATCCGTCAAAAACAAACAAAATAAAATATGGCTCTCGCACTAGAAAACACTTAAATCTTATTTAATTATTCAGTACTTAAGATTTAACCATGATATTTTTTACCCGTTTACTCGAAATAGCTCTTTAAAGATTTAGGATTTTAAAGTGGTAACCAGTTTTCACAACGAAATTGTTTATTAAATTTTATTTTTCAATTCTCAAGATGACAGTTTCGATATGAAAAAATAATTATTATTAATTTAACATCTGTTAAAGGTCATTGAAAATAGTATCAAAAATAAGGGAAGTAGAAACTGGAGAAGCAGCTTGCGATATGTTGCCCCCTTCTACCCACCACTGTTTTCCCCTATATTCATTCTATACGGCTGTTTCCAGTGGCGTAACAAACGTTAGGGGTATCTGGAGTTTTTTTTTCTTTATTGGAAGTGTCTTTAGAGTAACTGCTCTAGACTCTAGATAAACGAAAAGCTTCGTATTCGTCCTCGCTCGCCGTGTGAACCCGTAAATTTTTTCAAGGCTTGGTAACTTGCCTTATTCACCACCACATTAGTGTGGCCAATTGGTCCAATAGAAGTTTATACCAATTTTTGTAGCTCTTTCCTTTTTTGTTGCATAAAATTAAACTTTCATAGGATGTGTTTAGCATCCTGCTTTACAGCACCACATTTCACACATAACCAACCAATATCAAAGAGCTTGGTAGAAAAACTACCTTGGCTACTATTAAATTGGATCGTCTAGTGATTTGTTGTCAAGACTTTGGTTATCTCCATTCGCCACTTCATATTTGAAAGGTAACCTTTGCCGGTATTACAGCTGAAATTAAAGTACAATTGAGGTGTGGTCTTTCTTAATTTTTAAAGTTAAAATGTGGTATTTTAACAGTAATTACTGTAACGAGTATTGCTTGTTAGTCAGTTACTTAACCTTATGTTTTACAGTGAGTACGCAGTCATGCATGAATTTAAAAAGGCTAGTCGTTGTGAATTAATTTATCTCCACTTCGATTTTCAGATACATTTAAAACGTCGTCAGCAGCACTTGAATATAAGTAAATTCATTTTCTTACACTTCATAACTCATTGAATGTATATATCTTGTTATATGTAACCGTTTATTAAAAATGATATATGCAGTAGATGATTAGTAGAAATATCTTAATCATATGACACGTTTTCAAAATTCTAGCCAGTTAGATGTAGAGTTGCCTCTTTATAACTTTGCACACCGGCTCTAGGATCTAGGATCATTGAATCACGGAATTCATACACTTAAATATTTAATACACTGACACAAGATAGAAGTTATAAATTACTCTAATTTTTAAAAAGAATTGTTTGCCAATTTTTATCATTAATAGGAATTACTATCAAAGAAAGCTTTTCCTTCGCCCTTGAGGTGAAATCGTCTACGTGAAAAACACTTAGAGGAAAAGAGTATACATACTTTATAGTTTCAATTAAATTTCTTATAACCAATTTAAATCTTCATTGTCGTATGGGAAATGTTTATTAAAGTCGCTTCGCTTATCTAAAACCTTACTATGAGCACCTATTTTAATACTAATAACCCTTTGCAATAACACTTAATGTCTCATATAAGTCAAGTGAACCACTAACTGGTTATGACATTGACCCTCTATCACAGTGATGCACAACGTTTTTAACAGAAAGACCAAATAATTTAGTTTCCAATTCATTGCTCACGGCTGCAGAGAGTCATTTGGCTCATGATTATAAAAGCCCTTCGAGAAGTGAAATGGCTCAAGTGATAAAATGGTGAAACTTTTCTACTTAAAGTTTTAGTTATATAACCTTCTTGTATTAATATAAACTTTATTTAATTTTACTTCTTATACAACAAATTTTTTTCAGAAAGGCACTTATTGTCAGCGGTAGTAAGATCACAGCACTACACGCTGCCAGTACAGCGTAGTTTCAAATGCAAAATTTCGCTTCTGCAAAATCATTTTTTTTAGGAGAACATAGCATTTTTATAAAAATACTGTATAAAATAATACAATAATAAAAACAAGTTATTAATATTTTATATCTATACGTATACTTTATTATAGTGTTTTTATTATTGATTTAATTCGATAAAGTTGTTTTTAAAATCGTTTTTATGGTCACTTGAAAAGTTTTGATTTTGCAGATATGCAAATTTGCAATGGGAACGGCGATAAGGTCAATGGGGCTCAACAAATGTCGTTGAGGACCGCATATCACCCATGAGTGGTGGGTTGTGTATCACTGCTATCTGCATAGTGACTCCATTAATAACGCGCCTTCTATTTCCTTGCGAGGAAATAGCAATATCTATCTTCTGAAGTCGTTAGGCATTGCTCGACATATGGGGAAATATTTCACGGCGTATCGTACGCCGTGCTTTACTTTTCATATTATTAAAAAGGGGCTATCAAGTAAGAAAATTAAATAAAGAATGATAAATAAAAAACAAAAAATTGTGAGTTTGTTAGTTTTTTATTAAAAAAAATTAAACTGTAATCTCTACAAAAATGGTTGAATGAATGATCAATTAAACACTGCCAAATTTGGTTGATAGTCAGATGCTCTACACCATTTTTTTTTTAATAAATACAAATTTGTCTTAATACTAAAAAGAAAATATTTTCTTTTAAATATATTTTAAATTTGCCTATGTCAATTTCATCAACTTTATGATAAGTAACCTGAATAATCAAATTGATTTTTTGAATAATTTCTAAAGTATTGATTAAATTGGCAAAATAACGAAAAAATTATTAAACTAGAGAGAAGCGAAATTTAAAAAAATCTCAGTCAGGAATGTGTATTTCAACGCGATTTAAAGAACATTATATACAATGTATGTCATTTAATAAAATAAAAAAATAGTGAACCATATTTTTAACGATCGCACAACATAGCTTTTTATTCAATCCTGGCATGCCTTCGTTTTTATAGTAAAAGCTCTAAGATTAATGCTCTCGAACGAATAGAAAGTAGCAGCTATAATAACCATGGTAATACTCTCCTTAATGACCAAACAAACATTTATTCCTCACCCTTACTTAAACCATTACAAAAAGCTCAAGTAATGACGCGTAATCAATAAAATTGCAAAGTATTTTTTCTTCAACAATTAATGAATAAAACTATGTAGCATCTTTTTCAGAGACCAACTCAAAAATAAAAATTAGTGCATGAAATATTTTGATGGTAAATAAAATTTATGATGTTGGAATAAGTGAGATAATTAATATTGTTTACCTCTTCAAAAACAGTATATACAGTTAGGCTTGATAAAGCTTAAACGGTGGTGTGAAGCTGAGATATCTATCAAAAAACTGAATAAATGCTTGTAGAACTAAATACGTTGTTATTTTAACACCATTATTAACTTCAGTAGTAATCATCGTACTCTTTATGCTAAATAATATGAATCTATAAAAATATACCGGAAAGATTTGGACTTACTGTATCATTTTAGGAAAGTATGAAAAAAAACAATAAATTTTGTTTTATTTTATAAATAACATCATTCAAAATTTATACAATCAATTGTCATTTCAACCATTATTTTACAGTATAAAATTAAAATTGATGACTTAGTTATTCCATTAGATGTGTTACTGAATGTAACGTGTTTCGCTTCTTCAACCTTTACCAGTCCATGTAAAAAAAACTCGTTACCAGCCGCAGCAGACACAAGCTGTGTCACTGGGACTTGGTCATGTAATTGAGCCTTTTTAAAGCTAATTGATCGCTTTAAAAGGGTAATTCTGTTTTTAAATATCATATTGTTATCGTTTTATACTTTATTTTGTGAATAGAGTTTGCGATTAACATATTTTCATGCTATAACGACACGAAACTCACATCACATAAGCTGCAGGCATGTCTCGTTTCTGCCTTATAGGGTCCGTTTTAAATGTTAACTTGTGAAGTTGACTCAGATATCAAACACAAACAAGCGCGTGACGTGCCGTTCTCACTTTCTTGCTCAATTCCATGTAAAGTGAAGGGTGCGAGTGAGATACAAGGGCTTGCGAGCGCATGCTTTTGTATCCTACTTGCTTATATACAGGTGAGGTTGTGCGATAGAGATAGTAACTCCACCACATGCCACTGCATAAAAATAAATACAAGCGACGACTCATCCGGTCGTCTCTCACTCTAACTAATACCATTTCTCGCTTTGTCTCAACTTAGCAATAATATATCGCGCCTCACTCTTGCGTATAGAATTTTATACATCGCTATCACTTTCATTAAGTTCGGCATAGTAATACCATCAGAGTTTTGTAATTTTTTTAATTTAGTGATGAAAAAATTGAATCGAACAACTTATTTATTTTTATTTTAATGCGTAAATTTTATATCTACAAATATTTACAATCCTAAGTCTTTATAAAACCTAATATGCGAAATATTCATGTTTTCAACTCGTATGACAATCTTGGTGAACCCATGGCAACGGGAAAGTAAAAAACATATTTTGACTTTTATATTAAATTATATATTATATTAAACAATTTTATAAAAAAAAATGAATATTCACAAAGATACCAACAAATACATCGAAAATATTTTACAGAATTCAGATTGAACCAAACAATCCTTTCTTCTTCGAGTATAATATTTTAATATGTTATTTCAAATGTTTTTATTTACGTAGGTCTGAGCTTAATCGTTCTATCGTATACCTGAAAATTGCAAAAGGCTATGTCCGGTATATCTAAAAAATCTATTGTTTTATCTATTTTGAAACTTCCATTCAATAGTTTAATAATTTAATTATTAGATAAAGTATGTGACTACGAAAATGTGGAAACAAAATCATTTAATAAATTTTGAAAATATCTAAATATCCTATCATGCAATTTATTTTATATAAAGTAATTCTTATAAACCGCCTATTTGTATGTTTTTTTTCACCTGTGATATTTCACATAAAACCAACATTCATTCATTCATTATTTTAACAATTCTGTAGTACCGAAGTTGAGTAGGTGGCATGCGCCAAAGCCGACGTCAGAAAATGAACTTAACCATAAAAAATTCCAACATAATGCGTACATTTACAAACTTTTTAAAAATAAATCAAAATTACATATTTTCACAACCCATTCAAAGAAGTTAGTCTTGTGGAATGGAAACCATATTTAAAAACAAACTTGCCGTATCCAAGCGGACCATGGAAGTATTTTTTAGGTATTCAAACATACATAAAAAGACGATTTATAAAAATATACATTCTAATTAAAGTTCAGTGCGTAATTAAGTCTTTTGTCAGCTGTGACCGTAAGATATGTTTTCTTTAAAATTTAAGAGATTTCTAAGTACAATACCTTTTTCTCTTTGTGTGAGTCAAAGAGGTTTGTTATAATATAATAATATCAAATCACCACCGTTGGGAACTACTCATCAAAACAAATGAGGGTCGAATACCATTTATTGTAGTATTATTAATAATACTTTAATCGACTTAGAAATAGTCAAAACTCAAACAGGCTGGTATCTAGAAAGAACAGTAAACATTCATGTAAATTTTGATTACCTCCTAATTATTATTCTTATCAATAGATGTCACCACCACAGAAACCGTACCATAAATATAACGCATCATCTTGGAATATTATTTTTTATATTTATTTAACTTATTGACTTAAATAGATACTTTTAAAAGACGTATTTTTCGTCATCTTTTTATTTTAAAAGTTGGACGAATAAACCAGTTTTTGTCTTCCATGATAGACTAATAAACTTCAGTGCTAGAATTACTGCCATTCAAAAGTAAATCATTTGAATCAATAAGTTCTTATGATAACTGCCAAATAAAAGTGTGCAAAAATTGATGATTAACTTTTTTTGAACTATTGGTTGAAAATATAATATTTTCGAAACGGCAGTTGAGTGGTCCAAAGTCTTTGACTTCGTTACGAAAGGTTTAATAAATTAATTTTTCGATCGATTTATTGATTTGTTTTCGAAGGTACAGATGTCTATAATATCTAAATTCCCTCCAACTCGTCCAATCTTTAAAACGAGGCATAGTGAGAGCGGTTAGCTGTCCAGTGGTTCGCTTGGAACAACTTCTGTTATGTCTTACTCCCTCCACAAGCCGAACAGAATGAAATAATCCCACCCAATTTTTAAGTCGAGAATTATAATCATTGTTTAACATGAAAATAAATAGCCTTACGATACAGTTAGTCAGAAGAGGCTTCTTAAAGAAGCAAAACACATGGCACATTTAGTAACACAGCCAGTGGAATAAAAAAGTCATCAACTTTAATTTTTTATTAATCTTTCTTGAGATAAGCTTCATAATAAGTAGGGAGCGTAAATCGTTACAAAAAATACTTTGTTCAGCATAATACTGTTTTTTTTTTTAAATTGACAAATATTATTCATAATAAGCGTCTATATAATTAAAAAAAATAAATCAATGTGGGTTCTCAACACGAAATAAAAAAAAAATTGATTCCAATCGTGTATATCGATAGATAGTAAAATTAATATGCAACTCGTTCATTTTTTTTTAACTTGAATTTTTGTTTATTTTCAGGTAAGTACAACACAGGATGAACTCCTCACTTTTATACTTTAGTCAAGTTTAGGTAAGTAATGAATATTTTAACATTTTTGTCATTTCTTTCAATTCTTGCCAGATCCAATATTCATATAAACCGCTGTGTAAATATAATATGACATATTTGACATAAACATTGGTCCCTTTTTCTTTTCAATTGTACATTAAAGTGATAGTAAAACTTTTAAATATTCATTTAACTGTTAAATGAATTGTTTTATTAAATGCTAAAGCTAAGTGTAGAACTATTTTAAGCAATGAATATTACATTTGTTGATAAATAATACATTTACACGAATTGATTATATACATAGGTACCTAATAAATATTGGATACACATGAAATTAAACATCTTTGAAAAGCAACGATTTTAATACGTAATTAGTGTGGTGATGTTAATTTTCCTTAAAAATGACTTATCCTGTTTTGTAAAATTTTCCGGAACTTTTCATCCCCGGATCCCACGTGGGTTTTACGAGCCCTTAACAATGTAAAGCGAAATTTATTCCATCGCTTTTACACCCCCTCTCTTTTGCTCCAGTTGTGTTTACAGTTAGTTTAAATGGGATAGATATATCATCATTAGGGTGGCAGGATAAAAGGTACGCTCGAACGGGAGAACACTATCCAAATGTACGTGTGTCCCTCTCTTGCGTCCTACTTGTTACATTAAGTTTTTATGTGATATTATTAAAAAGTAAATTAGAGTTTTGCAAAAGACGTTTTTTCACTATTTTATGAAGAATATTTTTACGTAAAAACTTATTAATAACATTTTATCACTTTTTTCCTAGCGTCTTCTTTAATAAATATTACTTATGTCGACTTTCAGCACCTTTTCACATAAAAGTTAAGATCAACTTAGGTAATCTGCGCCGTAGCATTCAATGTGATAATTACAAGAGGTATATTATTAACAGAAAAAGATTAAAAAAATAACCAATAATATCAACCAAATATTACATTTTTGAAAGAAAAATAAAATATATTTTTAGACCCTGAAAAATACTAATCTAAATAAAATCTTTAAATAAATACCTTGAACATAAATATTAAATACGCCAAAAATTTGTATTCATTATTCATCTTTACTTTTTTAAGATTAGATATTCAGTATATAAAGTTAAGATTTTATTGATCAATATATCTAATTACTTAACATCCATAATATTAAAGAAGTTAATAAAAAATTTCTATAAAGCGTGGAATATTCTCTTACATTTTTTATTTCCTTGATAATTTGATTTACAACTTTATGAATTTTTCATCATATTTTTCTAATAAATAGAGTTTATTTCTTATTTGATCTTTAAAAATCGAAGACGGTTTGAAATGATTAGTGGTAAAGTTATGATACTCACAAACGTTTTAAGAATTACTACTGATTTATTTACAGAAAAAGAAACAATCATAAATATGTGGTAGAGCATTATTCATAATATAAAAGGGGCTTCTATTTTCACCAAAATAATTTTGACAGATTCATTTCCTATAATTATTGGCATTCGTTTGTTTTCGATACGTTTTTCATTAGCTTAATATCTGATATAAAAAAAGGTTTCATTGTAATATTAAAGTATTGCTACGTATACATAATAAAACTTCACGTTAACCGAATTATCATATGACTTGATCGAACAATATAACATATTATTAATATTGATAAAAATGTAATTAATTAATGTATGTTAGTCGGTTTTATTTATAGCAATGATGTATTTTCGTGAGACAATTTATTTAGGTGACAAAGCATATTGATAATATAGTTTGGTTATTTTTACAACGCTTTTTTTATAATAAAATACTAGTGAATATACTCAGCTTTTCTCGGTTCATAAAGCTATAAAGTAGAATTTATATATCATGTATGTGAGATATATAAAATGAAATATAAAAATACAGTAAAACACACCGCGACAAATGCGTGTTTATTGTGCAACCTTGTTCGAGAAATAATCAACCGTTGGCGTTGGAATTTTTTTTTTTCAAACAGTTAAAAAAACTACATAATAAAATTGGTATTCGTATAATTTCAGTCAATAAGGAAATATTTTGAATTTAAATAATATTAAAAATAACAATATCTCACAAAAGAAAAATGATATTTCAGTTAATGAAGCTTTCTAGTAAATGTATAATCTTTAAAGCCATTTTTTGATTAGTATCTTAAAAATAATAGCTATGAAAGATAGCGCAATTAAATTTTCTTTAAAAAATATATTCCGTTGCCAAAAAGTCATTTCATTGTTTTGTTGATAAAAATTTTAAATTAAATCTATGCTAAATTAAAGTGCAATAAAGATATACTAAATATATTTCCTAAAATTATTTCAATGAAAAACGAATTTAAAATTTCTAGGTGCGCTAAATTAACAAAAAAACTAATAATATAGAAATAAAAAAATTACGGTCTTTTAAAAGCATTCAATATAATAATGTTTATACAGCAATTGAAAAGCAAACACTACTTATTTCAAAATGCACTTATTCATTTAGAGTGATTAAGAAGTAAACAACACATTTATATGTTTAATGCCAATCAAAATATTTTGAAAAAAACATAAAACTAAATCACATTGTAGTTTTCGTATATATTAATTTAAAGATTTTTATATTCCGTTTTAATTTGTAACTGTTTTATTTAAAATATTTATCATAATATTTTTGTCAATTAAGCGATTAAGGTTATATAAAAATATTGACTTTGTGTCATCCCAAAAATATGTATTTTAAATATAGTTTATGCTAATTAAAATAAAAAACAATTAATTATATTCATGGTAACAAAATTTTGTAATTATGCCAGTAATAGTATTATTTTGTTTTAAAATGCTCCGTTTAACACTATATAAAATTATTAATTACATACACAGAGAATTGTTTACAATAATGTAGTATCTGTCAAAACACATTTAGAGTTGATATTATTATTCAGAGAAAATGTTGTTTTTCTCTGAATACGAGCGCTACGAGAGTAACCCAGTGAATTTGAGTCAGTCTAGGGGTGATTTCCCGGGGGTTGGTTGTGCGTCAAAGGGTACGTTCGCATCCGTTAACCGTACATACGTTACAATAATAAACTACTATATTAACCAAAACCATTATTAAAATATGAGTATGTAGCAAAGGATATATTTTATAATTTATTTCGCCATGAAGTGAATAAATCTGAATAAAATACGCTTCGTAATAATCCAAACAAAACCGTACGTGCTCAATTTCAAACCCAAACCACCTGTGTACTTCTCGTCACCTGTTTTTGCGAGGGGATTCTTAAATCATATTACTTTACAATTTTAAACGAAAATAATTACGAGTGATAACGCTAATTTTTAATTTATGTGCGTATTTAAATTTCCAGATTCGCTTAGTCAAACTTAAATTAAAAATATCCGAAAGTTATGAAATATTAAATATGATTCAATAAATACAGCAAAGATTAGTTTTGTTAAAGTTAATCTGTATTATTTTATTCAAGTTAGGTAAAATAAGCAATCGATTTCGAATATTTTTTTAAAGCACCAATAAACATATTTTCATGATGACATAACTTAACTTTTATATTTATTTCGAAAGCAATACGTGGAGAAAAATTGAGATAATGTAGTTTTAAACAAATTCATTTTGCATATTCTTGCAAAATAACGTGCTTTAAATTTCTCATTATCACTTGTTACGCATAAACTTAAAATTAAATATTTAATTTCAAGATAAAAATTTCCATTTTAATCGCATTTCACTATCACACTAAAGGCTAACTTGAAATTAATTATCATTATTTATTTGGAGAAATAAGCATTTGCAAACCTTCTGAAAAACTCGTTCATGATTGTTTTGTTTATATAATGCTGCGATTATACGTTTTTAGCATTGAGAAAAAATACGCTGTAGGGTAAAATAAACATTTACTTAATAAGAATTTATGCACGCGAACCGACATTTAATTATAACTTTATTGTTCATAATATTAGGTAGGTACTTATTATTTTTTATTTTAATTCAAAAAAATACCGTTTATCATTGCTGTGCTACGATTTTCATAAAACATTCACCAAGGATATAAAATACGTTGTTGATTAATTAATTAATTGTTTACTCTGTAATTATGTGTAAAAAAGAATTAAAAAACATGTTTTTATTAAAGATTTATCAATTGTAATACTTTAGAATGATTTGGTATAAAATACAATTTGTATTTATATAAATACTAAGAAATTGTTTTTAAGAAAAAAATTGTTTTGCTGCAACATTTTATGGTTACAAAAAATGCCTGTGAAAAAAATAAATAAAGAATCTGTGAAATAAATATTTTATCAATCATTGATTTAATTTAACTGTGCGTCACTAAGCAGTTATAGGATAAAAATCTGTATTGTATGATTTAATATTATAAACATCGATATACAATTTCGTTTCGTTAAAAATATTTGATTTCAATATTAATTTAAGCATATAAAAATTTTCATATTTTTTAGCCAATGTTGTATTAAAAATAACCCTGCTCTAGATCCATAAGAAAAGATTGAAACTAATTTCCAGTGTTATACTCGACATCCGGTGTACGCCGGAAAACGCTTAAGTTCGTATTTTTTCCACTACATAACGTATCGATAAGCAAGGTGTGTTTCAGTGCTCGGGTTTCCCTAACCACCTGTGGAGAGTTCGTGCTCAACGGCGTCATTTTTACTTAGAAAATGAAACGTTAATTCACGTATTTAGTTTTTATGAAGGTTTGTGAAAATGTGCGCTAAGTTTTGTGTTTACTTTCATTTAATCAAAATGACTTTTTTTATCCTCTTGTAAAACAAAAACCATTTAAGAGTTTTAGCCAGATATTTCGAATTATTGCTTTTATTTCTCAATAGCATAGTTTTTTTTCCATGATTCTGAAAATGCAGTATTTCACTGATTCAATTTTATAATCTAAAGCACTTAAAACTCTATCATTATACCGTAAGTTGATAAACCACTAATAGTATATTGATTAAGACTAAGTCATAAAATTAATAATTATTTAAAAAATGGCATATATATTATATTCTCGGAATTATTTTAAATTACACAATATTTTCGTTGTTCTGCAAAAAGACACTGATTGAAAAATACTAGTTTTGAGTAATTTGACATTGAAGTTTCTCAAATGTTTGAAATCCTATAACTTTTTCATTTAGTTTGTTTGTACAAAACCGTTTTTAAGTAAAAGTATAATTTATAAAAATAGGTGTGTTTTTCCATACGGTAGAGTTTGCAATAAAAAGCATTTTGGTATAACTAACTCAATATGTCGTTATTTCGATTTAGTGTTTTCTTTCAGAACAGCAACGATATGCTCTTTTACGATTTATATGAGTATCAGAATTTAGCTGAAGTTTTTGGTACATCATATTCTTCTAACTATTTATGGTTAATGGGACCTGAAAATTACTAAAAAATATTTTTTTCCATGTCCGCTCCCAACGTGGAGCGTATGGTCTCCTAATGGAGGTATCTGAACAGATTTTTTCTATGAGAACTGTTTGTTACTCAGTTGCTCAACCTCTCTTTATCGAAGAAAGTAGTGACAGAAGGATAGGGCTAGGGCAGGACTAGTGGTTAGCTAATCGCTCTCGCTACGCCCCGTGAGGATGGGATGGGTGGGTGGTGAGGAGGGAGTTTTAGACAACACAAACACTCAGACTACGAACAGAAATCCATAAATCGATTGAAATATCAACTTATGAAAACAGCGAATTGAACCCGAGACATCCGTAGCCGTAGACCACGACGCTACCAACTGCGCCACGGACGCCGATAGAAACGAATTAAAAATTAAATAAATTAAAATAGTTATCAACACACTTAATATCTTAACATCAATCGGGTATTTGAATAAAAGCATCACTAATACATTGAATTGACCTGGAAAATAACGTGCGATTCCTCAAAAATTGATTAACATTTTCCATTGAATTCATCCATCAATGCACGTGTATAGTGGATCTTATTACAAATCCAAATTCAATACTTTTGAGTGCTTGCTTTCAATGGCTTATAGGATAAGTAGAAATAATACATTAAGCTCGAAATTAATTCACAATGATAATAAATGAGTTGTTAAAACAATTTATTACTCTAATTATCATAATTTAGTGGCCGTAATTAGAGCAAATCGTGTCTTGCTATTTTCTTTAATAGCAGCCATAAGCTAAACGTGATGTTATCAAAGGGAATATATTACATAAATTCGAGGAAGTGAATGTCAAGTACTTGTTACAAGTCATTAATTTAATTATTTTAAATGCACCTTATAGGCGCTGCTTCATACATTTCTTTGAACGTTAACAGCTCATTATTTTTTCAACTATCAATATTAATATTTCAAAGTATAATTTTATATTATTATTAATGCTTTTTTGTTTATATTATATTGTATCAAACATGTTATATAAGCGCATTTTTATGCATTTTCCTGATAATCATTTTTAATTTTTAGCTCGGATCTTTTTTTGCTACTTTAATTTTATTTCGATGTTAAAAAAAATATTTATGTAAGATTTTTAGCTGTTACCTTAATAATCTTATCGCAGATTGGAAAGAAAAAAATATTGTTAAAAAAACAATTATTGATGACCATCAAAGAAAAAATATCGTCAAAACAAGTTAATGGTAAAAAAAATTCTCTCATGAATAAAAAATGCAACACATCTTTTGATAAACCTATTAAAATTATAAAAACATATGAAACATTGAACAAGTGAATAATTTTGTAGCTGTTTTTTTTTATTTAAGTATTAACAATAAAAACAAATAACATTTTGAAATTCGTTCAGGTTCTTTTATATTTGAGGCGACCCTCAGTTATTTATTTAGGGAAACTTAAGATTTTTCATCAGCTTAAAATAATAATCTTGGAAAAGTTTACAATCATAAATTTAGGAAAGTTTAAAATTTTTTACCCGGTTAAATATTGTCGATAGCTTATCTTCGTCATTACTTTCATATGCTTTCCCATAAATTGTGACATCTCACTAATAATCTGTCAAATATTCGAAGTTTTTATGGCATATCGTCTAAAAAGTTTAATTTATTTTCGATGAGATAATATTACTGGGGTTAAAAATGGGAGATTATTTTCAAGGAAATTTTCCAATTAATATTTGTTTAAATACTTTATATACCGATTCTCAATTGGAGCACATGAAAGCGTTATGAAGTATTTTTTACGATGACAGCAGAAACTAGAACTGGTTGCATATAGAGGATAAGGATAGAAAAATGAGGTTATTAATGAACTAATAGTTAGATAATTGCTTTATCTATTCTCTATTTTTGAGACAAGAAAGGTAAAAATATTACAGACGCCCATGCTATTGGATTTAAAAAAGACAATGTATGAATTTTTTCATTCGAGAATTCGAAACATTGGCCACGTTATCTAGTAGCCTAGAGCGTTGCCACTCGGCTACGAGCAAGGCGAAACATTAAATATTCAAGAATTCTACTTTATTATTTTGTATATAAATTTGTCTTTTAAAACCAAAAAATATAGGATATGGTGACCGGCTTGGTAAAAAAAAATCAGTATATACGAAATTGCGCAATTTCAATTAACATAATTCTAAAACAATGGGTTGAATTGTAATAAAATATTACATCCAAATGTGTGTGATGAATTTATTTTTATATATCCTGACACTTGACACTTTAACGTGTGCATCTCCGGTTATATTACATAATTGTAGATGTAACCTTAGTGACTATGTTCTAGCTAAAGGTTTAACTTGAAATTCCCATAGGTGTATTGACTTGAATTAATTAATTGATTAATTAAAAGATGTAAAAGGTCGTTAGTAAGTAATGTAAAATACATTAGTTACTAACGACCAATTTTTTTTTTAAATACTCCATATTATTGTGATTAAATATACACGTGGATATTTTAAATGGTTTTTAAAATTTTCAAACTTAATTGAAGTATTTCAAAAATAATTATATCAATGAAATTCTTAGTGTTCAGTCAGTAATTAACTTTTAATTTATTTCTATACTTAACCATATTATTAATTAAAGTATTAATAGTATGGCTTATATTAGACCTCAACGTAGTTTAAAGATGTTAAAGTTTTGGGGAAATAATTCCAGATACTCATTCACGCGGAAAATCGATTTCGATTGCTTCTTAAATTATATACGAGAAGGCATCAAAAAGTTTTCCACTGTTAGAAATTAAACGATTCGAAAAATTTCTTCAGCAATCTAAATTAGGTTTTCAAACGAAGAAAAATCAAATGTGAGTATTTTCTTGTGCGGAAACGCCAATGTATCTAACTTTTGACGTTTTCATTAACATCGAAGATTTTTTAAGAAATTTATTTTTGAACAATATTTTTTCCACGTTGCAACCATTTTCATGGTCACTTTCCTTTCATCAATAATATAAAATATAAAGTTAGTACTAGTAGATTTGCTTCTGAGGAATTTACTTCTTGAACCAGCTTCTGTATGTAGATCAGACATGAATATCTCCAATGTTTGTTAGCTCAAAAAAACAAATAGCAGCAATTCACTTCAAAACGGATTCTTAAATCAATAAAAAAATAAGTGCTGTACTGAAGCGTTAATATTAATGGCTTCAATTGCATAATGTACCCGGTATGCGTTGTAATGCCACTCAAAGAAACAAAGAGTTTATTTTTTAATTCTGTTTATTGAAGTGCTTTTGGATTAGAGGTCTGCAAGAGCCGAAATTTCACACTATTATCCAGTCCGAGCCCACTATCTTCAGGCCCAAGCCCGACTCTCAATATCACACTTCACTATCACTCCCGAAGCCCAGATTTATTTTTATCATCCCGATTTATCTTTAATATAACAATACATTTATGCTTTTCAAATAATATATGTTCTTGTTTCCATATTTCCAACGATACTCATAGCACATGTGAAATAAATTATTTAAGTTATGAATACTATTGCCTTATGGCTGATTCATGACCGAAACATAGTTAGAAATAGTTTTCTTAAATTTTAATTCCTCACCCGTAGAGTATGATATTTATTTTCACAATAATTATGAATTAACGTCGATATGGGGCTACATGCAAGATTGTATTTTCCGCCCTAGTCTTAAAAAAGTTAAAAACAAATTACAAGCGGTCGTCTGCTGCACTTAATACTTTTAGTTAAAGCTATCACCGAATAGTGTCATAATTTTATTTCAGTTAATATACTTAATAAATCTTGTGGAGCGAAATGATTTTCTATTTTTACTTCATTTAATTATACTATATTTATAATTATAGAAGTTATACTAAGTAAAGGTCAATGCTATTCACCACAAAATTTCGTAACGAAATTATAATCGTTGTTTTTGTGTATAAATACTATAGTATTGTAATTTAAAAGTTTAGGAAGACTTGATATAAACAAAAATATCTACATAAATGTTTTTCGAAAAATAAAAATCATAATGATTTATTTCACATTGTAGTATTTAAAGATTATAAGAATCTGTAAGAAATTTCAATACAGCTATTTTTCAACTGAGTATGCAGTGTGATAATCTGGTATACCCTCTACAGAAATAATTTAAAGAACTTAAACAAATCCAACATTAATTAATGAAAATCGCAAGTTAAATATTGTTTTCATATCAAATCTAGGCAAATCTGAATCGGCCAACCACATTCACCAACAGTGTCACATGACCTAGGCTTATTTCATAGTAATGAAGAGTAATGGCAGACGAATTGTAGTGGGCTTGTAAAAACTTTCAATAAAGGGTAGATAATTCCTCTTGATTCTGTTTCAACAGTGGTCAAATCCTCAATTTGATATCAGAAATGGTCAAATCTAAAATTAAATCATTTATCATACAAAAATGACTTAATATTAATTCATTTTCCGTATACATAATAGTTGGTTTACTAAATTTGTTGAAGAATACATAAATAAAACTTCTGTTAATTTATAAAATCTTTTTTATACTATTTATCTCATTCTCTATAAAAAGGGGTTTGACCACTTTTGATACCAGACAACACGTTTGTGACATCACTGTATATGTATTATTTTATTTTCATCAATAATACATCTGGAATACTTTGCATCTGTCATTGTCTATATTGTTTTACCGAATACTAAACGATAATGGTCTCACTGTCAATTTCCTTACTCGAATGATAGATGGCTTTATAAATCTAATTATGTACTAACAAAGAAAATAAAATTGTTTCTTGTGATTAAGACACAGCCTTTTGTTTGATAGATTGCACCCAAAGGATTTTTGTGTGTAATTTGCATAAATTCGTTTTAAAGGGTTTGGTTTTAACCCTCGCAAATTCCGTTTAATGATAGATAAAAATCTTGATTCGTTTAGAACAATACGATCCTTTTCCGTTCAGAAATAAACCTACTAGAAACCTTATTTCCGTTAAAAAATACAAGAAAAAGCAATTATATCAAAATGAAACATAAAAAAGAGAAATACAACTTGGGGTATAATTTCCAAGATTTTACTCTGTTGTCGTAAAATTGAGATTTAAATTTAATAAAGATTTTATTAAAAACCGGTTATTTGATATTTTAAAATTAATTGCATACACCAAAATATGTTTTATTTTATACCATGTCCGCTCCCAGCTTGGAGCATGTGGCCTTCTAATGGGGGTATCTCAACAAAAGTTTTCTATGAGAACTGCTTGTTGCTTAACCTCTCTTTTTTTCGAAGATAGTAGGGATAGAAGAATAGGGCTAAGACAGGACTAATGATTTTAAGGATCGGATGTGTGGGAGGGAGAAGTTTTAGACATTACAAACATGCATGACTACGAACAGAAATTCATAAATCGATTGTTAAATTAGTTTATTAAACTGTATTTTTATCAAATAATTTAATTGTAACTGTTTTGGATAACAAAAAGAAAGACGACGAAAATGGGAAAACACAAAAAAAATATTTTGTTTTTCGTAGTTGGATTGAGGTATGTAGGTATTTATGAAAATCACACAGACATCCATTGTGTAAGGATAAACATTCATTAATTGGTCTGGCAATGTAGGTTAGGGGATTTGAAGTTTTGACATTATGTATATCAAATTTTTAAAACTATGTGATGATTTTAAGCATTTTATATAAAAATTATAATTAATATATAAATTATACAGCTTGTGAGTAAGACTTTTGTCTGGTGAGCTGATGATGATGTCTCTCAGGCACAATCAAACGTGCTAGTTCACTTAGTCAACTCACTATTTATTTCAGTTAGTAGTAAGAGATGATCCGATGAAAGTTCTGTGAACGATTCACACTGAATAATAACGGGTCGTGTCAAGCTATATATTATATTATTGAATTAGCAAATTACGTCATTGATATTCGAATTAGTTTTTTTATACTTTTGATTAGATATTTGAAAAAAACATTGAGATTATGACAGCAAAAACAAAAAGATTGATAGACATTATGACAGTATGAGAAAAAACTAATAAATACAACTTGCTGTTAATTATTCACTCAGCCATTAGTATTCTTATATTACAAATATATAATAGATGAAAGAGATACGGAGATCAGAAATAATAGAATAAAAATTAATTAAATATCCATGAATCACGCCAAAAAAAGTAATATTCAAGAAACAAAAAAATCTTTAGGTTAAGTTGTTGCGTACAATAGTAATTTTCTCTTGGATAAACGATAAATATTTTGGATAAAGTTATATTTCTAGCTAAAATTGTTTACTTTCAGTAAAAAATGGGCTTTTTTAATTGAATCCTGTTTACTTTCCAAATCTTTGTTTACTATATTTGATGAAAAAACATTACGAAATTGTAATGAAACCATTTTTCGTGGAAAGATGTACACCGAGAGCTTATTATAATCTTAAAAAGATACACTGAACGCTAAATTGAATTATTTTATATTCATTTAGATTTTTTTTTAAATATATTTTCAGATAGATAATGCGAAAAGATTCATAACCGTAACCCGTAGGCAAGTGATAACACCCAAGAATTTTCCTCTGGTTAGGTTGACCTGTCACGAGTTTTAATCTCCAAACGCACATGTATTTCTCCAACTAGTTTGTATTTGTTTTCAAAAGCAAGTATTGCTATGAATTTTGACTTCATCATACCCACTCTATTGATTTTTTGTATTTGACACGTAAAAAGAACTTTAATGCCGTCCCCGTTGTGGAGTGTTCAACTGAGTAACAAGTTGCTCGCGTTTAACAGTTTCTGTTCACATACCTCCTTTAGGAAACTTTATATATTATGTCACATTGAGAGAAGAAACGGTTTAAACAAAAATACATAAAAAATCGTTTAAAAAGTCATCTTTATAATATGCAACCACTATCTGAAAAACGATGATTTTAGATTGACATACAACCAATTGTCGACCATTCAAAACTTCTTCTGATGAAATTTTAAACGAAAACTGTTTTAAAAGATTAGTGAAAGTTTTTTTAAAGCCCAATTAATACATATTGATTAATACGCCACGAAAGATTATTTAAGAATAGAATTCATTCTCTCGAATGCCTAAGCGGATGCAATATTCTATTAGGGATCCATTTTGTTGGGTAAAATAAAAATCGCCGTTGTTAATCTTTTTAAATGCATTTTAGATACTTTAAATTAGTTTTGCATTTATATTGTTACCGTACTTAAACTCAATGAAATAAGAATATGACAAAACATGCATTTAAAATTGTACAATACGCTCTACATAATAAGTCAACATGAAACAATAGAATGAGCTGCTGGAACAATCATATAAGTCAATGTTGCAAGTTTTTAATGCGACAGTTTTTTCTATAAGAGAATTTCAAGAAACAAATTATATGCTGAGTATCTAATCACACGGATCTGACTTATGTGGTTCTTACTTAGCCGTATATTTTCTAAATGGTGATATTTTTTTTTTATTTTCAACACAAAGTTCAATAATAGAAATGTCAAAGTAGTCATGAATATTTCTAGAAACCAAAATCTTACAACACAAGTCTGCTTATGTATCCCCGTCTGTATTTGAAGGACATTTACTATTCGGTGTGTTTATTAACCTTCCCGTTTCCATGCTAAAAAAATCCCTGTGGATATCATGCAGTCACATTTCGTTACCGTGTTGGTTTTATCATATAAACGCATTTATAAAGCGAAATTACAATTTGAAATGAAATACTGTTTTATGTAGTATTAAGTAATTATTTTTACTCATATTTTGTGTGCGAAACCTGAAATACATATCAAACTGCGAAATTATCGAAAGACGCAAGAATCGAAGTTCTTTATAGCAGATCAAGCTCGAGACATGTCTTGTTGTCGTTTGTAACAACACGTCATACATCTTAGATTGTTACTGATTGTTTCTATACTACACTATAATTTGACATAATTTTCTATTATATGTAGAAGTATTTTATTTTAAAATACCAAATTTTTCATTTTTTTGTACAATCTATTTCATAGATAATTTAAAGATGTAAAGGCTGAAATAACTCATTGTTACACCGTGGATACGGAAGGGTTAAGAATATCATTTACTACAAATTTCGAGAATATTTCACTTTTGTTTGGGCACACATGGGAAGATAATAAAATACTTATGAATATAATAGGTAAAATAAACATAAAATTGGAAAACTTGACTTATATAATTGTTTACCCAGCTCATGCTGTACGAAGTATATGTAAGCTGGATAAAACCCGACATTCCCCTATTTTGGACTTGTTAACGTCATTCTGTGCTTATTGAAATAAAATCTACTATACTTACAACAGTATTTTAGTTTATAACTTTGCTATTCCACTGGTTTTATCACTAACGTGACGCCTTTCGTCTCTTTAAGAAACATCTTCAGACTAATTAGTTAGCTATCAATTTTAATTTTATATTAAAAATGAATTTCCATAAAGTTACCGCCGAATCCATCGAAAAAATAAATAGTATTTTGGTACGTTAAAGTGACGTCACATGAATCTAGCTCACTTATACTTCTTACACCACGATCCGATTTTTTAAACCAAATACTTAGTCACGAAATTGAAAAACATATATTTTCGAATTTATCTGATTTTTGATGACCGGTCCAGAATGCCTTAAAATTTAACCCATCCTCGATCGAAGACTTTTCTCACACTTGAAATTTGTTGCATTAGCGCAAATCGCAAAAGGCCTCGACCCTTTAGAAAACAACAACTAACACAATGACCGTAAGATTTATGATAGAGTTTACTTCGGTAGGCGTGGCAGCGGTCACTATTGTTCTAAAAGTTTAGTAAGATTACGCAACTAAATTGGCAGATGACGGGTCACGACCCAAAAAGTTCTTCTGTCAAGACACATACAAAGTTATATCATATATTATTATATTGTATATAGGGAGAGGTAGTATATGATTAACAGATTTGATCTAGGATAATAATATATTTTTTTACCCAAAAAAAATCAGGTCAACTCTCAATGCGGATCATATCGTCGTTGTTCTGAAAGAAGACACTAATTGAAATATAATTGTTTTGAGTAATTGGTCTTTGAAGTTTGTCAAATGTTTGAAATGCCATACGTTTTTCATTTTGTTTGTTTATACAAAATCAATTTTAAGTAAAAGTATAATTTATAAAAATATGTGTGTTCTTCTATACCAGTGATTCCCAAAGTGGTTTCTACGGACCCCCAGAGGTCCGTGTGACAGTTGAGGGGGTTTGTGGCGAAAAAAAATAATTTGGGGGTTCCTGGACAATTTTTAGCGATCCGCGAGAGGTTTATTATAAAAAATATCTGTGACATATTTTCATTATTATGAAAGTTGAAATAAATAATTTGGAAGGGATTTGTTGGATGTTGAACCCTTTTGCAAGCATACCCACAAGATTAGGTGTATCCATATACGGGAGCAATTTGCTGAATAATCCACGAATAAGGAGCTGAAACCAATGTCTGAATCACAAATTTTGGTTGCAAAAACCGATTTCAATTTTATAACCTGCATTATGGGTCACTGTACAGAAGTGTAAGGCTTTCTCGTCTTCCTATTTAGTATTCAAGACATCAAATTTAAATTCATATTTTTTTTAATAGTTATTTTACTTAGGTGGTTCATGGTCAGCGCTTTACTTTATGAAGGGGTCCATGGGCATAATATGTTTGGAAACCACCCGTTTTATACTGTAGAGCTTAAAATAAGGAAAGTTTTGGTAATACTAACAGACTAGTTTATTTTTTCGATTTAGTATTTTCTTCCAGAACAACGGCGATATGGGCTTTTAATGGAGTGTATTTCAGAATTTTTTTATGACAAATGCTTGTAACTCAGTTGCTTAACCTCATTGTTTTTTGAAGAGAGTAAGGATAGGGCAAGACTAGTGGTTAGCTTATCGTTCGCATAACGCCAAGTTACAATATTTTAATTATGGAAAGTTCTTTTTCGTCAAGAAATTTGTTTTTATTTTATCTAAGGATTGCATGTATATCAACATTCATTTCAAATCCGTTAAATGTGTCACTCTCAACAAGTATATTGAAAAAATGAAAATAAATATATCATGTATTTTTACTTATGTCCTGTTTTAATTTAGCATTGGTTTTGATTTAATTTATGATTGCTACACGAAGACTTAATTTTTAATATACTAAATCAAATATTGACAACAAACAGAAAACAACCCTTTTTTATATTCATAATTGACATTGTGTTTAATTCGCATTTAAATAATACATAATTTGTATACCGGAATCAAAAAAAAAATGAATACACATTATAATAATAATGTATAAATTCAATGAAAAGATTAGTTCATTGTAAAACAACACATATTAGAAAGTGATTTCTAACACACATCTAAAAAAAATATACGTCACTTTAATTCAATAATATAAATTAAAACATTGTAATTGCACTTTCATACGATATGTGTATTTAAAAACTTTGTCAAACTCAGTAATTTTATACACTAGGGACTAAATTTCACACCTTCATTGTGTATTTAATTAAACACTCCTCGTCACTCCTTTCTGTTTGAAAAATATGATGGATATGTAGGAACAGAGCACTACTTTAGTTAACAAATGTGTATATTTTCCTCATCACCATACGTAGTTATTGATCTTTTGGTTAAATAATCTATCTAAGGTATGTTTACACACGCATATTTTGTTATTCAAGCAATTTGTTCCCACATATCAACAATAAAAAATGGTTATTTCATCGATAAGTATTAGATAAATTGTATTAAATTATTAACAAAATTTAAAAATAATAAAGATACAACAACACTCTAATTAAATTTGGATTGTTGAGATTTTGTACACTTCCATGTATTTTGTCACTAACGACCCGGGTTTCGCCTTTCGGCAACTGAGTTCGAGTCCATTCGTGTGCTCGAATGCCTGAAGATGCCGAAAGGCGAAACCCGGGTCGTTAGTGACAAAATACATGGAAGTGTACAAAATCTCAATAATCCAAATTTAATATTGAAATTCCATCAAGCACCCTCAGTCGATGTCTTAAATTATAACAACACTCTAAGCTTTGAAATACGTATATTTTTTACGTTTTTGCATGTTATGTGTGCCATGTTTAATTGAATAGTCGTTTATTATTTTATTTCGTACGTTTTCTGACTACTAGGAAATAAGTGTAAAGTAAAAAATATCTGTATTATGACCATTGCATAAATGATTTTTATTTTTTAATAAAGTCTCGTATTCTGTGATTATATTTGTGGTTTTAGTAATTAATATTCTAAAAGCAGAAATAATTGTTGTTGTCTTATCAACACTTTATTTAAACAAATATATCGTCTAATGTTGGGTAAAACGTTGTTGAATATTGCTTCGATCATTTTTTGTTACCATCTCCGCTCCTAATGTAGAAACTATTTATTGCCTCCTACTGGAGATATCTCAACAGAACTTTTCTACGATATCAGTCAGTTGCTCAGATTCTCTCTTTCGAATAGAGTAGGGATAAAAAGATAGCACTTGAAGAGGAATATTGGCTAGTTAATCGCTTTTGCAGCTTCAGCAGCACAAACACCCATGCCTTCGAACAGAAATCCATAAATCGACTGAAAAAATAAATTATGAAACTGTTGAACTTGAGACATCCGTAACCGTAACCAACGAAGTTGACCACTGCACCACGAACCCGACATAATAATATATAATTATAGTTCGGCATTTTTTTTCAGCGTCCGTGGCGCAGTTGGTAGCGTTGCTGGCTACGGTTACGGATGTCTCGGGTTCAATTCCCGGTGCGAACGGTTTTCATAGATTGATTTTTCAATCAATTTATGGATTTCTGTTTGTAGTCTGAGTCCTCCCTCCCACCCATCCCATCCTCACGGGGCGTAGCGAGAGCGATTAGCTAACCACTAGTCCTGTCCTAGCCCTATCCTTCTATCCCTACTCTCTTCGAAAAAAGAGAGGTTGAGTAACTGAGTAACAAGCAGTTCTTGTAGAAAAATTCTGTTAAGATACCTCCATTAAGAGACCATATGCTCCATATTGGGAGCGGACGGAGAAATTTTTTTTTTCAGTAATCTTGTAAAACTTATATCATCAAAATGTTTTTTTGAAATCTTTTTATCTTTTTGAATTCATACTCGTACGTTATTTTACTTTTCGTGGTTTGTAAAAAGATGTCATCGAAAATTTGAATATTTTTTTTTTGAGGCTATCAACAAGAGCACTTAAACATTCTCGCTTTTGCACCCTTATTTTAGTAAGATAATGACGAAAAACCCTAAAACAGGAGCGTGCTTACTCCAACTTATTATGTCGTAACGTGAATATTATTGTGTTTATGAGGCTGTGCCACATAGTTCAAGGGCGTTTAAATATAGACAGTTGAAAGGCTTTTGAGGTTCAGACCTTCTTGGGTAATATCCAAACACAAAAGAGAGATCCTAATATACAAATATTCGGTAAAAAATCCTAATTTTTAGGAAAGACTGCGTAATCCTTTAACCTTCTCATTTGTATGCTAAAAAAATCCCTTCAGATCTCATGCAGTCAAATTTCGTTAACGTGTGGGTTTTGTCATATAAACGCATTTATATAGCAAAATGAAAATTTCAAAAAGTGAAATATGGTTTTACGCAGCATTAAGTAATTATTTTACGCCATATTTTGTGTGTGAAATTATCAAAAGACTCAAGAATCAAAATAATATAATTTTGTATCTTTCGATGGTAAAATTGACGAGGTTTTCAAATTATGATTAATTATACAAAAAAGATTTAGCTATAATGTATTTTTAATTATTTGGAGAACTATTTTATTTAGAAATAGCAAATTTTTTTGCATGACCCATTTCACAGATAATTTAAAAGTTTAAATGCCAAAGTATCTGATTGTTACATTATAAATACGGTAGGGTTAAAAGTATGGTGACTCCGAATCCGTCGTTACTTCATACTCCAACTTCGAACTGACTACGATTTACAAAAATTAAAGTCTAAATTTTCGTTTTATTCTTAATCTCTTATAAAAAATAATGCAGTTGTAATTTTATAACCATTATGACGAAAGTTTATGGCCTGCATTTATTGTGTCTGTAGTTCTTTCAATTTTTGTCTTATAAGAAATAATAAAAAGACGGTTACTAATTCAATAAATGATAAGTATACACATAGTCAGTTAATAAAATAAACGATCAGTAATTAACATAATATGGTAAATTATTAAATTAAAAGGTCTGATATTTATATAAAACGGCGAGTTTTTTAATTAAAGTTAACCTAACCTTACCTGACATGACCGTTTGGCAATTATTTACGAACATTAATGGAATTAGTTACTGATCAAAAAATGAGTTGCCTTTATTTTAAATGGTCCTGCCTTTAATACATTTTATATAATACTAGTGAGTACCCGGCATGCATTGCAATGCCACTCAAAGAAAGAAAGGGTTTGTGTTTTAATTCTGTTTATTGAACTGCTTTTGTATTAGAGGTCTGCACAGGCCGAAATTTCATAGACTTACCCGGTTCGAGCCCATCATCTTCAGGTCTGGCCCGACCCGAACCCAAGTTTCAATATCACAATTGTTATAACACAATATTTTTGTTTTTCGTCTGGTGCGTACACGAATAAATCAGATGGTTTTTCCTAGATGTCACTGTATGTACGTATTTGATTCTTTTTTTTCAATTTTTTTCTTCAGAACCCTTCACGGGTGTGTGCACAACAACTCACCGAAGTTTCATTGAAATCGTATGAATGGTAAAAGAAGGCGTAAAGGACAAACAAACATTTATTTTATATAATATTTCCCAGCATTATCACAATATGTCCTTCCTGAAAGTTTCGTCGCGATCGGTTGAGTAGTTTAGGAGCCTATAAGATCCGGACAAACCAACAAACCAACAAACAGACATTCATTTTTATATATATAGATTTTAATGGAAAACTAAATAATTGTTGTATTTCAATAGGAACGCTCCATTATTATTGCCTTTAATGTAAAAATAAATAACAAAGTTATTATTAATGACTAACCAAAAACAATTTTTCTAACTACAACGACATTTTCTTTGATTAAATTTACTATTTATAATTATTTTCCTGATCACAATTCACAGTTAATTATCATACTGCATGTATTTCAGCAATCAATAATATTATTTTAACCCAAACATCCTGTATAATACGTCGTACAAATATTATACAGAGGCTAAACATAAACATTGTTCCACCGATCCCTTAAGGGGACACACGTGGCGGTTTTAATGCAGTACCTGCTTTACCAACTACCGTCAGAAAATAACACGAACATTTTGTATAAGAATAATAATATTTATTACTCTTATTATGTCTAAAACACAACAGCATCGTTTTGTTTTTATTTATGACGGAAATAATCACCGAGTCTATTTTATGATTACATGTTAGATTTTTATTATTTGTGTATTACTGGGTATAAAACCACAATTTTTTTATTAATTTTTTTAACGTGTATTCTTTTTTTTGTTTTATAACTATGAAGCATAATTTTTTATGAAAATAAGACAGTCATGTCTTTATGAAAATGAGTATTTGTTTATTTTAAAACTTAGTACTATTTTATATTACCCTCTTCTTGCGTGCACCTACCTTCCGAATAAAAAACAAATTACTTGGAAAAAAATGTACCATCTATTTTTGGAATGGTTGAAAAATTTAGAAGTCTCCTTGTTCTTTCCGTAATCTTTTTAGAAGCAGAGCTACTAAACTTTTTTATTTTCATTCATTTTTCTAAGTTGTGTTGTTCCATAGTAATTTTAAAAGTTTCTTCTTGTCAAAACTAACACATTTTTATATTGTACCCACTCTTCATGTGAAATGAAATAAAACGTAATTTATTTTAACAGAATTTATAATATATCGATGGTGTTTTGGCCAATTGATGTAACCCTCAAAATTGAAATTGATCAGGAGAGAGTAAAAAGTGTTCTTATCGAAAACATTGTGAGTTCGTTATGAACCATTGAAATGCACTTCTGTAAATTCTGATGTTTGCAGATACGGGATTATATTTACATAGGTAGTGACGATATAACAGTGGCTTACATCAAGTGGCCAGGTCAGAATTTTTCAAACTAAAACCAATGTAAAATTATATTTCCCTTCAAAAAAGTGGTCAATTTATTTCTCTAATTTACATCATTTGGCCGACACCTTCTCTGTCGTCTTTGTCATGAGATACATCATTAACTCATTTTCTTATTTTTTGAAGGTTACATCAATTGACAAAAACGCCGTCAATATTATTTCAATTACGTAATCTATTTTATTCGAAGAAACTGACGATAGAAAGATAGGGCTGGCAAAGTAGCGGTAACTAAATAAAAAATCAATAAACTTAAATAATAGTCGATATATTTAAAAAAACCGATTTTTTCAATTTGTGTAAGTAGTCTTACCACCTTACAATGTATATCTGCAATATACTGACCTATACGATGCAATACGCAATTTAAAAAAGCACATTTTTACTTCTCAAGTTTCGACAAATTCATGTTGTATGGGGATCGCTAACAAAATATACTTTATGTTGTCATGTTTTGCATCATTATGTTTTTTATTGTTCTGCCTACTATTAGTAGATTATTTCGCGATATTCATGAAGTTTCATAGTGATGGCCAAACACTGGGAAACGAAAGGCCGACAATTGGATTTTGGAGGCCGACCACTGGGACAATTGGCATTTTATTGTAAACTTCTATTATTTTATGCTTAATACAATATTAACTATTTGATTATAAGTTAGTTACATTGCTTAATCCTTGCTTAATGGAATAACAGCGAAAAAAATAAGTATTTATCATTCATTGACTCAAAATCCCTTTTGAAAGTACACCTGTCGCTTAACTGGCTGAGCACTGACGAAACGACCCCTCCTAGTTATTACATAATTTGTAAACTTGTGTCACATAATTGAATAAGGAATTTCCCCTTTTAAATTTAAGTCACTTTAAATTTGTTTAAGAACTGGAAATGTTTATTACCATAATTAAATATTTTATAATAATATAATAAAATTGGTTTTTGATCCATATTATTTACCGCTATTTAGATGTTATGTTAAGCGTTCCATGGTGTCTATTACAATTATGTGTTTATCATTATGATCTGCTTTACAACATTTCAAGTTGATTAAATCTTAAATGCGGCCATTGTCAAAGAAGTTACAATAGTTTAGTAGACAACCAGAACACACACAAAACCCAATGCGTAAAACCATGCCATCTTTTGTACAACGCCAATATCGCTTAATTAAAATAATATTAATAAAACTGAACCATCAACGTCTAGACAGCGTCTTGATCAATTTGCTTTTAGTACCACATGATTGCTTAATTTTACGACACATTCCACTAAAGGATATTAAACAAATTGATAGTTTTTTTTTAATAAAATATAGGAAAGAATATCTTTTTTTTAAGAGAAGTTTTCTTCATTACTAGTAATGTTGATAAATTTGCCGATAAATCGATACGTGTCTAAAATTTGGTACGCTTACAATGCCTACCATGTAATAATTTTGTGTTGTTGCTGACTAGTAAATATCAATACCTTTTGTTTCGTTTTTATTTCGTGATAAACGAAATTTTTAAGCTCAAACTGATTCAATTTTTCTAATTTGAGTACCTTTTGTTTTAAAATATATTTAACTAAAATTTATTATTTTACTCTTTATACAGATACATTTTTAATAATATATTTTCTGTTAAATGTCTTTATATTTCATTTTACAGTCATTATTTTCTAAGCTTAATATTTTCCTAAGATGATAAATATTTTTAATGATGCAGTATTTCATTGTTCAAAGTTTTCGAATACAAAATACAATACCCAGCATTCACGTTTCTAAGAAGTAGCAATACGTCACCTGAATATTCAAAATATTTTATCCCCTTTGTTAAGAGCGTCATTAATAAGTCAGCAAATATATTTTAACATGCAAATTTTATGCGAGACTTCTCATGCTTCTATCATTTCATTTGTGTGAAGAACTTAATGTCTCTTTATGTTACTGATAAGAGAATTCAAATTATTATCCTTTATAAAAAGATTTCAATATAAAATGAATAAAACATTTTTTTCCAAATACTGCGCTTCAGACGTTGACTAAACCACAAGCTCAGGAAAATAAAAAAATCTGTTTATAAATCGCTCTGTAGATTCGTGCTGGTTTTGGAAATATGTAGCTACTTTATTTTGACTTTCCAACAAGTATTGAGATTTGCCATAAGTTGAGTAAAAGCATGTTTATCCAAGCCCATCTGGTCTGGTTTCCATCTCAAGGAAAAGTACTCAAAGCATAATTATTTAAAAATCGACTATCTTTTAGACGACAATATGAAAAAAAAATAACAATATTTCATTCAAGTATAGAAACATAATTGTTTCACAAGTGTATTATTCCCGATGCGTGCATGCATTTAATTACTTCACTCCATTCTTCATACTCCCCATCCCCTTAATATCAATGCTGCACCCTCTTCTATTCCATCCGATGCTTAAAACGTCCGCTGAACCGTTCTAGCAGTTTACTTAATATTTATATTTACTAATCACAACAAATTTCATAAACTTTTTGCTATGCATATTTCAGAATGACTATTTAATTTTTTTACTCTCCTTTTATATACTTAAAAACAGGCAACGAAATGAATTATGAATGATTATAGATGAATTGTGCAGAATAACCTTATTCAAAGTGTCTTCTCAAAATATTAAGATCTTTGAGGATTTGTCATTCATCTTGAGAATTGTTCGGAAAATACCGCCAAATATGTCGATGTTTTAAATTTTCATACGTTTGTTCTGCATTAACTACCATGTCAAACTATAATCAATCTTCAATTAAATTAATATCGCCTTAATGATTAAGGGCACGACGGATATCAGTGAAATCTTTCGAAACAGCTCATACAATTGATGTTTTAGGACAGTTGAATACTGGCACTCTGCATAGATGAAATATTTGAAGAAGATGATAAATTGGGAAAAAAAATAGTTCAAAATTAAACCGCTAAATTTCCATTGGTTGTTTTAGTCCGCAAGGTCCTCCCTATGATACTCATATGATCCTAGTTTGTTATTTAAATCAATAAAAACAGTGTTAGTTATACATGTTATATTTCTAACATATCTCAACTTCAATGGAATTCCGGTTCCAATTTCAAGGTCATAAGATTTTTTGAGATCAATAATTATTTCGATAAAAAATAAATATGTCTGTTGAAAAGATGGAAAAATTATATGATTTAATTGATTTTTGCAAGCATAAATAACTTTATAATCATAAAAAAATAGTCTATACCGTTTTACACTGAAAATGTTTGAGAACTATCTATCTTAGTTCTAGATTTTAGAATTATTAAAATTATTATAGCTAGAAACTATTCTCTCCCTTATCTGTACAGTCTTAAGAATTGTTAGCTTTAGAAGTGTGAGGAAACTTTACTTTTATATGTGTAAACGTAAAGGGTAACCGTAAATTAAACTCATTTGTTATTTTCCTATTGTAAGTTTTTTACAAACGCAACAAATTTTCATAGCAATTTAAGTTTTGCTTTTGTTTGCCCACAATGCCTTGAAAAGACAAAGTGACATCAATTAAATTGTAAATAAACAATCTTTCCATAAAAAAACTGCTTAAAACTTTTGATTTTAAAGACTATTTATTTTGCTACAGTTATAGAGAATAATATAGTAATCATAACGAGCGGGTTATGATTTACTTTTAAAATTTAGTATAAATAATATTTTTTTATTTTTCAGATATTTATTTTATATATCTTAATATTCCGTCGAGCAATAAAAGGTTCGAGCTCCTAGATAAGCTAGAATAAAATCATTTTTATAATTCTTAGGATGAATTAATAATGTTTTTTGTTTCAATGTGTCTTTTTTATTTTTTACTCTATACAACAAATTGCAAGAATATTCGACAATAATATATTTTCAAAAATTCACCAAGGAAATGGGTTTACCTTTGGCTATTGATATTGCAGATAGTTCTTAAAGAAAAGTATATGATTTGATAAATTTCAGCTGAAGGTGATTTAATAAATAATTATCACAGTCAAATTTATAGAAAACACATGTTCTCAATAAATAATTGATTAAAACAGTGACCACAGGCTTTTTAATTAACAATTATCTATTTTTAATAAATAAATTTGTCACTTTTAAGTTATTACATAAAAACTTTCAAAAACATACAATATCAATAACAAAATACAATGTGTAGTACATTTTTTAAAAAAATGGTGGTAGGTTTCGAATTGAAAAAATATTTTAAGAAATAAAAAGAGCCCTTCCGATTTAAAATCATCTCAAATTTGGATTATTGAGATTTTGTACACTTCCATGTATTTTGTCACGACCCGGCTGAACTCGTGTGCTCGAATGCCTGAAGATGCCGAAAGGCGAAACCTGGGCCGTGACAAAATACATGGAAGTGTACAAAATCTCAATAATCCAAATTTGATATTGAAATTCCATCAAGCACCCTCAGTCGATGTCTTAAATTATATCAATATTGCTAGTACAGCAAGATTGACTGAACTCTACAGTAAATTAGTGTTAAATATAGACACTGTTTACTGTATATCAGTTCGAGTCCATTCGTGTGCTCGAATGCCTGAAGATGCCGAAAGGCGAAACCTGGGTCGTGACAAAATACATGGAAGTGTACAAAATCTCAATAATCCAAATTTGATATTGAAATTCCATCAAGCACCCTCAGTCGAAGTCTTAAATTATATAAAATCATCTCATTTGACGTTGAAACGTCAAATGTTTACAAATAATGAAAAAACTTAACTTTTAAGCACAGGCTGCTGCTGATCATATTATTATGGAATACGTTTTTAAAAATGTTCTTCATTCCTACGAATATAATGGCTTTCCACCAAGTATTGGGAAATGACACAATTTGAGTTAAAACACTACAATTTATTCAATAATTTCTTAGTGGAATTGTTTTGTTAATAAACGACCTCATAGTATGTCGTTATATACGTAATACGATTAATGTTGTTTCTTCTATTTGTAATTCAGTGAAGTAACAAGCTTACTGGTAATATTGTTATCATTATAACATTATTATTTATCCCACATCAAACCCATGTCACATATTATCACTTTGAGTATTAACTCACATTTACTCAAATTAGTTTGTTATGCTACAGAACAACTATGTATAAAAGTCTGCTAGAAATTAAATTGTACATTATACTTTTTTGGTTTTTTGTATACAGTATTTCTAACTAGACTAAAAGAGTTACGTTTTCCTATTTTGATGTCCCTTAATCAGTGGTGACTGACATTTGCTGTCTGAAATGCAGTAGTTGTGACAATCTCTGTAAACAGAAAAATTGTAGGATGGGTGTAAGCTTCTTGGAAGAAACCCCCATAGAAAATAGTGAACATCCCTTTTCAAGAAAGCTGTTTGAGTAACACTTGTGTTCCTGAGGGAATAGAAAACGTTATTTTATATGTAGACGCACACAATAACGAGTCGATTTATGATTCCGAATAATGAAACACTGAATATCAAGAAGTTTATGACTCCGATGGTGATACTTAAGAAGAATATATATACTTTAAATGCTTTTTACTGTAGTTTTATAACTTCGTTTGTCAAAGGAAAGTAGGGATTCCAACTATTCGTCATTATCAACTATTCGAATAATTTCTGAAGTATGAAAATAATTTTAAAATAATAACATAATAACCTAAGCTAATAATTTAATATTACATTAAAATTTGTTTGAAACAAGTTCATTTATATTAACCCACCCGTACTCATGGTGTAGCATTGCGTTACTTCGGCGTTTAAACCTATATATTATCTATGAAATAGGTAGTACAAAAAAAATGAAATTTTTTTTATATGTAAATATAATAGTTGTAAATATAATTAAAAATACATTAAAGTTAGGGTCTTCTTTGTATAAATAATCATAATTTGAAAACCCCGTCAATTTTTCCATCGAAAAAGACAACATTACTGTATAGTATAATATTAAATATAGTAACGACCCGAAATGTATGACAGTACCGTATGCAACCGTTTTGGCAACGGCACTGAAACGTGTCTCGAATCTGTTCTGCTATGAAGAATTTATATTCCTGCGTCTTTCGATAATTTCGCATAGTTTGATATGTATCTCAGGTTTTACATACAAAATATACAGTTAAAATAATTACTTAATTTATATATAATATTTTCTTAAGAATGAGATTCCTACATCTTATAATAATTTACGAATGTTTTCTCACTTTTGAAAAATCCCAGATAGAAACAATGTAAAAACACATTCAAATACCGTTCCATTGTATTACAGTATTTAAATTGTACAGCTGCGTCGGATTACTCCAACAGTATTTCTTCAATTACTGAAATTACGGCATAAAAGTTTAAAAGCCCCTGAGTTGGGATCTAGAGATATTGTAATTTTGTAAAATATTTTATTGAAAATTATTCGAGTAGTGTCTCAAATATTCGAATATTTAAAAAAAGGGCTGAATATGTTCAGGTATTGAATATTCAAATATGCGAGTTGGAACCCCTAAAGGAAAGTTTTCATGATGTTTAAAAATAAGCGTACGTCTTATAATCGATGACTTCTTATAATCTAGGAAATATGATATTTACACTAATTTAAAGGCGTATTTGATAGTACCCCAGCTATTAAAAAATCAAGTTGATTGGTAGATATATTAAATATTGGATTTCATTTACAAATGTAGTTGTCCTTTATAATTTCTCTTAATACTATCCGCTTATTAAATAATTATTTTGTAAATGACCAAGTAGAGGTCGAAAAAAGAAAAAATAAAAGCAAGTTTTTCTTAACCTGTTTACTCTGGTACCCATCTCAGGTAATAATCCTACTGAGCGAATAATTATATATAATTATTAGCAAATCTACCTTCTTCTAGGCAACA
This sequence comes from Himalopsyche phryganea, assembly GCA_022494535.1. Lineage (NCBI taxonomy): Eukaryota > Metazoa > Arthropoda > Insecta > Trichoptera > Rhyacophilidae > Himalopsyche > Himalopsyche phryganea. Next base: position 2,331,905 of record JAGVSL010000125.1, on the reverse strand, counting down.
TGCAAAAAAATGATAATGAATCTTTTTGGCTTGTGTATATAAATACAATATTGTCAACAGATCATTTCACAAACATGAAATTTCCGATGCACGCTTTCGTTTAATAACTTCAGTTCTATTTTTCATATTTCCACAGCCCACCCCCCCTCCCTTAGGTTCATTTCGCCTCCTCAAATTCAATCTGACGCTGTAAGCTCCCATTGGAAAGTTCTAGGAGTTAGCTTAATATCAAACTGAATATTTATATTCTTAACGCAACACATTTCATATTATTTTTGCTTTTCAAATTTGATAAAAGCTATTTTCGGGTCCGTGGTGCAGGAGTCATCGTCATTGGCCACGGTTACCTGTATCTTAGGTGCACGTCCCGATATGGACAGTTTCATAAATTGATTTTTCGAATCAATTGATTTCTCAGTCTAAAATTTTCTACCACCATTCCAATCTTAAAAACTTAACGTAGCTAGAGCGATTACCTAGCCACGAGTCCTTCCCAAGCCATATTCTTTCTATCCCATATTCTCTTTGAAAAAGAGAGCTTGACCAATAAAAAAATATATATATAATTTAAAATTTGTACTATTGAGATTTTGTACACTTCTAATGGTACAAAATCTCAATAATACAAATCTGATATTGAAATTCCATCAAGCAACCTCAGTCGATGACTTAAATTAAATTATATATATTATTGTTTAACTCTATTTTTCTATGCTTATAAATGGTTAAAGATAAATTGTGCAAAATAACCAAATTCGCAGTGTCATCTCGGCAAAACTTTGAGGATTTGTTATTCATCTTGAGAAATGTTCGAAAAATATTTGCATAATAATACTGTTTCACAAAATTGTGGGCGTTTCATTAGCACAGCCTGTTAGATAATATCACATCGGAAAAGTTATCTTTAGATTCATCTTTAGTTTTATTGGTCTCTTTTGTTAAATTATTTGAATATGCCCACATAACATAACTAAAAACTAAATTAATAAAAAAAATAAACTATAAACATCTTCTCTTATGACGTATGAATTTGTGTCATAGAATTACTCTTATAATCTGTAACACATTCTAAACTGTATATAAATGTGTCATTTTTTAATAGAATTTTCTCAGTCTAAAAACGTATTTTATGCTTGTGGTGGAATATTGTGATTTTTTACTTATTCCTATATTTACTACAATTTGACCAACTGCCAATTTATGGTGGATAATCATTTTATGATATAATATAGTATGAAATTAAAATTGTTAATTTTTTTATTCTACTGTTTGTACTATTAGGTTTGCCACGTGTTCCGCCTCTTTGAGAGGCATCGTCAGTCCACATACGTTATACATATTGATCTTCAAATTAAACAATGTTAGTCTCAAGATGCTTCTTAAAGAGGTGAAACACGTGTCACGTCGTCACATATGCGGAATAAAATTTATCAATTTTAATTTTATATGAGAAATGAATTTTGAGTGTTTCTGTTGAATCCATCGAAAATAAAATATTTGTTTAAAAAACGATTTAATGTAAAATACTCAGTCAAATAGGGAAAATTTCCCTTATATTATTGAAAAAATAAATTATCAAATAAATTATTACCGAAATGGCTATTTTGCATAATATTATAAACTAATTTAAATTAAAATTCTGATTGTCTTAAGTAGCTAGTGCGTCGGAACTTTGTGTGAATTGCGTAACATTTTATTTTATATACACATCACGAATGCTTAGGTGAGATGTATTATGAGAAAATTTCATACCTACATGTGATAATAATAAAACGTCTACAGAGCAGTCTCGGCTATTATTATATAGAAGATGTTTGTTTCTAGACTTGGTGGTAGACTACTAAATAAAACTTTATAAAAATCATTATTTTCAGGCTCATTAATGTGAGATGAATCATTTGTATAAAATATTACTTTAATTTTTGTCGATATATACCTACGAAGTACTCGCTTAAATAATTCTCTCTTGAATCATGTGGGATTATTGCCATTTAATTTATTACAAAGTTATTTCAAAATGAATTTCGCATAAAACTATCATATCACAATTATCTAATAGTAAAATTAAATAATAACTCATGTCTAATGTTACTTCCATAATTACCCACCATCTTTTGCGCAGTCATCCTACTTTTGTTCAAGGAAATTCATTTCATACTTTTGCAAGTGTGGCATTATGAACACGTGCTCACATATTAAAATACATTACAGCGCCTTATAAAACTTTCCACTTTCATCAAAACACTTAAGAAAAACTATTATTCTTACTTTAATGTAAGAATAACTTCTCATATTTTACTCAAAATCTTCTAGTCTATTTTATTCTAATAATATCTTCACATTTCACTTAATTGAAACAATCAGACTTGATTTTATTTTTAAAATTTTATTTTGCCAGTTAACGAAATATATATTAAATACTTCGGCTATTTTAGAAAAGTAATCATAAAATAAGGTGATTATTGTTTTCAAATCGAAATAGAATTCAAATGTATAATTTGTCTATTTGTAACTTTTTTTATCAACAACTTTTTCTACTTACAACTTAATTAATTATTACGTAAAACTGACACAACCATATTACTAATTTGGTATCTACAATAATAACCACTGATTTACTTCCAAATCCATAAAATTAACACCAATTTGAAAATCATATTTATCTATATATGTATAAAATACAATAATACATTTTTTACTGCAGTGATAATTTATACTGCAGACATTAATTTTCAGAAAAATATTTCAGACTATGTTCCAGTCATGAGTCAGTCATAAGGCAATACTATTCGTAACTGAAATTATTTATTTCACATGTGTTATGAATTTCGGTGGAAATATGATAACAATACGATATATTGTTTGAAAAATATAAATGAATTGAAAAAAATCGGACTGAAAAAAAAATCTGGTTTTCGGATCGGGTTTGGATAAAAAGTGTGATATTGAGGCTCGGGCTCGGACCGGACTGGGCCTGAAGATGTTGGGTTCGGACGAGGTAATTTTATAATTTTTCGGCCCGTGCAGAACTCTAATCCAAAACCATTTCAATGAAGAGAATTAAATCACAAACAATTTTTTTCATTGACTGGCATTGCAACGCATGCCGAGTACTTACTAGTATATTATAAAAGAAAACTTTATTGATTAAAAAAACTACTCATCATTTCGGGTTTTAGCAAAAGCAATTTGATGGATATTTTTTAAATATAATTAATACATAATTTTACCATGACGCTGCATTGAAACTGCTAATAGTTTTTGTGACGTATGTATATAATTGTTCATTTAATAATAGGTACAATAATAGCAATGGTATAAAGAAACAATTTAAAAAATAAAAAAACGTTTTAATGTTTAATTAAATAATGATACAATTATATATTTTGTACGATGCTATTATTAAAACGGGACTCATTTAATTAAAAATTTGTACATAAATCAAATTGTTTGTATTATTTAAGAAATAAATATTAATTTTCACTGTTCTTTTAATTAAACAGTAGTCAACGAAAACAAAATACAAGGCACATGTAACGAATGTAAATAAAAAATAATAATTCTAAATAAATATATATAGCCAAATAAGTTTGAGATGTTGTATTTATTAATTAACCACGATGTAACCTATCGTGATTTTTTCTGTATAATAATTTAATAATGGTTCGCTTTTATTGGCAATAATAAAAAAAACAGGGAATAAGGGATGATACTTGAATAAATATTTCACAATAACGAAACACATATCGCTTTGGAAGTTTTCCAAGAAACGTTTCATTGTTGGCAATGATTATTATTTCTGAATGCTTTATTTTTTTTTGATATGGAACCAATATAAAGTAGTAGTGAATGCTTCCGTTATATTATAATTTCTTCTATGATTCCTGTGTACGTAATTCAACAAGTTCTTGGAAGCAATCCAAAAATCAACAGATTATTATCTGTTAGTATTTTCTGTGTTTATTCAAGAGAAACAAATTGTTTTATTGCCATTATACTAGCGGCAGAGTGATATATATTATCATTTATTTTATGTCGTAAGCTTTAATTATTTTTTTGAATAATATATACACATATCTATGTATTAAATCATAAATGCTTACATGGTTTCTGGTATTTTAATAAATTGTAAGGCTGGTATTGGCATCACTAATTATTAACCATCTCAATCAATATTTATATTCAGAACTATAAATTCGAACAAAGAACTATAAAACCTCAACTTTGTCATACACTGGGGTTGCTTACAGTGCTTAAAATACAGCCAAAATGTTAATTTAAAATTTGAGTTTACTCATTATATAAAGCTGTTAGCTATCGTTTTACTAATCATAGCAGATGTTATGATTTTCTTTTAACCCAGGTCAGCTCCGAATGTGGAGCATATTGACTTCTGATAGAGGTATCTCAAAAGACGTTTTTCAACGAAAATTGCTTAGTACTTAGTTGTACAATCTCTTTTTATACACTAGGGATAAAAGGATAGAGCTAAGACAGGACTAGTGATTAGATAATCACTCTTGCTACGCCCCATTTTAAGGATGAGATGGATGGGAGGAAATTTTAAACATCACAAACATTTGAACATAAAGTCATAAATCAATTAATGATACTGTCTGAACTGGGATTTGAACCCGTGAGTTCCGTAACTGAATCCAACGACATTGACTACTGCGCCACAGAGTAACTCAAATAATATTGATACATGTTCTAAAGACGCGTTTCGCTTTCATATTTTATCAAAAAAACAACTAAATATAAAAGAAAAACTTATTTGGAAATATTCATAGAAAAATGTCAAAACCAAATTTATATTGTTCTTTTATAGATAATAATAATTTTCCCTTAATATTTCTATAACTGATTGTAAATCAGCCAGCCAAAAGGAAATGTTGTCTAATAGAAAAATATTTTGTAGCGTACATTGTAGTGTATTTCAAAGAAGACGGTTAGTATATGAATGTTTGAAAATACCGTAGATAAAATGTGTATTTTCAAGTTTTTACTCGAGGCTCAAATCTTGGGTGACATAATGAAAGCATAGCGCATTAATTAACCTCTAGACCTCTTGAAATTTCATTCATAGTCAGTCTTGAAACATTACATATAGAATACACAAATGATTTGAATTACTAGGTAGATTTGAGGATAATAATGAAACACTGTTGACTTTTTACTCATCGCATAAATCATTTCAGAATAATACGAAAACTTTTAGAAAGTAATAAATTATATTGTAGATACGAACCTATGTGAGAAGTTCTTATTTGCAAAGTCTAGTTACATTATTCCAACTAATTCAAAGTAATTTTTGTGGTCGAGGGCTTACGCTGAATAATTACTCGAAATATAATTACATCTACACTTTCAAAATATTGTCTTTCCACAAAGTATTATTTCACGTAGGAAGTATGAACATAGTAATTTGAATCTCTTTTTCACTGTGAAAATGTATCATTGTAAAACTGTCTCTTTCATATTAAATAAGTTTACATTTTCTCAGGTTGTAAAAATACATATCTTATTATAAACACAAGGAGACTTTTAAGCTATGTAATTCGTGTCGATGAATAATTTCACGTCTGTCAATTCTGTCGTATTTAATAGTCGGAAGATGCTTCTCAAAGAGGCGAAACATGTGTTACATCTAGTCATACAATAATTGGAATAATACAGGCCATTTTTATAATGCAATAAAACTTATTTTAACTCAAATTTATAAAATGTAGATAACTGCATAATATTTTTAAAATAAACTTTATGCCAAAACGAATATAAAAATAATTAATTAATTGCACGGTCAATCTAATATTAGTATTTTAACATTCATAGAACATATAAGTCACAGAGGAGTATGTTAGGGTACCTAGTAAATTAGGCTTATTTAAATTAATAATTAAAAACAAATAGCTGTATTTTTTTCCCTCCCAACGACCTGTAGAAGAAAAATCGCAACATTTATTTTTTAAGTTGAGAATCAGTGAGTCTGAAGATGATTATTAAACAATCAAAACGCGTGTCATATTAAGTAACACAGTGAAATTACTAACTTATCAATTTAAATTGTATTTTAACATATAGCCTAGTTGAAAATGGTAGAATGATAAAGTTATTTTGTTTTTCAGATATAAATTTACTAAATGAGTAAGAAAAGAAAACCCTGATTTTTGTACATAAAATAATAAACACAATACATACCGGAATAAAAAATACCAAAATGTGTTTGAAATCGAAGTGCTGTCCGCTTGAAGAAGAGTCAAAATGACTTGAGCGAGTCCATTTTTGTGGGAATAAAAATAGTTTTAAGTGAAAAAAACCAATATTTTCGTACGACGCAATAATTTTGTAATACTTAAACCGCGAGTGATAATCACGGGAGGTGTCCCGTTGTAAATAATATTTATAAATATTTTTAATAATTATATTAAATGTCTACAAGATGCAAAAAAGATGAGATGTGGGCCGCCATGACGCGATCCATCGAAATATTAGTGGCCTTTTTTGAATACTACTCTGCCAGGTAAATATTAACCATTGTATTTTAATTAATTCGTATTAATTCGTAATATACAAAAACTGTCATTTCTTTACAACCCATACTAACTATTCATAATGCTGCAAATGTTTTGAAAAACAGAACCATTATCAGATTTATGTATATTACCGAATGTCGACTGTAATGCATGGTTTTTGTAAAATTTTCAATTTCTTATCCTATCGGTCGTCCAGTTTTTAGTCGGACAACTCCAAATAAATGAAACTTGTGTTTAATATGCAATTATTTGTAAAATTTTACGCTGTATCAGATAACTTAAATATCTCACCAAAAAATGCTACCGTAGATAAGCTTTGATTTAAGCAATATGTTGATATTTCTGGGTCAGTAAAAGGATGTTTCTAAATATCCTTCTACTGACTTTACTTAGAATTTATATAATTGTTAAACGCATGTTTATAAAATTCACAAAACTCTGATACATATCAATAATATTTGATTTATGGTGACCATTGAATATTGCTTTTCCGATTATCTCAATTCGGGCTTTTTTTTTTAAACCATATCCACTCCCTATTCGGAGCATATGGCCATCACGCGGTTCCTCCAAGCTTCTCTGTCCCCTGCCAGTCTTCTCTCTTCCTCCCAGGTCATCCCAGCGTCCCGTAGCTCCGCCGAATACATCCTATGGATGGTCATCAGCGGCCTTCCAGGGCGACGGAATCTATCTGGTTGGTAGAAGAGACAGGCAAGATTCAAGCTCTTCTGGGGCATCCGCAGCACGTGCTCAAGCCAGGCCCATTGCCGCTTTTTTATTTTGAACGTAATAAGAGGCTGGTCCGTCCGCTCTCTTACCTCCGAGTTCCTGACAAAATCAAACCACCGTACTCCTAGTATTCGCAGAAAACATCTGTTTTCAAAGCACAGTATACGGTTACCCTGTGCCTTGGTGAGGTGTCACGACTCACAACCGTAAATCAACACCGTGAGGATGCATGCGTTGAATAAGTGGCACTTGGTTCTGACCGAGTACAACCGTGAGTCACAGACTTTCCGCATTGAGTTAAGACTTGCTCCAGCTATCCCTAATCGGATTGCGAGCTCTTTACGCGGATTTCCATCTCCCGTGATGTGTACCACCAAGTACCTGAAGACGTCGACTCTCTCGGTGTCTTGCCCCGCGCTCGTCAGAGGGTAGTCTGGGTCTGAACAGAAACTGTTGCAGAGCGCATTGGTTTTACTCGCATTGACTTTGAGGCCAATGCGATACGAGTTGCTCTGCAGCCTGTCCATTTTTTCCTGAATACCCTCGACAGATTTGTCAAATATGACAGCGTCGTCAGCATACTCGAGGTCGCATAGCCTCAGATTGAGGGCAACGGCTACACCTCGGTTGGGTGGAATTGACTTGCTCAGGGTGAAATTGAAGATTATTATGAACAGAAACGGAGCCAGAACACAGCCCTGTCTGACCCCGGTTGAGACCCCAAACCATTCTCTCGTTACGTCACTGATTCTAACACAGCATTCACTGCCCTCGTGCATGCATTTGATGATAGCGATAATCTTGGTTGGGATTCCGTACAGTTTTAATATGTCCCATAGGGAAGGTCGGTGCTGACTATCAAAGGCCTTCTCGTAATCAACGAAACAACAAACCAGCGAGCTGTTGAATTCGTTGCTTTGCTGAAAAAGGCGTCTGAGATTATGAATTCTTTAACCGCTGCACAGCAGAGGTGATCTCAGCGTGCGTCAGTGCATGGTCGGGGATGTTTGGCGCTTGGAGGATATCTATAAGTGTGGCTTTGCTGGGTATGTCAAAGGGGTTTGAGGGAAGACAACGGCTTAGCAACCCGCAGAAATGATCTCTCCAAATATTTTTAACACGTTCCGCGCTTGACTCTATTGCCCCGCTGGAACTACGGATAGGCACTGGGGTCAGTGTTCAAATTTTGCGCGTGGCTCTAAATAACTTTCTTGTATCATGTATGCGCGCTGCCGCCTCTGCTGCTTCAATCTGGTTGTCCATTAATCGGAATTTATCAAGTTGCACAGATTTTTTTATTATCTTATCTTGGTACCAATAATCTGTCCGGTGACCCTAAATCCAATCTGGGTCTGTCTCACTGTCCCTCAGTGCTTTAAGACTGACTCTTTCTTCAATTTTCCCTCACGTATCGTTGGACATCCACTTTGGCTGCCCACTCCTCCTGACTCCTAGCACCTCATGAGCAGCTAACGCAACTGCATCTTTGATGCTGGACCATTCCGATTCGATAGTGTCACGTCGGGGGTTTTGCCAGTCATGAACACAGTTGGTGACGTTCTTTCTCACAGCGACGTCAAAATTCAGCCCAATTCAAATAAATTGCAGTCTCTCAACGTCGATCCTCTCTCGAGTCGGGAGTCGTGCTGTACGTCTAAGTCTGAGACGGATTTTGCCGACAAGCAGCTCATGATCGCTGTATATGTCGGCACCCCTATAGGTTCGAACATCGAGAAGTTGCCTTCCTTGAGTCGTGTTGTAGAGAAAGTGGTAAATTTGTGCCTTAGTGCAACCATCAGGAGAAGTCCACGTGTATTTGTGGATGTCTCTGTGCGTGAAGATTGTACGAGCTCATTCATAGTTGAAAACTCGATGAGTCTCTCACCGTTGTCGTTGGCTTCACCGAGGCCATGTCTTCCCATGACTGTGAGGTCAAGCAAAGGATCCATTCCCACTCTCGCATTGAGGTCCCTCATTACCATCACGTGGTCTCTACGGGTGATTGTGGAGGTGGCCGCGTAGAGAGAGTCATAAAAATCATTCTTTGCCTGTGTGTCGGCTTCCTCGGTATTAGTCGTTCTGAGATGGGTTCCCATTTGACAAGGCAGCGGCTGCCCTCCCCAACATCAATTCTGTCACCTCTTGGCAATGGTATTCCACCTGAATTTTAAACCCGCCCTCCAACAACTTTTTCCCGGCGCCTTTCCAACGCACCTAGCTCAGCCATAAAACATCAATCTTATAGGTTTGCATGATGCGAGTGGCGTGTAGGTCCTTTCCTGGGGTACGCATAGTATGCACATTGTATGCCCCTATGTTCATTAGAGTAGTTGTTGGAGAGTGTCATGTCCTTTTCGTTACTGGGTCATCGACCAGCAGACCTAAGCGTCCGAGGCTTTTGCGTTGATGGTATCGTAATCTGTTAATTTAAGAAGACCAGGTGATTAGCCCTCCGATTCCGAGGCCTGATTCACAAAAGGTATACAGGTTATCTCAACCCAGTTTTTCTGTCAGGGATTTCCTTCCCTTAGCCAGAAGGTTGGTTTTAAGGCTCCGGCAGTTTCGCCATTTGCCCACTGCTATTAGCTATAGTCAAAGTTGCAATTCCTGATGGTCGCCACGGGGAGGCCAGCAGATGGAAAATTTCCCATCATTTACTATGTGCACATCCACTGACATCGATGTGCTCGCATGGGATTCACCAACCATTGACCGCCGGGTTATTTAGAGATGTTTGAATAATGAACTTGGCGACCGATGTATGTTTACACCGTTTCTGACAAAATGCTTGCTATTTTAACGACTAATTTGTCAAACTAGCGTTAATCTGAAAAATATACCCAATTAGTTAAAGAAAATAATTTTTAATATTTCGAGAATTTTTTCGTACTTTTAAAGACTTAAGACTCATAAAACTTCCTGTGGGTAATAAGTTTTATATAATGGATTATATTCCGTAAAAATTATCAGCGAATTTATTAAAGTTTTTACCCAACGGACCAATTCACGATAATCTCTTTACAGAATAACGATTCAAAGAGGACATCAATCTTCGGCCTCTTTATAAAATACATTTTTTTTTCAATTTAAAGATCGCGTAAAATTCCATTGTGTAATTCACGACGCCCACTTATGCCTGTTTCCAGTAGCGTGCAATACTAGAAAAAATTGCGGCTCCTCTTCGTCAACTGTGACGTTATCTTATTACCAAATGTGAAAAAATCACCCTTTATTTTTTTCACAGTGTGAGCTAGGTCATTTCTTCAAAAAGAAAAATTGTATTTTTTTCAGCTCAATCGACCAATAATGTGAAAATATAGCAATGCAAAAAAATGTTAAATACGGAACATACGGTACATATAAAATTTCAAATGATTTTTTTCAGCTTCTCTTCAATTCGTCACTAATGTGACACGTATCTTATTGTAAATTCAAAATTTGATTAGTGAGTATTAAAGTTTAACAATTCAACATATGCCTTCTCTTCATGTATTCTTTTTTTAAGAACTGTAGTATTTCATATATAAAAGATTGGTCCGTTGCAGTTATGTATCAGACCAAAAACATGATAAGTAAAATTGTTTCTTTTCTTGATCCTTATTGCGTTATGGAAAGCAGCCGAAAAAACGCGGCTGTACACACATAATTAGTGGAGGTAGGACTTGTATTAAAAATATTCAATGCACACAAATGTCTTTTTGGTATATACTTATCTTCTTGGCTGACTTTCAAAGTAGTGCGTCTCTTATTTTAAATTCTTAATTCTGTGTGTGAAAATTATTTCTTCAGAAAAAATAGTTCATAGAAAGTAATAAAACTTTGTTTATGATTTGATTTGAAAAATTACATTAAATCTTAATTTGGAATAAAACACATTTTCAATAGAATGTGGAGAAGTTCTTTCAAAATACTCATGAAATTGAATTGCATCTATAACAAGTTTGATTGCATACAGCAGAACAATCTGCATCAATGCGATGCAGCATTTATTCCTAATCAATATTGTGTAACTTGTGTCAAAAAACACAAAATTACCAAATGCTTTCATGGACGAACATAACCTATTTTACCCCGGCTTAGTTTGGTAAGAAGATATGCAAAACTCGTTAAATATTGAAATTTCGCTCCGTTCACCCCGTTTTCAAAGTCTGTGGACGGTACTGCTTTTCCTTCTCCCTCGCCCCATCACCTGATCCTTCTTCCGTCACTTTGCAAAAAGGTTATAAATTCTCCTCTATTTAATTTCTCTGTCTTCTCCCTGCCATGTCTACTTACGGAAGATATATTGTGACTTATTGAAACAAACATTACAGCAGAAGTTTCTTTTTCTCACAAAAAATTTAAAACGTTTCTTATTATTTCACCACTTGAGAACCACATTGCTTCGATAAAAAAAAAACTTTACTTATGTAATTATTTTTAATGAAATATATTTTATACAGAACACAAAAAGTTGAAAGGAAAGTGAAGATTCATATAGCCACTAATTGAAGGATTCTATTCTCTTATTTTAAAGATTAATTATGAAGCAATTGCTTAAATCTTTTTTAAAAGTGAGACAAAAATGTCTTATTTGATACATAGCATAAAAAATTCTTCAATAATTTTTACAAATGTCCAGTGGTCATTTCGTTGGATATAAAGTCAAATATTATTTAGTTTAAGTATCAGTTTTAAAGACATTTTGAATATGTCTTAAGCTGTAGTAGATGGTTTTATTACTACTTATATATTAAAAATCTGAATTATCCACAATTCCCGAGAGCCATGCTATTATTGAATTAAAAAAAAAAAATTATATTTTGACAATCCATTTCATACTAAAAACAAGTGTCGAATAATTCGCATATTTTGGAATCGTTTTCCTAATTTTGTGTAATCAAAGGGTTTTACTTTAGTGATTGTAGAGAGAGTGGTGGTAATTAACTTGTCTGGAAGTATACTGTCCAACGACTTTTGAGTGAAGGAGTATTTACGTCTTTCGTCAGTATGGTAGTGAGCGTTTTTTTGTGCGTGTCTATGCTTCCGTCAGTATTTCCATCCGTATTGATTAGTTACCACCTATATATTTTTTAAAACCATGTCTTCTCTAATTGCGTATCATATAGATACCTAATGGGGCACTGATAAAATAAAAAATGTTAACTTGGTGTTTTCATTGGTTGTTTTCAATGGTGTTTCATTGGTCTCATTGGTTTCACAACCAACGGAATAATAAAAATATCAATTTTAATTTTATATTAAAAATGAATTTTCATAAAGCTAACTTTGAATCCAACGATAAAATTGACATAATCATCTGATTCTCTAAAATTGTGGAATAAGTAATAGACAGTGTATTTTGTTTTGATAAATATGATTTTTTACACCAAAACAAAAGTGACACTTAACACCATTAGAGTGATGAATAAATTTCCTAAAGAGTGGCATGTTGTATATTTGATAAAATATACCAAATATTTTCGTCTCGAATTTCCACTTCTACCAGAGGTGGGTGGATAAATAAAACGTCTCAATTTCATATTTACAGGATATTATTCAAGTTAAATAACAGGTGAGAATAAATAAAAAAATGGTTTTTATTCAAAGAAGTCTTTTTTGTTGAATTCATATGTCAAGTAAGACGATTGGTTTTTGCATGAAGGTGTAAAATTTTGAAAGAAATATTCTTTTAAAGAAATAAATTATATAATATTCGTGTATCATTTGTATGAAATAAAAAAATTATACGTTGATAATTTTTTCGTATAATTCAAAGCCTGAAATAAAAATGTAACAAATTGTTGTCTCCTGTGGCTTAGTGGTTTGTCTTTGACTTTGTATCAGATATTGTGTTTACAATTAATGATACTGAATATCAAGGCTTATATTAAAAAAGGACAGTTTTAATTTATTTCAGTGATAAAATAATTATTACTAAGCAAATCTTGTTTATATTATGGGTGTCAATATTACTTAATTCAAACTGTATATATACATCATGACACACCCTGGTTTTTCTTAAGTATAAGTGTCATTAGTGTCCCGAACTGAAATCGGCCTGCGGCAAGGAGCAATAATTCGCAGAATACGCTCTTTCTTGTTGCCAGGCGTTTAAGAAGCCCCAGGGCTTCGGCCGCTGGACGAGTCCATTTTTACGGAAAAGGGTAGCTCCAACTTTGCACGGAGTTTTTTTGAATTTTTGTAGACATTCGATGACGAGCTGCCGAGTCGGACGAACGAGGTCTCGTCGCGACGAAGGTGATGTGACGATGTGAACTGTTTGTTTGTTTTTGTGTTTTGATTTGCATTGGATTTAATTTAAATTCGTTGTGCCATTTGTATTAAAACTTAAAGTAAATTCAGTTGCTAAGTAAATGTAAATGTAGAATCAATTTTATGTGTTAAGATTTTTATATTTGTGTAATATTAAACCACTGCATCTTGAATGGATAATAAATAAGTTTCTAAACCGGATCTGAAATGGTGTTTGTCTGAGATCAGCCCTTCCAGGACTCCGGATAACCAGCCGCTCGCCTCTCTTCGATCCGGGGAATTCTCAATCAATGTTTCAAAGCATTTAGCTCTATCGTTCCTATTAATAGTGAGAAATTTTCGTAATTAAGGGTTACTCCTTAAAAGTTGCAGTTTGCTTGTAGTATAACTAAGTTTCTGTAAAAAAAAAACAGAATTTTAATGAAACAAAAGAGCTTAATAAAAGAAATAAACTGCATGGAAGCTTTTGTTATTCAAAATGTTAGGGCTTTTTGAGATGGAATTTGATTATTAAAATTAAATAACATCATATTAATCTAGTGATTTTATTATAGGGATATTTTTACAGTGAAATTTTTTTATACAAACTATTTTTAATATTCAAAATAACATCATCAAATAGCAATACAAAAAACAATCAACCAAAATTATTTTAATGATATTTTTAGTACATATCTCGCCAATTATAATTTAATTGGTGTCATTATTTTTTCGCAGGGATTATTATTTCAAGTTTCTTTTCACTCTTATTTTTTGATGGAGTGTGATTTTAATTTACCTTTTTATGAAAATTATTTTAATCGCACCGAAAACAATTAGAATAAAATTTTTATCAAAACACCTACAAATTTTTATTTCATAAGTATATAATATATCGACTGTGGAAAGGAAAAGGGACGTAACCCACACCGAAAAAAATTGTTTATAACTCACACCGAACGTGCTAATACACTATATTTTATATACATATATAATATATCGACTGTAGAAAGGCAAAAGGACTTATCCCTCCGTCTTTCGATAATCACAATGATTACAATTTAATACACGTTTTTTTTGGGCTATACAATTCTTTTTCCTTTTCACAGACGATATATAAAAATATTAACCATTTAAAAAAATAGCATTTATGGTTCGCCATAATTAAAAATTATAGTTCTTTCACAAATGCAGATCGTTAAATTTATTATTTTTAGTAGTAAACTGTGTTTTAAATAATTATTTCATATTTCATAATTCAAATTCATTGTTTTTTATTAAAAAACCCTTTTTTGAACAGCAAAAACGCCTTGCTCTTTAATTCATATGTCAACATTACCTACATAATTACACTAAATTATAGAAAAACTGTGTTAACCACTTCAGCTTATAAAATATTTTACTTATATACAGACATTCGAATATTACTAGAAAGAAAATAGTTTTAAAAAATCTAGACGGCCTAGATATCTACTTAATATAAACTTTTATGCTTATTTTCTGAAATTAAAAGCTACATTTATTTGCATATGCAAGTTTTTAATTATAACCCTTAAAAATTCTTGCTGTATTTTCACTTTTTAAAACTTGTCTGTGTATTTTGTTAAACGTCTTCATTTTATACTGTAATTCGGTTATTCATAACTGCCTTCTTTATAGATGAGTCAGATTTGTCTTCCTGCTAGTGCAATGAAATATTTACGCTCATAGTTTTAACCGTTGAATTACCTAAAGAAAATCTTCATCGATTTTATCAAATTTTTATCACAAGACTAAAACTTTTTTTAAAACTATGTAAACATAATCAGTACAAACAACATAAAGACCCATTAGCTCCCATCTCATAACAAAAGTGTTATTATAATTTGTATATCTTTTTTGTTATAGAGATTACAAAAACGATAATTCATCATAAACCTTAACACCTTCACAATGAAAAAAATGTTGAATCTGATAAAAGTCCTTCTATAGCATTATATTATGAACAATTATTTCTACAAAACCATAAAAAACAACAGTTTTTAATACAATGAACATAATGTTTTTACTTTTTATTAAAAACTACTTATTTGTTGCTTTGCATTTCAATTTTGCTAAATGTCTATGGATGGTATCGATTTTCGATGTGCTTATGGAACAAAGGAAAACATTTTTATAATACATATATCACTAATACCGATGGTGTTTTGGTCAATCGATGTAATCCTCAAAAAATACGAAAGTGAGTTAACGATTGGATCTCCTTTTAAAGACAACAGAGCAGGTCGCGGCCAAATGATGTAAATTAGAAAAATAAATTGACCAATTTTTGGAAGGGAAACATCATTTTACATTGGGTTTAGGTTTCAAAATTTGGACCCAGCTATTTGATGTAAGCTACTATTATATCGACAATCCCTATTACCCAATTTACAAGAGTGCATTTCGAAGATTCATAACGCATCTCACCATACAATGCTTTCGAGAAAAACAGTTTTACTCTCTCCTAAGCAATTTCAATTTTGAGGGTTACATTAATTGACCAGAACACCGTCAATTTAATCGCTATTTTCAATTTCATAATTATTTTTAAAATCGATTGACTTTCACGCCATGTTCTAAACCTTTTTTTATGACAAACATTGTAGTATATATTTTAAAATTACATTTTTGTCTTATAAAGAACATTGTTATCTTCAAATAGTGAGTAAAAAATACCACAGAGCACAATTAAAAAGAAATTAAGTATTTTGATTGAGAAAGCCAAGAAGTATCTCAGATTTCAAAACTACGACGATCAAATTAGAAACTCATAACTAACATTAAATTTGATTTGTACAATAATCTGTTTATGACGAGGTGCATTAATCTATGCGAGTATAATAACATAAAATTTGGATCGTTCCAATTTTGTTTCGATAGGTTTTGTCAATAACGATCCGGGTTTTGTCTTTGGTATCTTCAAGCATTTAAGTACACGTTCGAACTTAGTTGAACTGACGGACATTATTTTACAACATATTAATTTTTTTATCTTATTTTAACACTGTAGGGTTAATTTTTTTTAATGTGACAAATGACTCAGCTGAAAACGGAATCTGTGAGAAGTTTCACGGATAATTTGTAGATGCTCCTGAAGCTGACTCCGCTTGGGATAAATTCTCGTAACGAGCTTTTGAAATTCTCACTTAGTCATATGACAGAATATGACGCTGCCATTTTATTTTCTTCCTTAATGAAGAGCGGTTCTCATTTTTCTCTTTCAATTTATTTGAGAAATTGCAGCAAAAGTCAGATAAGTAATACTCAAGTTTAAAAAAAGTCTTAGAAACAGCGGTTGAGTCCATGGTGTAAGAGAAGTATAAGTGAGCTGGATAAAAAATAATAGCCGTCATTTTTGTATTTGTTGACGTCATTGCGTGTTTATTGAATTACAATCAACTATGTTTACTACAGTGCTTAGGTGAAAATAAAAATTTGGTTCACTAATGTGGCGTCACATATTTTACAAAAACAACGATTCAGCTCACCTGTACGTCTTACACCATGGGTTGAGCCTTGTCTCGTACACATACAAAATATCCAGTAGAAACTTTCCCTCGTTTGAAAAAAACCAACCCCGATCACAAATGTTGTTTTGTTGTTATTAACCAAATTTGTTCCTTTTAAATCTAATATAAGTATTTTATTACGTACGGAACACAAGAATACTCTAATAAACTATTTCAGTTTACTCTTTTGAAAAAACTACAATTTCAATTCAATAGATCTATAAATCCTTGAAGACTTTCACAACCTAATCCTGCAATGTATAGAATAAACACGAGGCCTTACTCTAGACGTTTTCTATCATTGACAATGGTGTTATGTGGTATCTTGCCCTTTATTTCTTTCTATTGAACCAAGGCAGTGAACAAACTCCACCCCTGCCGTGTTTTCTATGCGTCCTCCTTCGCGTTCTACCCCTTTCTTTTGCAGGGATGGACCCATTAACGCCTCACGGTATCGATTTGCGACAAACCGTCCTGGGAGAGAGGTGCGAATACGCTGAGTATCTTAGTTTGTCGGACATCGGATTATTCGACGTAAGGGCTATTGAGAAAAATTTTATCGTGACGTGCAATTTTATTTGTAGACGGAATTTACTTGTTCTACCGCCTTTAATAAAATAATACTTTTACTAAATCTCTTATATTAAGTGAAACGCTAACGAATGAAAAGCGAGACCGGTAATATATCAAAGGGGTTGACGAGTGTTATAAACAGTCAGTATCTACCATTCAGTATAAATATAATATTGTAGGAATGGTCAGTAGCATTCATGTTTTGATGAACTTTGCTGTCATATTTAAAAAAATTAATGTGTACTGTAAAAAATTTATTGACTCAACTCTGTTAGTTCAAGGTGGTTTTTTATTGAACCTTGTCCCCTCCCAATGTGGAGCATAATATGACCTGCTAATAGATGTATCTTAACAGAAATTTTCTACGAAAACTGTTACTCAACCTCTCTTTTTGTGAAGAGAGTAGGGATAAAACGATACGGCTAGGACATGACTAGTAGTTAGAGAATCGCTCTCGCTACACTTCGTTTTTGGGATCAAATGGGTGAGAGGAGGGAATTTAAGATATCACAAACATACATGTATTTTTTAATAATTAAAGACACTAACTGAGGGTGCTTGAAGGAATTTCAATATCAAATTTGAATTGGTGATATTTTTTACATTTAACAGAAGTTAGAAACATAGTATATTGGTTCCGTTAAGTAGATGATATTTTTTGTTTATTTAATGGGACTAAAAGACAAATTTGTAACCTTCATAATTTTTTTAACTCATCAAATGATAAAATTCAATTCACTTAAGAAGTAGGGGGTAAGAATATAAATTTACTTGACCTAAACGTTGTTATTTAAAACTCTATTCATGAATTTAAAACATTTCGCAAACTGACGTTTTCGGACGTCGTTATACATAACAAGTTTATGCAACCTTTCTCATATAGATTGGCCGCGTTCCATTATGACATTCACAAATTGGTCACTACACCTCTAAGTAAATTTAATTTTAAAACCAAACTAAGCATTATCAAACAAATCGACATTAACAATGGCTATGAGGCGTCTCTTATAGATAGTCTCTTATCGAAAAAACAATGTAAATTAGCAGAAAAGATGTTATATTTTGAGAACTTGTCTAAATACTTAAACCAACCTAGGTACTGGCGTAGAATCAGTTATTTAGGTTGTACAAGCTTTAAAATTTAAAAAAAACAACTCGCTGATAGTGCGGCCTTCTATTGCAAAAATTCATTCGGTAAATTACTTATTAACAATAGAGATAGAATACACTTTAAGAACAAATCTGTCATTTATAAATTACAATGTAGCGATTGCCAACACTTCTGTTTGGGTAAAACCACACGTACATTCGATATAAGAGTATCAGGACATTTAGCCACTTTTATATTAAAAAAGATACATCAACATTTGCAAATCACTTGTTTTTGGAGATGCGGATTCAATGCGGATGATGAGGTTAAAATGTTGCATCAAAATATGGATAATCATAAATTATTTTATCAAGAAGTTTTGGAAATCAATAGAACCCAGTTAAATTTCTTACCAATTTTGAAATAACAACTGAATCTTATGAATTCCCCCTTGTTGTACTCTTTACATGAGATGCGTCCACAAAAAATAAACGTGAATTAACAATAAAAATTAAACATAAATTAACAATCAAAGTAATGTATTTCCCATATCAATATATTAGTCCATGGTCACCCTGACAAAGCCCATTAGTTGAAATTGGGTGGGTAGTTCTTCTTCTTAAGCGTAACAAACTGCGTTAAGAATGGAACAAAACTTCCCGCGACGATCACTTCGTCAAACGTGAGATTAACACCCTCACTGCTAGAATCAAAAAGGAAATTAAATGCCACAAAAGCGGCATGTGAGAGGACACTCTCACTAGCTGCCGGATTTACATGGACGACCCCAGAAACTTGCTCTAGGCCCTCGCAAGTCGCATGAAAACGTCTTCGAGTACAATCAAACCGCTCAGGCTTGACCCAGCCAGCGACAAGTTTGTTTACTACGATCTCGAAAAAGCAAATGCACTCGCCGATGCATTCGTCAAAAACACAGAAATTCAGTCGGACACGGACCCCGCCACGAAGGCGCTCGTCCAAAAATGAATAGAGTCACTTGCTGTGTAAAACATCATCCCGGATGATGTTGAAATCGTTGAACCGGTCGAGATCGAAAAACTAATAAAATCACTCGTAGTTAAAAAGCGCCCGGAAGGGATAACATAAATAACGCTATACTGAATCGACTCCCCCAAAAAAGAATTATCTTTATAGCGAAGATATATCCATGCCTCATACGTGGCTACTTTCCAGTAACGTGGAAAACGGCTGACGTCGTCGCGATTCCGAAACCCAAGAAAGACCACTTGTTAGCTGTCAACCACAGACCTGGTCATCCCATCAGTCTGCTCGATTGAATGAACAAACTGCTTGAGAAAGTGATCCTCGAACGCTTTCTTCCCTCTCACAACCAAATCCTCCCTGAAACCCAATACGGGTTCAGGAATGGTCTCACCACGACCCTTTTTAACTAGCCCGCATCACGGACCAGATCGCCAAACACTTTTACAAGAGTAAAACCACCGGAATGGTACTGCTCGACCTGGAAAAGGCTTTCGACACAGTCTGGCACGACGGCCTTGTACACAAGCTCGTCTTGACCAACACCCCTCTTTACATCTCCAAGATCATTCAAGATTACCTGAAAGATCGCACCCTTTACGCAGCGGTTAAGAAGGAGAAATCCTCTCTCCGCACAGCCTCCACTGGAGTACCCCAGGGTAGCCTCCTGGGACCTAGGCTTTTTAATCATTTTATTTATGATCTTCCGAATCCTAAAAACTGCTCTGTTGCTCTTTACGCAGACGACACAGCAATCACATCCACCCACAAGGACCGAGACGTAGCGTTACGTCGTCTTGAGGCTAGCACGGCCCAGCTGACTGACTTCTTCAGTCGCTGGAGACTTACGGTCAACGGTGCAAAGACAGAGGCGATCCTCTTCACTCGCAAGACTGCCAACAAATCTTACAAAGGGAAAATCACCGTATGAGATATACCCTGCTCTTTTAGCCAAAAGGTCAAATACCTCGAGGTATACTTG
Source organism: Himalopsyche phryganea (assembly GCA_022494535.1). Classification (NCBI taxonomy): domain Eukaryota; kingdom Metazoa; phylum Arthropoda; class Insecta; order Trichoptera; family Rhyacophilidae; genus Himalopsyche; species Himalopsyche phryganea. The sequence goes on along the minus strand of JAGVSL010000125.1, from coordinate 2,311,232 downwards.
GACCGCTCCCTCACCTGGTCTTCTCACATTGCCGAAGCAAGACGTAAAGCTCACGTTGCAATCGGTGCGTTGTACCCTATTTTCAACGCCAGAAGCTACCTCAGCGTGGAAAATAAAAAAGCACTTTACAACGTGGTGATTAAACCGACCATGCTGTACGCCTCCCCCATATGGTCTGTAAACATCGTTAACAGTAAAGCAATTAACGTCCATAATCACTTCACAAAAACATTTCCCAAATGCAAACCTAAATAACATGACATTATTTGACGTGTAGTTTTCGATTTAGTAAATTCTGTCACTTTTTGACTAGCACAACGCTCATTGGAATAAACAAGTTGCTTACACCTGAGTTGAGCGTAAGTTAAATTGTTGCCAAAGTAAAATGGCATCTTCCGGGGTCTTGTTTATGGTTGTAAGAAATGTGGCATATTTGAAAAGTTTTAATGTCTGCAGAAAGGAATGTAAAGCGGAGACAGTTATGGAAGGATTTTCGCGAATGCGCCTTGGAACTTTATGAAGTTTTACTTAAAAATAGTACATTAATCATTTTTAAAATACTCAATGTTTGTACCACTTGTTTTTACCTGGCCAAATTTCTGATACATGCAAATTCAGAATTCAGAGGCTGTACCCGGTTCTCCATTTTCATACGGTATTCAGAAACCTACTAGCTTTAGAATTAAAATTAATTAAAAAAGAAAGAATACTTTTTACATAAAATATTCGTGTAAAATAACAAAATGAATTTAACCCTTCCGTACTCATGATGTAACAATGCGTTACTTTGACCTTTAAACCTTTAAATTATCTGTGAAATAGGTAAGACGAAAAATTGAAAATTTTGCTATTTGTAAATAAAATAGTTCTACATGTAATAAATACATGTTGTCGGCGTCCGTGGCGCAGTTGGTAGCGTCGCGGGCTACGGCTATGAATGTCTCGGGTTCAATTCCCGGTTAAGACAGTTTTTATAAATTGATATTTCAATCAATTTATGGATTTCTGTTCGTAGTATGAGTGTTTGTGTCGTCTAAAACTCCCTCCTCACCCACCCATCCCATCCTCACGGGGCATAGCGAGAGCGATTAGCTAACCACTAGTCCTGTCCTAGCCCTATCATTCTATCCCTACTCTCTTCGATTAAGAGAGGTTGAGCAATTGAGTAACAAACAGTTCTCATAGAAAAATTCTGTTGAGATACCTCCATTAGGAGACCATATGCTCCACATTGGGAGCGGACGTGGAAAAAAAAACATGTAATAAAAAAATTATAAATATATTAAAGTTTAAGTCTTATTTGTACAATTAATCATAATTTGAAAACGTCAATTTTACTATCGAAAAAAACAGCATTACAGTAAAGTAGAGTATTAAATATATTTTAGTATAATAACGATCCGAGATGCATAACCGTACCGTAAGCAGCCGTTTTGTTTCAAACGACACTGAAACACGTGTCGAACCCGTTCTGCCATGAAGAATTTCGATTCTTGTGTCTTTCGATAGTTTCGCATAGTTTGATATGTATTTCAGTTTTTGCACACAAAATATGACGTAAAATATTTACATAAAACCATATTTCACGTTCTGAAATCGTCATTTCGCCTTATAAATACGTTTGTATGACAAAACCCACACGGTGACCCGATGTGAATTTTTTAACATGAAAACGGGAAGGTTAAAAGAAAACCAGCATTAGATTAACGGGTGATTTTACATATCTTGTAACGATTTTACAATAAGATAATGAAGTTAAATTAATTTTAAAAAATAGCTCAGCGGAAAACAGTTTTCTTAAACTCAATTGTTGAATACGGGTTTGATAATTCCATTTCATTTATATTGCTCTGAAATAAATACATGTAAGTCAAAAAATTATATTAATTTTTGGGCTCCATGATGACCAAAAATAATCAAAAGAAAAGAGAAATGAAACAAAATTAGACAGATATAATTAAATGATTTATTAATTTACACAAAGGAAAAGATCCCTTGGATAAACTACGGTACAAAAAGAATAAATTTAAAACGTTTAAAGGCAAATAATTAAGGATAATTACGGCCTAATTTAGTTCCATCCATGGTCGTCGCATTGTCAATCGCTCTCCTGGACATTAATCAGTAGCCCAACACCCTTGACCTCACTTGATAGACTAACACGAACAACTGTCAGAAAATCTATAAACCAAAATTTAGACTCCTTCGATACGTTGATTTTGGTGGGTGATTAACGATCATCAAAAAATACCATCGATTATGTCCGGGAGAAATACTCGAATTCGTGTTACGAAAATAGTAACATCAGCTTTAACTAGAATTCAGATTATGATGTTATCTTCCGCAACTCATATCTCGGGAAGGGAAGGACGTAGCAACCTGGTTGTAGTCACATGCACCCGTATCAAACAAGATAAATAAACTTTATAAATATCATAACGCTAGAACTCACCACTTACGAGCTCTTTTTAGCAGAACAGAGTGTTATGTATTTAATAATTGAGATATTGTGTACCTTGTTTTCCTAAACATAATTTATATAAGTGTGAGGTAGAGCTCAAAATAAACACTCTTCTTTTTTGATTCTATAAAGCATTCGAGCATTATCTTCATAGCGTACTTACTTTTACTGTTATAATGGGCGTATATCATTATACAACATAATTAATGATTGTCAGGAGTGTCTCAGGAGCAAAAATTCAAAACATGCCAAGATGTACGCTTATAAGAGTAGCGAATATTTTTTTTTCCATGTCCGCTCCCAATGTGGAGCATATGGTCTCCTAATGGAGGTATCTTGACAGAATTTTTTTTCTACGAGAACTGCTTGTCACTCAGTTGCTCAACCTCTCTTTTCTTTTTCGAAGAGAGTAGAGATAGAAGGATAGGGCTATGACAGGACTAGTGGTTAGCTAATCGCTCTCGTTACGCCCCGTGAGGATGGGATTGTGGTGGGAGGGAGGACTCAGACTACGAACAGAAATCCATAAATCTATTGAAAGATCAATCTATGAAGACCGTCCGCACCGGGAATTGAACCCGAGACATCCGTAACCGTAGCCAGCGACGAAACCAACTGCGCCATGGACGCCGACAAATACATCAAATAAAATATAAAATCAAAATTTTTAAATATTTTTAACTTGCTGTACTGGTGCTTATGTGATAATAAATTTAATGTATGTCTGTACTTTTCTTTTCGACATATTCTTATTAATAATTATCAATTGTGAAATATTTTAGAATAAATTTCCTACATTTTATTAGATTACAAATTGCCAAATAACGCCAATTAGTGTTTCGCCGTTGTAATAGAGTTTTACCCCATTAAATTCGTTTATATCGACTTAAATTCCATTGAGGCTAAGAGATAAATTGTTTACGCGGTTTTAAAATAGTTTAAAGCTTCATTATTTATTCTAACTTAGTTTTCTCGTCTTAATTCGATAAATTAACAAAATGGAGAACTTACATGTTTGGGATATTTTCCACAATTCACACTCCTTCCTAACCACCCTTTAATTTATTGTAAAGAACCTCATTCCAGTCATTTATTCATGAATAAAAGATATTTGAAATAAATTTAAATTTACAAATTACTTCCCAAATCCACCAAAACATTTTAATTTAGCAAATAATATAATATATTCATTGAATAGTGACATATTAAAATAACTTAAATCCTAAATTGAGATCATATTTGTATAAAACGAAAACCACTTATTTTAGTACATTCTATATAAATAAATACACATACTTTTACATCGATGTATATGCAACAGATTCACATACTCACAAACAAACCGTTTTCTAAATGTGTTAGATTAAGCAAATGTGACGAATACGTAGAAAGAAAACTTACTTCTTTTGACCGATGATCTAATCTTTGAACCAATCCTTTCTTTGCGTTAATCATATCTGGATGTTCCCAGGGGTTGTAATTACCTTCCTGAGTCAAATTATCACATTTTCAATTCGGTAAATAACCTATAATGTAAACTGTAAATATATATTCAGAAAACTCTATAATTAAATGTAAGCAATACAATTAAAGATTTCATATAAAACAATACTCGAATAGTGCTATTCAGGGCTTTAGTTTAACCATTATTGGTCTATATTTTATTCTTTTTTATGTCTTATTCGATGGAGTTATTATTTCTAAGCTATTATCATCGACATGATTGCTATTTATTTGGTTTATAACACGAGTTTCAAGCCATAACTTGCGAAAAAATAATTAACTATTTTAAAATGTGTTTCACTCTATTAAAAAAGCATTCTCAGATAAAACATACAATAAAACATCGTGTCTAAATAGATTCTAATCGCTAAACTAAAGATCTATTCAAACGTATGTATATTTCGATATCAAAATAAAGTTTTATCTACACAATAATAGCTAAATAAAGAAAAAACATTTCTGGATATAGTTCTGAATGTTAAATTTCCATAATCGGATTTAAACTTTGGCTTATTCCAATTTGAGTGTTGTCTTTTATTACAACCGAATACAAAGTAAAGAGGAATTGTTAATATGACAATCCTGAGACGGAATATAGGTGTTTGCCATTCGGTTTTATAACGCAAATTTCCTTTACGTTTTCATGATATGAATAAGTTACTCTAATTCAATAACTGTAATAATTTTACACCAGTCTTTTGTATATTTTCTCTCTCTTGTTCCACCATATTCCCGATGAACCACTTTATTATTCAAACACAGCAGAAAAGTGCTTCAAAGAAATGCATTCTATAAATTGGACGATCTCATGAATAATCAATTTTTCTGGGAAGTTTCCAAGAATTATTATCGCAGAAATACCGACGTTGAAGGCGAAAAATTCTTGGACCTTTGTGCTGTAAAATATTGTTTATATTTTACTCAGTGAAACTTTTTGAAGCTTTTAAATAATGATATTATTTTAACGAGCGAAGGAAGTAAAGAAGCTTAGGTATACTATACGACATGATAAATGTCTGTCATTTTGACAAAAGCTTGTCATTATTAAAATACGTCATTAGCTTTTGTTAATTTGATACAATATAAAAGACTTTAAGACTTGAAATTTTTAACACCAACTAAAAGTTTCAAGTAAAATAATAATTTGCGTCTTTTCTCTTATCTTGCGCGATTAAAACTACTGTTGTGGTGACTACTTAGTATAAACTAATATCCACTGTATGCATCCATTTCTTGGTCCATGGTCATTCACAGTGAAAATTATTGTCCATTATGTCAGTTGCGTCATCCTGGCGGTTGTCGAGTGCCTCTTGGGTACCACTTAGGGATTTTCACTAGAATATTTAAAAAACTATTCGAATACTATTTGTAATAAATTTTAATGAACTATTTAACAAAATCGGCGAAAGATCTAATCACATGAGAGAGTAGGAAAGAAAAACGTCCGCTCGCTACTCGAGGGGAAGGTGGAGAGCGGAGAAGCGGGACGTCAGAGCGTCAACACGTCAGGTCGTATTCATTATACTTTCTCTTTAATTGCAGTTAGTTTACACTTATAAATTCCTCGAAGACAGTTACACAAACACAAACAGATTTAAAATACACAATTTCAATTTAAAACTCTGTAAGTGGTTTTATGACAAGATCGTAAATCTCGGACTAAGTCGCCGCTTCGCCGGCCAACGAGTTTCCCAAGGAAAGCCGAGAGGCGACTACTTCTTTCTCTAAGCAGCGCAAGCTTTTTGTTTACTTCTAACGGTAAATAAATAACGGTAACTAAACAAATATGACAAATTATTTTTGAATTCCTTAGGAGAGATATTACATATTAAATTGACATTAATAGAAAGAGTCTGCAGATTGGTTTTGAAGACCCCTGTCCGCCCCATAAGTACGGGGCGGTGTCCCACAATTTCTCCAAATTTCAAGAAAAATAATGAGTACCACATAGTGTTTTTTTTGCATTTACCTAACTCGGCTGCATTCGACGAATGACTTGGAGCTAAAAAAATATTTTAACATGCAGTAATTTAAAAAAATACCGTCAGAGTAATCCGACACAGCTATAGATTTTTAATATTGTAATACAATAGAACGTTTCAGTTTTGCTATTCGATATCCAAAAAGTCGATAATGATTAATAGTTGGAATGCCTAAGTCCACTGAATAACTAAATTCTGGAGCAAATTCTCATTTAAACGTCTCATCAAATTCACAAATAATTTGAATATTTTTTTAACTATGATCGTTATACCTAACATGTATATACTTCTGAATCTATCATGTATTAAAAACTGTGTGTTGCATGCATATATTATGAGTGCAGAAAGTACAGTTTGACCAAAAATTCTCTATCAATAAAACCAATGTATAGCGAAAATCATCGATCGCAACTCAATTTATTCACATAAAATATCAAAGTAACATTATTGTGTTGATTGAGCTTATATTAATTTGGTAGAACTTCATTATATTTAGGTAAAAATGGAAACTAATTTCATTCTTCAAGAATTATTTAATACAGTAACTAAGTTTACCAGCATCACATCATTGTCAGTACCATAATGTTTTAGCTTTATTAGGTAATTCTGGTGAAAATAAATACATTTCGTTTTTTACCAGTTTACTTTCAAAAAACCTTTAAATTAGCTTTCCCGTGTGATAGTTAATCGAAGGCCTAAATCCAATTTATTTTGGGTTATCGGTAGTTAATAGCCAAACAAAACTACGTTAAATTTTCCCAAGCCGTATTTCCGATAAGCATAATGTTATGTGTAGGAATTAGTATTTCGTGTATTCGCAAATTAAGCCAAAAATTCGTGACCAAATGTAGTTACATGGGTCACAGCCCTGCAATTATTGCAAGATGTTGAATCAGGGGTCCTTTAATAGAATTGACAATTACCACGAAAGCCCAAACGGATGTGCGTGTAGCCTAACTTATACAAACCCACAGCGTTAGCCATTCGAGATTCAGTGTTGCTTATTGAAATATAAATTTGATAATTTAAAAGGCTTTCACGTCATTCTTTATGGCAACCACTTATTTGATCAGTAACTTATTCCATAAATGGTAAGAAACTAATTCGATAAACGTTCAGTAATAAATAATAAATGGTCAGTAATAATTATTTTTGGTTGGTAAATAATTACGAAATAAATAAAGTTTAAGTTTTGTTTACCATGTCTGCTCCCGATGTGTAGCATATGTCTTCATAATGGAGGTATCTTAACACAAGTTTTCTACGAAAACTGCTTGTTACTCAGTTGCGCAACCTCTCTTTTTAGAAGAAAGTAAGGAATAAAAGGATATGGCTATGACAGGACTAATGGTTAGTTAGTCAATCTCGCTACGCCCCATTTTTAGAATCGGAATGGTCAGAGGTCATTTGAAACATCACAAATATCTATGCCTAAGAACAGAAATCCTTATATCGATTAATTTATGAAACTGTCCGTACCGAGACTTGAATCCGAGATATTCGTAACCGTAGTCATCGACGTTGACCACTGCACCACGGATCCGGATACCAAGGTTAGGTCTGGTTAGTCTTAATTAAAAAACTGACCTTTTAACTTCGTAACTAACCTTTTTATTTTATTACTGACCGCCTATTTTATCAACTGATCACATGTATTGTTGACTTAGTTTTGGACAACTTTGATTAATTACTGAATATTTCTGATTTCTTACTGGCAACAAATGTAAATAGTTACTGACCCAATTATTATTGGAAGTTTATACATATTTATGTCGATATTGTAGAAGCGTGGTCATCATTCATGGGCGTTGGTCCATTTTGGTTGAGTTGTCGACGGGTACGAACCTTTGTATCAAAAAAATCATTAATTGATTTATTGATTTGTGTCATGTGATCAAAACTTTTCTTAGATACACCATTCTATTCTAACCCTATCCAAAAAAATAAAGGCAAAGTAACTGAATAGCAACCATATATAAAATAAATATTCTAGATCAATTATCCATATTTAAATCTCTAAAAATTTGTACTGATCCATAATATGATACATTATTACATTCACATCAATATATTTTCCACACCTAATAATTATTTGTCTATTTTGAATCCGTGGTGCAGTGGTCAACGTTATTGGCTTCGGTTATGGATCTCACGGAATCAAATCCTAGTATGGACAGTTTCTTAAATTGATTTTTGAATTTTCGATTTACGGATTTCTATTTGTAGGCATGGATGTTTGTGATTCCGTCTCATTTATCCGATCTTAAAAACGGCCTGTATTTATTGGGTCAGTATCTTTTTTACTTAGTCAACCAAACCTTCCTTTAATAATTACTGACCGTATTTTTAATATATAATTACCATTTTTATTTTTCTACTGACCGTTTTATGCATGGAGTGATAAGCTAACCACTATTTTTGTCTTGACCCTATCCTTCTATCCTTAACTCTCTTTAAAAAAACGAGACGTTGAGCAATTGAGTATAAAGCAGTTCTCATAGAAAAATTCCTGTTGAGATATCTTCATTAGAAGTCCATATGCATTGGAGCTACTTTGGGAGCGGTCATTAATGACTATGGCGAGACCTGACGCTGCAGATTTCGAAATGTGAATACTCGCCTGCATAGAAACATTATGTTTATCAGTAAGCATTATTTATTTGCAAATAACATACCTATGACAAGACACGACGTTGCAGATTACGGAATGCTTGCAATAATATTTGACTGATATCTGACATTCTGCTGACACCGCGCGAGAGGTCAACGCTCTTCAATGTCTATCAAAACTGGATCACAAACACAGTATAAATAGACAAATAAAGGAAAACTGAGGAAAATTCTGTATCGACACAATAACCGCCCCAACATGATACCTGTCATCATCCGCCGATTGATCTCTGGACAGCATCAATCGTCATCATCAACAGCATATATCTCTACCGCTTAATCTCGTCAAGCAACAGCTTTGTTATCGTATTCCTACAGAACTTTTTATCGAATATTATAACTTAAGCTATATTTTGGAATGGAGCTTATTTTAAGCGAAACGAAATTTTCAGGTCTTCGGTGAATCGGTTATTCTATACCAAATCAGGGTATAAGATTGCTTCCTTTAGTTATTCAAGTAGTATAAAGGATATCAAAAAGCAATAAAAATACGCAGGTGTTCTCGGGATTTAACGAGTTGAGTCGTCTCATCCAAATAACAATGTTTGCGCGCAGCACGGGCACAATGAACAAGTCTCAAAAAGTGGGACGCGCCCCGGGGACAGGGAGGGTCGCTCCATTAGATATTCATTCAGTCGACCGGCAAGCTAAGGGATAAATTTATGGGCGGATTTGAGACAATTGAATTATTCAAAAGACCCTCCCGACAAGGGCCGGGAATAACCGCACTGGCGGTCAAATGGTGTCAAACGAAAACGGGCGGCACTTTTTTCTATTCCGTTGGATATGACTTGATTTTGAATATATTATTATTATTGTTATGATTTCTTGTCGACAAGAGACCTCTACTGATTAACAAGCCCTAAATTGAGAGGACCAAAGGAAAAGTTACGGAACACAGATAAATTTTTGACCGAGATAAATGTCTTAAGTTTTGCAGTATTATTATAGAGGTTCTTGATTTAAATAGAACAATTACGATAGAAACCTTTGTGATCACATTTTTATAATCACTATATTATACATTATTGTAATATAGTTGTCTGTTACTGGTCAGGTCTGTGGTGCAGTGGTCAACGTCGTTGGTTTGTTTTACGGAAATCCCAGTACGGAGAGTTTCATAAAATGATTTTTCGATAAAACGATGTTTGTAATGCCTACAATTCCCTCCCATCCATCCAATCCATAAAACGTGGCATTGCGAGAGCGATTAGCTAACCACTAGTCCTGTCCAAGATGTACCTTTATATCCCTACAATCTTCAAAAAAAAGTTCAGCAACTGAGTAACACGCAGTTCAAGCAGACTGTAGACTTACCTGTATTAGGAGTCCACATGCTAAAAAAAATATTAAGTTACGTCTTTTTTCCATCAACCATTTCAATTAAAATTGTTTGTCGCAAAAACGAATACATCGGTCCATGGTGACCCTGACTTGAAATTGGGATTCCTTGGAATTGCATTTAAAAAACCCCCCTCACCCCTCAGTTCAGTCGTAAGATGGTCACTAGTCAAAATGTTAATTTCTTAGACACAGCAAGAAGATTTGTCCTATTTTATTTTGTATATAATTGTTATAAACTGTCTGTTTGAGTAAGTTTGAGTCCACTCGTGTGCTCGAATACCTGGTGATGTCGAATGGCAAAACTCGGGTCGTTAGTGACAAAATACATGAAAATGTAAAAAATCTCAATAATGGAGCACTCATGTATATTTAAATATCTGTATATTGATTACTCAATCAATATAAAGTTGTTATCAACCAATTATTTTTTTATCATTTTTTACTTCATCCACCCTAAAAAGCTGACATTGAGCGATTGATTGCCTAGAAAGAAGTCATCCAAACATCAACATTTAGTGCATTGTGTACTAAATAACCTTTAAAGGATCATTGTTAAACCTAGCTACTATAATATTAAAAATAATATCAATAAAAAACGACTAAGATTAGAAATAGTGTGTGCGTAAATAGTATATACACTTTCGAATATTAAAGACTTTTTTGTGTATTGGAATATATTTTAAATTGACAAACTGAATATACTAAAAATTTGGATTATTGAGATTTTGTACACTACCATGTATTTTGTCACTAAAAAGTGACAAAATACATGGTAGTGTACAAAATCTCTATCAATCATCAATAATCCATCCAATAATCAATAATCCAAATTTGATATTGAAATTCCTTCAAGCACCCACAGTCGATGTCTTAAATTATATGAATATACTACGTTTTTCTATTACAGAAATATTTTATTCAAGTAATCTCGAATGATGTTTTATATACACTCATGATATTCAAAATATATCTTAACCTGGAGGCATTTTTGAATACATTAGTATTATATTATATTACATTTCGAAGATTTTTTACTATAATTTATTAAAAGCAGTGTTGTATTGTAAACCACTGGATAAATGTTTATGCGGCAAACCTATACATTATCACGTAAGAAAGCTTGGCATATTTTTTATTTGGCCAGCCTGAAATTGGAGGCTGTATCGCGACATCAAAGCCTATTCATCACGGGCAAAAGCTCCCTCGTCTCGTTTACATTCGCTACGTTTTCGTCAGCATTTGTATACTTACCTTTTTCTAAGTCTCAACGAAAATATAATTATTCATGAATATTTAAAACTTTATAGCTGGTAAAATTTGCTCAGTAACATTTGGACTGAAAAGTATCATCTTTTTCGGTCATCGTTCTAGAAGAAGACACTAACTGAAAAATATTAGTTTTGAATAAATGGACTTTGAAGTTTGTACCAAAACATATTTTAGTAAAAGCGTAATTTATAAAAATAAGTGTGTTCTAGCATATGGTAGAGTTTGAAATAAGGAACATTTTGGGATAACTGACTCAATATGTCATTTTTCGATTTAGTGCTTTCTTCCAGAACAGCGACGATATATAAAAAAAATATTATAAAGTTTTTATTTTCAAAAGTTACCGTGTTATAATTGTTGTTAATACGCAAAACTAAATGATGTTTATGACATTAATATCTAACGCCAATTCGCTATGCATTTTGTTAGCATCTCTACTCTCAATGTGAAGCATATGGACTGTTAATGCAGTTATCTCAACATACGTTTTTCTACGAGAACCACGTCTTACTCAGTTGCTGAACCACTCTTTTTCGAAGAGAATTGGGATAAAAGAATTGAATTAGGACAAGATTAGTGGTTAACTACTCGCTCTAATTACGCTCCGTTTTAAGAATCGGATGGGTGGGAGGTAAAATTGAAATTGATAAATTGGTTGAAAAATCGGTTTATGAAACTGTCCGTGTCTGGATTTGAACCCGATACATCCTAAAGTCAACAATATGCTGGCCATGCATTTTACAATAATAATAGTAATAATAGAAAATGAAAAAAAATTAAATGTAAGATATTTCCAGATCTTTTAGTTAATGGCTTGTAACACCGTCCCGTACTTACAGGGCGGACATGGGTCTTTCAGCGATTCAAGACCCGTTCACAGACTCTTCCTATTAATGCAAATTTAATATGTAATGTCTCTGCTAAGTAAATTCTTTATTGTGCATCACAGTCATTGTAATAAATAATTTAAATAATTCACATCTTTTTACAAATATGTATGTACCCTAGTATTTTTACCGGTCAAAAATAATTTGTCATATTTCTTTGTTTACCGTTAGAAGTAAACAAAAAGCGTCCGACGTCTACAGATATGGTCACTTCGCACTCTGCGGATCCAAGGGGCTGAACGTCATCGTCAAGGCCACAGCGGCTTAGGGTCGAAATTGCGACCCTATCGTAAAACAACTTTCTGCGTTTTTAAATTCAAATCGTGTATTTTAAACTCTGTTTTTGTATCTGTTACTGCCTTCGAGGAATGTATTATTATAAACTAACTGCAAATAAAGAGACAGTTAACTGGCGGGCGAGTTTTAATAGAAGACGAAGGAACCTGTGAATCATCCTTATCAGCACGTTGGACCTGGGGCAGTCAAAGTGTGTTGACTCTCCACCTCCCCGTCGAGAAGAACCCTCTCACTTGGTTATTTAATCCAAAATTGTCGATTTATTAATCGGTCAATAAGATAATTGAAAAAGCAACAAAAATTGCAAAATTTAAAACACTTTTACGATCTCTACAGAATTTCTCTAGAGAAATTTTCAGTAGTTTTCGTGAGCGACATGTTTCCGCTACGGCCACGCTTTCATGTTGTCACGTTGGCGCCACTGGTCAGTCTACTGGCTGCTTCATGATGTCACGCGTGCTGTCCACATCGTGACAGGAATATAATATTTTCATAATATGCAATTAAGTTGGTATTAATTCAATTTAATTACACAGCTTTTCAATATAACTTTACATCAGATGTCGTCAGATAGTTCATAAAATAACATTCAAGGTATCCGCAGATAATATCAGCAATGGAAATAAAATTCTTTTTTTTTGTACGAACACTGAAAGAAAGCATCAAATTTGTCTGAAAGGAAGAATGTTTTATGTGTCTCTAAAATATTGCTTTGACTAGACGTTTGTAGATTTTTCACTATTGGTTACGTTATGTTTATGATCCAAATCTATGGAGATGCTTAGTGAAATTAAACTTATAGGTACCACATAGTATTTTGATACTTGCTCTAACTTTGTGCGAACATTCTTATATTTTGAAGTAAAAACAACACAAATTATATTATATTACTCACTAATTATAATATAATAAATAATTGATTACTTTTTTAGCGCATGAAAATGTAACCCGTTTTGGTAACAATTGTCATTTTTTACGTAGTTTGATAAAAATAATGTGCTTGACTAAACGATACTTACAGTATGCAACGATTAAACGTAAAACACTATAATCAAATACATATTCTGTCAGACTATAAATACGTAATATTATAATTTAGCTAAAGTAAAAACATTGCAAGTAGTGTTCGTCTGCAAAGTGTCATAAATAAGATGTTAAAGTGAAAATATAATTTATGTTAGGACGAAAACATTGTTTTCGCAACTGAATAAAATTATTAATTATCCAAGGAGTGTCATTAGTCTCGTCTATTTCTCTTATTCATTTAACCTCTTTCGCTTTGATCTGTTTTACTGCCAGCTATCAATAAAAATAACATGGATCTTTAATAATAATATTAATTGTAAGTAGTTTAACCTAAATTGTCACAGTTAATTCTATGTTAGGCGCATTTAAAAGCAAAATTTCATTTTTGGTTTTTCACGATAAAAACAAAAAGATATTCCAAATATAAGAAATTTTCAGTGGGTATACTCCGCAGATGCTTTACAAAAAGTGTAACAAACTAATATGTATATTAGATTAACTTATACCTGAAATAAATATGATTTAATTAATTATTTTTTTGGTACCAATAGTATAAACTTCTATGGTACTAGAAATACAGGTCTATTAATTGTTCTTTTAATGACATTTTTTAATACTAAACAATAATAAAAATAATAACATTCGGTCAGTATCATTATTGCTAAAAAATGGCTTCAGTGTTTCACTTTCTTTTTGTTCTCCCGAAAAGCCCACACATCATAGAGCGTGTTTTCGACCATGAGTTGTCACAATATAAATTTTAAAACTAAATTATAATTTGAAAAAATATTTGTAAGCGGCAATATGCGTACCTTCACACTGAACAGAGGATACTGACCATTTATAACAATTTCTGGGCATTTCGATATCAAAATACTTAATAAAATACTGACCAAATATATACGGGCCTTAAGACAAAAGTTATGCATTTGTTTTATTAATGAAATGGTATTTATATTAAAAAGACTTTGAGTACATACATACATTATCTGACCCATACATAGAAATATTTCCAATAACTATTTAGTTAGCAAACTACTGTTTTATATAATGTACTCAATAAAAATGAATACAGTACATAACAAAATGTATTTTTATTGATATTGTTAAACTCTTTTACATTCACAAGAAAGTTTCTTGTTCATTCTAGCAGAAAAGTGAGTAGTAAAATAACAATCATTTTTAATATATAATAACAGTAACTTCCACTCAATAAATTTCGGTTTTCGTGAAAGTTTTTGTACGTGACTCGTGGTTGAATATAGTAATAAACCTTCCAATTCGAATTGGTTGAAAGTTGAAAGTTTTAACCGCTGCAACAATGTCGTCAAACTTTACAGTTGAATATTTTCTGTAAAACAGTAAAGTTCTTTAAACTTTTCTATGACACCCGTATTATTTTTTGTTTATCGTTCTAAATTTTAAACACGTATTGGGCTTTTTGTTAACAATTTTTGACATTGTTCTGTCTCTCTTTGCTTAAAATTTTGTGTTTTTTTAAATTCAATCCTATAAAATATCCCTGCGCCTATAGACAAATGATTATTAATAATATTATTGTTTGTATAATAATGTAATTCCCTTCTCCCACTCGACATGTCTAGTCCTATGCACAAAAATATACAATTCTGCTTCATAATCGGAACATATATAGCTACTACACGGTTCATCAACGATTTCCTGTCCCACGCCAATCTCATTGCTTCTTCTCAAAGGTCATTCCAGCGTCCCGTAGCTCGCTCGAGTACATATTATGAATGGTCATCAAAGTCTTTTCAAGGCTCGAAAATCCATACTTTTAATAGTTAAAGACTCTGAGTCAATTCGTTAATAATGTTTAAAAATCTAGCGATATGCATAATTAGTTTGATGATTTTTATTGTATAAGGGAATGACGTGTTACACCTATTTACACAACAAGTGGAGTAACACAGTTATATATTATATCACGTAAAATGCATTTCAAAAAGAAGTCCACTGAATAAAGTAATCTGAACAAATTTAATACATTCCCTATTCAATTAATTAAATTAAGATTCAAAAGCAATATTTAACAGTTAGTAGATGATTAACAGATATTTTATATCCACTTTGAAAATTCCGCTACGATACTTTCCTCTGAAATAACGTGTAAGAATAAAGCAAGAGTGAAAATATTTTTTAGCATTAATGGTTGGTTGTTGACATGAGTATTATTCTCCTTACTTTCCGGGAAGGTTAACATTGAAGATTGTGAAGGACAGAATGATTGTCAAAAGCACCCTTCCAAGTATTTTGTTATTTTGAAACTAGTTATATGTCATGCGCAGCTGTAAATTTTATATAATATTATAGATTACAAAATCAATTGTTGTTAAAAAACACCATTCACAAAAATCCATTACTTTTTTGAAATATCAGGATTTCATTGTAACAATATGAGTGCATCATTTTTTCATACTAAATCAATAAATTAGTCGTAATGATTTTATTTCAAGCAGGAATAAACAAAAACAGTGGCGGCCGTTGACAAGAATATTAGGGAGTGCAAGAAAATAACTCAAAATTTCGTATGCAACTCGAATGTGCGACACAGGTGACGTCACAAAAAACTAAAATTTAGTACTAAATCCCTTCTACTCGAGGAGTACTATACGGAAATTGAACCCCCTAGCCGTAGGTAGACCTACACAAACAATAATTATTATTATTTTACGGCGCGGGATACGTTCGTAAGCATTGTTGTGAATCATCGCTTCGTGCAATATTTCCTTAAGGGGGACACGCGGGAAAATTTTAAATTAGTGAATTAGTATGTTTGTACAATTTTGCTTATTTCTTGAATAAATATGTTTATGGGAGTACACTGCACCCTTTGCTCCTTTACAAGAGCCGTCCCTGAATACAAACATGTTTTACAACAAAAAATGGCAAAGTAATAATATTAATTTGACGAAGGCATGTCTATGGAATAGTTACTAGCTATATTTGACTATAACACTAATATATGTTATACCAAATAATGACAATTATATTATCAACCATAACATATAATTATAATCAATCTTGCTGATTTTGGTTAATTATTGGTATTCCAACATTACTGTTTTATCAAAACACATTTTTAAGCTGTCGATTTTTGCACAAGTGTAATTAATTAATTAAAAACACATTTTGCTCAAATATCGTTTGTTAGGTACTCTCAACATTGTAGATAATACAAAACAAGACAAAATAATCTACAAAGTAAGTAGAAGGAATTTTCTGAATTTATGATTCTTAATTTATTAACAAAAGAAACTGACAGTAGGTGTGCCAGAATAAATATTCCCAACAATACAGAATAGAATGCATTTTCCACCGTGAAATATGAATAATCCACTTTGAAAAGGGTTCCTATATCTGCCCCATATATAAGGAATGCGGAATACTCGCCTTGGAAACTTTCGGAAAAATATGTTTATCAACGCATTTTGGGATTTCAAAGTTTTATTTCGTTGTTTTTCACAGGGAGATCTACGTTTTTATTTTTCCACTTATTTTGCAGGGTGGTTATAAATTTTCAGTGCTTTCCGATATTTTTATTGGTAATCCAGATCTTTCTGCTACAAGAATATTTATTAGGTCAATTTCAAATGAGAAGGAAAAAGAAGCTTAAGTGAAACATACTTTGAATGAATTTAATGTTTTGTTATTAAATAAAATAAATTCAACTGTACACTAATACTTAACAGAATCGGCTAATAATCGTCTTAACAGCTTCCACTGTGCTACAAAACTGCAAAAAAAATTTCTTTCCACCAAGAATTGACAGTTAACACCTTAAAAGTGAAAAAAATATAACAAAGGAGAGTAGTATTTATCAATATGTTAATCTAGATCTGATGATGATAGTTTTAATAATTTTTTTTGACAGCTAGTCCTTCCAAAAAACTGACTTATTTATCATTACTATTTTTAAAAGTTACATTCAATCAAAACTAATTCAAAGTTATGTGGTATTTACAGTGTGTAAAATAACAGCTCTTGCTGAGTAAAAACATAGGCTTTCATAATTGAGTAACTTAATATAACAATATGTGAAATTTTTGCTTCCGTGTTATGTATTCCAGTGGGATTTAGACGCATTTTTATTGTTACAGTAGTCATATATTTCTGTACATATTGTATTTTATCCATCTAAGAAAAATTCAGTAAAACTTTCAGTCGTTCAATGGGAGTTGGTGCAAAAGTTTGAGTCGTGAATTTTTCAAAAAAACTGAAACAAAGTGCGGGATTTGTTTCAATCACTGCATAAGTTTCGAGCGCGCAAAGTGTTTTTGGAGCTTTTGCTACATTTCTCATACGAGCATTCGAAGTTTTACCTTCTGAGGTGTGATTTGGTTCACATATAAACCATTTATCTTATGAAAATCGTTGGATAAAAAGTACGTGCTTTATTTCCTTTGTGTAACAGTGAAATTTCAATATTTTTGTAGAATTTTTTTCTCAATTTGGATACACATGTCTGTTGGACTTTTATATAAGCATTTTAATGATTTATAAAATAAATAAATAAATAAAAATAACTAAGGACGCTTGGAAAAAAACTATTTTCACGTTGAAGATTGATGATTGCAATAGTCCTTCCTTCTTGTTTTAGGTAATTCTTGGTGTTTTATTTTTAATTACACAAATCATTTTTTTGAGATTATTATTACACTTCAAAAAACTGCTTTAGTCAATTATACCATGGACTGGACCGGTTGACTATTTTTAAGAGGATAAACATTCAGAAAAAAGATATCAATTCATAAAAGCTCAGCCACAATACAAGGTGGATTTATTCAGCATGTTTCAGTGTATTTTAACACTTGGACTACGGTTTATACAATACAAAACGTATATGAATCCACAATATTATGTAACGAGCACAACGTAGAGTTTTGCATACATTTATTTTACATATTATAGGATTCGATTTTTTTTGAAATACAATGATAATATACTTATAAAATAGTTTATCAAAGGAATTTTATTTGAAACAATTACAAGCCAATGTATTCAATTAATAATCACACAAAATATTGGATTATTACACAATTAAAATATCTTTCTTTGAACAGTGTCGAATTGAGCATTCAAAAGTCAAGAATAGTTTTCTAGGATGGCTATAATCACTTTTACAGATTCCTGTTACTTGAAAAAATCAAATGAATAGAATTCCATTTATTCATAATAATTCCATATTTTTTATGATTTATATTTTGTCTAAATATATCGAATAGAAATCAAAGACTTTGCAGGTTTTATTTATATCATATGTTGGTTTATTCTATTTTATATTTGATTTGAGCATGTGTATCTGCAATGTCATTTCTCCTTAAGTTGGTCACGAGTTCCTCTTTATAATTCGTTTTGCGTTCAGCTCAATTTATTTTAATTTCTTAAATATATGCTTTCTTGCCTAACGTTTGTTTTCAATATTATATCGCTATTAATTAAATTTCAATTGTTTCAACTTTTAAAAATATGCTTTCTTGAATTTGAAAACTACATAGATTATATTTCCGAATCTCAATCAATCACTATTTCTTTATTAAGAGTCCATATTTTGACGGGACAAAGAAATAATTATTAGAAATAGTATAGTAAATAGGTAGTCATTCTTTGAAGGAAGGTGTTTGATATAAATTATCTAGAATCGTAAAACTTACTTCTAAATTCTTTTGTTGATTGAATTGGCATTTACATGGTAGAACTACATTATGGTAGAATGAAATAACAAAGTATTTAGTTCTACAAAATTGTCAGAACTAGTTCTGACAGATCTGATCTGATCTGATCTGACAGATCTTTTGTCCTATTATAAGATACATAATTCGTCATCCGACTTCAAAAACACAACAAAATTTCGCTATCTTTGGGGGAATGATTATTTATATTCAATATTAAATAAAGAATAAATTTTCGTAAAGTGTGATATATCAGTTAACCACCTTAACTAATATCTGCTTGTTGAGTAAAATGAAATGCGCATTAACAAAAGGGGAGGGAAAAAATGAGGAAAAATTCCTCAAAGCTGCGCATTAGCAACCCCGTCACGTAGCCTTAACCATCATTCCAAATAAGAGCAGGCAAGCGTCGATTCCTCAGCATTTCCACAATACGTTAGCCACCACATTTGTGATTTTGGCTTTGTTCCTGGTTAAAATATAACCGAAACATTTTCAATGCTGTAGTATTACATACGGACGTGATAGAGCTAAATGGCATAGATGGATTTGCCCATATACCACATTGAAATAAGAACACCGATAAAGACTTTAGTTGTGTTATAAATGGATAAATTACATAACCATACGTTTATCCGAGAGAGTGACATCAAAACTTTTTCCACATGACAAAACAAATTGAGTTAAATTATCCAAATCACAAGATAAATTTTAAAAATAAAACACAATTCAACTGATAATGCTCATGATGAGCAAAACTGGTCCTGATCATTATAAACATGCGGTAGTTGTACAAATGAATTGTGTTTTATTTTTAAAATATAATGTCTTTCCACTAAAAATTAACAGTTAACACCTTAAAAGTCACAAGAGAAATGTTGGCGAGATATTGGCTGTTTAGTTTTTTTTGGTTACAATTATTGTTATATTTGAATTTCATGGGGCTTTTCATATTTTTTTAAATTAAAAAAAGTGGTTAAGTAAAGAAGTAGATTTTTTGTAAAGATAAAAACTATCTTCAGATGTCTATAATAACAAACATGTGGAAATAGTGTTTGGGTTCAATGTAATTTTAGTTCTACCAAATCGTAGGAAAGTTTCGTAAAATCGTTAAAAAAGTTTATTCTTAAGTACAGAAAAAAATTCACAACGCGTATTTCAATTTCACATTTTCAAATTGTTTTATTAAATCTAGCTCATATGTAAAGTTTATGTAAAAATACTTTTATATTCCGTCTAGCTACAAAAGTACATATTAAAATAAGTGCAAAAAAGTGTCGCCAGATTCAAACGCTTACAGAAAAACAGTTTTTTCCCCATGACGCTACATTACGACTGAATTTGAATTCCTTGTTGCTCGACTAACAGGGAAATCCCCGTGAGTAAAAAATAAACAAAAATAGTCGCGTATGCAAAAGTAAAAATAAAAATTTATTTCATTTGCACACTTCCCATTCAAAGTTTTGCAAATTTATTTTGGGCTCGCTCAAATTTGAAAAATCATTTCTTTGTATGTATTTTATTTCTGTAAGTAGGTAATAAATTTATGTATTCAAGTGGTTGCCGGCTTTTGAGATTATTTATTTGAATTAGGAACGTGATTCGGATATAAATCGTAATATTATATTTTTTCTCAATCTTGATTGATGTGTTCAACAGTTTCTATGCTACTTTTTCCACCTCTGTCTTATCATAATGAGGATGAGTAACAAATCTTTTTTAACAAAACCCAATGTGGAAATACTACATAACAACTACACGTTTTTCGTATTGGTATATACTGTACAGCGTATAGAGCATAGTAGCTAACAATTTTCGTTGTTTTTTCTCACACAAGGCTAGCAGATTGACATTGTATAATACAATTAAAATAGTATATCTTAACACTTATGAATTCAGACACTGTTTTTGGACTACGGACCGTTCACCAAAAGCATTTTTTATGTTTTTAAACTCAACTTGAACAAACGTAAATATTTATATTAAGCAACAAGTCATCTGTACGTTATAGTTAAGGTGCCATAATTGAATATTACCACCGATAATCAAAACGCAAAATATCCGAGTGCTATCAAACTATATAAACCATAAAATTTCGAAATTTGTTTAAACTTTAAATACAGACGCTCATACTGAACCAGACAATTTTATTAAAATAGATAATTTTACGTTATCAAATCTTCTTAAGTGAAGAAAAATGTTATAAACTACTCTCACTAACTTATCTGTAACATTACTTCAATATGAGTTATATAAAAGCAAAGCCACCACTGTCTTTCAAAGTCATATCGTGAAAAATCAAATAATACCGATACTGTGGTAATTCTCATAATTTATACGTTAGTTTTAAGTCAATTGATATAAAATATATTAATATACTCGAAGTGACAAAATTTAATGATTTCGTAATGGACAGTTTAGATTTTGGACGTAAACGCAATTTATAAATTCATTTTTCACGGGTTTCTGGGAATATTGCATCTGATTTGTTAAATTGTATACATATACAAGAATATGGAGTATATTTGTGCATTCGTTTATGTCATTTTCAATTTTTTGAGGATAGTGGCGTGATTGCATTTAAACTACTCATATAAATATAGAGAAGTATTTCTATACGTAAAATATTTTTTACAAAAGTGTGCATATATACTATCAAGTAATTAAACACTGGGATATATTTAATTATGAATCGATTGATTCAAGTGTCAATTAATTTATTTTATTAATCATAATCAACATTTTATAATCTATCAGTAATCATTTTATCACCGTGCCTTAGTCATTTACTGATTTTTAAATTCGGTTGGATTTTTGTTATCAGTTTAAATTATACTCGATTCGTTTTTTTAAGTAAGTTCCCATATATTTCCTGGTGACAGCTTTTAAAGAGAATCTCCATTAGTAAGACTTTCGTATATGTTTTTGTGTGATACGTAAAATCCATTTCAGAAACTACTTCAGTAACAAAAGTTGCACTCGCAAGCATTTTGAATAAGGCTATTTATTGTCGCACTGAACTTTTAGTTGGAGTTTGCTTAAGACACCTGTCATGTAATGGTAAATCCACGATATAAGCTTTTAAAAGTTTCTCTCGATACTTTTGTCACAAACTAACAAAGTGGTAACCATATAACTATGCTTTTAGTTTAATTAAATTTTATTTGATATAATAGTTTTATTTTTTTTATTTAGCTAATATGCAGTTGAAATAGATTTTTGCTTCAGTAAATCCAGAAAAAAACATTGTTTTTTTTTTAAATATCAAATTTAATTTAAATACTTAAATGGAGTATTTCACAAAGACATGTAGGAACTAAACACTTTACACTACACTTTCTTAGAGTAAATTTCTGATCGAATAAATGAATACCGTTCAGTAGAAAGGTGCTATGTGCCACAAATCAAAAGCGTGGGAAATTAATAAAAACGTTTAAAATAAAACATGTATTCATTTTCGTCAATAAAATTAATGTAAGTGCAGGTACCATATTACGTTTTTTAAGTACAGTACTTTAGTTAGCAATTTATTAACAGTAAGTAGTAAGATAATTTAGATAAGCAAACATTAATTAGGCTGCTAACCTCATTATTAAGTCATCATCACACTTCATCCAAAAAGAGACTTTGACTCGAAATTAATTGTCTTCAAAAAACTATCCATGGAATATTTACATTAATAGTCCATATATTATGCTTTAAATATATGTTTAATTATAACTTTTTAGAGGAATTAAATCACTATTGTTTTACTCGTAACTGTGAAAATATAATTTTGAGTTTTTATTATTGAAAAATTATATTTCAACGCTGAAATAATATAAATGATTGTTCAAATTGTTGTATCATTGTATTTCTATATTAATAAATTGAATGTCAGGTATTTCCAACTAAACTTTTTTTCTGTGAAAATTCTTTTAAACATTTTCTTCAAATAGTTGATTTATTGCGGGATATTGCAAAAATAAAACAACTTTACCCATGTTAAATATGAATGAATACGTTTTCGGCAACGAGTACATGATTCGGGATTCTTTTGTCAGTGTATGAAAGGTGCGTGACTGGTGGAGAGCGGAAAAAGCTCACGGAAAAGTTGTGGCAGATACGTGAAGCTTAAATAACACTTCTTTATTAAAAGAATTAACTCTCCTGGATTCAGAGCCTTTTGTATGGTAGCTATTTTTAGAAAAAATAATAAATTATTAATCTAAGGTCTAAGCGGCATTAGTATAGGTACAGGGCAGTTATATTTTTTTCTTGTAAATGAATATTTTGTTATATTGTCGTTTACTGGTTTGTTGATTAATCATATATTTTATATAGAATACTTTATTTGCGTTATGCAGAAATTTCCCACTGACAATTTGTATTTATTTATCATGTAGTAATAAATAAATAGTATTTGTTGTACTCTTATTAGAAACAAAATAGGCATGTACGTTTTTCAGAATTTTCTATATGTTCTAAAAAGAAAAAGTTTAATATTTAGATGTTTTGGTGGAAAGCTATTGTATGTTCATTTTGGTTAAATTCAGTTAACATACACAATATATTGTAAGCCCAAAAAGATTATGTGATTTGAAATTGTATAATAATATTTCCATTTCGTGTATATTTGTAATGCCTCTCAATTCTTCAAATTAAATATCGATTTGGGTTCAATAAAATGGTATTTTTCATATTTTTATCTACTGTTATGCAAATCTTAATCAATCATGTTTACCCATCCCATGCTTATCAATCGGTTCGAAAAATTAAAACTACAATTTTTTCAATGCTTGTGTATATATTACCAATAACATTCACAATATTTTTCCAAATAAATATTTCAAAATCATGAGAAGGAAACACGGTAATCTAATAAATTAATGTTTTCAAATAACAAGATAAATTATTCATAACAATATCAATACTAAATAATGATATTATTTATGTTTGATTCTATTCAAAACTTCTTGTCATTTTCTGAATAGCATGTTTATTTGAAACGTGACATAATATCTCACGTATACATGACAATATCAAATATAAATTAACATTATTCAAACAAGCAATAATATCGCAAAAGTAATACAACATTACCCGTGGAAAGTTCCTTTAGAAATAATGATAATAACGTGGCATGTTTAATACCAACTTGACAGTATAGCTCTGCGCCTCCCATCGTTTTTACTTATTCAGCCAGTGTTGACAGCTTTTCAATATTCATAGACAATAGACAAAACCCACACAAAACCTTTTCCACCTGGCACTACAACTAAACTTATTATATCATACTCCAGTGGCTGAACAAATAAGTTAATTATGATATAGAATTAAAATTGATTCTCATTAAGAAGCATCTTCAGACTAACCTTTAGTCTGAAGATACTACTTAAAGAGGCGAAACGTGTCACGTTAGTGATAAACCAAGTGGAATAACTAGATTATCAATTTAAATTTTATCTTAAAAATGAACTTCCACAAAGTTACCGCCGAATCCATAGAAAATAATTATATTTATATTTGACATATAATAGTGTAAAAATAACATGAATAAAGAGATTTACGGTAAATAGTAGTATAATTAAACGATGGTATACTATAATTCTTGAAAGAATGCTTAATTATTACTCTAGCTATGGTTATGTTCAGAAAACTGATGCCATTGTATATTTATACTTCTGAATTTAATTTTATTATGTATAGAGTTAGTTTTATTTAGAAACTTATTTAGTTCTCTGTCAGTGCTTTTCCAGCAAAATAAGGTGTCTTCTACATTGCGGTAGTAATAAAGGATATTTTTATTTATGTTATCAAGTTTTCATTGGTACACCATCATTTTGTTGTTAGTATTCTGATTTAATAAAAATGACTAGTAAAAAAATCCCTAAACTTAATGCTATGACCAAACAAACATTAATTCATCACCCTTACTTAACCATTACAAGAGACTCTCATAATTACGCCTTGCCATTAAAATTTCAATGCACTTACCTTAACTGTTAATGAACAATACCATTTATATTCCTTTTCCTAGAACAACTCGAAAATACAATTAGTGCATCAAATATTTTCATTTTTAGTAAAAGTTATTTTATTGGAATCGTGAGAAGATATATTATCATATATCTCTTCTAAAACAATACATATATATATTTAAGCTAGATTAAGTTTAAACATAGTTCTGAGTCTTCTGACGCTCTGATAAAGTAGACGCATTGAAATCGTTTTAATTACGACTTAATCACGTTATTAATTAATGTTCGATGGTAATTAAGAAGGTTATTATCTCGATTATATATATATATATTAATGTCTTATCTTTCGACAGCATTAAGTCTACTGCTTTTATTAACTATTCCTTATTTTAAAACTTTTTTGATAAACCCTTCCGTATTCATGGTGTAACAACTTTGGCCTTTATACTATTTAAATTATCTGTGGAATAAGTCGTATTCAAAATTTTAAATTTTGCTATTTGTAAATAAAATAATTCTACATATAATTGAAAACTAAAAATACATTATAGCTTACGTCTTCTTTGTATAGTTTATCATAATTTAAAAACTTCGTCAATTTTACTACCGAAAAATACAAAATTATAGTATGGTATAATAACAATCCGAGATGCATGACGTACCGTATAGGGCATCCAAACCTGGACCCTTTTTACGATCCAGGGATTTCGGGATTCAGAATTTCTAAATCTCGGGATCCCGGGATTGGTCATTAATTTTAATTTCATGTGTTAAATTGTACATTTAAAATTAAATTAGTGTCCACTATTACTTCAATTGGAATTTATATATGATTAAATATTTTTTTGGGCATTGGAATGATTTTTTGTTGATTTAAAATCAAACAGTCATTTACAAAAAAAGAGAAAAATATTTGAAAAAAACGTAATGATCAAAATAATTTTATTTTATTTATTGCGTTATTATGGTAGGTTTCACCAAATTTATCCAAAAAGAAGACATGTCCTTCAATTTGAGATATTGCCCTCCATTCATTTAAGAAGCGGTCTTAATTTTGTCCTCCATTTAAAATTATTTAAAAACAGCTGTTAGGAAATATGAGAAGACTACAAGGAGACTACAATATATTCATTTTAATTCTATAGGATTTTTAAAAAAAACTATGTACGTTTTTAAAAAAACTATGTTGTAATCAAGAAGTTTTGATTTGATAGATGATTTTTTAGCATTTACAGTGAATCCCGAAATCCCGGGATTGACTGAATCTCAATCCCGGGATTACGGGATTGAATAATTGAGCGGGATCCCGGTATTGGAAGCCCTAGTACCGTATGCAACCGTTTTGTTTCAAACGGCACCGAGACTCGTCTCAAGCTTGTTCTGTAACGAAAAATTGCGATTCTTGTGTCTTTCGATAATTTCACATAGTTTGATATTTATTTCAGATTTTACACACAAAATAAGACGTAAAATAATTACGTAGTACCACATAAAACCATATTTCTCTTTTTGAAATCCGAAGGAATTTTCTTTAGCATGAATGTTTTTTACTAATTATTTAAAATCACACCTAAGTAACCTCGTTCGTTATCAGATCAATTTATATTTATATTATGTAACACAAGAACGCCTTATTCTGGCACGAAAGTTTTTTCATTATTTTCAAATTATTAAAACAATATGTAAAACGATTTTTTTGTTTGCAAAACTCTTGATGGATACTACAATTAATCATTTTTGTCTTTTGTCTGGAGTAATTACGTTTATAATTTTGTATGACACGACATGTGAAGCATTGAGCTCTTTGAAAAATTACTTTTTTTTTAATTATTTGATTTCACTCGTCTAGCTCACAGTAATTTGATTTTAAAAATTAATTACAATATTAAATAAAAGTTTGTATGACAGTAATTTAATTATTCTATTTTCGAATAATTATTAATGGAGTATCTTTCCAAATAATAATTATCACACAATCGATCGAGTGTCCAACGAAATTCAGAAATTACGAACATGATTACAAACAGTATCGGTATAAAAAAAAAACTTAAGACGCGTCCATTTAAATCCTAACACACACTTTAAGTCAGTGATTTGTATCGTTAACTGCCACTTTACTAAGTCAGGCTATGAATACTGAACTTGCGTATAACAAAAGTTATTATTATCTTTTAAGCCTTGATAGATGTGTTATTTTTCAATAAATAAATAAAAACAAAGCGTAGTCTACAGGTAGTCCTCGACTTTCTACCGTTCTACTTACGACGATTCACACTTACGACCAAAAATTGAAAAAAAAAACATTTTTTTTATTGCATCATGGAGCAACATTGCCAACGGTTGATGCATACGGGAAATTGGTTCAGTAACAGCGTTTTTAAATTCGGATACTTATTAAGATAAATATACATATGTAGTCTATGTTTAATGTTTGATGCGAATAATTAATTAATCGTACTAATAATGATTGGTAAACAATATCTAAATAAATAAACAAAATCTATACATTTAACGGAATACAAGTGAATTTTCGAAGACAGGTTTTTGAATTTATTTATTGCTGAAGCAAAACAATAGTTATCATAAAAGGAATTTCAAGGCAATTCTTGTAGACATAAGTTTATTTCGTCATCTTGCATTATAAAGCAAATTTTAATTTTCAACGCAATTCTTGCAGCCCAACATTATTCCGACCACTTTTTGCATGGCAAATAATACAATTAGGTTCACAACGTTTTATTCTGTAATTTAAGATAATTTAAGACATCGACTGAGGGTGCTTGATGGAATTTCAATATCAAATTTGAGTTATTGGGATTTTGTACACTTCCATGTATTTTGTCACTAACGAGCCGGGTTTCGCCTTTCGGCATCTTCAGGCATTCGAGTGCACAAATACCTGAAGATGCCAAAAGGCGAAAGCCGGGTTGTTAGTGACAAAATACATGGAAGTGTACAAAATCTCAATAACTCAAATTTAAAGTTTTATTTTGTGTTTTATTTATTAAAAAAAGAGGATCGATGGGCCAATTGGCGATTATATTGTAATTGTCGTTTGACAGCCACAATATAAGATTTTAAAAGCGCGCACTGATGTATTAATTTTGGTTGCGGCTACTTTATTTCCACAAACATAAGTGATGCCGATAAAACTGACTTGAACCGAACAATATTCAATTTTAATACTTTGCATGGAATTCGACTTACGACCAAAGCTCAGGAACGTATCTCGATCGTAAGTCAAGGACAACCTGTATATGAAATGTGTTTCTTCTATGTATAGATAGACATGATTAATTTAGGACATGCCCACAATAATTTATTCAAACCCATCTACAGTTTGACGAACGGTCGTCAGGCAAATATGACTCGGTGGTCGTGATATCAACACGTCAGTTACCATAAATTAATACACTGCGACTGTTTGAGAATATATTTTGACATTAATAACATCAAGAGTATTGATTTTAAAATTTTAGGCAGCGTTCTAAGTTCTAAGCCATCATCATCATCGGGAGCGCAACAATCCGAGCTGGATTCTGGCTACTTCAAACGACTATCTTAACCTATGTTTGTCCAAAATTGTCATCTTATAGCACGCAAGAAAACGACATTTAATTCCCACCAAGTATATTCTAATGCGTAATCTCGTCATCGTATTAAAATTAATTTTATTTAAAATAAAACATTACTTAAAGGAAATTGCTATTCCACAGTGATTTATTTATATTGGAATTTACTCTTTACAATACATTTGATTTTATTTTACATACTTTAAATAAAAATGTAAATTTTTGCCGTGTCAGTGAAATACGAATACGAAAAATGCCAATTTGATCAAACTTCAGTTTATTTATAGGTGGATTTGGCATTTGTGCGCAAGAACGCTATAATAATAGTTGAAAAATTGAATTTTTTTACCATATTTACTCCTGAGATTGAGCATAATTATGGAGTCTTAACGGAGGTTTTTCTACGAAAACTGCTTTTTACTCGAGTTATTCAACCTCTCTTTTACGAAGACACTAGGGATAGCATAGAAGTAGGAATCCATAGCCAAAACAAACGAGTTATTAAGTTACAAAAAAATATTAAATACAGTTGATAGCTATTTTGAATTCTGACAATGGCATGATGTTTGTTAGTTGGCATGATTCAGCTAAAAACTGTATTTTAAAATTCTCGTGGAACTAATAATACCAAATACTTTACAATTTAACTTTGCTGTTGCTAATCACATTATAAACGGTTTCATAGATATTACTTCCGTTAATGACCATTTATTTTAAAACAAACAACATGGTCTCTATTATATTCACAAACTTGTTGCCTGATTTTATGCTTTTTTAACCTTACAAAACCATCCTAAAAAATCCTTCATGTCACCGTGGAGTAACATTAGTCTACAGTTGTGAATTGTCATTTAAACCAATTTAATAAGCTAAGAGATATTTTTTAATTGATACTTTCCACGGAATCATTTTTTTATACATTTGAAGAGCTAAACTGACTTTATCAAATATTATATGTCAACACAATATTAAATTCATATATTTCTACGTCATTTTAAATCATATGATATTAAACACCACCGTGTTATTTAAACCAACTCTGTGTGACAACATTACATTCCTCATACAAACTTGTATACAGAAAATACATTTTCTACAACAATAATATGTATCGATGAATGAACCCACGCTTTAAGTAGACAAAACGCTAGTTTCTTCTATACTACAGTATAAAACTTTGCTTTGATCGAGTGCTTCTTTTTTTGAATAATATTTTTACCTTCGTATATGGTGATTAATAAGTTGTCTACCTCCGTGGTCCAGGGTTAAGAGCTTTGCCTCAGCGACCAGTTGGGCTACGTCCCGCCAAGACCTATTTTTATTTTGAGATATTTTTTTAATTTCGTATTTTAAGATGTTGAGTATGGGTGTTTGTGATGTCTTTTCTCCTTCAAGTTGACAGCGAATGACATTAAAAATTTTAACCGAATTTATTTATTAGATATTTTTAACAGTAATATCAAATATTTTTTTCTAACATTATCAAAAATGATTTGCATTGAATGCTACCCTAGACAATTTCAGCTTTTTGATGATTATTTCGCTTTTTTCACAACATGTTATTTTTTAAACACCCCAAACCTTTGCTCGCTTATTTACTCGATAACTTTGGTTAAAGTAAAAGCCTGGTCTATGTTAACAAAAAATGGGTCTTGTAAAATTGATCGCCAACAATTCATCGCACAATAAAATAAAACGCTGCCTTGAAAAAAGATCATATCTTCTTTTGATGACGCAAAAATTATCTTCATTTTAAATCAATCAGTAAGAACATTGCGCTGGTGATCAAATGGGTCTTGGTTTCAAGTCCCAGCGAGGTCAATATCAAATTTATATTTGTGATCTTGGATATGAATGACTTATTGAAATTCTCACAGTGTTTCTATCGTAAAATTTTCTAATTTTCAAAATATTTTTCGCATTGTCTGTCAGCTGTAATGCCAAATATTTTTTTAAATTTTCGAAAAAAACATGTGCTTTTGTGCTGAGTGTAATAATGGATTTATTTACAAAGTACTACTACAAGAATATCGTCACCTAAAATGGGCATATTGCAAATAAAATAGTGTGTAGGGATACATGACGCTGAGAATTTACGAAACATTATGCTTGTCATTATTCGTCAGCAATATATACGAGACTAATTGAAAAATAATATTTTATTTTTTAACGCAATTGAAAATGCAGTCAGCGAAATCAAGCGGTGACTGATATACGACATGGATTCTGCAAACGCTGCGATAAAAGTTAACACTCTAAAAAGGCGATTCATGATGACTAAAGTAGGACACAGACAGCCAACGACAGTATATATATATATATAAAAAAAAAAAGTAAGAACCGGATTTATTCTGTAATTTCCCACTGAATATGAATTCTGTCGCCATCCGTCGAACTGGAAACATCTTTCCTGATATGCATAATCGTCATCATCATCACCGCCATTCTATTCTTACGGTATAATTGTGTCACGCATTCAACAATTGGAAATATATTCCTATAAGTATAATGAACGATAAAAATTACATGAGGATACTAATAATTTACAAAACATCATTGAAAACACAATCTAATATATTGATAGTGTGTATTTTGCGTTTAAACCTTACATTTTTAATCTATAATATTTATATTCTGCTGGTGAGTGGATGTAACTCGATAATTCAATTATAATATTATGATGATTTATAAAAATACAGTAAATCACTGCGTGTATATGGGAGAAGAATTTTGCGGAAGTTTTCCGATCCAATCATGGAAAATAGAAGATTTATGACGAAAGCGTTGTAACAAGTATCGTTAAGGTTTACACTCTACACAGAGAGATTAACATCTTCGGTTCATTAAAACGCAGGGTATCTTGTGGGTCAGGCATTTGGCCTGTATGGAATATTCAGTCGTCGCTTATAGGCTGTTAATATTATGGGATCTTAAAGGGTATTTACATGCTGGTCGAAAATGCTCTTGATATATAGTTGAATAACAAGTTTTTAAAAGTTTGTACGTGAACTTATCTTTGGAGTATTTCATACCTCATTAAAAGTATAACTTCAGCAGTCAGCAGTATAAGTTAGATATTTAGTTCAGAGGATTTAACCATATTCCTGGAATATCAAATGTCAATTTGTGTGTTGTTTTCTCGAGATAATATCGAGTGACTTTTTAGAAAACACTTAACCTCAAGTGATTTTTTACAGTGATGAAAATACAATTGTATTGGTAATTGACTGATAATTACAATATATGTGAGTATGGCTGAAATTTGGAATTTCAAATCTCTATGAACATAAAAAGCCTTAAAATTCTACAAGACCATTCATTATTCAAAAATTACCCCCTTTATTTTTATTTTGTTTACAATGAAATGTATATATTTACCCTAATTTAAATATGGTAACCTCACAACGTTCATACCGGTGAATAGGAAAATTATTATAATCGGGTTTTGTGCCTCTAAAATATTTCCGATTACATATTTTATTAATGCACTCATAAACCAGTAATATCGTTATAAACAAAATATGGCCAACGAGGGCGAGTCTAAATAAAAGTCGTCCAATACCTTGCACTTGATTTGAATGCACGTTAGTTAATACAGTTAGCACGAAAGATCCATTGTCATAATATTTTAGTTCCCCGTACGTTGAGTAGTATTCATTCCTGTAATACTGTGCCAAAGCTTTGTGGTAGCGTGCTTTCAATGCGCCATAGAGGCTTTTCAAAATCAATGTCATACGGTAAATTGTGGAAACATGCCTTCTATACGCTCACCTGCTTCGGGGTATATTCAGTGCTGAATCGAGAATCCAATAATATTTACTATAACATTTTGCAATATCACCACACCGTTTCACAAACATTTGGATTCGTAAATTTATCATATGAAATGTAACTTTACTGCTAATCATTTTTCTATTTCGTTTAAAGTTATTTACTGATATTTCTTGGTCTTTGTATAATGTCCATGAGTTTAACATATTTAAGTATGGCAACTTCCAATGTTTAGCATTACGTTTTTAAATTGGTTATCGTTATTGTAAGATATTCATTTAACCTTTATTTTTGTAAATGGCAAGATTTGAAGAATATGGATGGCGAAAGGCTAGTTATCTTGTTAGCTTATTGTTCTTACTACGTATCGTTTTCATAATCAGATAGACAACGGTTGTAAAAGAATAAAAACATCACATAAATCAGTGCCTTTTGTAAAAATTGATGTTTTAAAATTTTCATTCACAGATTCTTAACTATAACTCCGTAACCGAGTGGGAAACGAACATTTGTTCGATTCGGCTAGCATCTAACTCATATTAACATTTAAATTTTGAGGGTTTTTCTTTTCTACCATAACTAAAAGATTAATTTTCTTCTCATTAATATCAATACACTCTTCATAGCGCTTAGAATAAAATTTTCTGATATTTATAATGATTTTTTTAATGCTCACAATCTTGCTTTTTTAAGTGATTCGAACTATGATTTCAACTCAATAAACCAGAGGTCAGTATATTTCTTTTTTATAAAGCATCGAACAGTAAATATTTAACAATCTGTGCACCAAAAGTCAAACAAAAGAATATTTATGTAGCAGACTTACTTACATAGCACGAAAACAATATGTTCACCAAAATATTCAACAACATTTCATATTACAATAATGATAATCACTCATAAGAATTTCATTGTTTATTTGAATTGCAGAAAGCTAAATTCCTTGCAATTTCACGCTCAATAGACGGTAGTACGTTATAACACGTAAATTTTAAAGCACATATTCTAAAATTTATATCTAAGTTTACTTGACTTTAAAGTTGTTATGGGTAAGCAGACACAAGTATTATTAAGATAGACGACGTGGATTTTCTTTTAAGATTAAAATTTGCTAGTTAAAAAAATATTTTTAAAGCATCTCTAATCTGTCTCTGAAGCATCCTTTCAAGCCAAACACCTTAATCTACCCTTTCAAAATCAAGTCACATACACGCCAAATAACACACCGTGGAGAAAGTTGCGTCATAATTTGATAATGTTGTGAGATACTCTTGAAAAGTTTCCAGTACGAGCATAAATTTCTAAACATGCCGCATGTTTTTAAGCTCCAACGACTACCTTAATAAAAAAGCTCTTTGTGCGTTTGCTGATTTCGCGAATTTATAATGTATTTACTGATGTGCGTTAACAAAAAAAAACGCTAAGCAATATGTATACGTATGCAGAATGCTGATTTTTAAGCGAAGTAAAAAAATATACTAGAGCATGGTGAATATCCTATTTATGAATTATTTGATAATAAAGCGAATAGTTTCATATATTTTTATATATAGTGTTGCCTTAACACCTTAACAGTCAGTAATTTATATAAAATGGTCAGTTGTTAAATTCAACGGTCAGGTATTTATATAAAATGGTCCGTTTTAAGCCTTACCTTTCATAAACTTTTTTAAATTTTTAACTATGTACCCACCAAGCATAATTATTAAATGACAAATTATTATTTCTAACTGACCATTTATCGAATAAGTTACTGATCATTTATGGAATAATTAGTTAGACGTAAAAGTCACTTATTTATCTATTATATTTATTTAATAGATTTTCGTACACCAAGAAGCTTTTCAAACAAAAAAATGTTGATTCGTCAACATAATATATTTTTCAAATTTTTTAAATGATTTAAAGTGTAAGATTGAATAATTCTACAAGTATAAACGGACATTTGATCATCTATATAACGTACTAACGGAGATGATAATATATTTATATATATAAACATTACGTTGTAAAACCACTTTACTTACTCTGACATCTTTAATTTAATTCATATATTTAGCGTTTCTTGGAAAAAATAAATGACACAAAGACTTACTTTACGTATTACAATAAGGTATAGTTAAATGAGTTTATTATGACGATGAAAGTATTGGTGATTCGTTGATTTCGTTTTGATCATTACGTCGGTTATTCTCGTGAATAAATATTATATTTATCTCTAAAAACTTTTAAGTAATTTTAAGTAAACCGTCGTATGTTGTAATAACTTTAATACATGGATTAACTAAATTATAATTTATGTTAGGTGTTTAGGTATATGTTTCCAATGTTAAATGCTTGACGCGGATGGTAATTATGATGATGACGATTAGGTAGTTCAGAGAAATATTTCCCGGTCGGCGAGTGAGGATAGAATGTTGGTCGTTTTTCTTTATTCTTCACTCCTGTCCTCTCCTCTATTCGTATTCCACCTTAATCGTCATATTGTATTTTCCGAATATCGCGTTTGATAAATCTCACGTTAATAATTATTATCAATTTTGCTTACGCAACCTAATGCTCTGGCACAAAACAAAACTTTTCTTTGAATATTACGTTTTATAAAACTGCAACGTCATGCATTACAACACGTGTATCTTATTATATATGAGATGATAAGCGAAGCAAAAGTCTGATTTTTTTTTATTATTATTAAATGAACAACTCTATTTTCTAAATCAAGTTGAATAATATATCTTATTCTTGACTATGTACACTAAATAAATCAATAAATTTTTCAAAAATATTTTTCAGTTACACAATTTTAGCAAATACTGATTTTAAATCACGTGGCTTGATTTCATAAACGATAAATGTATAAAATTCTACGTCAAATAATGTCGTCAATCGTTTATCAATACGCTATTGTTCACTGAAGGAATATCCTGAATTGCTTCATAAGCAGTTAAGTGATAACTCAAAAGCTTCCAAGCTCTGAAGGCTCATCACGAGCAAAATGAATGATTCCCGGATATCACTCAGTCGCCGTCTCTCTCTGGAGATATTGACGTGAGAAAATCGTGATAATAATACCGTTCGTATGGTATTGTATCTCTCGACAGATTTCGAAATATTAATCTCGGTTACGTCAGAATCAACGCGAGTTCAAGATTTATGAAAGCATGTCAGATTTTTATTGCGTAAATAATTTCACGACCTAGGGTTTGTTGAGCAAAGATTTTATTTAAAAATAAGACGAATTATTTTTTATGTTTTTTTCATCCAATGATAAACGTTATTTTCTTTCAACGAATTATAATTCTTGAAATTTCATATGTTTGTCATCAAAATCTTTCATGTTAACAATGATTACAAAGTTCAATGATTTGAACAATTTCTAAAAACGCAAATAAATGGATTAAGGAATAGCATTAATGTTTGATAAATAATTATTTGGCCAGTAACTAATTCGATAAATGTTCAGTTAGAAGTAATTAGTGGTCAGTTAATAATTATGTTTGTCAGCGTCCGTGGCGCAGTTGGTAGCGTCGTTGGCTGCGGCTACGGATGTCTCGGGTTCAATTGCCGATGCGGACAGTTTTCATGAATTGCTCTCTCAATCGATTTATGAATTTCTGATCGTAGTTCTAGTGTTTGTGACGTCTAAAAACTCCCTCTTCACCGACACATCCGATCCTCACGGGGCGTAGTGAGAGCGATTAGCAAACCGTTAGTCCTGTCCTAGCTCTATCCTTCTATCCCTACTCTCTTTGAAAAAAGAGAGGTTGAGCAACTGAGTAACAAACAGTTCTCATGGAAAAATTCTGTTGAAATACCTCTGTTAAGAGACCATATATTCCAAGTTGGGAGCGGACATGGAAAAAAAAAATAATTATGTTTTTTCTGTAAATAATTTCTAAATAAATAATTGTTAGGTTAGGCTTAATTAAAAACTGATCGTTTGTTTTATTAATTAACCGCGTGTATACTGACAATTTATCGAATTAGTTACTGACTATTTTGATTAAACATTAATGGTCGGTAATTATTACCGACCATGTATTATTTCTTACTGACCAAATAAACGCAGGCCTTTATGATTTTGGAGATGACCGATAATTTACAGTGCTACAAATAAGTATGTTACCCACGGATTTATGACATAAAACATTTTCTAGATGTTTGGCCAGTGGATAAGTAAAGTCAATAATATTATCTAAATAGGCAGTAGTATAGCATTGCCCTTACAGCCTACAATATAAACGCAAACAGTAATATAATGCCTTAAGGAAAATCACGTACTGGGGATTTATATCGTCAACGATATCGGTGGAGCTAAGCAAATGTTTCCCGCTCATACTGTTCGACGATAAATTCACGTTATGTGTAGATAATCATGCAATAAAACGCCAACCATTTGATAGAGTTATCATTTTGAAGCAGTGGGAATTACGTTTATCGACATATATGCTAGCCAAACAGCGTCTAGACTAATGGTTCTCACGGAAAATTTCTCAGTAACCGCATAATGAACAACAGTGGTCTATTAAAAATGTCTCGTGGCCGCACAAAAATTTTTCAATCGTGATTTAAAATATTAGGCAGATGCATTTACTAAAAAAAGGGAGTATGCTGCAGTAGTTTGCGCCGAAGGCAGAAATTTTTTATGTATTATATAATTTCTTTAAAAATATGTACTATATTATTCCAATCCTGTTAATGTAGAAATGTTATATATAATATTTATATTACATAGTACTGCGGGTTTGTTTATGAATGTCTAAAAATCTATTAGTCATTAGATTTTTATACTTTCATCCTTCTGAATGATTATTTATAGATAATGTCTTACATCCATTTTAACTCGGGGATTGTATCAAATTCCCTTGAAAATTAGAAAAATAAAGAATAACGTAATATTCAAATGCCAAATATTTATATAAAAATCAGAAGATAATGATTGTTACACTGTATTTGGAAAATTTTTCGTCAATGATAATAATACGATTGCAAGATGAACATCGTTAGTTATCGTACAACAGACCGAATTACTTAATGCACTACAGTACAAGTTAAATTCAATGGGGTTAACTTACTAATCTTAATCTTTATCTAAAAAACGATCACTGTTTTATTAAAAATATTCATTAATTTTCAAAAGTATTTTCAAGTCGCATACGTACGCAATACGAATAAATAAATGTCGTATTTATTTAGTATTACTCTTTTTCTTTTATCAATATTTATTACTATAGAACCGTTGGTGGCCAAAGGAAAATTCTCTTGTTGCCGCACATGAAAACCACTGGTCTAGACAAACTTGGCTTCTTTGGAAGAAATTTTAAAATTGACACATTACAATAATGTTTTTTATTTTAAATACGAATTGAACTATAATGAATCTATATTCTGATGAAATAAACAGTTAATTGTCTTTGATTCTGTACGCCGAAAAAACTTTCATTTCGTATTAACGTTGTAGCAATTTTAGCAATATCTCTCATTGAGCTTATTTTTATCATCCAGCATTCAGTAATAACATATCATCAATAAGTTTTAATATCTCAACGCAATATTATTGGACGATTTAATACAAAACAGATATCTTAGAAACAGTGTCGATATAAATCGTCTCACAATCAAAAAATATATTAACTACAACAAAAAACAATGCATTTTATTTCTGCCAAACTCTTAATTAATATAAATTGAAAAAAACGCAATTTAAAGTATGCGTTTCAACTTTTGACTTAAATGACAGGACTAGTTTTAGTTAAGATAAAAAATAGAATAAACATTTTTAATTCAAAAAACATTCAATTGTCAAAGAATGTGATAAGAAAGTAATGAGATTTTCTTTACGGAGACTGAGGCCCAATTTAATATATCGGACATTGAAGTCGAATGCTTAAATTTTGTTATTTAATCTGACTTACGTTTACGGAATTTTCTCCAAGGACCAACAGTTCGAAACGATACATTTTTTCTTAGAAATTAATGCGTGGTATATATAAGCGGTTACTTTAAAAAATAAAACAGTTGAGCATTTCAAGTGCTACTGTTTTTATTTGCCGTTCATTAATCTAATTTAAATGAACATATAGAAATAAAGCAAAATTTATACTACTAATCTTACAATTATAAAGTTAAATCAAGAACAGTTTTGTTCGCAGTGAATGAGCATTTTCAACTGATGATCCTACTCATTCTAAATTTTTTTCGAATAATTAACTAATATATATATATTTTTAATAAACAATTTCTCCCTCTCAAGGATCAACAGTTATCACCGTTCAACCGAACTAAATGTTCATTTCAGTGAATTTATATTAAATAGTGACCATTCTTAACCTTTCCGAATTCATGGTGTAACAATGAGTTATTTCAGCCTGTAAAGCTTTAAATTATCTGTGAAATAGGCCAAACAAAAAATTGAAATTTTTTTGTTTTTAAATAAAATAGTTCTACATACAATTAAAAATTAAAAATGCATTACGGTTTACATCTGCTTTGTATAATTAATCATAATTTGAAAACCTCGTTAATTGTACCATCGAAACATACAAAATTATAGTATAATATAGTAACACTCCGATATGCATGACCGCACCGTACAAAACCGTTTTGTTTCAAAGACGTTTCTTGCGTCTTTCGACAACTTCCCATAAGTTTGTTATGTATTTCAGGTTTTACACACAAAATATGACCTAAAATAATTACTTAATACCACATAAAACCATATTACACTTTTTGATGTTGTCATTTCACTTTATAAATGCGTTTATATGACAAAACTCACACGGTAACGCAATGTGACTGAATGATGAGATCCGAAGGGATTTTTTTATCATGTAAACGGGAAGGTTGAAATCAAAAATTGTTTTACAAATTTAATATAGCTGCTATGTCTTATATGTAAAAAAAGAAATTTTATAATCCAACTTCTATGTATTATATAACACGTTGCCGACACGTGATATGGGATTGACATCTTCAAAAGAAGTAGATTTGAAAACTGACAACAACTTTCTTGTATGAATAGGTCAAAGATACGCGGAAATAAAATCGTTCTTTTTTTGTCAGAAGATTTCTGTATTACTTATTTAAAATGTATAAAGAGGATTTTTCACCGGTTTGTAAACAAAATAGATAATAACAAATATTGGAATAGAACATTCGATTTCCCCAGCGGCTTTGAATATTTGAATTTTCGCCGTGGCGTCAAATTGAATACAGCGTTTTACGCTTTTCCATACAAAATAATATAGGCATACAAAGGCTGAATTTTGAATGTAATCGATTGATTTATAGAACGCCTGTTCTGATTTTTAATGGCCGACCAACAGCAGTTATCAAAAAAGATGAAAAGAACCATATTTACGCTTAATTATTATCCTGTTTTTATGCAGCGATCGTGAATGGTTTTCAAAAATCTTTTGCATAGTAGACAAAGCGAGACAGAAACTAACATTGATCGATATTGGCTGTGTGCTTTTGTTCACTTTTTCAATACTAAATGCCTTATATTATTATTCATGTACATTTTCAAATAATTTTTCAAAAAAATAAACTTGATAACTTAATTATTGCACTGGCTGTGTTACTAAACATGACACGTGTTTTGCTTCTTTTACAAGCATCTTCAACCTAACTATATCGTAAGTTTATTTATTACAAAATGAATGCTGGGGTAGGCTTATTACTTTTTCTTCTACTACAGCTGAGAGAGAGGGTAAGACACAAACAATGTTTGTACTAATTACCGTAACACTAGTAATTACAAAATTAATTACTGTTGTTTGGAGGTGAAATTCCCAAGATATATAAACATTAATAACTATCATCACTGTGAACTACCTGTCCTATTTAAAATGTTGTTTACTCGATTACTGTTGATGGTTTTATTAATTGCCAAAATCTCTAAGCTATTCGTTTTAATAACTTTTTTATTTACAAGATGGACTATTGCTACGTTATTATTTGTATTAAAATTTTTATCATTTTCAATTAAATGATTCCCATGCTCTGAAAAACTATTACTATCGAGACATCTTACATGTTCTTTAATTGTAATATTAAGTGTTCTACCTGTGTGCCCTACACAAAAAACTTTCAAGTCTAACAAACAAATCTTTACAAGAGAGGCGTTATATGCCACACTGACACAATGAGATCACTTTACAATAAAAATTAATTTCCACAAAGTTACAGCCGAATCCATTGAAAATTTCTCTTAGTATTCTATCGTCAAGTGTTCTAAGTTATTTTAACACTATTAAAAGAGAAGTTGAGAAACTAACTTACCATCAATTTTGTCAGATTAGTATGAATAATTCTAACTTCTAAGACAAATGACTACAAGTATCATTTCTTTTCGTTATCATGTTTCTGCCGTATATATGCTTCAAACATGTGATCAAAACATTTTGGTTTTGACATGTTTTCCTTTAATAGAGCATATTTAATACCACGTATGTGCACATTTTTGTCAATATTTGAGTTAACAAGTATACGTTTCTAAGTGAAACGATTATAATAGCGTCCATTCTCTAGTAAACATATTTTTCATCATCCCAAATGCTTTACAAAAGAACCCAAATGT
This sequence comes from Himalopsyche phryganea, assembly GCA_022494535.1. Taxonomy (NCBI): domain Eukaryota; kingdom Metazoa; phylum Arthropoda; class Insecta; order Trichoptera; family Rhyacophilidae; genus Himalopsyche; species Himalopsyche phryganea. The sequence goes on along the minus strand of JAGVSL010000125.1, from coordinate 2,270,216 downwards.
ATCGACACGACTTACTGAGGAGAGCAATTGATTAATTTCACCATTGTTATCAATATTCAATTAATTCAAACATTCGTAATGCAAGATAAAAATTGATTTCAAAACGTAATGGGAATATGCAAACATTTAATTACTGTCAAATTTAAGCTAGATCGGGATTTTCAGGGTCTATTCTGTATCACACCACACTCAGAGTTGTGCCACCGTATATAATATTATACTTGAATGAAGATTTGCTTCAATTTTTATTGAACCTCTTAGATTAACTAAATAAGCGGTTACGTTATCTTCTCAGCATTGTGTCTTCGCATATATTCACTAGACTTTAGTTCAACTACATTCCTACATTGTTTATAGAGGAGCCAACAAATTTATCCCCAGTCTAGACGACTTATCACATTACATGGTTGTTTATATTATTAACACTAGCGAAATGGCTGAATGTATAAAATATGTGCGTTTAATGTTTGCGAGTTTAAAATTCATTGCTTTACTTATTAAGAATGATTAGTAGTTAGTAAAATACCTCAAAGCAATTAAGTCTCAAGCCAAAACCATAATATTCTCACTTTACCTAGCCCTTTACATCTACCTAAGTCTTGATATCTCGCATCTATGACTGATAACGAAAATAATTTTGTCCTCAAAAAATTTAATATTCTTGTATATCACTGTAACCTTTTGATAATGGTTAAGACCAACGGAAATTAACCTACATACTTCTAAGTCTTCAAGTACGGCCTTATGAATGATTAAAAAAAATTCATTTCATTGATTTTTAAGCTGAGTAAAAAAAAATTCAAGGATTATTTCTTAGTAATGTTTCTTGGATGTGATCGCCATAATTACGGTTCCCCAAACCTGTTCCATACTTTCATTTTACGATCCACCATAAGAGTTTTTTACAAACGTTTATAAATTGATTGATTAAACTACCCTTTTTCTAAAGATTACCTAATCACTTTTTTCTTTCGCGGTATAAAATAGATGTTTAATTAATGACTTTGAACTAGCTAAATATGTTCGGTTACAGGTATAAAAATTGTACATTTCCGAGAAACATAATGTAAATTTTATGGTGAAGAAAACTTTAAGTAGTATATTATGAGGATGTATCATTCATTTTTATCATGACAATAAAAAGTTTTTAGTGAAAAAAAAATCTTTTTTACACCGTTATTTAAGACCTAAGTGTTTCATTTTTAACTTTTTATGGACCTCTCTCCGTTTTTTATGCCATTTTTTCCCTTAGGCCTGACCCATGTCATAATATTACGCACTTACTGCAGTCAAATTCTTTACACAAGATTTATTACTTTGACGTACATAAATGAAAGAATTATTAAGTAGCATTCTATCATAGTTTTGACAGATAACTAGTCAAGTATTTTATAATATAACATTTATATAATAGCATTGGAACCACTTTGTATAGTGAAAATAACTAATATCGATAGCTTTGTGCGTGCTGATTTATAAGTTACTTATTATTTTCAATTGAAATAATCATAAAGGCCAGATTACCAATGCTGGAATCGGTAAATACTGATCGGGTATTATTTGTGCAAATAATTCAGACTGCAGTAATTATGTAATAAGTAATAAATATATATATATATATATCGACATTGTTCTGGAAGATGACACTAACTGAAAACAACTAAACACTGACCACTTTACTTGTGCGTGCGGGATCGAGGGCTGTGTGCATTTCCTGTATGACACATCACGGAAAAAATTTAAAAATTTAAATTCCCTAATATATATATATGTATTTTAATAAACCGCAATTTGTATCTACTGCTTTCACATGTTTATAATGATCAGGACCTTTTTTTGTTTATCTCGAGTTACAGTTTTGAGTAATTGGATAACTGTAACTTTGAAGTTTTTCAAATTTTTGAAATGTTATACCTTTTATCATTAAGTTTGTTTGTAAAAAACTGTTTTTAAGTAACAGTATAATTTATAAAAATAGGCGTGTACTTTCATACGGTAGAGTTTGAAATAAGGAACATTTTGATTTAACTAATTCAATATGACATTTTTTTCGATTTAGTGTTTTCTTCCAGAACAGTGACGATATTGTAAAACTAAAATAACGGTACTTTTCATTTTCAAAACTGGTATTTCGGTACTCAATAAATAGTTAAAATACCGTGATGCTGGCTTAGGTTAGGTTAGGTTATGTGTATGTAAAACATTTCATTAAGTATTTAGTTAGAAATACTTTTTTCTTTGATGTAAATTATTATTTATTTGGCAAGAATATCCTTGAAAATTAAAAATTATCTGCTTAAAATACCTCAATTTTGTATGTTATCGATCTGTTGTCAACATGTTTGTCAATTATGTAGCATAATTTATCATAAAATTAAGTTATATGTATTAATGGTCACAATGAAAAGGGGGAAGTATACATGTCATAACAAGCGTTCAACGCTTAATTTCAGAGAGAGAATAATAGAAACGTTCTACTAGTTGAAGGTGACTGACAATATTAAGCGAAACCATTCATATAAATATTTAGAAAATTATTTAAGAACCTGCTTCTCAAATTATAAATCTGACATGGGTGACAAGACACGCACACGGATCAATTTTCGTGTTTAACGAATATATAATATCTACGCTATGTCGAAAAAAGTGCTGTTGATCTTTGATATTTAATGGAATTCCGAGAAGCAAATCTAGTTAATACGCGTTTTTGAGAGACTTCTCTTTTGATAGTCGGCATTATATTTATGTGATTATAAAAAAATGTATAAAAGAACTTCAAAGTAAAAAATTGGTTGAATAAAAAGATTTATAAGCATATTAATACGTTTATTTTCATGACCGTACCTATAACTGATCAACACTGAACATTCTCTTCGAGTGTCATTCTTAAATCTTCAATTTGAAGTGTGTATAACTAATTGCAGATTCTTGAATTTGGCATTATTAGATTTCAGATAAATTAATACGACTTTCTGTCGTAAAATTTTCCACTTCTGATTTGTACTATTTATATTATCTGATTTTTATTTATTATACAAAATATACAAAATATACTATTTATTATACAAAAATAATTCGTTCTTAGAAGTATTGACAATGTGACCATTACGCATCCAGTAATTTAAATCGATTATTATGGAAATACTATATGAACAAAAATATCGCAGCTTAATAGTAGATAAGTAACAACATAATTTGTTACTTTGACTTGATGGTATAGCAGTATAACTCACTGATCAGTTAATACTTTATTATCAGCCAAAACACGTAAGTAGGTGGAAGATTGACGAGTTATGTATGAGCCATTAATCAACGTCTACGATAATCTAAGTTCTAAGTGATGAGATTCAAAAACGAGCAGATGGTTTTATGGATTCGCAAGCACCTGAAATCTGCCTATCTGTCACATAAAACCAAAATTCAACGATCAATATTCTTTTCTTCGGAGTATCTTCTTTGCGAGGTCGTTAATGTTAAAAAATCCTAGTTTTTTACCTTTCTATGTTTAGAAACTGTATTACAGCATACGTTTAAAAATATATATGACGAGACCTGACGCTGCAGATTACGAAATGTAAATACTCGCCTGTACCGAAACATTATGTTTATCAGTCATCATTATTAATTGACAAATAATGTACCTGTGACAGGACACTACGCTGCAGAATGCTTCCAATATTAATTGCAAATAATATTTGACAAATATTCAATATTCGGCTGACACTGCGCTACAGGTAGACGCTAATCAATGTCTGACGAAACTAGATCACAAACAATCAACGCGACAGTATTTATGAATAGACAAACTGGGGACAACTGTATCCATTCTGTATCAACCGCCGAACACAATCTTATAACCGTCTGAATGTGATATCTGTCGTCACTCGCCGACCGAACTCTGAACAGCATCAATCGTCAGCATCATCATCAGCGTTCGTCTACTGTTTTAACCACGTCAAGCAACAACATTGGAATCATATTCCTAAAAATATATTCCTTATGGAAATCAATACTTTGCTACTCTTTCATTATCATAATAGAGTTATACAATATTTATTTTAATTAAAACAAAAAACAATACTGTACACCTATTTAGGGTATGGGTGTTCGTGATGTTTCTTTCTTCTTGCATGATTCCCGAATGACTTTGTACAATTTTTTGTAAGTGTATGTCAAGTCGATTAAAACGCAAAATTATCTAGCGTATTTGCAATTTACTTTGAGGTTTACTGGATTGTATTATAATATATTTGTTCCAAACATGTGTGGGGAAGAATACGAACAATATTAATTTGGGAAAATTTATCAGGATTCAGCGTTTCCAACTTTACTCCAGGCATAACCCTATTGTATTACAGGAAGCCTATTATAATCAGTAACGGTGCAATGCTTTTGGTAATATAATGATTTGGTTATTAGTATAACACAACATTCTCTATAGAAAGGATACAAACATTCAAACTAGATCAACATGAAGATGAATTTTTACCTCAGAATTTTATGATTTGATATTCTAGAAATAAAAATGAATATAAATATTCAATGAGCGCATTTAAATGTCAAAAATGTATACGATTAACAAAACTCTTATAAATTAAACAACAGAATGAATAATAACTTCCAATTACGAAACTAACATTGGTATTTCCAGTCAGTATAAAATGTATGTTTGTTCTCTATGCGTTACTTTACCATTCATCCAATTTATATAAAACTTTGTGAGTTGTTGTGCGCACACCCGTGAAGGTTTCTAAAGAAAAAAAATTAAAATCTAAAATAAAAACTAAAAAAACAATCAAATACGTACTAACAGTGACATCTCGGAAAAATCTTTTGATTTATTCGTGTACACACCAGATGTAAAACAAAAAAAAACAAACACTTTCTTTCTTTGAGTGGCATTGCAACGCATGATTTCGAGTCCTCGCTAGTTTATTAGAAAAGTCAAATGATAGTCGTAGCAATTATTGCAATAAGTGAGATATTCCAAATGTATCGAAAGCCTCTCAATTGTATTCGTTACCTTGTTAAACATTATTTTATTGTATTATATTTCAAGACTAATGTCACATTATTTATTTGTTAGTTCATTCTATTGTTTAAAGTGCTTACATATTCAATGTTTATTGCATTGATAATGTAGCAATTTTTTCATAAGTAAAAAGGTGAATATTTTCACTACCAACAATTTAAATCTAAGGTACGGACTCTCAACCTGTGGGAATTTTCCAAGCGTTGAATGTGGTGTTAGAAAAGTACTGATTAAAAATGATAGTGAAAAACTCAAATAACAACCCTGTTGACAAAAAAAATTACTGGGAACCTAGTATCTCTTTCAAAAAAATTTGATCCTTGATTCCTTAAGCATACAGTTATGATTTAAATAACCAGATAGCTTTCCCCATCTCTGCGTTTTGAGTATTCTTAATAGTACGCGATGAACTCTTGTATCCACAAAACCATTTGTTAGCCCATATTTTTATTTATGTAGTATTTATTCTTAGCTATGTTACATATCCGTAATCTATTAATATCACCACGCACGCCTTATGATTTGAGCTTATATTTATCTCTATATATCTCAGTCAATTTCAACGCTTCAAGTCACGAATCAAACTGAATATTCAAGTGGCAGTCGTGAATTTCCGCATTAAAAATGTACAATCATATTCCAAAAAAACGTTTAAACATGTGTTTTTTGTCATTATAAAAATGAATTTCGGTGAAGAACAGAGGCTTCAAAGGTACTTAAAAATCAGTGGTTTAAGACTTGTTAACTGTCGTAAAAGTGAAAATGTTTAATGTATGTTACCATCCTCTGACTTTTACTCCCGTTTTTGTCCATATATACAAAAATAAGTTAAGAGAAGGAAAAATTGTATTATTCAAACTGATTTTACAATATAATAACAATACTTTATATCTCCCTTTATTAGTGAGTAATATAATACTTTGTGCTATAGTATCTCAATATATGGTGAATCTGCCAAACTCCCCCATACCTCAATAATTCAGATATATTATACTGTAGGTGAAGTTATCATGTTGTACCTAACACAAAATAATTGAATTGTTTCATTTTGCTAATACATGTTTTTTTCCTTTCTTTACATGTGACTCTTCAATCAAATTGATGAATCATCTACTTCGCTCATCAAATGCAGAGCTCAACTCGAGTAAGTATTTCAAAATCTATAATCGTATTTTGTCATCAAGAAAGTGAATAAAAGCTAGGGATACATCCGTATTTCTTATTTTCACATAACACTTCATACTATCAATTAATTATTATCAGTTTGAGTAACTGCTCCTTGTCTCTGAAACAAAAAATGAATCTTGATACAGGTGGCAGCGTGAACGACGTCGTGCTCAATTGACTTTTTCATTTCCTCAATAGGACCACTGGGAGTTCCCCTCAAGCCAAAAGCCCTGGAGGGGGTGGGGCTGCCGGGGGCGCTGGAGGTGGCGGCACCGGAGGAGGGGCCGCGGGGGGAGCATCGACCCCCGCGGGCAACAGGAGGGGTCAACCTGGACAGCCGGCTCCCGGAACGGCCAAGGGGGGCCAAGAACCGCATCCATCGGTAGGATTGAGACCTATAATATACATGTCGCATGTTTGTTGTATTATTAATGTATTTCATAAAATATTTAACGAATAAACTATTACTTGTTGACGATAGGTAGTGGGGTACCGAAGTAGATATCGATAAATTTATACTTCTTGTTGAGTTAAATAGAGGCCTACCAAAATAATTTAAATTCAATTGATCTTCACTTATTAAAGAATAAAAAAATAATTTAATTTATGCAATATTATCAATTTAACTTAAGTTCCAGTAACGATATGGTATTAGCATATTACTATCAAAGTTATCACAGTGTTATGGTAACTTACTGTCTGTAATAAAAAATACTATTTTGTGAAGAGTGTAACGTTGAACAATACTGTTTTTAAGTGAAAATATTATTTATAAAAATAGATGGGTTCTTCACTTTCCATCAATTTTCACGAAAATGTGTTTCATGTATTCTAGTTTTGCAATGAAACACTGCAAGAAAATATAAAGAGGCCACTTAGTTACAAGATTGTAATGATCAATGTTAAAGACAAAATGAATGTCGGCAAAGTTTTTTTTTTGTCAGGCTGATACTCGATATTCCAAGCCATTTTTTTTACTTTACAAATTACTATAAGTTGAACAAATACTTGGGAAATACGAAATCATCGAAAAAGCACAACTCTCCCATATCACTTCAATGAGTTATTTCTAAATATAAAGACCTTATTCTGATTTTATCTTTCAGTAGTTCACCAAAAATTATTTTCAAATCTACATTAAACTGTTTCAAACATTGTATTTCTTTTGATTGTAATTATATTGTTGGGAAAGTAGACTGAAACAAAACTGAATTTATCAGACATCAATGTGAAAATTGTTTTCAATTTACTTTAGATCATATTGCAATCATACATACCCATAAGGTATTAGTGAATTTTGTTGGAAAAAAGTAAATAATTAAATTATTACAAAAAATACACATAGTACCTACGATCAGCCTATTTCCCACAAAATTGACAAATTGCTACAAAACTTCAATCTGTCTATATGAAAATCATTATTTATAATATAATCCCAAAGAGTTTAGGATCATCCTGATAAATTATTAGATTTATTGTAAATTATTGGGCCACTTATCTTTACCACCCTGCACCCCCGATGCGAGCGCCATTTTTAGGTAATAAATCTTTGTGTCCCATTAAAGGATACGCCGAAGTTAGGGTCACGCGTAGATATTTTGTAGGCGTTAATTGAATATTAAACGAAATGGGTAAGAAATATCGATTATGTCATTAATGGAGGGATTGATTCGGATATGAATTTATTGCATAATTAATTATTTCCCTTTTACCAACTGTTTAAAATTCTTTGAATATATTTATACATCAGATTAAGCCTATACTCTATTTTTATCATACATGGTTAGGTATTATTGATTAAAAATGGTACTTTTAAATTCAAATCATCAACTGAAGTTGCTTGATGAAATTTCAATATCAAATTTGAATCGTTTGAATTTTGAACACTTTCATAAATTTTGTCACTGGCTACATGGTTTCGCCTTTTGGCATCATCCGGCATCCATCAAGTGCATGGATGAACTTGAACTGACGGTTAGTAAATAGTTTACATAATATAAGAAGAATTTAAAAAAATATGTTATCAGTATATTAATGGTGGTCTGAATTAATTTGAATATTGATAAGATATTAGTAATCTCCAATCTTAATCGGTAAAATCAACGCATTAACAATTACAAACTCTGTAGTTATTTAACTATGCAAAAAAACTATAGATATTAGTTAATCAACCTCAGCTTTTACCAAAATTCTTATGAAATTCTCACCAACCTCGTGTTACACTTAAAACTATTCAAACAGCCGTAACACACTCTTCTTGCAACTCATTCAAGACGTATCACTGCGATAAGAAAACAATGACTCTAGTTTAATGCCAGTTGGATTCTCCGCGAATCATTTGTTTGCTCACTCTGCCTTCTATTGACTATCAATCACACATCTTTAAGAAAAATCTAATTGTATTTTCCGAATCATTTTTATTCTCACTCTTTCCTGGTATTTGCAATGTGGTGCTACAGTGGAAAAGCAAGCGGTCTACGATGGTTCTAATATTTCTATAGAAGCGTACGAGTTAAGTATTTTGGGTTCTTTCGTGTGTCAACAATGAATGTCTTATATTTACATAAATTATTTAAGACCTAAATTTGTTTATTTATTTTCAATGTCTCAGTTTCAAAAACAAACCAATTAATTTCCTATGTAATATGTAACCAATTCATGCAGATTATTGTGCTATGGTTAAAAGAAACCATCTACGTCGATGTTTTTTCAATCATATTAAATTTAAATAAATGCTGTGTTCGGGAAATTACCTTTCACGCATTTTCATCGCATGAATAGCGGAGGGTTTTAGCGCCAGGCGACCATTTTCAATTAAACTTAATTCACAAGTTCATAAAATATCACCGTAAATGGTGATTCTGTGTGCTTTACCAAAATGGTTAATTTTCAGCGCGTATTTGTGTATGAATAACGACTCTTTTAACTTTTAATGATGATATTTTGTTATCACACTTTATGAAAATAATTTCAAGTGGACATTATGCAAAGCAGGTATAAATAATGACACCGTGAGTCGAAATCTAACATAAGACAGATCGAATACTTTTAAATCAGAATTATTGTCATCATTTTAAAATCAGTATTCAAATTGATTCAGATCACAGTCAACATAATTCCTAGACTTAATAAAAATATTTTTTCTTAATTCTTCATATACATAAACGATACAAACTATTTATTTACATTCCGATAGAATTTATCCATGCACTTGAATGCCTGACCACTTTTTGGAAGGGAGACATCATTATACATTATTCTAAGGTTTAAAAATTCTGACCCGGCCACTTGATGTAAGCCACTATTATATCGACACTCCCTACGTATAATCCTGTATCTGCAAATATGAGAATTTACAGGAGAGCATTTCAAAGATTCATAACGCAACTAATCATATATTTTTTTCGATAAAAACTGTTTTTACTCTCTCCTGAACAATTTAAATATTGCACATCAATTGGCCAAAACGTCGTGAATATAGTAATATGTAGAAGAGTTTTTGATGTTGATGGCTAAAGCCAAGCTTAGCGTTTTCAGCACATGATGATGACGATAATTTTCCATCATTCAAAGTTTTAAATCGTAGCTTTATTACAACCCTTGATAATGAAACACGAAATGAATTGGAGTAGTCGTGTGATTACTGCTGTATCTTTCAAACACTGACAAACAATTTTTATTTTAATGATTACATAAATCAGCCAAAACACCGTTGATATTATAAATATATTTACAGTATATTATTGACTTTCAAATCTAAAAATTGGTACTGTTTTTAATTACGTAATGATTTTCATTTTTTCATCGAGCTTTTAACATGAAGCCCTTCCATGATTTTCTTCACTCGTAAATCAATTGAAGTGGCAGCTGACTGCCAAAAAACAAACAATGAACATTCGCGCGAAATTGACTACACCAACATTTTGCGAACATGTTGTACGTGAGTTGTGTGCAGAAAAACTGTTGACCAAACAATTTGCGAACATGCCCTAGATTGTAAGTAAGGGTTTTTCTTATAGTAGAACACGCAGTTAACTAAGAATACGTGGGTTTTTTGACGTGGGAAAATGGGTTTGTAATAATATGTTATTAGAAATGGCTCATCTATTGCTTACTTCAATCAATTCTGTAACGTGGCTCAGTTTCAATATTGCTAGCATGGATAAACCAAAAATCATGTTCAATTTGGAGATCTGGTGCATAACTAAACCAATGCGTACAGTGCTGTGGATTTGTGATCAGACTTAAATATAAATCTGTATAGATAAAGAAAAGATGAAACTTGGAACTAAACATTATTTGATACGAAGACCTCAATATTGCAAACATTGATGACTTTGAATAAAAAAATCTTACTCTTCAATTTAATAAAAATACGAGGTTTTCTGAACCCGGAAAAAATTATTTAAATAAAACTGTCTGCATTGTACATGCGTTTTCTGGTATAATAAGTGGTTAAATCCATATTTAACTTTTTTGAGCTGAGTATGCAGTGTGAAACTCTGGTGTATCATATACAGAAATAATTTAGAAAACTTGAAAAAATTCGACATTATTCAATAAAAAACGCAAGTTAAATATATTTTTTAAATCAAATCTAGTCAAATATGAATCGGCCAACCACATTCATCAACAGTGTCACATAAACTAAGCTTAGTTAATAGTAATCATCAGTAATGGCTGACAAATTGTCGTGGGAAAGTAAAACTTTGTATAAAAGGTAAACATGATTTTATTTCAAAAGTGGTCAAATCGAAAATTAAATCATTTATAATAAAAAAGTACTTTCAATTAATACTTTTTACGTGAAAGTAATAGTTTCTTTACTTTATATGTTGAAGACTACATAAACAAAACTTTTAATTTATAAACATTTTTTCTATTTATATAAATATTTATAAAAAGGTATTTGACCACTTTTAATACCAGAAAGCACACATATCGTTCCTCCAGTTATACAGTCGTCAGTCCAAAATTCTTATTTCGTAAGAGAGCTATTAGAAGTTTTCTAAAAATTCTGCTAAAACAATGAAAATCTGAATGCACGAACTGTGTCTTTTTCATGGAAAAAACATGATCACTGCCTTAAGTTTACGTTTTCTTTAATATAAATAAAAAGCATGATATTTTAAATACCAATGCCACTATTTGTTTTTTAATTTAATCAAATAAAAGTGTTTTTCTTTCTATTTGAGTTCAAAATATGAACATACTTAATAAAAATACAACAAATAATCATGAATCTAACTATATCCATAGTTGATAATAATATAAGACAATTTCAGACATGGAGCACTATTTTACAGAGGACGTGATGGATAACGTATCAAATTCTAATATAGCTTGATATAGTCGCATAACGTCAATTTGTATACATGGTAAGGTATAAGATTAGGTAGATATGGGCTTTATTTTAATCTTATCGATTATTTTATGCCCCATTATCGAGATTTCATATGAATAAAAGAGATTACACTATCGCTGATATCTATACAGCATATAAATAAATTCACTTGTTAATATGCACAAATTTTTAATTCAAAAGCTCTTGTCCTTGAATTAAAAACTGTATTGAGGTGGAATCTTTGGAGTGTACCATTCGGTCACGTCAATTGATGTTCTTAAGAAAGATACTTTTTAAAATAAAAATAAATTTTAACCCTCAAAAAATACTATTTTTGAACTCTTTAACAATCGTTACATTTGTTTAAAAACTGTGTAAACAAAGAAGCTATAACGAGATAAAAAAACATTTACAAATTACTTTAATTCTAAACGCAAAATTTAATTAAAAGAAAACAAAATATCGTAAACACTTGTGAAAACAATTCAGTGAAGGCTTACATGGATTCTAAATTAAAAACAAAACGTTATTTGTATGAGCGTCAATAACCACCCCTTTTATAATAACCTTGTACAAAATATATATAGGGTAGTGACATATATAAAGAGTCGTTTATCATCTTAAACGCCACATAAAAAATATGTGCCACGGTATTTTTCGGGAGGCTCGCTTAAATTAAGTCCCCACCTATCACTAACATTCGCCTATATTATAATACATTCTCTTTTAAGCGGCATTTAATGGATTTATTAATAGTCACTCCAATTATTTCGAAGAAAAAAAACAATTTTTTAGGCCTTAACGGTTTGTATTCATAAAATAATTATTTATATAAAAGATAGCGTATGTTGATTGGTAATAATCAACCGATTTGTTGAATATTTTTTTTCATCGATTCATTACAAGCTTTGGAGATGAAGCATGCATTAGGGTTTAAGCTTTAAGTGATCAATGCGCTCTCTTTCTTAAAAAATCTTTAATGTTTCTTTCGCATCTTTTATCACATATAGAAAAGCACTGGGTGAAATTTTATTTTTTTAAATTCAATGATAGATAATCATAAAACGATTTTCATATTCAAATTTGGATTATTGAGATTTTGTACACTTCAGTCAGGGTCAGCCCGGGGTCAGTTCGAGTCTTCTGTTCGAGTTCTGAAGATGCCGAAAGGCGAAACCCGAGTCGTTAGTGACAAAATACATGGAAGTGTACAAAATCTCAATAATCCAAATTTGATATTGAAATTCCATCAAGCACCCTCAGTCGATGTCTTAAATTATAGATTATCATATTGTTGGCACAGTGGTAGAAAGCGGTAAATCGCGGTTGTTTTGAGTTATGAATGCAGTACGATAGATTTTTGGAAGATCTATTGTCTGAAAAAACCATCTCAGCCATATTCCATATATTTTTTTATACGGAATTTGAAGAAATCAGTATGGATAATGTCAATTTTGTTCACAGTTATTAGTGGCAAAACGGTTTATGGAATGATTAACGAGTCTCATAAAATGTTTGGTTTAATAAATAATGGTCCAGGTATGTAAATAGAGAGGTTTTAATTTCATGATTTTCTTAAAAGTCGATTATCTCAAAGCAAGTTTTTTGTTCAAGTTTTTTGACTTAACGCATTCATTCACTATACTGACGACAAACAGGTGTACAATATTATTTTTTCTTCATGTAGATCTACATCTATATCGTAAACTGTCAGATGGTAATTTAAAAAGTATACCGGAGAAATCGTGCTGTAGGGAACCGTGTTATATATTGTCACTGTTCTGGACGAAAAGACTAAATCGAAAAAATTACACAGCAAGTTAGTTATACCAAAATGTTTTTATTTAGAATTCTTCCGTACGGAAGAACCCACCTATTTTTTATAAATTACACTTTTACTCAAAAATAGCTTTATACAAACAAACTAAATTAATGAAAAAGGTGTAGCTACATTTGAAAAACTTCAAAATTTAATTACTGAAACTAGTATTGTTCAGTGTCTTTTTTCAGAATAACGACGATATATAGGATTTCTTTAGTGTTATCCGGGGGAGTACTTTTGCAGGTACTGCCAATATATATTTTCTGTGTCATTTACATCATCATGGCATATAAAAAGTTAAAAAATGACTGCATACTTATGCAGTCTAGTTTACTGACTCATTTTATTAAGTTAGTATAATATAAAAAAAAATCTTAAATAATTGTGAAAGCTTATGAAAGTCGGTCATAATAAAATAAAAACTCCTATTTTCAGCGTTCGCATCCTTATAATATATCAGTCTTGCTTTGAAAAAACACAGAGGTCCTAAAGAAAGATTTACGAGCCTTTGATGGAAACCATTAATTGTATTACGATCGTGTGGCACCCGATTGGGGACTGAATTACATTCCTTTTCGGGCACTGGGATAAATAATATTTCATTCGGAGTAAATTTAGTATGATCCCACTTTTTCTGATTTCTTTGGTTTCTTTGCACTCATTAATAATAAATGATACTGTATCAATAAAGCGAATTTATTGGAAATCATCAATGAAAGTTTTTATGTCAATTTTAGTTTCAAAAATTCCTTTGTTAAAAATTCAGGAAAATATTTAAAAAGTTTTTATTCCTGCCTAAAAAGAATTTTCCAACTCAATAACATCGTCAAAGCCAAAGCAGTTTTTGAAATAAACTTAGCAATAAACATATAAAAATATTTCAATTATGTCCGCTCTAGATGTGGAGTCACTCGATTATACTTGGTTTAAGGAAAAATCGTTGTATTAACACCCTTTTTCTTCATAAAACATCTTTTGAAAAAATTTATAAACGATTTATTACTACGAAGTGTGTTAAGAAGTAAATATATACACTGGTGGCCTTACATCTGATTCTCTTGGCCGTTCGTCTTATTACGGTGAAGACGGGCTCAAATAATCTGTGTTTTCAATAGATTTATGGAAAATAAACCATTTGATCATAATAACAGTGATCTTGTTTAAAATATTTGTACACTTTTAAGTTGTCAACTGACAATTCTTGGTGGAATGGCATTATTTTTTTAAATAAAACACTATTTATTCTATGTACTACTTACACATTTTTATAATGTTTCGCTCATCGCAAGCATTATTAACTGATCATCAAAACGAATGTAGTTCAAAAGGAATTGTGTTTTATTTTTTATATCTTACCGTCTCCAAAAATAAGAAGTTGACAACCAAATTTCATTAAAGAACTTTTTGAGAAGCTCCATTACAAGTCCATTTGGTACACAATAAAATCGAACATGGTTCACACATATTTTGGAATCGTGTTCCTAATTTTGTATAATTACTTTAAGAACAGAGTGACCGTTGACTTACCGCGGTTATCCTGTCAGTATTGCCATCCGTATTAATTAGTCTCGCATACATATATTTATATTAAACATTCATTTATCAAACGACCTTTGTACAAAGTACAGAACGTTATTAAATGACCGTGGTAATATTTTGTTGTATGTATTTTTAATATAATTCATAATGTATTATGACCTGTGCTTACATTAACAAAATTGTTCTTTTCTATCCATCGTTTTCTAGTATCACACTCTAAAGGTGTATAGCTTTGATTGCTAATTTTCATTCAAGCCAAAACGGAGTTAATGACTTTTGAAACTATGCGGCTAGTATTTGCAATGTGTTATAAAAGATCATAACCAATTTTGCTGAGCTAATAAGCAATTTGAGCTTTACCAATTCTACCGAAGGATTAGCTTTAAGTAGTAAAACATTCATCAAGATCCCAAATATACCATAGAAGTTTATGATACGAACATGAATGTTTGTCGATTCAGTGTTATTTATTGATACAGAGAAAAATAAATACTTGATATAAGAAATATATTATTAACAGTTCCTCAATCAAAACCGATTATCAAACAAATAACTCCTTGACATTATTAAGATTTAAAATAATTATGGCTTAAAATACTGTCTAATATATTTATCCACAAACTTTTTTTCCGTTCACCTGTAAATTTTGTTCAAAATTATTCATTTCAGCATGTTTTATAGAAAAAGAATTCTGTATATCTTCCGTAATTTAGTACCATAACGTGCTGGAAATAAAAAGTCAATTTCCCTTTTACTCGATCATTTTTTGATTCGGGGAAACCCCCCGAAAAGAATTTACCTGTTCATTACAAATTCATTCAGTTTTTTCCAATTTCCAGCCCCGCATTATTTTTCCGGAAAATCGTTTTCCCCGCTTGTGAAAAAGCATTCCATTTAGCGTCGAAGCTTCTTTCACTTGGCGAGCTTTTTATACTTTCATGCTGTAGATATAACTCTTCAGCAGCTTAGCGTGTTTCAATCAGAGCTTTCAGTGTCATACGGGATGAAACTACTTTACACGTTGAGCGGTTTTCTTGAACGATGGTGACATCTTTTAAACAAAAGTTTATTTTATCCAACTATCAACAGTGACATCTCTCAGCGACACCGATAACCTAAATTTATTCAACACGTATCCATTATTTGATTTATTTTCTCACAAGATGTCGATAGTGTACAGCTAGATTAGAATGTTGCAAATCCGTAATGGTGGTCCACTTCCTTTTTATACTCATATCATTTGCTCTGCGTTGTGTTTCTGGGTTTTTTTAAACTCAAGTAAAGAGATGAAACTTATAACGTGAATCTCATGTTCTATTTTTACTTAATAGGAAAAAATAACAAAGTATTTAGTTCTACAACATTTTTATTAGATAGTTACCAAATTCGGCTTTACGCCATTGTCAGAACTATACTTAAACTTATCTTTGCATAGCTTTATATACTGTTTAGAAGAGATAGACCATACCACATCATCTCACGTATTCAAACATCATAATGTTTATTTAAAATTAAATCATTCAAGGTACTAATTGTGTTTTTAGAAAAGGAGCTTAAGTGGTGTTATTAATTAGACGTTAAATTAAATGCATTGAAATTTTACTGATTATGCGTAATTACATAGGCTTCTTGTATTTTTTAATACATTCGTTTAAGTGTAGTTCTGACGATGGCTTAAAGTCAAAATAGCTATCAACTACCTAATAAAAATGTTTTAGAACTAAATAATTTGTTATTTTATCCTATTATAATGGAGTTCTGCCAAGTTAATGCCAACTCAATCAATATCTTTACTTACGTTATTGATTTGTATTGCTTAATTTATAGAACACACTCCAAAAAGTTTTTGGGAAGGGCAAATTTCAACAGAGACCAGAAGAAAATTCGGAGGAATCGTTGTTTACAGTTATGGTTGCAAGAGAATTCTAACATAAGAAAAATATATAAAAGGCGAAAACGAAAAGGTTTTTAATGAGTGCTGCTATATTTACTTATATATTTTCAAAAAAATTGTTTTCATTACAATTATGATAATGTTTAATAATACATTCTTGTCAGTTTGATCAAAATATAAGTAAGGACCGAATGTATCTCAAAATAACATCAATAACGAATAATATAAACAGTCAAAACTATTTTAAGTTTGATGTCACAGTTCAGTTTTGTTTCTTCTTTTTTCACCATTTCCAGTCCCAATGTGGAGTATACGGACTCCTGATGAAAGTCTCATCAGCAGTTATTTGTACGAGAATTGCTTATTACTCATTTGCTAAACATCACTTTTTTTAAAAGAGTATTGATAGAAGGATAGGGTTGAGACGGGACTAGTGGTTAACTTGTTGCTCTAGCTACGTCCCGTTTTTAGAATCGGATGAATGGGAGGGAATAACTGGTAATTATATTTAAATCTTATAATTGCAGTTGACAGTATACTATTTATCACGTTGCTTCAGGAGTCGTATTTTAACTCTAAAAATCACAAATCGAACCGTTAAACTCGAAACCAATAAAACTCCTGGAAGTATCTCTAGTTAGGTGGTTATCCGATAATACTAAACGAAAAACTTTTCTTCCAGATCAATAGAATTACTAAGGCTAACGAAGTAAGTATCTCAACTCCGTCGAAACTTTATAATTTGCAAAAGCTTCCAACTCCGCCTCGACGACATCGAAGGAACGCAAAATTTTATTCTGTATCGAAATTTAACTCGCTGAAATGTTTTTTGCGTAAGGTAATACAAAAAGTATAACATTAACCTGACAGGCAAAAATATTTATTTTATTTTTCTCGTTCTTTTCATCGTGCCTTGTCTTTATTCTGAGCATGTCGATATCTCAGTTCCAAAGCGTAACAAGTCAGAAAAAAACAGTTTTTAGTTAAGTATGAGGAAATGTATAGAATACTGAGATCTACCAGTTCCAAAGTGTATCAAGTGGTAATCTGTTGTTATTTTAGAAAAACAGTGGTTATTATTACTTTAGATCCAAACTGTAACAAATTTGAAAATCCTGTGAAAACCTCGGAAAACCCCTTTTATTAGTATTAGAAAATAAAACTATTTTTTAGTCCTATCTTTCTATTCCTACTCTATTCGAAAAAAAGAGAGGTCTAGCAACAAGCAGTACTCGTAGAAAACCCCTTTTGAGATACCTTCATTAGGAATCCATATGCTCCACTTTGGGAGCGGACATGGTTCAAAAATATATTTTACATATAAAATATTTTTTAGATAATCCTAGAACTTCATTAAAATGTAAAAAAATTAGATGAAGCATGCTAAAAAATCTGTGCTTTTTGATTTGTTTCACTTTGGAAATGAAGTATTGATAGGAACATCCCACCATCCCACCATTTCCAAGATCCTTCCTCTCGTGTTTATTTCGTTGTAAATTTCCTGGCCATCTTGGCATTTTGCAGTTTCATCGTCTACATCCTATAGATCGATAAAAATTCTCAAACCTTAAGCATGATAATAATTTATATAATCCCATAAATATTTATTTTATTGTTTCATTTCGAAGAACATTGTTAAATTGTATTGTAAATACGTTTACGTAAATATAGAGTATTTCTCATCCATTTTTTGCTAGAACCGTATCGGAGTAATATATATCAACACTTCAAAAAAATGTAATTTGAGTTAAATATACGAATACATAATTTATTATGTAAATTTTTGCCTCTGATTCAGTGCTCAGATAACTTAAAATTGTTACGAAAAAATTCTACGACAGATAACCTTCTAAACAGTTAAACAAAAATGTTGATATTTCTGGGACATTAAAATGATATTTGTAAATATTCTGCTGACTAAGTTTAATTGAAAAGTACCGAATTATTAAACACCTCTTTACAAAATGTATAAAACTCGTGTCCAAATCAATGATATTTTAATTACGGTGACCATTTCCAATTATAACAAAATGGGTTATTTGGAGATGTCTGAGTAATGAACTAGACAATTGATATGCTTTATTTAAGTTTGAAGATTTATTATCATGCAATATGTTCCAAGAAGTTGTTCAAAATCTATCAAACTTACGTTAATATTAATACACAATCAAGGACACCATTTTTCTTCGTAAGTACAGAAAAATCCCGTGAACATTGTAATCTTCTCTATCAGTAATTTTATTTTCTACATTTATTTTCCTTCGAGCGAACATTCATCCGGATTTAGCGACAAAATTTCGTATTTTTTTGTCAAGCTAAAACAAATTCCCTGCGGTAGATAAAAAATAGATGTTTTATGTTAATTCATTTATACTCACAAATGATTTCTCCGGTTTGAAATAAACTTAAAGCGCTCAAGCCGAATTTCCCAAGCAATTAATTACATGGTTTATTTATGTATATTTTAATATTACCATATAAATAACTTGTTTTAATTTCTATTATTTAGATTTAATTTTTGGATGTGTCTTATGTTTTATAAATCCTTCACCTTCCACACTTGGCCGAATAAAAACATGATCACTAATTATTATTCGGTCAGTTTGGTAAATTAATTTAAATTATGTTTGGTCAGTAAATAATTTCCAAATGGTCAGGTTTGGTTAAGTTTACGTTTTAAATAAATATCTGGCTGTTTAATTTAATAACTGCCCGTTTATTGTATTAACTGACCACGCGTATACTGCCCAATAGATACTGAACATTTTGATTAATTACTGATCAAAAATACAGCGGACAGCTAAAGAATAGTCTAAAAAACGTTTTTCCGTTTTATTCCTCCGTCTTCTTTTTAGTATCACACAATGTATTTACAAAAAATACCTTGGTATTGAAACTCAAAACCAGTTCTCGGAAAAAAGTCTTTTTAAAATAATACACGTGTAAATAAAAGTCTTAACTAACGTTAATTGAGTTTTCTGATATATTGAATTTCAAGTTGCGGAACACTGCCGATAGTTCATCAATTAAATGTTGTTTATTTTATTTACAATGAGTATTACTTAATACAAACTTATGTTCTCCTAAAAGATAAATTTATCGCTCAGAACGCTCTGAAATTTCACAAAACAACTTTTGAAAATTTAACAATTTCATTCCAAAAGTGCAAAGTGCAAAAATATGAAATCATTCTATGTTAAAAATTTCAACTACAAAACCGTTAAACAGCACAAACAACAAAGGCATAAAATGAAAAAAGCGTTATCTCTATTTTGTATAATATAATTGAATTACCTTAGCTTTAATTTCGTCCTTACCTTTTCTTGGCCTAGCTGAAGCAAAAAAGTTTTCAAGGTTTTCATAATCACATTCAAATATAAAATAGTTTCAATATTCACGCCATCTTGAATTGGATTTTATATAACAAGTATACATAATAGTAACCACTCTCAAAAGTTTTTTTTCCTAAGGCATTTAACGAAAAAATAGCTTTCAGTTTAATAGAAATGGCAATTTCCCTGCAACTCAATTATTACTTTTTGTGAAATGTTAGATTCGCGTTCCGTTTAAATTTTATTTTTAAATTCGATGAAAAGTTTAATCTAGTTTTACAGTTTTATTTTCTTACCAGTAACCGTATCCGTCATAGATGATGGTATTGAAATTGAAATACTGAACGTCTAAAGTAAAATATGTACACCGCGAACGGTTAGGTTATGAGAAAATTTCATACCTACATGTGATATGTGTTAATAATAAAACGTGGTCTGGGCTATTAGTGCTTCCTTTCAGGTATATTGAGCGATTTTCACGTTCCATGGCTAGATGAACTACCAAATCTATCTAACCATGGTACCTAACGTTGTGCGTGCCCCGTGTCACGTATCCCGTGACACAGCAGTGTTAAACGCTTTCTAATGATTGCCAGGAGTGTCTTACCCAATATATGGTTGCTATGCAGTAATGTTGAAATAAATACAGTGTGACGCTACAAGTTTATTAAATGCTATATAATTTTTCATTACTGTAACCAATCTGGTGTGGGCGATAGTCCAATTGCCGGTCAGACAGACTTGAGTAGCTCTTCCGCTTCATTGCCAATTTTTAGCAAATTCATATAATCGTATAAACGCAAACACAAAAACATTATATTTAAATTAACAGTTGGTAGCGTCGTTGGCTACGGTTACAGATATCTCGGGTTCAATTCCCGGTGCCGACGGTTTTCATAAATTGATCTTTCAATCGATTTATGGATTTCTGTTCGTAGACTGAGTGTTAATGATGTCTAAAACACCCTCCCACCCATCCATCCGATCCTGACGGGGCGTAACGAGAGCGATTAGTCCTGTCCTAGCCGTATTCTTCCATCTCTACTCTCTTCGAAAAAAAGAGGTTAATCAACTGAGTAACAAGCAGTTCTCATAGAAAAATTCTTTTGAGATACCTCCATTAGGAGACCATATGCTCCACGTTGGAAACGGAAATGAAAAAAAATACTCCTAAAATATTTTTTATCGATACTGGCTCAAAGGTAAATGCTTCTCTTGGTTCAAGACTTTTTCGAGCGCCTTGACCACTGGAAACTTCATAAGTTGCATGTTAAATCTGTGGTGTTATGGCATAAACTGATATGTCAGTTTTATCTTAACTTGGTAAAATATCAAAAATACAAATTGAATGCATAATTCCTATTGGATCAAACACTCATTCAATAACGTCACAGGGATTTCGGTGATGTATTGAGAGTCCTTAGCATAAGCATACTCTACTTGCGCTGTGTTTCGCGTTTATCGCATTCATCCAATAGTCTCTTTAGGTTTTAATCCATTGATCAAGGCTATGCTGAGAATTAATTCCACCCCTGCATTGATTGTAAATTAATTGAAGTTTCCTAAAGCGGTAATTTGCAAGATTACCTGCTCCGGCCTGTTATAGGACGCCCGTGATATCCGGGGCTCCTGTACCATTAGCGTCACAGGCTGATTCGGGGGATGGGTTTTTGCAAAGATCCCTATCATTATATCCAAATACTACAGTGGTGCTCGAACTAATACTCTTCTATGAATGAAAAAAAAACTCCAGAATGACAATTTCAAATCACAGAGATGCTTATGTTAGTTGTTATCTTTTAAAATACACTCTTTCTAAGACCATCAGTAGATTAAAATTAGGCTAATTATGTGCAATGGATGCATTGAAAGAACAAATCACTCTAGAAACCTCTTTAGACGTTTTATTATTATCACATATCACATGTAGGTATGAAATTTTCTCATCACGTAAGCGTTCGTGCTGGATATAAAAGAAAATCTTATTCAACGCACACACAGTTCCGACGTACTAGCTGCTTTAGACATTCAGTATTTCAATTTCAATACCGTCATCTATGACGGGTACGGTTATACTAGATATTAAATAAGCGTTCAATCAAAAATTTTAACTTGATACTATTCCAATCAATTCACCATTTTTTCTTCACACAATATGTAATGCGTCAATAATCAATTCCGTGCATTTCCGAATCTAGATATATGTTGTGATACTCGACGCTGCAGATTTACGAAAATTATGCTCGACAGTAATATAGAAAAGGCTAATTGGCAAATAATATTTTATTTCTTAACGCACTTGAAAATGCAGTCAGCGAAATCAAGTAGTGACCAATATACTTCACGGACTCTGTATACGTTGCGATAAAGGTGAACGCTCAGAAAAGACAATTCATGATGACTAAAGTAGGACATAGACAGTAGACGACAGTATATTATATGAACAAATAAGGAAGAACCCAATTCATTCTGTGATCGCCTTCCGAACTGCATAATCGTCATCATCATCATCTGTACCTACAGTTAAATCGTGGTAAGCATGAAACGGTTAGAAATATAATTCTAAGTATAAATACATAATATGCTTATGTCAAATCAAGATATACAATCAGATACCAAAAAAAAATTCACTAGGAAACTGACGTATTCGGGGTTTATTTCTCTGTGGTACTTTCAAATACTCTTATTCAGCCCGTGCCTTAAAAAATCTTTCACTAACATCAAGACAGTCTTCGTGAAAATAACTACCGTTAAAATAATTGTCAAGACCTAACATTGGGACCTAGTATAAAAAACAGAATTTAAAATAACCGCGAAAAAAGATTTTCCCACTATTCAAATAATAATACAATAGATACGCCACTTTCAGCAACACGTATCTCCATGTCCGTGGAGGTAGGCAGCATAAATCGCGTCACGTAATTGGAAACAGGGTGTACAGGGGATAATGTGTGCGATTAAGGCACATGTAAAAGCTATACTTACTCGTTACGCCAAAAGGTTAACCAGAACTTACGCATTTTTTTCTGGGAATACAGATTTATTAAAATGTACGAGTCGTTAACGAAGAAAAAAACTCATAAATAGGCAATGAATGGTGTCGTAATTATTTATATTGGGGGCAAAGTGAAAAAGAAAAAATGTTCACGTATTTTATCAAGGCACAATGTGATTTAATTAACACGCTGACTACTAACGTCTCAACTCTTGAGACGGTAGATACTCAAACATATAAGAGTGTTAAGTGTTGAATCTTTCATGTAGAAGCTAATTTTTGTATCAAAATATAGTCACTTTTAAAGTGTTAAATGTCAATTCTTAGTGTAATTTATGTGGAATATGTGGAAGTAGTACAAATGGATTGTGTTTTATTTTTTCAAATATAATGTCTTTTCACAAAGAAATGACAGTTAACACCTTAAAAGTGAGAAAAGCTATATGTTTCAAAAATAAAACACAATTTGCTTTGTACCACTTTCACATTTTTATAATAATCAAAACCGGTTTTATTATCAACCGAAGCTTCATAAAGTGCGCTGCTTTAATATTATTTTAATGTTTCTATGTTAGTAAGATGTTAAGTTGTTCCTTACTCTTCGAAATGGTTGATTCAGCAATATGATTGTCAGGTTTGGTTTACGTTCTATACTAAAACACAGTTACCCGCTATTTTAAGCGTAACACTATGGACGGAAATTCACAGTCAGAAGAGTTGCAATATCCAATGTCATCAACTGAATCTAGGATCTGCTAGAGAACTCATTACAAAGTGTGGACAGCGGGAGTCTTCTAATTGACAATTTAAAAAAGTCAATTTTCTTAAATAAATGAAGTTTTCTTATCAGCTGTATCGAGGGACGATAGAATTTTCTTCAGTCTTGCAGAAACCTTTCTGCTTTCAATACCACTCGCGATAAAGTAAAAACATATGAAATCAGTGTATCCGTTCGAAAAAATATACATAAACTGTTGATTGTTCTTGGATAGATACAAATATTTTTACCGTGTACTTTTGATCGGTCTTTAAATTGTTACTGTTATTTTCCACATCAATAATTATTACTTAAACACAAAATTCTCTTGTACCTGTTGAAAATTAATGCTTTAATTCAAACCACAAGTTATAAATCGTCGTAAAACTTAAAGGGTCACATCTTTTGCTTGATAAAAGCGAAAAGCTTTTTATCATTAGAAAGCCTCAAAGCAAAAAACTCATTATACATGGTGAAGTATATTTCAATATCCCTTACAAAGTTTTAATTTCCTTCTTTAATTTAGCCGAGAAAATGCGCATTTGAAAATTTTCTTCCAACAAATTTAATACTGTTTCAAGATAATTATTTGTAAAATGGCAAGGGATGTAATTTATTGCGTTTACAATGAGTATTTATAATTTTTTTCAATTACCTTAATAGTGTTACCGGCAATGCTTAACTTAATAAACATTATCAATTGACAAAATATTTTTTTGTTGCTTTAAGGTGATCTTACAAAATATACAATAAAGAATGTAGCAATAACTAAGATGAAATTCATCTGTGATGTAAGATGGAACAACGTAGGGCGAAAGACTGTTGACTGACAGAAGACAGTTGAGGATGACAACGTGTACTCATTTAACGAAACCCATTGTCGCCTTACCTAGTAAAAAAATATATATTTGGTGGTATTAGTTCCACAATATTCTAGTTTGTCATTTAGTAGTCAAAGTTAGTTGTACCAAAATGTCCCTTATTTCAAATTCTACCGTATGAAACAACACTTATTTTTATTAATTATGCTTTTACTTAAAAACAGTTTTGTACAAACTAAAATACAAAAAAAAATGCAGCATTTCAAACATTTAAAAAAACTTCAAAGTCCAATTACTCAAAACTGGAATTTTTCAGGAACTGTCTTCTTCCAGAACAACGATGATATATACCTCAAAACAATATTTTTATTGAATTAATCCGTTTCATACAAAGTAAATTTAAAACAGATAATACAATTCTACTGAAGGTGGTTGATGAAACTTCATTCATTTTGTGTACTTGTCAGTTCTTGTTTATCTGTGTAGTTAAATGGCTGAAAATGTTATGAGTTGAAATTCAGGCCAAAAATGATAAAAACTGTGGAATTGTAAAAAAAATTAGCAATGAAAATGTGAAAATAGTATCGATATTTGTATCTCATCTATAATATAAAAATAATATTATCGTACGAAACAATTTTCTACACTAGGTTATCATAAATAATTCATATTAAAGTTTTAAAAATATCTACTAAAAATATACTCTAGTTTGCAAAGATAAAAGGCCTGGCATAACGATTTCATATCCCTTTTTCTTCGAAGTAGCGTCAGAATTGTTGAGAGCTTATATATTATTTCGCTTCAGTAGGTAGGTGAATTTGTTTTTCAAACTGATATTCTCAATATGAAAACGTTTCAGGGCAAACGATTAAGTTATAGTTTATGGTAAAATGTAGAAGTGGGAAACCTTAGTACACCTAGGTTTTCGAGTGCAACCTTTTGACTGAATCTAAATTTTACAGAAAAAATTCTTGGACTATTATTATCTTTATATATGTTTTTTTTACCAAAAGGTTGGCAACCACTAAAATACGTTTTGTATATTGTATCAATAGATAGCATGTACTATATAAAAAAATAATGATTAAACTAAAACATAAGTGAGTATGAACATAATTAGGGTAAATGAAAAAAAAATATAAATGTTGTAAAAAACATAATTCCATAAGTTGTTTGATTCAATGTTTTCATCATTAAATTAATAGAATTACAAAACTCTGATGATATTGCTATGCTGAACTCAATGAAAGTGATTGCAATATACGAAATTCTATACGCAAGAGTGACGCATGATATTTATTTGCTAAGTTGAGACAATGCAAAAAATTACATTAATTAGAGGGAGAGAGGACTGGATACCTAATGAAAGTGAAATTGATATATGAAATATTATACACAAGAGTGACTCGCGATATATTGTTACTAAGTTGAGACAAGGTCAGAAATGATATTAGTTAGAGGGAGAGGGGACCGGATACAATGTCACTTGTATTTATTTTTTACGCAGCGACATGTGGTGGAGTTTCTATCTCTACCGCACAACTTCACTTGTATATGAGCAACTAGGATACAAGAGCATGCGCCCGCTAGCCCTTGTATCTCACTCGCACCTTTCACATTACATGGGATTGAGCGAGAAAGAGAGAACGGCATGTCACGCGCTTGCTTGTGTTTGTTATCTGAGTCAACTTTACAAGTTTAAATTTGAAACGGACTGTATAATGCAGAAGCGAGACATGCCTACAGCTTATGTGACGTGCTGTTTTCATATCGTCCATAGCTCGATTATATGATATGTAAATATGTTAATTGCAAGCTCTAGACACAAAATAAAGTGTGGAAAGATAACAATATGATATTTATAAACAAAATAACCATTTGAAAAGGGGTCAATTAGCTTTAAAAATTCTCAATTACATGACCAAGTCCAAGTGACACAGCCTGTGTCTGCCACGGCTGGTAACATGATTTTCTTAGCATTAACTATAAAAGGTTAACGTATTATGGATGTCAAGGAAATCTATACAAAGCACGAATTTCATATGCTTTGATGAGCTTTAGAATTATCAATTTCAATCCACGACGTACCTAAGAAGAAACTTCTTTTGCCGTGGTAAATAATAATCATTTGAATTTTCTCTTTGTATTTACCATTGTGGTCTAATTTTGGTATTTTTTTCAGCAGATGGCATTCCTGCAAAACCGTTCTATCTCCTTGGTGGACATGTACATCGATAATTCTGAACCGTCGGAGAACGTCGGGCAGATCCACTTCTCGCTGGAATATGACTTCCAGAACACTACCCTTATACTCAGGATATTGCAGGTAAGATAATTACTGATGAATAAAGCAATAAAAAAATTTGGCTACATCATAGGTATCAAATTTTAACCCGCCTGAGGCTAAAGTATTTTTCAATCCATTCAAGATTACATCACTAAAGAAGATATGACATTACAATCACCCATGTCTATCTTTTCAAATTAAAATTGACTTGGTCGGGACTACCACTCAGACACATATGTTCGTCGGAATAATACTCTTACCACTTGATCACAGAGGCTGACATAATGTATAATAATACCAGTTAATGCAGTGGTTTCTAACCGGGGAGGAGCGAACCATAGCCAGGGGAGGCGTCAAAATTTTGTAATTAAAAAATAATTTTCATACCATAATATCTAAAAATAAATAAAATTTCATATCGTTACATAACAATAAACATTCAGTGAATGAATGTTTATTTTACTCATTGAAAACATATACTCTTGGAGGCAGCATTTTTCAACAGAAAACTCCGTAGGTAATAAACAAATAAAAATAATCTCAGGATAATCATGAAGCCTCAATGTCGAGGCAGAAAAAAAAAGTTGTGAACAGTCACAAGATGCTGAATTATCATTTTGTGGTTTAAATTATTAAAAAAAAATATTTAACATCCACAGTGAACAATTTTAAACACCAATATTTTTTTTTATGAATAGTAAATATAAATCTTATTTTAAAGACCAGATTTTTTGCCATATTTCAAGAACAAGCCTGCGAGACTCTACAATATTAATATTAAATATAACATTAATTTGTAAATGACAAATTGTAAAAATATAGTACATATTTTTCAAGAAATTATATTTTCACATAAAAATTTTTCACGCAATATTCTGTGACATGATGGCTTAAGATTTTAAATAAATAATAAACAATTTTAATGATACCCTTTATCCAACACAATTTTAAATATTAAATCATTTTAGGAGTAAAAATGGTGGAGGGACGGCAAAACCCTTAGCTACGCCACAAAATCTTGTTATTATTCTGTTAATTACATCAACTTTTTTTAAATAAAATTTTTATTATTTAAAACGTGTTCTTATTATAATATCGATTAAAAATATCAAAGGAGGGGAGGCGCGGAAAAATTGAATGTGAAAAAAAAACGAAACGAACATAGTTTTACTGTACGTTCAAATAATTATTAATAGGTCACATTCTATCAAAGATTAGTGACCAGATTTTATTACCTTTACTAATAGTAGCACTTTTTTCTGAAACAGATATTATTAGTTTAACAAATATTTTTTTTACATCTCGATGTCTTCAATAATTTACAATCTTTTTTATGAAAGACTTTTCATTAAAACGGCATTCCAATGAATATTTTTGAAATCTTGCAAAATTAATTATTTGCTAACTCTCGTTTTATCCACGCATGTAAACAGAATTTTCGAAAATTTTCCCCCCTTTAAATATTATCAATGTTTTATTCAGCAAAATGTAAGTTTATGTATTTAAGTTATATTATAATAGCCAATTTTATTGCGCCATTCTTGGTAAATATATTTGTTCATTGTTCAACTCAGAGAATGCTTTTCAACGATCAGCAATATGAAAAGGCTTAGCGAATGAGGTTAATCCTGAAATATCTTGTTTATACAGAAAATATTGAGAATTTTCTTGCTAAGGAAGAAAATATTCTTGAGTATTATTATTTATATTATATTGGATACTCATCGTTTATTTTATATAATGATTAAAACATAACATAATTAAATGTATTAGTATATTAAATATATTTTCCGGTACATTGTGCAGTGTTCAACATCGTTGGCTACGGTTACGGATGCCTCGGGTTCAAGTCCCGGTGTGGACAGTTTTATAAACTTATTTTTCAATCGATTTATGGAGTTCTGTTGGTAGGCATGAATTTTTGTGATGTATAGGACTCCCCTCCCACCCATCCGATCCTATAAACGGGGAGTAGCGATTAACTAACCACTACTCCTATCCTAGCCCTATCCTTATATCCTTTCTCTTAAAGAAATTGAGCAACTATGTAACAAGCAGCCCCAAAAAAAAACTTCTGTTGAGATACCTCCATTAAAAGGACACATGCTTCACATTGGAATTGGACATGGTAAATCATGATAGTAGGTAATAAGTTTGATTGATAAAAACTGAACTTTTGTTTTTTGTTTTATTCCTTTTTTAAAACACAACAAGATATTGACTAATTATGTCACATTTAAATGACATAACTCGTCACGTAGCTGAGTGGTAAAGGCTCTTCTTAGTGATTAAAATATTGTCTTGTTAATTTCAACGTGAAATGTAAATATTTTCCGAGCTTACTATTTAAGGTGCATTTTTCTTTCTGTTTTCTCTCTCCCATTTTGGCTTTGCTCATATTTTTTATTGTGACTATGTCTGCTATGAAAGATTTTATTTTTTTGAAGTTTTACAACCAAATATTTTTATGGTCGTAATTTTTACTTAATTTGTAATTTTAATATCTTAAAATACACGACCAGTATAATATAATAAAGACATATCTGTTCTAAAAATGTTTTTAAAATGTAATATGCTGAAGCATTTTTTTTTCATTGTTAAATTTATTAAACAGCTCCATTAATCAACATCCATTTTTATTCGTATGGAAAAGTACTTCATCGAAAAATATACAATGAAAAAAAATACAATATCGTCAATGAACACAGTGGGGTCTTTTTTCAAGAAATAAATAAAGCCATTTATTTATAAAACAAGTAGTTATTCCATAAGATACCAAATGCTTTTTTTACGTTATTAAAATTAATTGAAATATGAGGAAATATCAAAGTACTTAGTTCTACAAAATCTTGGAAACTTTGATCTTATTATAATGGAGTTCTACAAAGTAACGACCAATTCAATAAAAAAAAATCAATTGACTCTGGAACTTTTGTGATAATTTATATTTATCTGAAGCCTTTAACAGGGTTATTTTGAATATAAAAAGGTATAAATAAATATAAATGAAAACCGCCTACCTGTTTGTATTTATGGGTCGTGTTTTTCATTTGGAATTGCTCGCTCTAGAGCGGAAAACAGCTCTAAAAGCGTCCTTCCGGTGCGATTATGCGGGCATTAGACCACTAAATAGTCCCCGATGTGCACGCGGGCAGGAAGTCCGACGGTTTTTGAAACGCCTGTCGCTCATCTTCGATTTTACAGAAAACAAAAAGGCTCTGAATTTATTCATGGCAACCAAACGATAGCTACTGAACAAATATATAAACTTGGCATTTTGGTTACGTCGACTCTGTCGTGTCTTATGACCTTAAGAATAGTTAGTTGACCCTAGGAATAGAGGCTGTAAACTCACCAAACGTTTATCGAAACCTGTTCTGTACCTTCTTAAATTTGCGTCTTGTAAACATGATTTGGGGGTTATTCTTACAGCAAATAACAGTAATATCGATTCCCAGCTCTAACCTAATATCCTCAAATAGAAATAGATCAATGTATCTTTGGTCCCCATCAGATTTATATCCAGCCTGTGTATAACTGTTTGTGTCAGCATATTGCCATAATAGTGGCTAACGATCTCTTCTTACATCGATCGTCCAGTTCATAAGCCGACAACTCCAAAAAATTGAGTAAAGTATGTAATTTTATAATACGTGAAAGGTTGCGCTCTCTTTGATTCAGCACTGAGATGGCTCAAAAATATTACCAATCAATGTCACGGCATATAACCTTCTAAAGCGTTAAACAAAATGTTGATAGTTCTGGGTCAGTAAAAGGATATTTCTAAATATCCTTCAACTGGCTATATTTTTACTTGAGTACCTTATGATAATTGGTAAACACCTGTTTTTAAAATGCATTCAACTCGGGTACGAATCAATAATATTTGACTTATGGTGACCAATCGAATACTACTTTTATCATTATCTCAATATGGATTATTTGGAAATGTCTGAGTAATGAACTGGACGACCGATATGCATATTATTTATTTTAATGCTACATACCCTCTCTTGATAAATAAAGTTTTTCGAAAGTGACTCATAATCAGCTTTTAAAACACATTTTTTCTAAATAAACATATCCCTTAATCGACACGGGATATTGGAGTGCTCAAAAACGCCGCTTATTTCAAAATGTAGACCGTGTGTTAAATAAATGTGTGTTCCAATATCCCTGTGAAACGAGTGCCGTACTAATTGAGAATTTTCTTAGAATACAAAATATCTTTAACAAGTTTATAACCCAAAAATATTATCACTAATACAACTGATTACTAATGCACCAGGTATTTCAAACTACTTACGATCAACTCGAGAAGTAAAAACGTTGCACACGCACATATTATGTGTCAAAGATATCAAGTATTAGCTTTGTCTACGTTGACTTTGCCAACACTTGATCCCAAAACCTTCTCCATGCTAAGAAGAGTTATTAATAACATACTGTAATAGTACCTACTTGTATTATATTTTTCAACCATCTAAACATTTTAATATACAGTAAATATCATTAAATTTCCTTTCGAAAATCCGATCCTAAAAACTGGAAGTAGTGAGAGTGATTATTTAAGCACTAGTTCTGTCTTGGCTCTATCCTTATCGTAAAAATAGGGATTGAGCGACTGATTTTCAGATAGTTCTCATAAAAAACTTCTGTTCAGATTATGTTAAGAGTATATATGCCTGACATTAAGAGCAGACATGGTTACAATATCGACGGTGTTTTGGCCAATTGATGTAACCATCAAAAAATACGAAAACAAGTTAACGATTGGATCTTATTTTAAAGACGACAGAACAGGTCTCGGCCAAATTTTGTAAATTAGAAAAATAAATTGACCACTTTTTGGAAGGGAAACATCATTTTACATTGGTTTTAGGTTTCAAAATTCTGTACCCGGCCACTTGATGTAAGCCATTATTCTATGGACATTACCTACGTATAATTCCGTATCTGCAAACATGAGAATTTACAGGAGTGCATTTCAAAGATTCATAACGCAACTCACCGTTTTCGATAAAAACTGTTTTTACTCTCTCCTGAACAATTTCAAT
Organism: Himalopsyche phryganea; assembly: GCA_022494535.1. Classification (NCBI taxonomy): domain Eukaryota; kingdom Metazoa; phylum Arthropoda; class Insecta; order Trichoptera; family Rhyacophilidae; genus Himalopsyche; species Himalopsyche phryganea. The sequence continues at coordinate 2,238,169 of JAGVSL010000125.1, read as the reverse complement.
TTTGACAGTTTAATCAATTGGTTAAAACACCGTCGATATATTTATATAAAATATCTTAATAAAGCGTTTCATTTTTTACACTGAAAGAAGTATGAAATTTTCCTTCTATTGATTATAATTAAATATTCATAGTCTTTCTATAAGGTTTTAAAAATAATATTATCACTAGATAATTCTAATAAATACGGACACAATAAATACTATTTCTAAATAATAAACCACAAAAGGTAAATAAATATCTCTTACTGAATAAACAAATAAAGGCATCAATTTTCTACCATCTTCGTCCTTCATCACGTCTCCTTAAATCTAATAATATTGAACCGTGACGCACCGACAAAATACCTGCTTCTGGAAGAAATAATAAAAAGCATTAGTATGGCATACAAATACGTATAGAAAAAACTTTGGCGTTGATTGGTGAATGAAACTATTAGATAAAAACGATTTATTTTTATATATAAATATCAAATTTGCGTCTTATCTTTTGATAATCATTTTTAATGCAGTATAATTTTATATTTCAATTAGAAGTGCGTAAAATTATTCATTGAAAAAAACTCTATTCAACAGTATGTTGATCTTAATCTATTTTTTTACCATTTAGAGCAAATGGCCTCTTAATGAAGGTATCTTAACAACAGTTTTTCTACTAGAACTGCTCCTTACTCAATTTTTCAACCACTCTTGTCGGATGGGAATAGGGTTAGAAGGATAGAGCTAGGACAGGAATAGTGGTCAGCTAGTTCAGATATGGGCTGGAGGAAGTTTTAGACACCGTCCATCCATAATCTATAGACAAATCAATTTACGAAACTGTGCACACAGGGTCATGAACCCAAAACATCCATAACCGTAGACAACGACGTTGACCATTGCACTACGGATCCAACATGCTCTTTGTCAATAAGCTCAGTAAAGTTGATATAACATTATTTTTAATGTAACAAATGCTAACAAGTTTGATATATTTTTCATGTCACCATTTAAAAATGCAACTTGCTCTTAATCCACCATATTCAGTAGAAGGTCTAAATGAACAGTTAGTTTTATAAAAATTAGCTGACTGACTTTTTAAAATTTTTTCAAAGAAATAATATTTTCTTTTTAATAGATGCCCGAGAAACTTGAAAATTTTCCTTAGCCTTAAAGCAAGGGTGGGAACCTTTGTTGGGAGCTACTTTTATTCTTAATTTTCATGGCGACAGACTTGTTACAAGAATCGTATAAGAAATTTCGATGATGCCTTTTTTTAGTTCTTTTACTTTACTAGCGAAATTGCCTGAGAAAATTTGTCAAACAATACCACAAAAAACGGTCCCTTTTACTTTGACCAGTAATCCACTTTACTAACAGATTATCACGAATCAGTTCGTTCGAACACAAGGATATGTTTTTTTTCTATCATATTTGTAAATTTAAAATATGAATATGACAAGTATTTCCAAAATTTCCAATAGTACAATTACTGTGGGATCGACCAAATTTTACCTCGAGATCGACTGGTTGCGCACCCTTGCCTTAAAGCATTTTAGATATATATTTCATAACGAAATTAATTAAAATTAGATGAAATTACTGTATTTCTGCTGTGCTTTACAAACAGACAAATTGACACACAATTATATTTTAATATTTGATGAGTAAAAATATCCAATAATTCAATTTATTTCCATGTCCGCTCCCAATGTGGAGCTTATGGTCTCCTAATGGAGGTATCTTAACAGACTTTTTCTATAAAACTGCTTGTCACTCAGTTGCTCAACCTCTCTTATTTTGAAGAGAGTAAGGATAGAATGATATGGCTAGGACAGGACTAGTGGTTAGCTTATTGCTCTTGCTAAACCCAGTGAGGATCGGATGGGTGGGTGAGGAGGGAGTTTTAGACAACACAGACACTCAGAATATGAACAGAAATCTATAAATCGATTGAAATCTATGAAATCTGTCCGTACCGGAAATTGAACCCGAGACATCCGTAGCCGTAGCCCACGACACTACCAACTGCGCCACGGGCGTCGACTTAATTCAATTGAACACATTATATTAATAAAATGGCTCTGAAATAATAATTGCGTAACACCTTACAACTAATAATTTTTCTAATTGAACCGATATTTACATATGTAAGCACTTTGATATTTTAATAATGAAAAATAGGTATGGTATTAAAGTAGAGTGGCATCGAGAAGGTAAACATTTTCTGAAGCTATTATTTCATATTTTGTTTTAAGTATTCGTGCTAAATACTTACCAATTTAAAAATACCGTAAGATTTCTCTTTCGAGAGTAGGTATACCGTGTCTTTATGGCTTCTCTATCTACATTTCCAGTGTGGTTAAAGCCAGGTAGGCAGATGATTATTACCTTAACGATAAAACCTTTTCGCTGGGATCGATACTACCTCTTCAGTTTCCCTCTTTGTATGGAGTGTTTTTCCAAGTAGCGTCCACACTTCCACTGACCGTTTTCTTTTATGTGAGGACACTTATTTGTCTTTGTGTTTGTCTGTGGTTAACTTAGGGTGATTCAATTTCAAACTATCGTAGTTTTTGTTACTTACATACTACAATCCCATCTATCTAAAAATAAAATGGTGCATCTCTATTAAGTTGTATCATGAAGAGCTTAATTTTTTATTTGTTTTAGCTTATTTCGTGTATATTTTTTTAATCAAATGCCTTCCAAATTTGAAACATATGGATTCCTTTTGGAGCTTATTTCAGCAGAAGTTGCTCTACAAGAACAGCTTGTTACTCAGTCGTTCAACCTTCCTTTTTTTGGAGAGAGTAAGGATGACTAGTTGTGAGGAAATTGAGACATGCCTTCGAATGCAAATCCATAAACCGATTAAAAATCGATATATGAAGGTGCTTGTACTGGTGTTCAAACCCACAATACCTCAACCCAAGCCAAAGACGTTAACTAGTCGGTGACAGGCTCAGCTAGAAAAAGATCTTGAATAATTTAGCGGAAAATGATTAAATGAAATTCCATCATGCGCCCTCAGTCGATGTCTTAAATAAGATTAAATACGTATTTTTTACAAAGTAAGTTAACGATGTGTTAAGTGAGATTTAAAATGGCGAATTAAACATTGCTTTAATAATTTAAGAAATTGACTAAGGGCGAATTTCAATATCAAATTTGAATTGTTGGCATATGTACAAAAAACAAATCTTGACAAATATCGAGTTAACAGAGAAAACTGCGACGTAAAGCTATATGAATGGTACGTTAATGATGGAAAGATGTTTAAAATCGTTAGAAAATGATAAAGAACACAACATGGAAGCATATAAGTATGCAAAACCACTTAATCTGGGTAAGTTCATGCGATCGTTTGTTCGCAATCAAGTTTGTACGACCAAAAATCCACGAACCCCAGCATTTATTATTTTATAGTTTGCGTGATATAATATCGTCGATGTAGTGAGAAAAGTCTAAAAACCTTGTTTTGAGATAATCGACTTTTAAATCAGGAAATTTAATCCTCTCTATTTACATAGCTTAACCGTTATTTATTAAACTAACTACTTATTGAGATTTTGTAATAATTCAAACATGTTAATTATACTTTTTTCCCACTAATAACTATGAATAAAATTGACTTAATTTATATCGATTTCTTTAAATTACCACCTTACTGACTATGTATGTTGGAAAATGTACATATTTAAGAAAAAAATATGTAAAAGCTTCGATTAATTGGTTGGTAAACATACTGTATATGTTGCACTGTTGATTCGAACCACCCAAAGTTCACCATTATGAATCGGGCTGTGAAGATATTCGATCAATAATTTCTTGGTTCAGTGAACCAGGGCGGCGCTGGTTATCGCCTGCCAATTATGCCGGACGACCGGTTCTGTATGACCTTCAGGACCGGTCACGCGGTCACCGCAATGTCCGGTTGCCAACTGGCCACGTCGCCCTGGTGAAGCACTGGATTCACACGCGCCAGTGGGTGGAACGAGTTAATTGGAGAGCTCATCGTGACATTTTCAGCCGCATATTTGAACAATGTCGAATATTCGAGAGTTGAGATACGAGTGGATAGCTTGCTACGTGATTTTGAAACAAGTATAATACAAATGATATCATAAACATGGTACACGTTAGCAGTAAATTTAAGTTAATATCTTTGCCTCAAAAAAATATCAGATTCATACAATACCACAATAATATAGTTACCAAATGTATCCACGATCTGTAACTATTTTTTTCGATGGATCTGTTGGAAACTTTGTGGAAATTCAATTTCAAAGTAGAAATTAAACTATTTAATTTTTTTATGCCATTGATTTTGTTGCGCGGTGTGATGGGTAAATATATACAATCATTCCACATTTAGTGACATCTGTTAGGTGTTTAAATGTGGAATGATTGTATATATTTACCCATTCGTCGAATTACATCCCGTCAAAACCCACAATACTATTATAATTGTAAAATCACTGGTATTTCTAAAAGAAGTTGAAAAGCGGCAATTCGCCACTCTGTTAATATGGTGTTTACAAAATAAGGATTAGGGCGATTCCCGAAATTTTAACTCAGGTATCAGTGTGGCTCTCAGACGTATAATATCTTACCTCGTAAATAATATTTGTCGCATTTTTATCTTCTATATAAACGTTAGACACTGTTTACTGTCTCTCAGTTCGAGTCCATTCGTGTGCTCGAATGCCTGAAGATGCCGAAAGGCGAAACCCGGGTCGTTAGTGACAAAATACATGGAAGTGTACAAAATCTCAATAATCCAAATTTGATATTAAAATTCCATCAAGCACCCTCAGTCGAAGTCTTAAACTATAAAACCCGTAATATTTTTATTGTATCTATTCATGAATTAAATACATTTATACCTAAATTGAAAAGTGATATTTTATATAATGTAATTGTTAATCTTGCTTAAAATTAGATTTTATAGATAATAATTATAATTAATAGATTATATCTCGTAATTGATAGGTCTTAGATTTCGCTATATAAATTTATTTAATGGTTAAGTATATAATCTGAGACATCGACTGAGGATGCCTGATGGAATTGCAATATCAAATTTGAATTGTTGAGATTTTGTACACTTCCATGTATTTTGGCACTAACGACCCGGGATTTGCCTTTCGGCATCTTCAGGCATTCGAGCACACGAATGGACTCGAATCGACAGACAGTAAACATTGTCTAACGTTTATATACAAGATACAAATACGACAAAATATTATTTATAAGATAAATTATTATAAGCCTAGGATCCACACTGATACTTGAGTTAAAAAATCCCAAGAATAGTCTTAATCTTTGTTGGGGAAACAAACACATTTATAAAGTAGACCACTGGCAATTCGTTACTTTGTTAATACATTTGTTTTGACCCCTGTCCGCCCCGTAAGTACGGGGCGGTGTCACTCGATGTTATATAATCTATACATGAAAATATAAAAACAAATTACGAAAACTGGTAACAATTCAGTCGTTCAGCCTCTCTGGGTCATTTTTAATTTGATATAATAAATAATTTTAAAGTGCTACTTACTTATAATTTCTTTCTATAATATTTAAAAAATATCTTTTTTAACAATGATCACAAAAGTTAACAGCTTAACGACCGCGGACTCAGTCCTATGTCATACATTTCATTCTACAGAAAAAGTACTGGGTTATAATGGAGTTTGATTCCAAATGTCAACGAGAGATGGTGGTATACACATCAACGCAATATTTAACAAAACATAAAAAATATTTTTACCACACAGTTTTGTAAAACTACCCCTAGATGGTACACGTTTACTTTTTCTCTCTCGTAGTATTGGTTATTATTATTTACACATTACGTAGAGTGGGCTATATGGCATTTTTATGGTACTTGAGTCATTATGATAACCGTGTCTGTCCCAGTGTGACTTGTAACATCTGAAGCAGGGATTTTTTAGTAGATTTATGTTTTTTTCACTACATCAAATAAGTATGCAACCCACAAATGTAGAACCACTGCTCAAATGGCATTGATTTACGCGACAAAGTATCTGAAAGCCATCGAATTAAATTTGGTTAAGATATCTCAATTGGTTTACAAATTATAGTGAATTTAGTGAAATGACAGTTTTTCAATATGCATTTTCTTTTTGTGTTTCAGGGAAAAGAGCTCCCCGCCAAAGACCTGAGTGGGACTTCAGACCCTTACGTCCGTGTCACTCTGCTGCCTGACAAAAAGCACCGCCTCGAAACCAAAATCAAGAGGCGCACCCTCAACCCTCGCTGGAACGAAACATTCTACTTTGAGGGATTCCCTATACAAAAACTCCAGAGCAGGGTAATTAATGAACATTGTACACTTGGCAAATTCCATTGTAGTATTGAATGAACTACTTAAGTCAAATGTAATAGGATTGTTTTGTACTATTTTATAAATATATGTTTAAAAGGAAGGGGTAGCATTATAACATTTAAGGATAACCAAGGGGTTAATTACATTTGAATAATTGTTATGCCGTTCGCACAAATACATAAATAAAATAGCAACTGAAACATACATCATCAATTTCATTTACAAAAATAAAACACAAAATGAAGTACTTATTCCACAAAGGAGCTTTTTCATAATTTGTCAAAACATTTTTGATGACATCTCTGAACAGAATCTAAAACATTTATTGCGTTAGATGCATTTATTTCAATCCCGAAGATTCATTGGTGAGTAATCCTTGTTTTTAAGCCGAAATAAAAATACTCACCTGTACGTCATCCGATATAAGTGAGTTAAGATTAAAGAGAGTTCCGCTTTTGTTCTTCTCAACTGCGATTTTAGATTATTTATTCAAATTTTTATAAAATAATTATTATTGATTTGATACCAAATTATAAGTTATTAGTAATCCAACATCTGCCACCTTTGTATTACATACACAACTGATTTTATGCTTCAAACATAATTTCCACATTTAATTAATGTATTTTTTTTAAGTATGAAAGATTAAGACTTTCGCGTACCTATTGAATAAGTATATATATCTTTTCCACTTGTATCAATACTGAGTGTTATGTCAGCAGGGGCTGAATTTAATTAATTATTGAAAAACGAAATCAGTTTACCAGCAATTTTTTTAAATAGCATTAGTAAAATATTTACGAACAAAAACCTCGTTTATTGTAAATTTTTTAGATTGGAATAATAAGACTACATAAAGTGCATTTATAATCATAATTTTAATGTTTTCATATTAAATTAGTGTATTTATTTAATAATTAACATTTCTATTGCAGGTTTTGCATCTTCACGTATTTGACTATGATCGTTTTTCAAGAGATGACTCTATTGGAGAAGTGTTCCTTCCTCTTTGCCAGGTAAGCGAACATCAAAATTATACCATTGGGCTCGTATAACTGCGTAACAAAAATAAAGGAATCCTCATTGTTCGCTTCTAGTTGGATTCTCTGCCATTCTCTCATTCTGCTTGCTACTGAAAAAAAAATAATAATGAAATAATGAGCGATAAAATCGATGATTTGCTTTGATTCTAGCCAGATTCTGTGCGAGTAATTTTTTTCTCATACTGCTTGATCGTTATTGGAAAATTAGTATAAGAATGGGAAAAAATGAATCCGGCATCGATTTTTACTTGATTCTCCGAAACAAGTGATTTGGAAAAAAAATAATATTTCCATATGAGTGACTCACGTTAACTTCCATGATTATTTTTTTTGAATTTGTTCATTCACGAATCGTCGCATTTTTGATCTGATAACATAAGCTTAACAGCAAAATTATTTAAAAGCGCTCATTAAAAGCTTGAACAAACATGTTTCGGAAGCTTTTCAATTGCTTTTATTATAAAACCAAACTTTTCTGTACTATACATGGTTCAGACAGGATCATTGTTGTCATTTAATAGTTGCTGTATTCAATTTTAATTGAATTTCACGAAATAACATTTTTAATTAATTACTTTGTTCATTTTTTTTTGCCTATTAATTATTTTTCTCTGCCTTCTCTGATTTTTCTAGCTGTGATGACAGTTTCGTGTTATTTTACAATTTATTTAAGTTGCAATGCCACTCAAAGAAAGAAAGGGTTTGTGTTTTAATTCTGTTTATTGAACTGCTTTTGGATTAGAGGTCTGCACAGGCCGAAATTTCATAGAATTACCCGATTCGAGCCCATCATCTTCAGGTCTGGCCCGACCCGAACCCGAGTTTCAATATCACACTTGTTATAACACAATATTTTTGTTTTTCGTCTGGTGCGTACACGAATAAATCAGAAGGTTTTTCCTAGATGTCGCTGTATGTACGTATTTGATTATTTTTTTCAATTTTAGATTTTCAATTTTTTTTCTTCAGAACCCTTCTAAAGGACAAACAAACATTTATTTTATATAATATTTCCCGGCATGATCACAATAAGTCCTTCCTGAAAGTTTCGTCGTGATCAGTTGAGTAGTTTAGGAGCCTATAAGATCCGGACAAACCCACAAACAGACATTCATTTATATATATATAGATTACTTCTATTAAGTGAACCAGTTTTTTGTCAACTATTACCGCTTCCAATGTGAAGTATATGGACTATACCGGAGCAACTCTACAGAAGTTTTTTTTCGAGAAGCAGATGTAATTCAGTCGCTCAACTTTTCTTTATCCAAGAGAGAAAGAAAACTAGCCATCAGCTAATTGTTTTAGTTACACCCCGTTTTTAGGATCGTAGGAGTGGAAGAGAACATAAATATCACATACATCTATGTCTTTGAACACAAATCCATAAATCAAATTATCAAAGTGTCCGTACTGGGATTTGAACCGGTACACACATCAGCCGAAGAAACGTACCCCAAAAAGCGTTAACCACTTGGCTAGAGTATCGCCAATTATTTTTACTATAACAATTAAATTGAAATAATATAATTAAACATTATGTATATATCGACTTTGGAAAGGCAAAAGGACGTAGCCCACACACAAAAAATATTGTGTACAGCCCACACAAAACTTGTATGAAATTGTATACTTTAATATAATTTAAGACAAAAGTACATAGAAATGTACAAAATCTCAACAGTTCAAATATTAAAATTGTATACATTCTGACTATCGAAAAACAAAAATATTTCGAAAAAATTGTGGGATACGTCCTTTTGCATTTCTAAAGTCGATATATCATATTTATAAATATAGCATATTAACACGTTTTGTGTGAGTTATACACAATATTTTTATGTGGGCTTCGTTCTTATCCCTTTCTAACGTCAGATATTTAACGATATTTAATAAACTGTTTGCACGAACTTATTTTAAGTGATAGAAGTTTTTGTTTTTTGGCTGGCAGGACCCTACAGCATTTTCTTACATATGGGTCACATTCAACTTATGCTTTTAGTAATCGAGCAGTGTGTTTAATGTTTAAAGCGTTCTTAAGTTTGTCTAACTATCTTAAACTGGCTGAATATCTTTACTTTTGAGTTTATACTTTCGTTTTCTGATACCATTTTATACAAAACATTAAAAATTTTATTAAAAAACTGCTGAAACAAAAATGCCTGCCAATTACGCTACTTGTCGACCTTTGGCCTACGTCTATAGTCTATAGCAGCGCTTTCTAAACTGAGGTGGCAGTGTATCCGCAAAATGTTCCACTAGATCTACAAGTATTTAATTATGCATTTCATATGTATATATTCTTTATTTAAGAACACATTATTCGCAATTTAAAAAAAAAATTGTCTTTGTGGCAATTCTAGAAAGTATTTAGATGTGTTCGTAAGTTGTTTTTTCTTTTATTATCTTTTTGCTTAGTGTTTCTTTTTACCATGTACGGTTCTTCTACGAGGATTTCTTGATAATCAATACCTCACTTTATTTCAAAGAGAGTTAAGAGAGATAGAACAATAGGGCGAGAACAGCGCTAGTGGTTAGTTAATCGCTCTCGATCCGCTCTGTCTTTGGGATCGGATGTGTGGGAGGGAATTCTAGCCATCAAAAACATCCATACCTACCAACAGAAATCGATAAATTGATTGAAAATTAATTTATGAAACTCGGGATTCGAGCCTGAAACATCCGTAAACGAAACCAACGACGTTGACCACTGTACCACACGTGCCCGACTACTACTTTCTTTATTACAGGGGTCCTATATCCATAATAATATGAAAGTTATCTTATTCAAAAATAAAATGTATGTCCTTGATTTGGACTTCGTTTTGGTCGTTCAATGTTAATGTTACGTTAGTAACTCAATTTCCTTTGGCCCACTCACGTGACAGGATTCAAAAAAGGGAACCGGATCGGGATTAATTCGCCCCAAGAGTCGAAGGTCCGAACTGGGAAACTTTGACGATATTTCATGACCTGCTGTGCGTGCATATAGGTGGCGTTTTAGATTTATGCGCATATTTGTAGGCAGGACAATTCACATATTTATGCTGCCGATTTCAGTGAAGTGGAAGAATATTTAAAAGCATTTATTCACAAAAGATTTTTCTAATACATATTCTATACTTTTTTCTTTTTTTTCTCGATTTTTTGAATCAAGTCCATCTCTAATGTTGAACGTATTGACACTTAATGGATTTTTTCAAATATATTTCTTGGTAAAGTAAGCCGCTCAACTTTTATTTTCAAAAAGGTTTAATGGTACAACTACCGTCTTTTTTCTGAAAATAATACATCCTCCAAAAACAAGCCCTAGCCTGATTTTCAGGATATTTTAAAATATATCCCCTCCCCGAAAATCAGTCCTAGTTAAAATAATCTGAAAAATATAATTTGTTAAAAACTGCTATTCAGTTTAGTACCTCTAGCTGGTCTAATATTTTCGAAAATGCACAGTTCGGAACAAAAAATTCCGAGAAATACCTTTTTTACGTCTACAGTTCGTTGCAAGCAATGCACTCGCAGGTGTCTAAATTAATTCCTGGAATCTAGAGTGTAGAAATAACCTAAAATGTACATACGTTACCTAAATTAAACGTAATAAATGTAAATTTCCTATATACAAATAAATATAGAACAAAAATATCTAAATCTACTTGTTGTACTTTAAAAGTAAGCCCTCTTCCGATAATAAGTCCTAACACGTATTTTGGACTAAAAATAAAAGTAAGACAGTGTCTTATTTTCGCAAAAATACGGTATATTCGGATTATTCCAAAATTTCTAGTAATTATATTATAAATTTTTTTTTTTTTTTCCATGTCCGCTCCCAATGTGGAGCATATGGTCTCCTAATGGAGGTATCTTAACAGACTTTTTCTACGAGAACTGCTTGTTACTCAGTTGCTCAACCTCTCTTTTTTTTCCAAAGAGAGTAGGGATAGAAGGATAGGGCTATGAGAGAAATAGTAGTTAGCTAATCGCTCTCGCTACGCCCCGTGAGGATGGGATGAGTGGGAGGGACGGAGGACTCAGACCACGAACAGAAATCCATAAATCGATTGAAAGATCAATCTATGAAAACCGTCCGCACCGGGAATCGAACCCGAGACATCCGTAACCGTAGCCAGCGACGCTACCAACTGCGCCACGGACGCCATATTACCTTTCACTATTGATAGGAAGGAATGAAATATCACAATAAAGTTGACCTATAATTTTTGAATCTATAAACGAAATCAATTCCCACTCAGGGGTTCGTAAGCTTAAATGTAAAACCGAATTCGTGTGCAAGTACTGGATTAACACAAAAAGCGTTTGGTGAGAAATAATTCATAAACTATAATACTTGCAATAATTTTGGTGATCAAAATAAGTAATAATACGCCCTTGTATTTCCAAACAAACCTAACAAAAACCTTTGGACACGGGAAGCTATAAATCGCCCAGGGGTCGTACAATATTTCTTACTTAGAAACATAATAATAATAATAAATACGCGATATAAATTATTGTGACTGTTCTTGCCACCTAATACAAATGACTTTATTCTACAATTTTGACATGTTTACAGATTTAAATAATGTTGTTTTCACATTCATCGCAAGGGTTAACATAAATAATAAGTTATTATTTATCGCTTGTTTAATTTAATATTATATAAATAGTTCATAACTAAAGCATCAATATTTGGATTCACACAGCAGGCACATGCATCTTTTATGTATTTTGATATATAAGAAATGTACATACCTAGCGTTTTTTTTATTTTACATAAACATTACCATTATTGTAGTTACTCTACTTTACGGCGAATGATAAATATACTATTTTTAAATAATAAATAACACATACTGAAACAATATTCCAATACTATCTGTACCATTTCGCTCCCAATTTAAGCATGGTATCATAATATGACTATAAGACATTATTGTTTTTATTTTTGTATACCATGGTCGCTCCCAATGTGGAGCATATTGCCTCTTAATGGAACACTGCTTGTTACTCAGTTTCTCAACAACATTTTTCCGAAGAAAGTGGGAATAGAGAGATATAACTAGAACAGGAATGTGGATAGGTATTCGCTCTCACTACCCTGTTTTAGGATCGGATGGGTGGGAAGGAATTTTAGACATTAAAAACCATGCCTAGGAACATAAATCCATAAATCAATTTAAGAAACTGTCCGTGCCGTGACTTTAACTCGAGACATCCGTAACTGTAGTCAATGACGTTTACCACTGCACCACGGACCCAGTAGTATTTTGAAAAAAATATTTTGTTAAATATAAAATGTTTTTTTTATCTTAACAGCGTTACATTACAAAAGCCAAATGATTTTTCTGAGAATATATTTTTAAAGCATGAAATATTTTTTATAATAATTATTTTAGTTCTTTGATAACAAATAAGTCTGATTGAACTTAAAGACAATTAAGCTAATCTCATTTCCACATAGTCTTAGAAAGAAGTACAAACCGTTTATCAACAGAAACAATCTAAAACAAAAATACTCTCCTTAATAGAAAAGAAATAGAGTTAGATCGAGAAACGTTTTCCAATGAATGCACAATCATAAAATAAAGGGCCAAAAGTACAGCATGAATGTGAGTCTTTTTTCCCATTTACTGACTGTATAAGGAAGAATATGAACCCAAATATAAAAACTCATTTGTGAATTATCTGATATCGGACTCTCATTAGCTATATTTAAATTACCATCTGATTATTAACATTTTCTAGAACAATTTTGAATAAACATTTTTTCCCAGAAATAACTTAATTACCGAATAAAACATCATTACAAGATCACCTCTACTTAAGTAATTGACTGAATGATATATTAATATTACAGGTTAAATAAATTTGGTTACTATTATATCGTCGCTGTTCTGGAAGAAAACACTAAATCGAAATAGTGACATATTGAGTTAGTTATACAAAAATGTTCCTTATTTGAACTCTACCGTATTAAAGAACACGCTATTTTTTTAAATTATACTTAAAAACAGTTTTGTACAAAAAAACCAAATGAGCAAGTTACCTACATATAGCATTTCACATATTTGAAAAACTTCAATACCCAATTACTGAAAACTAGTATTTTTCAGTTCATATCTTCTTCCAGAACAACGACGAAATATCTATATTATCCATTCTAAATATTTTTTCCTATAATATCTCTAACTAAAGTTTAGATAAGCGACAATTGAATTAAACTTTATTAGAGTAGTTTAATTGATATAAAAATGTATTCATGATATTAATACACAATATATTACAATAAGTATACAGTTTTCCTGTCAAGTTATATTTTCATTAAATCAATCTTGGTTGCTTCATTATTTTGTTATTCAATCATAAATCATGAATTTAATTGTCTTTTATATATGTAAAAAATGAACGGTATATAAATAATAATTTGGTAATGTCAATTACATCAATTTAGTCTTCTCGAATTCCCGACTTAAACGACGTTAAATTTTGACTCATGACACATCATTAAACAGATGACCGTCTACCTAAAAATTACACTGTCTTATAATTTAAAGCTTCCAACTCACCAAAGGGAAAAGTTTACAAAAGGAACAACAAAATTTATTTGATTCTAAAAGCTTGTTAACAAAGTGGCGTTACTCGAATCATTTGAGTCAAAATGCTGTTTATAAAGAATAAATAAAGATAAATAATAAAACAAATCGGAGTTAACATATTTATGGTTTAATCCAGTGACAGAATATTTTTCTTACATCTTCACAATTCTGAAGAAAGAGAGTTCATAAGCATTTATTCTCTGTTACACTACTATACCGATGAAACTGTCTTTGAAAGTTGCTGATACCCAAAGACAAATTCCAATTTACGCTATTCACATCTGTTTTTGTAAAGTGGCTTTCTCTTGCCTGCCGAGCCATACCAATTTACCAAGTAATGTGAAAACCCGTTCTTTGTTTTAAAAAGAAGTTTACTTAAAAAAAGAAAAATCTGGAATGAACTAGAAACTGACTTGCCACTCTTATCACGAATAGGCTCAAATATACCAAACCCAGATGTAAAGTTTTTTTCTTTAGGTTGCTTGGGCTTAGCGAAGCACTTCGTGCTGCTTATTGCCTCCGAGAAAATAATAATTATACAATTATAGTCAGTCTCGCGGCCGAGTGATAAGTGCCCTTGAGTGTCCTTCTTATTCAGTAACTATGTTCACGGATTCGAAGCCCAGTACTAATAATCTTAATCAATGTATGGATTTGTGATGTCTACAGTCTTTCTCACAAACCCGATCCTAAAAACGGGGTGTGTTGAACGCAATCAATTAAAAACTATCTCCTAGCCTCATTAAGGTTTTAGTGAAAAAGAAAGATTGAGTGACTTTATAACAATTTCCATGGAAAAACCTCTGTTCTGCAATTGGGATCGAATTGAAACATTTAGGAATATTCTTTAATATTGTTAATACAAAACAATACTTAGACGAATAACTTGATTAGCTAAATATTTAAATAAAAAAATTCAAACTAAATCAATTTAAACAACTACTTTCAACATTTTAAGAAATGACATTTAACATTCCAGGTTGACCTGAGCGAGAAACCTTCATTTTGGAAGGCCCTTAAACCACCAGCAAAGGACAAGTGCGGAGAGTTGCTGACATCACTGTGCTATCATCCCAGCAACAGCATCCTTACCCTCACCCTGCTCAAGGCCAGGAATCTCAAGGCCAAAGATATCAACGGAAAATCAGGTCAGTTAAATTTAATTGTTCTAACGTTTATCGCTCTTAGATTTAAACAGTTGTCAAATGTAAAACCAGTATTACGACACAAAGATCGTTTATATAACAAAATTTTAACGATGCAGTGATAAGGTCCGGCCAAATTTTATCCTGGTATTTTTTTTTTTATAATTATAACACAAAAAAATGAATACTCAATATCGAATGAAAACTTCAAATCAAAACTATATGCTATGCGATATTTTCTTTTGTTCTCAGTTCGTTGGTTATACTTTTCTGGTTTAGTTTAAGTGTATATCTTTATTTCTTTCTTGCATGCGACCTAACTCCAATAATTGCCGTAAAAAAAACAATTCGTTAAAACCTTAAGCGAATATTTTACTTTTGAGCATTACAAACTTTAATTTTCATTACCAATCAATAATCAGCTCGTGATAATATCTTATTTATTTGTTTTTAAACATCAGTCTGTTTTGTTACAATTTTTTAACATTTAATTTATCACAAAACATGTAATACTATACATTTTATTAAAATAAATTCTACACTGCCAAAGTAAAGCGGTTACATTACGAACATTTAAGAGAAAACTGACAACGCAACTCGTATCATCTTGTACGCTTTAGCAGTCCCTATCCAGACTCAAATTGCAGACTAAAGACGCAGGCGTATTTCAATGCCTAGAGTCAAATATCACAATAGATAGATTTTGACGAAGAGATCTAGCTTTCTGACTAGGAATCGCTGGTGCTACTTGTATCAATATGTGAAATTTATTGATAATCACAGTTTCATTCGATATCAACTCGGAAGTAATTGCCATTCAACGTATGCATTCTGAAAGCTTACAGTAATTGAAAACTGATATAGCCAATTAATCATGTTTAGGATCAATATACATTGCTTGCCTATAAATCTGCATTAATATACTTACTAATAAAATAAATTGTTGTATTTTTCCAAACTGCTATAATTAATGCTCATACAGAGTTATTCCTGATAAAGAATTGACATGCACGAATCTTATTGTGCACTTACCTATTTTCGGTCAATTTTGTTATTTACCAACTTCTATCAGTACGGTGATAATATTGAAACAGGTGCTTGCGGTTAGTACTGGGGACTTTATTTTGAAAGAAATGTAATACATTCATATAAAGCTTTAAACTAATGATGTACCTGACTTGAACACGTACTATATACGCCCCATAAAAGTCTGATCCCACATGACTCTTCTTTTAAGCGGATGAATTGTGTCGTCTATTCATAGGATATACATGTTGGAGCTGTGGAATGCTGGAGTAACTTGGAAGGAAGAAAATGGATTTGTGGGAGAGAGAGAATCTTAAAATTTGGAGCAAATATATTCAAACAATATATAAAATAAAGTATTAATTGATTGATGTTAATCTACAGTTACAATTAATGTGAAATAGTTATTGATAAAAAGAAATGAAAACACGCAATCGTTAATAAGAAGATTTTCTATCTTTCATTTCCATAACAGCTTCTTTTAATTCTACTGCTTGCGGAGATAGTTTACTTAATAAACAGTGTAGATTACTAAACCTATTACTTAAGCAATGCATCACCAAATTTCGTGGGAGCCACAAATTACAAATTACAAAACACGTTGTATATCTCCCTATTTACATTCATTCTGGAAGCTCGTTGAACCCCTATTTTAAACAGGATTATCTTGGCGGTAGCACGCAAGCCATACTAATTTGTAAAAGCGGGCTTATTGCGTCAAGAAGCTCAAAACTCGCATTAGTAATAATGGTTTTGAATCTTTTACGCAATGTGGATTTCTTAACGTTTGATTACTCGCTTCCATTGAAAACATTAAATTTAATTTTTCAGTTTGTGCTATAATTTTGTTTTTTTCTAGCGTCTAGTAAAATTGCACAACAGGCGTTTTTATTATAACTCATATATTTCTTTTGTCAAATTTGCGTTTACTGAGAGATAATAAATGAAATAATACACAATTTATTATAGTTAAAAAAAACAGCAACAATAACTGGTGGTAAAACTAGTTAATTGTGATATCAGTCACGTAAATTGAAATACTGAATGTCTAAAAAGCTACTGATATTAATAAAAAGCGGTCTGAGCTATCATATATAAGATATTATTATAGTATTTTTTGCTTCGCAGTAAGAAATAGTACTTTTAAAAAGTCGCTTTTGTGAAACGGAAATGCCAGGCATGATTGTGACACTCACAAACTTTTTATCATACAATTAAAACTGTTTTACCGCGGACAGTTTAATTTTGACGCAATATTATATGACGGTTAAAAATGCAACTACAAATTACAACCTAGGGAAAACGAAGAAAGAAGCGGTACTGCGGTTACAAAAATGAATATGGAGCCCGAGCAGGTACTTGGTTTGCAAATATTCGCTGAATAAATAAAATATTCGGAGACCTTTTTTAGGTAGTAAATCAACAAACAAACTTTCAAGTAAGTGTACAGGATCGGAGAAATCAGGATAATATAGTAGTAATTTTTTTCCTAAAACATATTCATACGCAAAGTTTAGCATATCTAAACGTCAGATTCAAAGTGTAATAAGTCCAAAATGTGCAACTTTGAGTTAAGTATGCTTAGAATATAAAAGTCTATCAGTTTCAAACCGTAAAATTACATTAGATTCAAATTGTTACAGCTGCGACAATCCTTTGAAAACCTCTGAAAACTCATTTTAATATATTATAAAAAATATATTTAGAATATAAATATATTTTTTATCCCAGTGTACTATAATTTCATTAATCTAAAAGAATTAAATGTATATAGGGAGTATTAAAACCTGCCCAAAATTTGGAACTTTGATTTTTAAGTTGTTGCGTACACTTTGGACTTGAGGTGCCTACCTATCGATGGTTTTCTACAAAATAACTTTAATTAATTCATGTTTCTTTTCTTTTTGTTTCACTGATAATCTTATTCACTTATTTCATGGAGGAATATAAATTAATTATAGTGTGAAGATTTTTAACCATTAATTAAATATCCTCAGTATTAAAAATCGGAATAAAAAAAGAAAAACCTGGTTGGAAACCTAAAAGTCTAATATTAAATCTTAGGCAACATGACAAGGTTAATTAATTTTAAAGAATGTGTGGTATAACATCTATTTTGAATTCGACCGACACTCGCTTTAAACTCAAGTAGAAAAAGAGGGATTTCATTTTAGATAATAATATAGCCGTGCGGCTAAAAATAAAAAATACACGATTTTACAGTCTTAACAAAAGGCTTAGTGATTTTTCACCGCTACCTCACAAAACCTTGGCTTCAATAGAAGTATATAGAACTGTAGAGCCGAAAATATGTAGAACATATCGTCACCGTACTGGCAGAAGTTGGTGAATAACAAAATTGACGGAAACTAGGTAAGTACACAATGAAGTTCTTGGATATTAATTGTTTGTCAGGAATAATTCACTAGGTGCATTAATTATACCAGGTTGGAAAAACACAGCAATTTATTTTATCCCTAACCTTATTAGTGTTAGATTATCTCAGTTTTCAACTACTGTAATCTTTCATAATGCATGCGTTGAATAAATAATTGCAATTACACAGAGTCCAAGAAATACCATAATTTGTTTCAAGTCGCACCAGCGATTCCTAGTCGGAAAGCGAGATCTCTTTGCGAATTTTTACCTATCGTGATACATATCGTGATCCTACGAATTTAAAGACGCATGCATCTTTAGTTTGTAACCTGAGTCCGAACTGGAAGTGCTACAGTGATTCTAGGAAAGAAGCTGTCCCTGTCTATTGATCCTTAACTTGGTTAGTGTTAGATTGCCATAAATCCACCTATATTTTGATTTTATAATTATTCTATGAGCTAAAATCTTCATTTGCTGTTTAACCAGAACTGTCAATATGTTACTTACCAACTTTTTCCAGTAATATTATTCCCGTCGCAACAAATTTTGAATTGGTAAACTAATACAAGTAATGAATCAAACCCCAAACAATAATTACGTTGTCATTGAATTGGTTAATAATTACTTCTTGAGACAGTAATTCGAAGGAATTAAAAAATATACTAACTATTTCATAACCAATACATTTTTATTACGTATTCTTCAATTGCACAATACAATCGCATTCCTGCGTTAACGAAGCCCCCAGATGAATCTTTCGAAACACATGCGTTTTTCCTTGCTCAGTTAAAGTAATGGGTTTTTCCGAATGAATAACACAAATATTCTACGCACCATTCTAAATAACAATTAGGCGTAACCCGGTTGTCCGAAAAAACAGATTTTTTACATTTCACCGAGCGACTTTTCCGCTTTTGGTTTGTTAATATTCTCCCACTGAACTCGTTGTTGTGTTTAATTTCACAGCGCAATCAAAACTTTTTGTTTTTCACTCGGTAATTTTGTAATTTATTTGATGCTTTTCCGTAAAAACTTTGCGCGTAAAAATGTAAACAATGTCCTACATTATGAAAGCCTGCTTCCAAAGCTTCGTGTTTTCCGGTCGATGATTTATTTTTTGAAATCACAAGTACACTAGAGCAATAATTATAGCTTTGATATCGCAGCTTTCAAACAGATCAAATTGATAGACGTTGCCATTGCGAAAATTCTATTCAAGAAATTATTCTATTCAAATTTCATCGTAATTAATAAATGTACTTATTTTCCCAAAGCATCGTTCCACAACTCGTATCGAAGTCAAACGACACCAAACCAAAATCTTAATCAGTGTTAACCCCTTATAAGGAACATAAATCAATTTTTGTGATGCTACTAATTTCCTAGAGTGTGATTTTTGCTCATAAACAATTTGATTTACAAAAAGTGCAAACCTATCAGAGATTCTTTGTGTCTGGTTTTCGTACTGGCACAGTAATTACAATGTCTCCGGTCACACTCTGTTTTTCCTCATCTTACCAAATCTAATAAAAGTTTAACTTAGTTTATATCATTAAATACGAGTTGCTGGAAATCATACCTGGTAATATAGATTGATTTTCAATTAAATTCTAAAAAAATCGAGTTTTATGAATTACTAAGATTTGACTAATTTTGTGATTCATTTTTACAAACACATTCATATAAAAATATAAACTTGCCTAAAATGCCAGAAGATTTCAATTACTATTCATTAGAACGCACGAAATGTAGCCGCTATTCACATACAATAGTATATCCAGCGTTTAAAATTGCAGTTAAAATATAAATGTGCACTTTATGCAGATGCTTTGCGTTTTGCAGACTAATTAAAAATGCAACGAATAGTGCATTTTAGTCCATTAACGTGGAGTTGTCACGTCAAGTAAAACTCAATTTACGAGAGACGGTGGCGAAATGGAAAGCTACGTAAATATTTAATGCTTGACATAACCGGGGCACGGAGTTTTCTCACGAGTGGCAATCTAACTAGACCCTATTTGCGATTGTGTCGTTAAAATAGACTTTGAAACGGTTTTAATTGCATTTTTAAATATCTAAATGTATTTTCGTGATATGGATAAAATAATTAGTTATGGTACTGCATAATACAGTTACAACTAATTTTCATTGAAGACTGGTTTTGTGAATATCCACTATCGAGACATACTATAAGACTTTTTCACCACGTCATCAACAGTATGAAGATATTATAAAAATACTGTTTCAAAACATCCAATGCTTCCAGTGTTTTCTTTGTTTTGTGCTTTTCTTGTCTTGTCTTTGGCAAAAAGCATAATGAATATTTTTTTTATTTGTATTTTCAAAACTTAATCGACTTTCAGTGATTGGTTTATAAATGAAAATATCAGCCAAATTTGCAAATTAATTTATTTTCACTACTCTCGCTATTAAAAGTGCTTTATTAATGAACAATTTTGCATCATATTTTTTTAGCGGTAGACCAAATTATAAAAATGCCTTTTCAATTGAAATTAGTTGTATTTGAAAAGGTAAAATGAATAAATTATAAATTGTGATTAAGGTATTGATTTTCTAAATTAATATTTTTTTGAGTTCTCACTATGTCTTATCACGCTCCAAATCTCATAAATACTTAAAATAAACTGACATGAATAAAAAAAATTATACCTATTTTCACAATATCAAATATTTAATGTAACCTAATGAAATATAATAATAACCATTATTTTTATTTTATTAAAATATATAGGCTTCAGGTGCCGTAGATTTCTCTCTTTCTCGCCCAATCACGTCTAATGTGAAGGGTGCGAGCGAGATATAAGGGCATGCGGGTGCTCTTGTATCCCACTTGCATATACACAATTCAGGATGTGCAATAGAGATGGGGATAAGTCCACAGCACGCCGATGGTAGGCTTATATCTGTGATGTCATAGTATTGAAACCATCATAAAGCAGTGTAGTATATTTTTTAGCCATTGGTAGCAAACTCTCAATGTGTAGCATATGGAATTCTAATTGAGTTTATCTCCTCCTAACAGATGTTTTTCTACTAAAACTAAATACTTCTTAATCAGCTGCTCAACCTCCCTTTTTCGAAGAGCGTAGGGATTAGAGGTCTGCACGGGCCGAAATTCGATGAAATTACGCGGCCCAAGCCCGTTCACCTCAGGCCATAATTGTCCCGAGCCCGAATCTTAATACCACACTTGTTACCCAAGCCCGAACCGAAACCTAAATATATATATCTCGGCCCGAAGAAAACCTTAATTGATAAAATTGATTAACTTACCTATCCAACTTTTTCACATGTAGAAAAATCTATTATTTCATAATCACCACTATTCAAAATTTTCTTTATATCGTTGAAACTCATTTGAAACGAATCTTTCGTATTTTTTATAATGAACTTTTTGGCACAAGGAACAGTCGACTATCTAAAACGAATAGAAAGCAGATACTGAACTTCACACTTTATTCATTTACGAACTATTTTAACTTATTATCGGTGATGATTAAATGAACAAAGCATTGTTTCACGGATCAATAACAATCCTATGAGCTCAGTTTCAGGATACCAAAATATAAAATGATGTCTCCATACTTATCAAATAAAAGACTCTATTTTGTCCAATGCTATTCGAAACGTAAGAAATTATTTTATTTATTGCCTTTTTGTTATCAACAGTATTTAGTTATCAAGAGTACTCATGATCCGAATATAGTCCGAAATATTTTTCTGAAGAACAAATCCCTTACCCGGGCCCGGCCCTAGCCCGACTATCAATTGTCTCTACCCGCCCGAGTCCAGCCCACGGGCCAAGCCCGGGCCCGTGCAGACCTCTAGTAGGGATAGAAAGATACTGCTAGAACAGTGCTAGTGGTTAGTTAATCACTCTCGCTACGCCCCATTTTTTTAGGATCGGATGGGTTGGAGGGAATTTTTGACATCACATACATTCATGCCTTCGAACAATAAATCAACTTATAAAACTGTCCGTACTCGGATCAGTGGGTACCGATGACCACGGACCTGGCATTGACAATACATTAATTCGCTTCGAATAATAAATATTATAATTTTCAAATTAAATCATTGAGTTGAGTATATATATTATTAGAAACCAAAATTGAGCAAAAGAAGAAACACAAGTATAATTTTATTTATTGATTGAATTGGCATTTACTTGGTAGAAGACAATTATAATAGGTTAAAATATCAAAGTATTTAGTTCTACATAATTTTATAAGTTAGTTTATAGCTATTTTGGCTTAACGCCAACGTCAGAATTAAGCCGAAATGGCTATCTACTAAATACCTAATAAAATTTTGTTTAAAATCAGTGGCGGATCCCCCTGAGGAGAATTGATTTGGCATTTAAAATGTTATACTATTATATTTCAAATGCTTTTTATTTAAATAAATATGTTGTAGTTCTCATTATTTCCGATCAACTGTTTTTTTCTCGACCCTTTCAGGTAGACCGTTTTATTATTTTAATATGATCTATTTTTTAATGTATGTATTATTTATGCATCATGTTTATTTTCAAATTGAATGGCCACCCTATGGGTACAATTTCTGGATCGGCTACTGTATCCTATTAACATTTTATTACTTTAAGATGACTTGTCGAATAATATTT
This sequence comes from Himalopsyche phryganea, assembly GCA_022494535.1. Classification (NCBI taxonomy): domain Eukaryota; kingdom Metazoa; phylum Arthropoda; class Insecta; order Trichoptera; family Rhyacophilidae; genus Himalopsyche; species Himalopsyche phryganea. The sequence continues at coordinate 2,215,004 of JAGVSL010000125.1, read as the reverse complement.
GAGTGTATTACTAACAATACCATGTTCAACGTGTTATATTTTTCATATTCTGCTAAAGCAGTTTCGGTTTATTTAGCTCAAAATGAAATCCAGTTCATATTGGAGGTATTGCAAATGCAGCAACAATATAGTATTCATTCAATGATCTTAAAAGTTGTGACGATGTACTGACGCACATAAACAGTTCTTGCTGTATATTGTTTTCAGATCCCTATGTGAAAGTATGGCTGCAATTCGGCGACAAGCGGATAGAGAAACGCAAGACTCCCATCTTCAAGTGCACCCTGAATCCAGTTTTCAACGAGACTTTCAGCTTCAACGTACCTTGGGAGAAGATCAGAGAGTGCTCACTTGACGTCATGGTGATGGACTTTGACAACATCGGCAGGAACGAGCTTATCGGTAGGATTTTACTGGCTGGTAAGTGTTTATTAAATCTTTGGATACATTCGATATATTTTTTCTATAATTTCATAATCCAGTAAATATTGGATGTAATACTTTACACAATATAGAAGATTTGATTTGGATAATGACATCTATATGGCTTCTTATGCTGCAACCATGTTATGACAAATCTTGAGAGTCTTGCTAATTTACGAAAACTATTATTTCATAATAAGAAGTGTACCATACAAAGATCCAATGGTATATTTCGGAACTTTGACAGTCAAATAAAGATTTTTAGAGCTGTTATGTAACGTATTATTGTTTCTTAATACCTTATGCACCAACTACGCCAACATAATATGATCATCGTAGAATTTTCCCCTTGCAATTAATTGAATGACAATTTTAGGACGTGAGTTCAGGAAAGAAAATAATTATACGAAATGATTGATGTATCAAAATAAAATACATACCATATAATTTAAGACATCGACTGAGGGTGCTTGATGGAATTTCAATATTAAATTTGGATTATTGAGATTTTGTACACTTCCATGTATTTTGTCACTAACGACCCGGGTTTCGCCTTTCGGCATCTTCAGGCATTCGAGCACACGAATGGACTCGAACTGAGAGACAGTAAACAGTGTCTAACGCTTATATAGAAGATACAAATGCGACAAATATCATTTACGAGGCAATACATTATACGTCTGAGAGCCACACCGATACCTGAGTTAAAATTTCGGAAATCGTCCTAATCCTTATTTTGTAAACACCATATTACCAGAGTGGCGATTGCCGAAGGCGATTGCCGCTTTTCAACTTCTTTTAGAAATACCAGTGATTTTACAATTATAATAGTATTGTGGGTTTTGACGGGATGTAATTCGACGAATGGGTAAATATATACAATCATTCCACATTTAGTGAAATCTGTTAGGTGTTTCAACGTATCGGATATAATAGCGGAGAATTAGGAAGGTTCAGTTGCTCATTCAAGATTGGTAAGATTCGTGTGCTCGAATGCCTGAAGATGCCGAAAGGCGAAACCCGGGTCGTTAGTGACAAAATACATGGAAGTGTACAAAATCTCAATAATCCAAATTTAATATATACCATAGTTTTCTCAGTTCATAATAATACCAGTGAAATATTGTGTTATTTGATTACATAATTCTTTTTATAGGCAAAAATGGTTCTGGCGCATCTGAAACCAAGCATTGGCAAGATATGATCACCAAACCAAGGCAGACTATAGTCCAATGGCACCGATTAAAACCTGAGTAAATTGACAAAAGTCAGCTGTTTACTGGCAGCCATCTTGCGCTGTTAGTTGACCATCTTGAGGCGACATCTGTGAGCACACAATGGATACCTGTCCACGTCATGGCTCATCAGTCGACTAATGAGTATAATAATTATGTAAAATGAAAGTTGGGTTATGGTATCTAAACAAATATCGATTTGAATCAGCTGTGAATGATTGTATTTATTAGAATATAAAGTATTTATTTATTTTCACATTGTTTATAGACGCAAGAATATTAAGTTGGCACATTATACATAATATTATGTAATTGTTTTATTTATTTCCAGTTATGTGTTAATTAATAGATGTGCTATGTTATTTATTAAATTATTATAATAATTATACATTACTAAATATTTTCATACTGTCATGTTTCAAAAAAACTTTCTCTTCAAAACTGACAAAAATTTGTTAGAAAATACATTGTTTTTACTTTGTTATAAATGCTTTACTTGTGTGTAAATATTATAATTTTAAAAATTCTACTCGTCAAAATGCATAAACTTACATTTTTAAGCTACGTATACTCTTTGATTTGAAATCTTTATTTTCTGCCTTTATAAAAATATATTATTGTACCTTAGTAGGTAATAAAAATTAGAGGTTTCAAAGCTCATACTGTATTATAAATATTTATATAAAATGTGTGTAGTCAAATAACTAATTTACTATTTTTTTAAAGGCACTTCAAAGAAAAGCCAAATAGATTCTAATATTTATGATATGAGTCAGTTTTCTTTAACATTACTTATGGAAAATTAATTTTATATATGCCATGTTGCATTGTGTCACATGAGAAGTTTTATGAATAAACAACATATTCGATATGGTTTTACATTATGTTTTCGCTATTTTTCATGAATTTCAAGCTGCATTTTAAATAAGGTGCCAAATCAACATCATCAGTACTTTTAACAAAATGTAGATATAATTTACTTATTTTTTGCAATCGTGGTAAAATCTGTTCCGTCAGTTTACGAATTTGATACTTTATTTAATCTCTGTATTCAACAAAGAAATCTGCGTTAGAAGTTAAATGTCTAACACAAATTATTATATCTTGTGGTAAATGCTTCATCACAATAAAAAATAATATATGATAACACTCAAACAAACAGTTTTTTTTAACATATAATCAATTTTCATAATTAAGCAGCATTGAATAATATTTTTAAAAATTAAAATAATTTCAAGATTTTCATTTATTACTTTTTTAAATATTTTATTAATCAACAAATAAACATTGTTTATAATATTTAGTATGTAAGAAAAAGGTATTTTAGAATGAACATATTACAAGTAAATTTTATAGTAATGGTTCATTGTATTATTATTTAGTTTTATTTTTGAAATCAAGCTATTTATATTATAAGTATAAAAAAAGTAATCAAGAATACTATCAGTTGGAAAATGAGTGGCTTTTTTCGTATAATGAGTAAAATATTAATGTATTTAGCAATTAAGATTTGTATCAAAAAACTGTCACTGTAATATTTTTATTTTTTTTGCTTGCAGTTATTCATTATTGTTGATATTTTTAGTGAAATTATTTTTTTTCATAAGTAAAAACTAAAAACAATTTTAATATTTTATTGACTTTAGGTTTGCTTGTGTATTAAAAAAAATTCCAAGATTTCGAGAATCCAGAAAGCAATGTCAGTGTTGGCATATATGTATTTTTTAAATTATTTTACCTAAAATTAATTAAGATACATTTTGCTGTGACAAATTTATTGCAACTTGTTCTCAATAAAAATACATGTGATTGTGGAAACGTAACATAAAAAAACGTATTTTTTATCAATAAATATTCATTGAAACTTTTAAATGAAAATTAGTCGTAAATGAATGTGGCATTTGATTCGTAGTTACTCATTTCATCTAATATTTCATCCTTTTTCAGAACAGGTTTTTTTAACATTTAAATAAAACTTAAATTTATTTAGTTCTTTTGCTATACATACTTAGAATCTAAAGTTCACTTAATTTTATCCATTTACTTCTTCCAAGGAAAATATTAATATCTTCCATTCCATAAAATAAATCTCAACATTTTATTTGGTTTTATATTATAATTCATATTGTTAATTAATCCTTATTTGATGCACAAAAATGTATGCTATTTATATATACGTATATGAATTGTTGATTTACTTACTTCTCATTCATAGTGAAAATATATTTTTTCTAATTCATATTTCATCCAATGGTAAAATTTAAGCTATCTCCCATTTTACTATATCCAGATACAGGTATTTAAAGTAATATCGTTTTATTGAAATCGTTATTTTATTTTCGTAATCTAAGTATTCAAATGTAGACTGACAAGCAAAATGTAAGTAATACATATCGTTGTCAAAACACACTATCAAAAATTTTAATCCTGAAAACAATAGTTGAATGTTTTAACCCTGGAAGGCTTGTTGCATGTTACTTCTGAAAATATCAGATGTATTACTATATGATGTTTTGTTTGTTATTTTTATTTGATGTAAGTTCATGGTAGTTATTATTTATTTTAAAATTAATAAACTGCAAGCCTTTTACTTATTGGCAAACATAAATTTTATCTGGCTAGTTATCGAGAGAAAAATGTTATCTGTAACACTGTATAAGTCAATTAGTATTTCTTTCCATGAAACCAAACCAAAATTACATCTGACAAGCTTATGGCTAAGGTTTTTCTAGGAAAGTTTAAATGAAAGCCAGTTAAAGCTTATGTAGTGCTTATAAGTCGAAGAGGTATTGTATATTGTATATTTCCCGGTTTGGAAATTGAATAAGTATCTTAATATAACGAACGTGATTCGAATTTTCTAAAATTCAACAGTGTGTTGTATTGTATTTACTGTAGTGCCTACAATTATTATGTATGTGCCACAATGTTGAAATTTTTATAATATACGTGACGAGAAGATGGAATTCTTCATTTGATAATGTCATTTAGATGTTAAACATTGCATTTTAATATAAAAAGAAAACTCTATGTCGTACAAGATAATATGTGTCTATGTGTATTAACAAGTTATTCTAAAAGTACCTACATAATAATATTATCAATATTTTTTACTGTAACAAAATGGCTTAGAATAAACTGGAAAATTCAAAGCACTGCTGTTTGAAGTGATAGAAATCCTTTAATAAAACTCTTATAGTGATGTTGAAAATTCGTTCAAAGTTAAAAAATAAATTGTTTGCATTCAACCTAATCCAATTTGACATGACATCTAATTGACTTTCAAATTGGTAAAAAAACGCATTTATTTTAATTCAATAAAAACAAGCAACGGTTAAAAGATTATGGTTGAATAAAACAATTTACTTATCGAAAATTACAATATGACATAATTTTACATCATTGTTTTTTTGTGTAGAAAATGTTTAAATAATTATCTTGCCGATAATTAGAAACACTGCAATCACACCTTAATAAATAATTGTTTATTGAATAACTGGTAGATATAATATTAAGTGGAGAGAATATTTAGGAAAGTTAAATATCTAGATACCATATGTTAATATAAAGTTATTCCATGCAAAGTATTCTTTATTTGTTCAATGCTAACAACAAAATGTTTAATTATTGTTGCAAAATAAGCTAATCAAAGAGTTTATTACATTACAAATATATATAAAATATTAACTAATCAAATAACAAGGTTTAATGGCATAATAAATGATATTTAATTTATTTTTAGTTTGAAAAATAAAATATGCATTGAAATGGTAATTGAATTGCTGCATTGTATTCAACTTTCAGCCACAAAGTTCTCAAAAATAATAATATTTAAATCAATTTACATTACAAATCTTTATTTACAACATTATATCATTATAATGAATACGAAAGACTTTAATCCCTCTCTATTGCACCCTAATTTACAAACTATACACGATGGATAAAAATATAGTTCAGTGACATCTATAAATATCCCACATGGCATCTTATTGCGGACCAGAACCAAACATTCAACGCTTTTTTTTTAAATTCTTCTAGATAAATTTTGGAATAACAATCCATTTAATTTTACGCCCAAATGTTTTTTATTGTTTTTTTTTTTGTATTATTTGCGGCATTGTCAGCCGTATATCATTTTCATAGATGTCAGTATTGTATATTTGAAATTTTTTGAAAATACCCAAAATATTTTTTTTAAATATTGAGGTTTATATGGTGTAGCGAATCGATACCGTTATAAGATAGATTGAATGCTTCATAGCTACGTTAAGAGCGCTCTCAATACCTTTTAATAAGTTCATAACATAATGTGGCCAAATATTTGACATAGACGGTAAGAAAAAATTATCTGTATAAAAAATAATACTGTAGTTTTGTCTTAACGTTTTCACATCTTATCTGTTTAGCAAACAAAAAGAGCTTATATTAACAAAAATAAAAAACAAATCAGAATACTGCTGCAAATCTAGTTAATTTATTTACTAATTCTTAATGAATATTTTATAAGACATATTTATAAAAAAATAACATTGATCAAAATTTGAAGCACTTCACCAGACTTGCAGTATATTTTACTTGACAGATTTATTTCCATTTTCAGAAGCAAATATTTATTTTATAACTTTAATGCTTTTTTCAAAATAATATAGATGTCTTTTTTATAACACTGACTGGTGAAGAACTTCTATATCGATCGTTTAGAAATATTATGGTAAATGTAAATTGGCTTACATATTGTGTGCATGTACCTAAATATGTGTTTTACCAATTTATTAAGGCAAAGTTTTTATGTGGTTGGCAATATTTATGGATGTGTTGAAATAATGACATTTTATAATAATGTAACCAGGTAAATAACTGTTAGTATTTTTTTATTCAAATAGAAAAATGTTTAACATGCGTGAAATTATCAAAGTATTGGAATCATACATTTTTTCACATGAAAATTTCTGAATAAGAGTAACAGTATTTAAAGTAGCAATTGATAGAAAAATAAGCCAAGATATTTTTTTGATTCCTGCCCTTTCTTGTATTTTCTAAAACATATTATAAAAAATATTTTTATTTTAGTTGTGTAGGTACTTCTACATTATTACATTCGAAATTTAAAAAAACAGATCCACATGGAAATAATCAAATAAAATAGTAGAAATGATGTAAATTCCAAAAGATACTTGACTCTAATATTTCAAATGTCCGAAAGATTTGAAACATTCAGCATACATTTGCAGTGAGTATATAAGTTTAATGATTGTAGAAAGAGACCTACTGTTTACTATCCTCAAATATTGATTGAGATCAACAGTGCCATCTGCTTAGAATTTAATTTATTATATTGTATTTGGTGGAAATATTTATATCAACAAATCATGTAGGTACTAAAACTACACTGAATTTATTAAAATTTCAAGTCAACATATTTCAAAAGAATGATGATACAAATAAAATCATTTCGCTGGAAAATTAAAAAATGAATTCGATAAATCATATGTCAACTGCCATCTATGATTGGAACATCAACACTCTTAATTAATAATAAGATTTTTGTCTCTATGATAATATTTGATGGGTATTAAACATAAATGTCTCGAAATTAATATTTCAATGATTAATAATATTTTTGTAAAATGTGATATAGACTAAATTGATATCTATATTATGGATTATAGACGGCTTTGCCAAATATTTTACGGGCATGTTTCATTATTTGGCATTCTAAATATTCAAGACCCTGCATGATTTGATGTCTAATAGTGATCATTACAAGTAAGAAAGTTTAATATAATGCTTGATTCAAATGGAAATGAAGTTGGAAATGGATTTAGCTAAAATATGAAGGCAATTTATCATTAATTTTAATATTATCTCAAAACTTAACAATACTAATTCATTTATAAATTTATAAATGTTAACCTCCATTATATTGACAAACTATAATCAAATTTAAAATAATAATGGCATTTACACAATCATAATAATGTTATTAGTTTTTTGAATGAATAGTATTAAATTAAATTTCAGATTCTTTGACTACTGCAATAATTTGTCATAACTTCTTTCCAACAATAAGTAATAATTAATTAAACTTATTTCAGTGTTGAATTTTATTGAATTTGAGTTCGTTAGATTATTAATGTTTATTGTTTACATTATTTGTACCATTCTATAAATTAAGTTGTCACAAAAAATATATTTTTTATATACCATTAGATGACTCCAAAAATTCGTTTACATATTTAATGTTTTAAAATTATTAGCTTATACTGAACACAGAAATAAGATCAAAGTTTATTACATTTTAAATTTAGGCAGCAGTTGAATTATTGATTCACTCTAGTCATATTTGAAATAAAGTGAATACCTAATTGAAAAGTGGATAAAATTTAAATTTCAACCATGACATAATTTTATGATTTATTATAAAACAGACTGTAATAATAGTAATTTTTTTATTTTATTAATTTCTGTCACAATCTCATATCAGAATAATTATTAACCATAGACTCAATGGCACCACATAAGCGCACAATTTATCAAGTTACTTCTACAACTGCTGATGAAGAATTGAGTGGTCCCTAAAAATCAAAGAGTTAAAAATTGATCCAAATAATATAATTAACATAACAACCGATGTATCAATGAAAAATATAAATTCCACTCGATTGGCTAGCCACCTTTAAAATTGCCAATACGGCGGCACTCAAGCGCAAAGGGTTTTAATATCTATTAATAATTTAGTCCAAAATTAAAATTGTGTTTTATTGTTTTATATTATTATACTCTGTATATTTAATAATTATTATAAATATAAATGGTAAGATTCACAGAAAATAGGGAAATGCTGTAATTAATTTATAGATTCTTTCTGATCCATTGGTTGATTTTTAATGGATGCTACACTATTATCTATAAAAATTTATTGATAAACTGTTGCGCTATAATTAAAAATTGACAAATCACTTCCCGTTATGTTTTTTAAAAGTTAGCAGTCAAATAAATGAAAAACTCAAATGTGTTTTGTTTTGGTGTGTTTTGGTAAAAATGTGTAAGAATGAAGCAGCAGAAAATTGTAAATAAATGTTATATTAGTAAAAATATAGACATTAGAGATTTTATTGAAGATGGCAAAATGAAACATTGTATTAGAGAAATAGTAAAAAAATGAAAATAATTATATATTATATTATTACTAATACATCATTACGCAAAATATATTATATTACATATTATACTTTAAAAGATTAGTTTGATATGTTAGATATGTCAGGCATTATAATATTTATTATATTATATAATGAATTATGACATATTATTACATAACATGAATTATGTATGGAATATTACTGTGGAAACTTATTTCCTAATAAAACAAAAATGTATTTCAGTTAAATCTGCGTTTATTTATTGTTACATTTTATTTACGCTTCAGTAAAAAATACACATTACATGCATGAATAATACTCTTTTTTTGGCCATATCTGCTTCCTTTATTGTTGAGTAAATAGTCTCTATACGACACTTCAAAAGTTTCATTCCAGTTTTCATTATGCCAGCATCGTTTATTTCAGCCAAATACATCCTATGGACATTGCCAACGGCCACAGTGTCATCACTTGTAAGAAGAGGTAGGCAGGCTTGGAGGTATCAACAACATAGACAATTCCAAAGTGACTCTACAACCACTGACTGAACAGTGTCTTCACTAAGGTAAAGCACATTACCCATAATATTAAATGCGAGGATTTACAATCATACTTCAATTAACAGCTTGATATTAGTTGTATATTTTCAAAACAGTTGAAGCTACGCTTGATTGCTTATGTATGACTTTAAGAAAGAAAACCATCACATTGCGTCATTATTCCTTTATCACTAACACACAATCATAAATTTAAAATTCAATTATATTTCTTTCATTTCAACAACCTTGTTTAAAAATTCTAACATGAATTTTATTATATCACTGGTGGGTAATTGACAAAACATTGTAATATTCAAAGATAATATTGTCAAAGAAAACATTAATTTTTCTTAGAAATCAAAAATTTTAGGCTTTAATTTTCATATATTTGGGGAAAATGGTAAATAAAACATGATATTTTAACATAAAAAAATAGTAATATATTTGATTGAAGCATTTTATACAATCTTAGATTGGTGAATTAAAAGAATTCCGTCACAAATATGTTTTAGATGTAAAAGAAATTATTATAGCTCTTTGATTGTATTTATGACACTGTTATTAAAATTTCTGATCTGATCTAAAACTGATCAAACACAGAACATTCAAAATGAAGCAATAATCGTAGCATAGATCAATTCATGATGTGTTAGATCGTTGTAGTTGGTATCATGATTTGATTAATATTGATTAATTTTTATTGAAAAGTCAAGGCTATCAGGCTTTAGGCTCGGTAGTGACAGCTTCTACTGGAGTGGCAGTGGAGGTTGGCATCGGAGGATACTCCAGCTGTACTCCCTCTTCGCATTTGAAGATCGGACAACAAAAGGGGAATGAAGCAGTCTTGTTGGACTTTTCTGGAAATAAAAACAACATTATCAACGTATGTACTCAAATTTTGTTGACTTTAGTGTTGAATCGATAAATAAGTCAGATTCGACTTAATGATTACCTTTCCTTTTTTTTTGTTATCATATCCGCTGTCGATTTGAAGCATATGGCCTTAGTTGCCCAACCTTTAAGAAGGATAGGACTAGTAGTTAACTAATGTTCTATCTAGACCACGTATATCAGTGGCGTGCCGTCCATACATGCGGTAGATGCGGCGCATGCCTTAAAATTCTGAAATAAATAGTCTTTTTCTTACGATTGTTATGTTTTTAAATCTTAATTGTACGTAGTGATGAAATAAAACTCCTTCGATGTACTACACTTATGCACTACATTCTCACATTTTTGGAACCTGAATGACGCGTTGCTTCGTTATATTCGACCGTGGGCGATATCTAAAATGCGCGTTACTACGTCTGGTAAAATTCGTTCGAAATGCGTTGGCAGGTTTGCATTTATCACGCATGCGCAATGATGTCGAGTCCAATCTCCACTATCACGTATGTCGTATTTATGATAGTTTTGCGTGAATGCATGCACTTTAGATTTTGCATTTGTATCTATATTTTTTCGTTAGTATTCTGATTTGAATTGACAGATAAATCGTGTTTGATTTATTACTACCGTCAATATTGATAAACATAGAAACAATGAAAGTTTATTTTTTATTGAAATCCTGAAATCCACTCCTCGTTTTAATATTCAAACTAAAACACGAGCATTCAATAAATACTTTAATAACTATGAGGTGCATGAAAAAAATACATTGATCTGTGGATATGTTCAGTTATCGGAGTTATTTTGCTGGCTACTTTTATTATTTTGGCAAGTACACACTTTAACTATTTTATTTTGACTTTATGGGACTCACGAATGAACTTATTTATATTTATTCATCACCATGCTTTTACGTTAAGTCCATTAAAAGATATTTTAGTGGAAGAATTTAATTCATTAAAATTAATTTTTACATATCCTCCACCAGCGCTTCTGTAGAGAGATCATTTTCTTCAATGAAACGAATAAAAATTCACTATAAATAGTCAAAGCGAAGAGAGATTTACTTACTCTTGCAATAATGATAATTGAAAAAAACTTTTGGAACAGGAAAATAAATTTAATGATGCGGATATTGATGTATGTTGTAAGAAAGACCATAAAATTGAGTTTCAAAATCAAGATAAATGTTGCTTATTTTCCACCCTCACAACGTGCCTCATATCAAAGGTCACCGCACGCCACTGCTGTATATGTACTTCAAACGTTAATCCATAAATTAGTCCACAAATCCATTTATTTTGCGTAATCTATTTACTCTAGGGATTAAAGGGTTAGGGATGTCATTTTTCATAACAACTAAGTTTATGTGATTATTGAATTAAATAGCGATATCGATATCGATACCTCAGTTCGAAAGTGTAACATTAAAAGAATATAATATTAAAATAGTTATGTTTACAATATTATAAAAACAAAAGCATGCTTTTTTAGATGATCCTATAATTTCATTAAAATCTACAAAATGTAGATGAACAGCAAATGATGAAGTCTGCCCAAAAGTTTGTTTATTTACTAATTATCTCAGAACTATGCTTTTTGAGTTGTTAAACTTTGGAACTTAGGTACCGACATTTATTATAAAAGATAATTAAATTTACCTTCGTCAAGTTGGCACTTGGGGTTTGGTAGTGGTGCAGGTCCGCAGTCTTCAACCAACTCCAAAAGCCTTGGAGGTGTGTCTTCGGAAACGATGCAGGTGGAACGACCACAGAATGATCCCAGTTCCCAGCTGTCGCCTGGTTTTACTGTGGTGCAGAGTGTTGAGGCGAAGCATAATCCAGGGAAATCTTTAAAAATAATAGGATGGATATTATTCTGGCAATTTTTCATATTTACTACAATACTGACAAAATGGCGTTAGAAGTTTGTTTTAATCTAATTGTGTATACACAAGAAATAATGAACACGTTCAATAGACAATAACGTTTTTAGAGGTTAGTTTTGTAGCATCAATGGTCTTTGTAAAAAGGTAAGATGGCCTGTTGGAGGAAACTATACATTGGGTACAATGCTAGAATCTATTTTTTTGGTCTTTTTCATTTACTTGGTCTAGTGAGCTCATATTTTAAAACTCAGGTATCCGTTTCTTGCATATTATGGAACATCTATCAATTATAATAAATAATACATTCATATGAAAATTATGTTTTGAGGACTTCCAATACATATTTATTTACCATTTCCGCTCCAAATGTGGATCATATGGACTCCTAATGGAGGTATCTCAAACGAAGCTTTTTCTACCAGAACTGCTTCTTTCTCAGTTGCTCAACCCCCCTTTTTCGAAAAGAGTAAAGATAGAAGGATAGGGTTAGGTCAGAACTAGTGGTTAACTAATCACTCTCGCTACGACCCGTTTTTAGGATGAGATAGGCGGGAGGGAATTCTATACATTACAAAAATCCAATTTACAAAACTGTCCTTACCGAAACGACGTTAAATATTTTTTATCACAAAAAAGTGAATTTATTAATACATTACTCGTCATGCTCAAAAGTTCTAAAGAATATTCCTAATCGAAAAATAACTCATTTTTTGCAAAAATGTCACTTACTCTCTTTTGGTTTCACAACTTAGATATTAACTTTAATCAAAGTCTGAAGATGCTTCTTAAAGAGGCGAAACGCGTCACGTTAGTGATAAAACAAGTGGAATAACTAGTTATCAATTTTAATTTTATTTTAAAAATGAACTACCACAAAGTTACCGCCGAATCCATAGAAAATAGGGAACCAACTGAATTATTGATTAATATCTTAAAATCTATTTATGTTTTCTATATTATTTTTAAGTAGTAATAGAGTTGTATTATTAATAGCCATAATATTTAATAGTTTTCACATTCACAAAATTAACCATTTAAAAATATATTGTAATGTAGAACATACAACTTTTTAAACAACTATTAAAATAGAATAAGTATTCCCTTCAATTATTGAAAAAAAGAAATAATTACTTTATAAGGTTTGTACAATGGCAACTTTAAATGAATTACGACAACGCGGCTAGACCAACCAAAAGTAATGCCGTGATATGCGAAACTGAACCAATTATAACGCACGGAATAGAAATGCGAAAGAGAGTCCTGTGAAAGAAGAGAATTAAACAGACATTTCAGGCTTGACGTTCAACCTTGGAGCTGGTCCTCCAAGGACTACTCAACCGAGCAGTGCATTGATGGAAGTCAACCGATCCTGATGGAGCAGCAGCATCTTTAATCAGTATCGTTTTCAGATATTTTTTTTTGTATTTAGATGTTGTAAATTTAGCCATAGTCACCTCATATGTTGTGCGTCTTGCAACATTTAAATTTAAATTCATTTTTTCGGTCATACACGGGTTTCTTTAACTTGCTACTGATGACGTTGTATTTGTGTTTAATCATTTTATATTAAATGTGATTTGATACCCGTCATTTAGTATTTTATTTTTTGTTTGAAACGGTGTTTTCAGGCTGGCGCGCATTCTTTTACCTTGTTTACCATTATCAACATTTTTATTTAGGGCATTTTCAGTCATGTCAACCTTTTAATATCTCTAGTAAATGCAAAAGGGTACTTACATAACCACGTCGTGAGTTTATTGTCACAAGTTCTTGCGTATCGATGAGCTAGCTTTTAAATAATAATTAATGATCGCTTACAGTGCGAAGAAGTATGAAACATTTTTTTTAAATCTATACTTAAAATCAACTTTCTTCAATATTTATACAAAGCGGAATCTTATTTAATTATAACTATAATTATACTTAACTTCACTTTTTTAAAAATACAAAACATTAGACTCCTGAAGTACTTAACTAACTTCTTTCTTTATTTATGCATCGGAGTGTTGAATTTATTTATTATATTTTAGCTGTTTATTCTTAACTAGCCAACGTCTTTAATTCTCATGATTTAAACATGACAATGTGCAAATTTTGAGGTTTAATATCTCCATTTGGCAAATTTGCAGTTCGTTCCCTTATCTTTATCCAATTAATGTCGATATTTATTTAATTATAATGCTTTATAGAACATAGACATTCTCAGTCTAATTCCATTTTGTAACAAATTTTGAAATGGCGTACAGTAATTAAATAAAAATTCGTTGTTTTAAAAGTGCACAACTTACTAACTAATCTAAAGGCAAGACAGCATTGCGTACTAAGGTGCGATGGTGCATGCAATAATAATAATATATATTGCGGAATCTTACGGCAACCATGGAAAAAGAAAAAGTTTCCATTCTGTTTGGGTCCCATTTGAAACTGGGTGAAATATCATAATAATAATTATTATTAACTAGTAAGTACGATTGTCACAATGCCACTCAAAGAAAGAAAGAGTTTGTGATTTAATTCTGTTTATTGAAGAGGTTTTGGATTAGAGGTCTGCACGAGCTGAAATTTCATAAAATTACTCGGTCCGAGCCCGTCATCTTCAGATCCGGCCCGGCCCGAGCCCGAGTCTCAATATCACACTTGTTACCCGAACCCAACCCGAAACCCAGATTTATTCTTCTCATCCCAAAAAAATCGCGATTTATTTTATAGTAATTCACTTATACTTTTCAAACAATATTTGTTATTGTATCCATATTTTCAACGATATTCATATCACACGTGAAATAAATTATTTAAGTTATGAAAACTATTGCCTCATGGGTGAACATAGTACGAAATATTTTTCTTAAATTTTAATTCTTTACCCGGGCCTGGCCCGAGCCTGAATCTGAAATATCTTTTCCAGGCAGAGGCCAGCCCACGGGCCGGGCCGGGTAAAGGTCCGTGGGCCAAGCCCGGACCCGTGCAGACCTCTATTTTGATATACAATATTTTTTGTTTTTCCGTCTGGTTCAGAGATGTCGCTAGTTGTACGTATTTGATTCTTTTTTTAGATTTCAGGTTTAATTTTTTTTTTCTTCAGAAACCTTCATGGGTGTGCGCACAACCACTCACCAAAGGTTTATCGAAATCGAATGAATGGTAAAGGAATGCATAAAGGACAAACAAACAAACATACAAATCTTCAGTTTTATATATATATTGATTATTTTATATTTGATTTGAGTAGTGAAATCCGTAACATAACTTGGAAATTTGAAATAGTAGATAAATTTATTAATGTCGTCCCATATGTTAATTATGTATGTCATTATCTAGCGGTGTAACAACCGTGAAGCGTATCCACAGTTTTTTTTCTTAATTGAGAGTAACTAAGGAGCCATTGCCAAAGGCTTTGTAGCGTGCTATTAAGTGCGCAAAAAATCCCGTTTGACGCCGCAATTCAAAGGCCTGGTAATTTGCTTTATTCGCCACCAAGTCAGCGTGACCTATCAGTCCACTGAAAGGTTTGACTGACTTGCGTAGTTCTTCTTTTCTTCGTGCATTAAATGACATTCCCATCGGACGTGCTCAGCATCCTGTTTCGTACAACAGAAAAATTATTGTATAAAATTTTCCATTTGGGGAATTCAAACCTAACATCACATAACGGAGCAGAAAGAAAGCCTCACGCCCTACGCCAACTACAGTAATCGACCGACCACCATCTATATTTATATATAAATGAATGTCTGTTTGTTGGTTTGTTGGTTTGTCCGGATCTTATAGGCTCCTAAACTACTCAACCGATCGCGACAAAACTTTCAGGAAGGACTTATTGTGATCATGCCGGGAAATATTATATAAAATAAGTGTTTGTTTGTCCTTTACGCGTTCCTTTACCATTCATACGATTTCGATGAAACTTCGGTGAGTTGTTGTGCACACACTCGTGAAGGGTTCTGAAGAAAAAAAATTGAAAAAAAGAATCAAATACGTACATACAGCGACATCTAGGAAAAACCTTCTGATTTATTCGTGTACGCACCAGACGAAAAACAAAAATTTTGTGTTATAACAAGTGTGATATTGAAACTCGGGTTCGGGTCGGGCCAGACCTAAAGATGATGGGCTCGAACCGGGTAAATCTATGAAATTTCGGCCTGTGCAGACCTCTAATCCAAAAGCAGTTCAATAAACAGAATTAAAACACAAACCCTTCTTTCTTTGAGTGGCATTGCAGTGCATGCCGGGTACTCACGAGTTATTAATATTTTTGGACGTACTTAACATAGTGAAATATGCGAATAAACCTAAATGAAAAAACACAACTTTCATATAAATGTATAAATAAATCATTCGTGATATTTCGATGAGGCTTAAGATTAGTAAAATAATTTTAAATGCACTGAACAGCTTTGTTTGTCACGAAGCTGTTCAAAAAAAAAAATCAAATAACATGAACTATAAAATTTTATTGACAGAACTTCAATAGACAGAAAGATATATTTCATTGTGAAAAAAAATGTTTATAGCTGAATTGACACTGTGTTATGATATTCATTTCCATTAAAAATAGATATTATTATGTCAAATTGTAAGTATTATCAAATTTATTATACGATGACAAAATCTTTAAAGTGCATTTGAACCGGTTATTTATTAGTAATAGCTTCAGCAAAAATTTTACGAAACTTTTCCATAAGTGAAACAGAATTAATTCAAATAAATTCATAGCTCTACATTATTCACCAAACTTCCCTGCAATGATTTTCATTTTTAAATTTTTATGTAGTTTTGGAAAAATTTCAAATTCATTTTTACACCAATCGATGCTTACTATTTTTTATAATAATATACAGTATGAAATCGAAGATCAAGCTGTAAAAATAATAAATTATGTATGGTGTCAGGTTTTTTTTTTTAATCCATGTCCGCTCCTAACGTGGAGCATATGGCCTCCTAATGGAGGTATCTCAATAGAATTTTTCTATGAGAACTGCTTGTTACTCAGTTGCTCAACCTCTCTTTTTTTTCAAAGAGAGTAGGGACAGGACTAGTGGTTAGCTAATCGCAACGCCCCGTGAGGATCGGATGGGTGAGAGGGAGTTTTTTAGACACCACAAACACGAACAGAAATTCATAAATCGATTAAAAGATCAATTTATGAAAACTGTCGGCACCGGGATTTGAACTCGAGACATACGTAGCTGTAGCCAACGATGCTACCAACTGCGCCACCGAGGTCTATGGTTTTAGGTACATAAGTAATATTGTAAATATAATTTTTAGTTCAATTTAAAAAAAATCATTAAAAAAAAAATACCGCTAGAAATGGATTATTAATAATACTTTCAATACGTGTTCTAAATGCATATATATTTTATTATTTTTAAAAACTATTTCCGCTCAACAACTCAGTTCCCAAAAACAATGCTAATAACAAACGTAGAAAATAATTTTGCCACTAAACCCCCCTTTTCTTACATGCTATATTACCCAATGAAAATATCTAACGCTGTAAGGGTAATCATTTTACATCGGTTTTAGGTTTAAAAATTCTGACCCGGCCATTTGATGTAAGACACTAGTATATTGAGACTCCCTACCTATAATCCCGTATCTGCAAACATGAGAATTTTCAGGAGTGCATTTCAAAAATTTATAGCGCAACTCACCATTTAATGTTTTCGATAAAAAACAGTTTTACTGTCTCCCGAACAATTTCAATTTTGAGAGTTACATCAATTTGCCAAAACACCGTCGATTATATTAATGGGCGTTCACTGCGTAGAAGAAGGGTCAAAAAACTTGATGATTTAATTTATTTTACTCTCATCTTTACCTTCAATTATACACCAACCATCGGACTTTGTTTATTTAAGTTGCTTTTTAACAGTATAATTTGAATGTCAAAACCAGTTTATTCATTAGTTCATGAATGCGAAATAACAATTTGTATAAAGTGTCGTTTAAATATTTATCTTTGAAATGGACTGTAGAAAGTTGTTTTTTAACATAATCGTTAACAATGAAAGATGACCATTAGATATTTCAAGATTACAATTCACTTTTCTATTGCCAATAAATTATTCTGTCAATCAAAAGAGAATTGAAAGTTTTCACTGCAATTTATTTGTTTATTTTTTGCATTCCTAATGGATGACTTCATAATCATGAAAGTTATACTGACAACTTATAACAGAGATTGTCAAAGTTTGCATCGCAGGGGTATTCTAATTTTTCAATAATTTAAGTTAATAATTATTATTAAATGCAGCGTTTATGCATGGAATCAGTGGTTGGTTTGTATAATCTTGTAGATGTCTTAACTATTTATAAAATAAAGCGTGTTCAGTCGATTTAATATTTTGAAATGGTTTGCTTTTAAAATAATTATTATACCTGGCAATTACAATATCGACGGCGTTTTGGTAAATTGATATAACCCTCAAAAAATACGAAAATGAGTTAATGATTGGATCTCATTTTAAAGACGACAGAGCAGGTCTCGGCCAAATGATGTAAATAAGAAAAATAAATTGACCATTTTTCGAAAGATAAACATCATTCTACATTGATTTTAGGTTTGCAAATTCTGACCCGGCTACGTGACGTAAGCCACTATTGTATCAACACTATACGTATAATACCACATCTTCAAACACGAGGATTTACAAGAGTGCATTTCAAAGATTCATAACACAACTCACCATATGATGTTTTCGATAAAAATTGTTTTTACTCTCTCTTGAACAATTTCAATTTTGAGGGTTACATCAATTGGCCAAAACATCGTCGATATAATACTGCACTAAGTCTAATATACTGATCAGAAAACAGATAATATAAGCCGATTTTATTTAAAATACAATTGTATTCCCTTTTTTTATTATTGTAAATCTGACACTATTTCGTTTTTTTCTATAAGTATAACCCACTTATATTGAGATGTCATTTCTGTGCACTTTCCCCCCACCTCCACCCGTTATGTGCCTTCCATAACGCAATAACGATAAAAAAATTAATCAAATTCTCATATAAAGAGCAAACCGCATATTAAACTATTGCATTGCATTACATGCACTGTTATTTTCTTATGATATGATTTTGAAGGATAGTGGCGTTTTTACTTGTATACAACTCAAATATATTGTGATCTATAGAGATACAAAGATGACATAAAAAGTCGTGAAGTAAACTAATTATCGTTGTTGCAGTAATGGTGGACTTACGTAACTATCTTACTAGCGTAAAATGCTTGATAAATACAACACGACCTAAAAAAATGCATTTAAAATATCCAATAACACACCAAAAATAGGTGTTTTAATTTGGCTTACAATTAAGTGCACTTTTGTTTAGATCGTATTCACTTTCATAAAAGAAACCTTCACTTATAACAAATACATTCTACAAAAAACAAATTCATTCACTAAAAATAAAGTGATTACACATAATAAAATATATTTTAACATTGAATAAATATATTAATTACGCGTACGAAAAAATATTTTCACAAAAATAGATAAAATAGCTTTCACTCAATATAAATAATCGCACTTTGAAATCGATCTTTGAATAAGCTGTAATGAAATGTCACTTATTTTTTCTACATACCTATATTGTCTTTGCTCACGCATTAGAATAGATTACACAAACCAAACCAGATCAACCCGGCTTGGCGGGGTCCTTTGCAAACAGTAAGGGTCGCGTTTCTACCTAAACCATCAATTGTATCATGGCTTGAGAGCCGGTTGCACTTAGCGGTGGCGGGATGGTTTTCCAACCCCCAACTTAAGTATCGGTCGTAAAAATCGCACGTTGTGTTTTTAATTTCGAAACTTCGTATTGTACAACCAATTGGCGTGTTTGATTGATTGAATCACCCTGGAGGTTGAAAAATTAGGATTAATTTTTCCTCGGTTTCCGCACCCCGCCCGTAATATGATATCACCTTGTATTTATGTTGGCAAAATATTTTAATTTGCATTTTATTTCGGTTTTTTAGAATATAAAAATAGTATATTTTAATTTCATTATTGAGAAGTGTTATGAAGATAAATTGTCATTTTTATTATTCTACATTATATTTACGATCCGAATAATTTTATAGGTAACACAAAGATTAATGTTGATCATTTTATATTGATGATAATGACATCTTAGATACATAAATTTAAATCATCTGATGCAATCTAATTTTATTTAAACTTATTCAAAATATCTCACTGTGCTATATTATGAAACTACGATAAAAACCAACTCGTTGCATTCTTTTACTTGAATTTACTTATGAATGTTTTGGCTGTTGAGAATGCATGTATAATATATTATAATATGTGTGTTATAAATGCGGTGGAAAACTTATCATTAACAGTTATTCAGTTTGGACCTAAAACATTCTTTAGTAAATATACGTCTATTATTCCATGCTTATTACTGACGAAATTATCTAAATATTCTAAAATCTGTGATTTTACGAAGGTCGAAAAGCAAATAAAAGAGTTTTTTTGAGATTTTTGTCCAAAATTTTGTGTCAAATTAGTGACACAAACACTGATTTGAATAATTTCAAGGTTTGAGAATATTCTGCTTTCATGGTTTGGAAAATATTTTTCGTATAAAATTCACTTGACTTCATAAGTGACATTTTTTAATACGTTGTCTATTCCTTATCTGGATCGTCAATACTTTATGACTTACATTTAAAAGCACTTTAATTGAGATCATATTCACTTTCATAAAAACAGCCTTCACTTATAACAAATACATTCTACAAAAAACAAATTCTTTCACTAAAAATAATGTGATCCCACATAAATAAATATATTTTAACATTGAAGACACACATCATACTTACGAAAAAACATTTTCACATAGATAAAATAGCTTTCACTCAATATAAATACTCACACTTTGAAATCGATAGTTGCACGAAGCTGTAATAAAATGTCACTTATTTTTTTACTTGCCTATATTGTCTTTGCTCCACACATTAGAATACATTACACAAACCAAACCAGATCAACCCTAACATAACCTACCACACCTTAACTCACTTTGTTAAAATAATCCATGACTAAGTGGAAACTATTAAAATCAAGTTTCATAGATTGACCTTTCAATCGATTTATGGATTTCTGTTCGTAGTCTGAGTCCTCCCTCTCACCCATCTCATCCCTACGGGACGTAGCGAGAGCGATTAGCTAACCACTAGTCCTGTCCTAGCGATATCCCTCTTCGAAAAAAAGAGAGGCTGAGCAACTGAGTAACAAGCAGTTCTCGTAGAAAGTTTTTGTTAAAATACCTCCATAACTAGATCATATGCTCCACATTGGATGGGAGTGGACATTTTAAAAAAAGTGCAAACTATCGAAACAAAAGTTCAAGTGTACCAATTGAATACTATCTAACACAAAGTGAAATTATTTAAAACCCATACTTTATTAGCATTCCCCTAAAATACTGATATATGAAAAAATATATAGATATATTAAAAATAACTTTTTCTTGTCGTATGTTCATGGAATTTTCATTTTATTACATTTCAAATACATACAGTATAAATGGTTCTCTATACCTAATATCTTTTTTTCTTTCGTATATTATATATCATAAAATTTTATTTACAGTATTTAATTCAAATATAAAATTATCGAAAAAAAATTTAAATTAAAAATGATGTAAGGTGAAATTTTTATAATGAACATATCGGTAAATGAAACTTAATAGCAATTCAAAGAAGTTAACGCGGTGTGGTTACCTCATCGAGATTCTTGATTTTATAAAAAAATTGATTTCTAACATGAATTAAATTTCAAATATAAATTAATAAATAATAATTTTATTTCATTTCAACATCCGAAGTGAAAACAATGTAAAATATGTTAGACATATTATTATTTACTATGACTTATTTACGTCTACATCAAAGGATTAGCAGTAATTTACAATTGCATTATGAATATGTGATTTTATTTAAATATAAATTTATGTGTATATTTCTCAATTTTTATTTTAACAACATGACCGTTTTCGCTAAGCTACTGAGTGATTTCAACTTATATTTACTAATTCAGCTCACTAGCTAGTGCTTTTTACATTCATCAATTGCTGAGCGAAACTCGTCCAGTTTATAAAAATTGTGAAATAATATGTAATATAAATAATTTTATCGTATAAATATTATATTTTAATGTCATTCTACCAAAGATTGACAAATGTTTAAAATATAGATTATTTTATTCCAAAACTGAGCAAAAAAATACTTTTACTAACCTCTTAAAACGTCACCCGGAATCAGCAAAACCCTAAGGT
The DNA here is from genome assembly GCA_022494535.1 of Himalopsyche phryganea. Lineage (NCBI taxonomy): Eukaryota > Metazoa > Arthropoda > Insecta > Trichoptera > Rhyacophilidae > Himalopsyche > Himalopsyche phryganea. The sequence goes on along the minus strand of JAGVSL010000125.1, from coordinate 2,192,587 downwards.
GCTTAGCTCTTTCATCATTGGGATCAAGCTTAGGAACTTCTTCGATAGCCTCACCTTCAGTGTTTACGAATCCAAAAAGGGCCAACGACACAAAGAAAAATAACGGAGTATACTTCATATTTTCGTATTTTATTTTCGTAATTTACACGACAGAAAATTAACACACTTTTCGGTTGAGCTTTCGAAAGCTTTCTGACTAACTAAACTTTGTGTCTACTCTTTTATCACTGAACAATTCAATGATTTGTCGAGTTATTTGTGAGGAGTGTTCACTGATAATCCATCTAAGCTCACAGAGTAAAATTGAAAGTGTTTTATAGACTGGTTTAAGTGTAGATTTTATAGAGGAAGGGGAATCCTCGTGACAGTGGAGGGACATCCCGATGTGATAGAGATGAAAATGTATTTTATTTTACATGAAATATTTTTTGTGACTATTTGTCAATGTTTAATTTTATATTAAAAATGAACTTCCATAAAGTTACCGCCGAATTCATAGAAAATATAATTCTCTATATAAACTTATGGGAAAAAATTTGAAAAAACAAAAATTTAGGCGATACCAAGTGGCGGCAATAATATTACGAGTATCCTAATGGGATGAACTCTGTAGTAGCCTAGATGAAAGTGCTCCAATTGGATATCAGAAAGTGTTATATTCAAGTCTCGGCAAACTTTATATTTATGAAATGTTTAATTTTTAATTATTTTACATTTATAACCTTTCACATGGGAGTGTGCTTTTTCTTTTTTTATCGGGCTGATTTTAAACGGCTTTGTGAATAAATGGTGATATCCATATTTCTGATGCATTGGCAACACATTTCGCTAAATGTTTTTCTTGTACGCTTGCACAATTATGTTATAATGTTTTTTTCATGCGAAGCAAATAAAATTGACGCTACGCTGCTAACAGGTGAGATCATGTTATCCCAATCTTTAGACCATCTAAAAATCTTCTTTAGATTGTTAAAAGGTTTATCATATATTTTTTTTAATTTAGGGCTTACAAGTGAGCAAATAATTATAACGTAACATACGCTGCCGTTTACAATAACAAAGCTAGAAAAAACAAATCACAAGGGTTAAAGTTTAATCAAAGCCTGTGACACATAAGTCCAGCGTCTTTCTGTTCTTTAGTAAGTAAAAAGTTCTTTAGTAATCTTTATTTCGAATTGCATAATTAAAGATATTTAATATTTTGGAATAGATCTGCTGCCAACCTTTGCGGTCGACGGGTAGTGAGAAACTATTGTCGCCTGCTGTAGAGTGTGAGGTAGTCCGGTTTCTATGACGTTCGATCGCGTTCTGTCTATCGCCTGTTTTGGTGTATGGTATGACGCGTTCTGTTGGTGTCTCTGCTCTCTCCAGTGTTGGTAGCTCGTCGGTGTTGTATTTATTCGTTCCCCCACACTTCTATCAATTTTATGACAATTTAAAGTTGTTGTTAGTTCAGAAACCTTTTATAAGCAAAATTATTGATAAAATACGTCCAAAAGGACGATTTTTTTAAGAGAGCAAAACAAAGTTAAATCCTTAAGTAATTTTTTCAGCAATAATGATTATACCTACTCTACAAAAGGATATCATTTATACTGTTCTTATCAGCAATGTTTAGATTTATGACCAAATTTCATTAAAAAAAGAGTTAATTGATTAGCATTTCTAGGGCCATTAAAATATTTTTTTAGTAAGAAATTTTATACTATTAGGACCAGAAAATAATAATAATTACATCACATTAATTTCAGGTATAAATGAGTCTTATAAACCCATAAATTTATTACAATTTTTGTAGAGTATCTGCAATGTATACTGTTAAAGTGTTTGGAATGTTTTTCGTACTTATGTAAAATGATCAAAATTTTATTAGAGTTATCATTCTCATAGAGTCATATGTCCAGTACACTCATCGTAACGGTTTCACTTAATTTTAAAATTAACTATAAATATTTATTAAGTGACGTAACGATTTCCTTTTAAGAATGTAAATAGAGCAATGTAATTGCACAGTTAAATTATAATTGCAATCATTCAGACAAGGGCAGGTAATGAATTACTATAGTAGTTTATATTCATTGTAGGCTGGGCTTTTTTTTAATTCAAAAATGTTGAAGTCACTTGAAAAACTAATATTACCGTAAAAACATTAACAAAGTTCAAATTATATATTGTATTTGTACTCAAAATAATATTATATTACATGTCAATACGACACGCAAATAAAAAATGAGAATTTTTAAAATTTATTGATATCACACAACAGATATAAAAATTTTACCTTTTTTACACTCCTCTGTGAAATTGTAGTTGGTGTAGTTACTAACCTTAAATTCTATGTTGAGAGAATCCGTATATAAATGTGTATTTAATACACCAAAATTCATAAATAATATGACGTATACCTACTATAAAAATATTGATATGATAATTTTCCTTATAGTTTTGAATACTGGTTTACTAAATATTTAAATTAAATGTCATGGAAAGTCTGAGAATCACAATCATCTATCATGGGTCATCGAATTTTATAAACATTATTGATAAAGTATTAATATTTTATTAAAATCAGTTTTTAGGAATGTTGAATCACAAATGCTGAAGCCCGAAAAATTTGTACAAGGCAACTGAGACTTTGAGAGCACACCATTTGAGTCATTTTGAAAACTTTGCTCCAGACATTAAAATTATTTCACCTCTAATGATATAAATCAATAATTTATCTTAAAACCATGACAAACAATTTGTTCTAAACTTTCAATTGGTTACTACGTTTACACAGCTCATTTGATAAAACTCATTTTCAATCAAACAAAGATAAGCTAAGTAATCAGTTGTCCAAAGCAAATATAAAAGATTTTACTTATGGTATTTTGCATCAATGCATCATTTGAGTCCATATACAGTCAGCAAAAATTACAGTTTTTTTAGAAGTTTCCCCGTTTATCATGAATCTATGTTTACTCATAAAGGTAGCTGACCACTTATAAAACAACAAAATTTAATTTTTACTGCTTCCACATTTTTTAAAATTATTATAAACAGGACCGCTTTTGCTCATCCTAGCAAGGTTATTTACAGGGACCCGAACCGAAAACCGTAAAAAACCGCTACTTTTGCCTGAACGAAAACCGAAACCGAACCGATATTTATTTCGGTTTTATTAACCACTTACGAGAAAATTTTTCGCTGATAATAAATTGTATTTTTATCAGTTGGTAATGCTAGCGATGAACGAAACCGGTCCTGATCATTATAAATATGTGGAAGTAGTATAAACAAATTGTGTTTGATTTTTAAAATATAATGTCTTTCCATCAATAATTGACAGGTAACCATGAGCTAAGGTTATGGTTTAGTACCAAGTATTGAGGTGTATTCTATTATTGAATAATAATTATAAAGCATTATTATTATTTTACTGCCCTCTGTGAATAAAAGGTAAAACTAAATAACAAAAAACAGAATATTTTAATGAAGTTCTAAGATTCAATTCGGTTATATTATTTTTTTTAAAGTACTGCCATCTAATGATATTTTTGGATAGTACCACTTGTCAGTGGGAAGTTATTTATATACACTAACAATAATTAGTAATATTAAACTTAATAATATACAGACTACATTCACGTTGATAAGCCACCTTATTATCCCCTGATTCTATACTTATTCTTTACGAAACAGAGAGATTGCGAGCCTGAATAACAAATAGTTTTCCTAGATGTGCAAATACTTTACACTGAGAGCCAACATCATTATTAAAAAAACATTGGTCCCCTCTGGATAAACATGCCCCAAATCTATTCTAATCAGTATTATCATGACTGTATGGAATAACACAAACCAACCAATGATATCGTACTTCACTTACTATATACTTCACTCTATGTGACTAACTCATTAAAAAACCCGTAAACTAAATCACATATTGGATTGTCATTATTATTTATATTTGATTATAATTTATTCAGCCGCTAATTTTATAGTGACGTCTATGATTTTCAATAATAATCAAAAAAGTTTTGACTATTCACCACAGCTTAAATTCGTTATGCGTTACAGAAAAGTGTATCTATAGAGCGTAATTCGTCATTGTTCTGGAAGAATATACTAACTGAAAAATACTAGTTATGAGTAATTGAACCTTGAAAATTTTCAAATTTTTAAATTGCTGTATCTTTTTCATTTAGCTTAAATGTGTGTAGGAATACAATTTATTTCTCATAAACAATGAGTTTTATTGTTACAATTAAAACTGTTAATTAAAAATATAATACAATTTAATTATATTGATAAAATGTTAATCAGAATAATAATTACTCGAACAACTTTATATAAAATTATTCTTTGATTTACTCGGTACAATTCTAATGGAAAATATAAAAAAATAGCAAAGTTTTTAGTTCCGCCAGAAAAATACTTTATAGATACTATAATAATATAAAATATAGTATAGTTAACAGCAATTTTGGTATCACGATATCAGCTATTACAATATATCGTCGTGGTTCTGGAAGAAGACACTAACTGCAGAATACTAGTTTTGAGTAATTTTACTTTGAATCTTATCAAATGCTTAAAATGCTATACTTTTTTCATTTAGTTTGTTTATACAAAACTCTTTTAAACTAAGAATATAATTTATAAAAATTCTTCCATATTGTAGAGTTCGAAATAAGAACATTTTGGTTTAGCTAACTCAATTTAATGTTTTCTTCCAGAACAACGACGATATTTATTCATGACTAAGCAGAATTGATTCGAAGAGTTTCGTCGGAGTTAAAACATTCACTACAATTCTATAATTAAATATTTCTACCTTGACTCTCATTTTATGAAATGATCTCTATCGTGCAGCTAGATTAAGTAGTCAAATTCTACGAGAAGTTAAAAAGAGATATTAAGTCATCGGAAAACAGCATGTATTCATTTGTCACGTCTTCAAACCGTTTCTTTAGATGTAAAGTCAATCCCCCTGATAAATGGCGTATCTTCTTTTAATTGCGGCTTGTTATTTCCCGCTATAATATTCAAAAGTTTAACGCAGGGTTTCCCAAAATGTGTTTCGCGGAACACCAGTGTTCCACTGAATCTGAATAGGTATTTCGGGACAATTTGGAAAGGTTTTATAGACTGCAATACATTTAAATAACCTCTATATCATATTGAAAGGCGAGTTATGATCAATTGTCACTGATTACGATCTCAATTATCTAGTTACAGGCGGCGAACCATCTTTTCTCACACCGTGCGCATGAAAGAGATGGGATATATTCTAATAATGTTATCTACGGATATATTGTTGTTACCTGATCGGCTGAAAAGTCAGTTGCGAAAATTGACAGATCGGTTACACTCGCTAATTAATATTGTTCATAAATCTGTTAAACAAACAAATTGAAAATACGTGTTGAATATTCAGCATATCAGTGTATAAATTCTGGAAGTCTACTGGATGTTTCAAGTAAGTCAGTGTTGTTCTTAAGCTTAAAATTTGATCGACTTTGAACTGAAATTTTTCGTTAATCACACGTTTTTTCAAAACAAGCTACTGTTATTTTCTTTCCGTTTTCTACAACCTATTTATGCGAAGCGGGATATTCTTATTATGCTGCAAAGTGCAGAAACAGGCTTGACCCCACACCAGATATTGATAAGTGCTCTATTTATTGATATTTTTGTGTTTAGGTTATATTATAGTTTTTTATTTAAAAATAATTTTATAAATAAATAATGTGTTTTAATAACATTTTTCATAAATTATTATTAATAGGAATTACCTAACCTAAAAAACAAACTCAGTGTTCCGTTAAAATTTCCGGGTTTTGCGATGCGTTCCATTGCAGAAAACGTTTCGGAATCCCTGGTCTAGAGTTAAAAAGCACTTACCTACTTTTTGTGAGTAATAACCATTAATCAGTTACTTCCCAATATGATTGTGTAGTCTGCTTTTACTCATAATCTTAAAATTTTGTCATTAAAAATATTTTTTGGTAACTGTACTTGAACAATTTGATTGGTACTAAATAACTCTGTTTATTATTGCATTCATAAATATTCGGCCAATCGATTTTGAATGATTATCAAAATAAATTAAATCATGATTTCTGAACTGAAAGCCTTGACATTTTAACTTGTATTTTCCAAATAAAATTTCAGAAATTATTTTATTTTCCAATAGATGGTGTGGTGTTATGATTTCTAAACGAAATGAACATTGCATTACAAAACAATAATTCCATTTAAAGTTTTGAAACCAAGAATGCAATAGTAATTTTAAGGGTCACCAGCGCTGTAATTTATATATGTTTATTTCTAGATATATTTCCTAAGCTAATATTATACAAAGTTAAGTACAATTGTGTGGATAAATTTTGGTATTGATTCGAGTTTACCATAGGAGAGTGTCAAGGCTGCTAAACTTACCTGAATGTCAGGAGCTTGGGATCAAAAATAAACAAATCTAATTTTTCCTTAACAGAAATAAATACACTTTTCTTTTAAATAAATATCCATGTAACTGTTTAATTTGGTGTATTTTTTCTTATTTGTTCATTTAACATTGAAAAATACTCTGAATATGTAGTCTTTTAAGGAATATTTAAAAAAAACACTTAAAACCACAGACTAACAACGCAATACTTCATTTAGGTAGGCTGACTGAGAATTCATGGTCAACAAATGTAAGCACACTGATGTAGGATTTGGTCAATTATTATACAATAACTCATATTTTGACATGAAATTAGATGGGAACTATAAGGATTTGAGCAACGTTGAAAATAAAATTCCGTTTTTTTGAATTTATTCTTAACTAGAATTTATTCGAGCATGTTTGGTTCCAATCTACTCATATGATGTACTACATTTGACTTACACCCAGCTTAGCTTCATTCAAATATACTTACCCACTCATTAAATACTTTCTGTTGAAATTTTTTATTAGAGGTCAATATGTTTCAATTTGATACACAATATTTGAAGGCTCTAGAATCTAGTATCATAACTCTCCACCAATGCTTATTTTTGGCAAACCCAAAAAAAGTTTTATGCTGAAGTTACAAATGCATAGAACAGACGCTTACACCATGATATGTAAACAAACACCGGTGGCCATGGCAGTACAATATAGCATTCGCATTGGCTGGAAAGGAGATTAATATCTTAAAAATTCTAGGGCATTAGAAGAGAACATAATATTTGAAAATTAATGAAATTTTCACATTTATTTTAGATGGGAGTTTGTTATTTCAGAAGGATATTTTATAAATTAAATGGTAGATGTGAACATGAGGGAGAATTCTGCATTCATAACTCATTTTTCGCATATGCTAAAGATTATGAGTTATAATACTAAACCAGTCATTTATCATTGTAGGTATTCTTCCATATCATTAAAACAGGGTATGCAAATAAAACATGTAATTTTTTTATAAAATATAAATATATTTTTCTATTTATTTCACAGAGGGAAAAATATAAACAAAATTTTACAAAAAAATAAGTAAAAAAAAATAATAAAATAAAACTTTTGAAATGAAATGGTCTGATAATAGATTGTAAAATATTAATTAAATTAAAATGGCGCGGTTTAATTGATTATTCAGGCATAAAACTATTCAAGGATGGTTGACTAAGCAATCTAAGTATTAATTTCCATATTGTCCACTAAAGTTTTGCGTTTTTATTTCCTAACTTTAACATTAATAGGAAAATTTTTAAATCAATTATTTAATTATAAAAATATTATGAGAGAATAGTTTATTAAAATTTAAAAAACCTTTTAAAGAATTTAAATGGTTTTTTTATAATACAAAAATGCGACCATCTCATTTTGATACAAAAAATAATTAATAATTTAATATTGAATGACACTACTTTATTAAATAAATCTCGATAAATTACCGTCACAAACCAAATATTTAAATTTAAAAATTATCGCATTTAGCAACAATTAATAAAAGGTTATTTTAGCTATAATATATCACGAATTCAATATTGGCCAAAAACTGTTGATGGTAAAATTCTGTATAACAATATTTAGTAGCTTTTGACCTATCGGAGAATCAAACCATTCTGTTGTTTACATCCAAAAATAGAGTGTTCTTTAATTTCTTCTTAATTGGTTTGTAAGCGCTGGATAAAAATGTCGCTTCAGATGATAGGGTGAGGACAGAACCCTTAGTTGTTTTGACTATCCCAAACGTTTAGGCTTTGGGTTTTTCTGTGACCTCAGCATCCTTGGCTGGGGCGGCAGTTGCGGCTGGGATTGGGGGAAATTCGAGTTTCACTCCCTCTTCACAGGTGAACTTGGGACAGCATGTGGGGAAGGGTGCTGTTTTGTTGGTCTTTTCTATAAAGCAAAAGAAAAAGTTATTAGTTTGAATGCATATTGCAACATACTTAAGCTTAGTTACTAATATAAAAGTAATCTTAATTTTAAATCATCTTTCCTAAAAAGGCTTCTATCTGGTAGTTTAAGTAATAAAATTTATTCTACATTTAACTATGATATATAATTTTATCAGCAATCTTATATATAATAAGCCCAGACCGCTCTGTACACGTTTTATTATTATCACACATCACATGTACTAGCTAATTTAGACATTCAGTATTTCAATTTCAATACGGTCATATATGACGGGTACGGTTATACTAGTTTTATATATGAAAGCCCAGACCGTTCTGTAGACGTTTTATTATTATCACATGTAGCTATGAATTTTTCTCATGACATAAGCGTTCGTGGTGTATATATTAAATAAAATGTTATGCAACGCACACACACTTCCGCCGTACTAGCTACTTTATAAATTCAGTATTTTGAATTTCAATACCGCCATCTATGACGGGTACGGTTACTAGTAGCTTAATAGTTATATTATTACAATAAAAGGATGCTCCACAGTTGTAAATCTTTTGATATCTTTAGCTGGGACTACGCAGGTACTAGCACCAGATTTTTTTGTAAATTGACTATTAGTAATTAATTATATAGATTGAAGTCCGAGATGAAAAAGTAATTGTAATGAAAAAATGATGTGTTGTATGTATTCCACTATTTGCAATTAAAAAAACAAGACTGGCTTATGTTAGGAAGTGAGCATTTCAACCGATTCTTCTATTATAATGTACAGTTCCATTTGGTAAAAATGTGCACTATCTGAGCAAAACTCAAAGCTCTTCTTTAATAAAAAGAAATGTGTTTCCAAAATTACCTGTGTCAAGTTTGCACTTGGGGTTGGCCAATGGTAGAGGTCCACAGTCTTCGACGAGCTCCAAGAGTCTTGAGGGCTCATCCTTGGAGACTACGCAGGTGGAACGTCCGCAGAAGGGAGCCAGCTCCCAGGTGCTGCCGGGCTCTACTGTGGCACAACGGGTGGAAGCGAAGCACATTCCAGGGAAGTCTTTAAAAAAATAAAAAGAAAAACATAAGACATTGAAAAAAAAAACTTTGCATTTTCAGGTGGAGTTAAGGATTGAAAAAATAGGGTTAAAAACAGTCTAGCTGTAAGCCAACTCATATTTGAAGAAATGCTTGAAAACGTCACAAAAAGACATTCGCTTTAAAAATATAAAATCAAAATATAAATGTAATAATTAATCTAAATGTAATAATTATTGAAATTGTCCATTTGAATAAAGAATCTAATATGTAATTTCAGGATCTTAGATGGCTAAAATAATATATATTAAAATTATTTAAAAATAAAATTGGAATCTTTAGTAAAAAATGAATTAATTTTTATATTAATAAATTATTTTAAATGTCTATTAAACCGTCAATTTCTAAATGTCTGCTCCTCTAAAAAACATAATCAAATAACATTTATTATTTAATGACATCTATAATGTTATGTAAATAGGTTAAGACGTATAAATTAATGTTTATGACATCACCATTATAACTGTTTTAATAATTATATTATTATTTTATAAATAATGATTTATTTTTTCTTCGAAGATTTCGCAAAAAAAGCGATAATGAATCACGTGTCTATATTGGTACGTCCTTGCTGCATCTGAAGTTTATTTAATGCTGTTCATCATTGTTTTTGTTAAAAAAATGACTGGTTTCCGTTATTCAGCTCTGTTATTAATTTGACGTACGATTATCAAAAACACATTGACCCTAACAAGCCATTGTCATGAATTTTTATTACTTTTTTTTCTTCTTTCCAAATTGTAAATAAAACATGCTTTTACAGTTGTTATTAAACTTTTTGAATTAAATTTAATTTAATTTCTTAAGTAGGCAGAATCTTCTCATTGTTTGACTTCTATTTGACAGTCTTTTATTATAATAACCACTGTTTTTTTAATTCCCAAAGTTACACTAATGTTGATAAAAACTATTTTTTTACACAACACTACACTAATACTTTTTAATAAAAAAAAGCATATTTTTTGTACTTATTTCACAATTGTATATACTTTATATTGTGTATGTTAATAGTCAGTATTAGTGAAAAATACTCGCGATGAGCGAAACCGGTCCGAACAATAACATAAAGCTGTGGAACTAGTAGATATCACGTTATTCCACAATGAATTTTATTGATAGTAAATACATTCAAAGTGAGAGTACAGTTATCGAAAAAAAACACATATTTGAGAGAATCACATTTTGAGGGTAAAACAAATAAATAAAATAATTTGTTTTCAGCTTCATAGTAGAAGGATGCACGTCAAGAAAACTATTTGTAATACACCTACTCTCTTCATTTGGAGGATTGAGTAGAAATATTAAATAAAAAATATTCTTATGAATACATTGTTCGAGTGCATGTGAAATATTTAAAATAAAATAACAAAAAACCCGTATTGATTCTCCTATTGGTTTGATCTTATACAAAATTCAAATAAACGGTACCTTTCTTTATTTACATTTAAAAAATTTGAATAAAACTTTATTTTACGAATTAGTATTCAAGAGAAAAAAAATAATAAATTGCTTACGCTCAATGAATAATAAAAAAATAGCCTTAACCTAAGAGTTCAATAAAATACCTGACAGTTTTAATAATAATATTTTTAATACAAATGGTATCACTGGATTCTGGCAACATTAAAAATATTTGATGATGTAAGTGTTTATGAATACTCTTCACAGTATAGTGTTGTTCCCGGATAAAACAATCCGATGTCTATGGTCATTGACTTTCTTTGACCGTGCATTAGTAATAAATACGGAGGCAGACGCTATGTCAATAATAAGTAATTATGTAAATTTTAAACACAAATCTTGCGATCAAATGACAGCTGTCTCTATGCGAAGATTTATTACACACAAACGATCAAATGTTAGATAATATATTCTTATATAACAACCATGGTTAGATCGGGAAGCCATTGCCGCACGTTTGTTCCGGGTTAAGTGGTGGCTGCATGAAAATCGTTTAATTTGAAACATAACATCTTTACTTTCTTTGCTGAGAAGATAATATTATTATGTTTTAAATAAATAGTAACTATTTTACTTGACGTTTTATAATATTGTGGTTATTATTTAAAGTTTTTTATACGATATAATGTTATATCGTCTAATCTAACAATGGATACATAAGCACATAATAATATTTTATATGAGGACGTTAAAATTAAAAACGCCACTATCCCAAAAAATAAAAAATGACATATGAATGCACGATTATTCTCCATATTCTTGTGTATGTATACAACTTAACAGATCAATTGCAAAATCCCTTGAGAACTGTGAAAAATGAATTTATAAAATGAGTTTACATGCAAAATATATGCAATGACATTACCGCAGTATCGGTTTAATTTAATTTCTTACGACATAACTTTGATGGACAGTGACATTTTTGCTTTTTACATCCTTATAATATACTATAACATCATTTCATACAACTTGAAAAACAAGAAGAAATTTTTTTTTAACTTTTCCTTGTCACGGAAAGTACACTCAGAAACCGATAAATTCACAATTTCATTACGCTTTTATTTTTTGCAATTAGCGGTTGACTGACTGACATAAAGATGAAAAAAAAACTATCGATAAAACTAAAATTTTTAAACTGAAACAACATTGAAAATTGAACATATCCGTGTTTGACTTGAATAATACTATTTGAGTTTTCACTATTTCAGGAAAAAATGCCTAGCTGATATAACTATACCAGTTCTGACCTTCAAATAGTTTATTTAGTATATATATTTAATTATAAAACAATATTACAACTTAACCGTTAAACAATATATTATACAAACTGCATATTAAATTCCAATGGAATAGTTATATAAATTTCACGGTTCGATATTATCCACGAGGACCATTGTGTATACAATTACCCAATCTGTCTTTGCTAGTTAAGAAGGAAATGCGTGTATGAAAGACTAATTATTATAATTCAACATCGCTTTTTGCAACCATAAGTTAGGGTAGTGATGGAAAACTCCACCGCGAATTCAAGAACTGATTGCAAATTTTATTCTTTCAAAATTTTCCCAAATGGCTTTTGACTTTATAACACAATAAAAATACGCTGGGAATGTGTAACCACCATTCTGTGAGATTCAGCAAATATTTTTTTAAGTTTAAATATTTATCAAAAAAAAAAAAACCAGCATCTTCATTAAATAATTATACCAGTGAATTATAAACGGTAGACCAAGAATATTATTATTCAAAAACCGTTTTTTATCGATGACATTTTCTTTTTTGTCAGAAAAATAATAACTTACCAAATAACTAACGTTTCTTTATAAATAAAAAAAACTATTAAAGCAGCTTTTACCGAAAACGGTTCTTAGATTAAAACAAGTTTTTTTAGTATCACGCCTCGTTGGGTTATTAATTCAAATAAAAGTTGTTTTTGCCATTGGGTGATTCGTGCGAAATAAAATTATAAATCTTCTCTGTAATATGCCACATGCCAGTATAATAAGTTTCAGTAGAAAGTTGATTTAAATTTATTTTCTTTTAATAATAAAAAAAGGTAAAATAAAATGTTTGTTTCTTAAGATGTCTATTGTTTATCAGATTTTCAATAGAAATTCAATCAAACATCGGTATTATTAATATTAATATTTATGTAGTAGGTATTAAAAATAAGCCTTCGAGAAGTGAAGTGAGTCAAGTGATAAAATGGTGAAACTTGTTTATTGAAAGTTTTAGTTAATTAATCTTCTTACATTAATTTCCAATTTATTTAATTTAACTTCTTATGTAATAAGGTACTTTTCAGCCTGAATTTATGTAGCCCACTTCAATTTTATGACACTTAAATAAGATGTACCTAGAGTACCAAAACGCAACTAGCTCATTTTTTTCGAAAATATCAGTTGAAAGTTATTATTCAGTTCTCATCAGCTAAAATTGAAAGCACACCAGGTTTGAGATGACTATTATAGGCTAAAAACAAATGTAATACAATATATTGCAAATTATATAATCTCCGCTCAGGTTCAAATAGTCGCGATATGTGATTCGTTATATTTGCCGGGTCCGTTTCGTGTGCTACCTATCCCTATCCGTTTATCCTTACTCTCTTCAAAAAAGAGAGTTTGATCAACTGAGTAACAAGCAGTTCTCGTATAAAACTTTATTGAGATTTCACTTCGAGACCATTTGCTCCACATTTATGTTTATATTATGGTGCGAATTTTTGAGCGAGTAATTAAAACCGACTCATGACTATTTATATCACAACAGATATGGCATAATTTCAAAATTTTGGTTATTCCATAATTTAATTATTGTTAATTCAATAGATAAATACAAGTTTACTGAACCGTGATCCCGGACCAATCGCTTATTAATTATCTTCAATAAGTGGTACTTGATTTCCATAATTTAGCAATATTTATAAGCCTACACATCACGTATGACACTTTGGTTTACCGGTTAAATGGTTTTGCCAATGTTTTTTTGGGTCGAAGTCTTTCGACGAATGTAAATATGTATTTTCAAAACATTCACGCAGTTTTTACTTAAAATGTGTGTCAAAATTTACAAATGAGTTTAAGCACCATTGTAATAATAAAATAACTCATCACAGTTCGTACATTCTGGCAGAGAAACGCTTTAATTAACTAACTGACAGTGAATTTATTAATTATAATAGTGTGGACTTGTTCGTCGACTTGATGCGCGGCTGCTAATATACGATACGTCCAGAAAATCAAAGGTTGGATAAAGGATGTTAATTGTGACAACGTAGTGATAAATCATTTCTCAGTTTGCTTATTTAGGCATAAAGATTAAAAAAATGATTGAATAAATGTTATTTGCAATTAAATAATAATAATACACCATTAATAACATTTTATATGTTTTATTAAACTTCATGGTATAAGGATTCACGTTAAAAGGACTAGTAACTAGACTATCACTTAGACTGTAGAGGACTAACTAGAAAAAAAACCAATTTGATTAAGTTATAAATACTACTGGTAATTTACCACGAAGTGGATATTTACAATAATAATCATAATATACTTTTTTAGATTTCACGCTTTAAATGAGATAGAATAGTGACCGTATGCTCCACATTGAGAACGAACATAGTTGGAAATATATTATTAATTACGACATAGCTCCATTCTGCAATATAATCTTCCGTACAAAAAATATACATGCTAAGCTGTCAAGAGCAGGCACTTCAAACACAGAGCCCGTGTGCTGCATGTGACCATCCAACAATCAGCCTGGGGACTGCTAAGACTTCTTTAAAGAAAACTGTTTATTTAAAACTGTATTAATTATTGAATTTTTATTTTTATTTTTACTAGCACAAATCAAATTAAATTTTTTAATTCAAGTGATTCATGAGCGGCAGCACTAGTCATGTGATTAGCAGTACCCCAGTAATTCATAAATATGTATTATTTTTTATTTGAAGCACGGTCTTTAATAGTCCTTATTCAAATAATGTAGCCCTCAACTTTTTTTTCCATGTCCGCTCCCAATGTGGAGCATATGGTCTCCTAATGGAGGTATCTTAACAGAATTGCTTGTTACTCAATTGCTCAACCTCTCTTTTTTTTCGAAGAGAGTAGATATAGATGGATACGGCTAGGACAGGACTAGTGTTTGGCTAATCGCTCTCGCTACGCCCCGTGAGGATCAGAGGGAGGAGTTTTAAACATCACAAACAATAAGACTACGGACGGAAATCAATAAATCGATTGAGAGATCAATTCATGAAACTGTCGACGCTACCAACTGCGCCACGGACGCCGACATTAACGCCTACTTAATGTAATTTAGCTTATTTGACCCTCGGTAAAATTCGAGTTTGACACGCCTGGTCTATACCATTATTCATATAGAGTTTGTTCCTATTATGTAACTAAATACAGCTTTAAAACACAGCTGTAATTGTGCATCTCAAACTGTAGGGAATTTTATTACGAGCGAGGTGAGGCGTACACCGTTGTCCCACTTTCTATATTGTAGTGATTTACTGCCGCGAACACTTTAAGAACCGTGAGAAGTTGGATAATGCATCAATATAAATATTACCTTTTCGTCTAACAATATTGCCTATTACTAAAGAACGTGGTTTTTATTAATGGTTACCGTATTTAGGACGTGTACAGTTTTGTATAGCGTTACTCCAATCTCAATAGAGAATTGTTTCCGTTTGGAGGTTAACACACGAAAAAATCGTTGATTCATCATTAGCTAGCTACCTTTCATGTTTTATAATTATTATTAAGCACTCATTTCAATGACGTATGAATGACTCGTTAAAGTAATTAATTTACACCTGATTGGCCAAATACAGGGATGACAGAACCTGGATTAGTCCTGTAAAATTTTTAATCAGAAATATACAAATAATTGACCGACTGTATAGTCTAACTATTTAGAAGCTATTCAAAAGTTCAACATTTTGTTTGAATGTTGAATAGCTTAAAAAAATTCCCTTCTATAGTTTCTCGCATATTCTTTGATGAATGAATAACGATTTTAAAAATGTGTACATACTCAAGTTCTAACGGTTTTATGCTTCCTGTAACGTTTTAGTTTACAGAGTTAAAAGATTTACACTTAATTCTTGAATCTTAATAAATTAAATATGTCCATCCAGATGGAAACAGTAAATTTCAGTCGTTACAGTATATATATATATATATTTGCATTGTTTTATCTGTTATCGAATCGTGTGCATTGAGTGAATACTGACATGCGCCACTACCATACTAGTATATTATAACTGAATGATTGTATAACAATAAAGAGTAAATTTCTCAGACAATGTATGAATATTATAAAAAAAATATTTAAAAGCCACAGCTCTAGTAAAATTTTAAATAAAATAATTGTAAGAAAGCCTTTCATCTCAGAATAGAGGAAAACTCTTGAATTAAGATATTGAAATCGTACACAAATTTAATAAAACGGTTACCTGCGATGCTGCTGTTTGTACCTAAATTATAACACAATGCAGCCTTAATTTTTTACCCACACTTATTGATTAGTAGATTCTACAAAAAAAAGCTGTATAATTATTTCAATTTAATTTAATAACTTGAGGCAGTGTGTACAAAAAAGTTTGCTCACTTATATAAACGTACCGTAGTTATTCAACACACAAAGAGCAAGAAGTAATCGTTTATGTATGTACAGCCATACATATAATAATATGTATCTACTATGTTGCATGTAGACTAGTTTGGTATATCTCCTACATATACATTTAACGTCAACTTGCATGAGAACGTACTTTCAAAATCGTGACTGGTTTGACTGCCCCAGCCGGTTTTAACACACTCGGTTCCAGGAATTGTGTCGAAAGTATTTTTTAACCTCACTGTATTCAAAGAAATACAAAAAAACGAATTAATCAAAATACATCTGAAGAGCAAGACTGTTGCAATTCAAAATAAATCGTTTTTTTTTGTGACCCAATATATTATGTTTAATAAAAGTATATATTTTTGTTTTGCAATTCAATTTATTAAATAAGAGAAGTAATTTAATTTAAAAAAAGTAATAAATTTTATAGAATTTTTAGGTCTTTATACACTCATTTTATTCATAACATATTTTTTTTACATTGACTCCGAATAGAGGTATCTCAACAGAATTGTGTCTACGAGAACTGCTTGTAATTCAGTTACTCAAGTTTTCTTTTCCGAATAATATTATATTTATTTTAAAATAGTTAACAGATGTAAACATGTTTTAACAAAAGAAGATAAAATCCGATTTCAAATTTTCACCTCAAGTTTATTTCGTATTGATTTTTGAAAAGTTTCTTGAGATTTTATCAAGTAATTAATATCTAGCGCATCGGCAATTAACTGTAATTCCAAGTATACGTTATTAAAAAAAACTCCAAAAATACATCAATTAATAGTGTAAAAGACCAAAATTAACAATTGAATTGACATTTTAGTGTATTTGTAAAAGTAGCGAATAAAATATATTTTATATTTTGTAATATTTTATAGCGTTCTCTCTATTCAAATTTATTACGTTTTTTGGAAATTTTCTGCTAAAGACGTTTTCTAAAATTTATTGTTCATCATATTCATAGACCTTGTCAATAAAATAACACACGCGATTCATAATTACAAATAAGTCGATAGGTTTAAGAAATTAGCATAAAAATGAAAGTCATTGCCTGCCAACATGCTAAAACATAATACTGCAAATCGCGTTTCACCATTTGCATACGGATTACTTTACAAATGGCATTTAATAATTGTATTATTTAGCACACTGAATCTATTGAAGAATATTATTATTGTAATGATCGAACTTTTAATGAGATTTCGTTCATTTAAAATAAATCTTAAACTTGGTTGAATTCCAGTATAATATGTATAAAATGACAATGTAGCACAACAATTATAAAACATAGTTAAAAAAATCATTTAAATCTGCCGTAATTGAATAAATACCGTTGTATTAATCCGACGCAGCTGCAAATTCTAAATATTGTAATGCAATGGAACAGTATTGGAATGTGTATTTAAATAATGTCATGATAATAATTATTCAAATCGAATTTTTAATAGTATTTTCATACTTCAGAAACTAATCACCAGTTGACAGATATTTCAGTATCACACCGACGTCAGAACCATGATTAGTAAATACAATATTAGTTCTGACGATTGCATTATACTGAAATAGCTATACTTTAAATATTTCTTGTGAAACTAAATAAATACTTTGCTATTTTCACGTTGTCGCGTAAATCATTTGAAATTGATTTCATGTCTTATTTTTTATAATTTATTGAGACAATGCTGATGTTTAAAATGCATAATTCAAAAAGGTTATATACATAATGGTTATAACCAAACAAACTGCAGTTAATTTCACACAATTTTTTGATTGTTATTTTATTTTCCGAAAGATGTCGTTAGCAGTTGAAATAAATTAAAGCAGTACCCTTGTGCTCGATTTTTTAAATCATCCGTTTCTACTTGTGATACTTTAATATGAATACATTTTTTTAAGTAACCTAAAATATTAATTCAATGATAATTTACTAGTCTTTTCCATTCATATATTATTACTTCCTGTATTAGTTATTCAACTTTAATTATCGCAGGTTACTTTTATGAATATCTAAATCACTCATTTCGTTTTAACATCTCAGATTGATCGGTTGACGGAAATCAGAACAGCTCCAATAATTAATATTGATTACAGATAATCAAACACGTTAAGTGCGCAACGAAATACAATGATCTTTGCATAATCTGGACATAAAATAAATTTGAATAATTTACTCGGTACATAACGAGTGCAAAAAAAGATTTCTTTAACGACCAGACAAAAAAAAATATTGAATATAACAAGCGTGGTAATACCAACAATTTAAATAATTTAACTATGAAACAATTATTTACTTTGTTCATTATTAATTTATAAAGAACAAGACTGGTTTTATTAACAAGTAAGCATTTTAAATTCGTAAACGAAATTCATGTGAAAATTGTAAGATCAATTTATTATAATTACCATTTTCATTTAATACATTTATTAAATATCATTAAACGAATAGCAGCCTTCAATATTTACGAGTGGTATGTAATTTTAGTGATTGCTCCCGAAGCAAATAAAAAATAATCCATTCTATGACTTGAACTTTAAAGAATTCAAATTTTATATTGAAATTCGATCAAGCTCCCTCAGTCGATATCTGAAATCATTATATTGTCGCCGTTCTGGAAGAAAACACCAAATCGAAACAATTACATATTGAGTTAATTATACTAAAATGTTAATTATTTCGAACTCTACTGTACGGAAGAACAGACTTATTTTTATAAATGTTATTTTTACTTGAAAATAGTTTTGTACAAACAAACTAAATGAAAAAGGTATTGCATTTCAAACATTTGAAAAACTTCGAAGTCCAATTAGTCTTAAAAAATATTTTTCAGTTAGTATCTTCTTGCAGCATAACGACGATATAATCATATTTTCTATGTATTCGGCGGTGGAACTTTGTGGAAATTCATTTTTAATATAAAATTAAAATTGGTAACATAGTTATTCCACTGGCAGAGATAACTCTGAAGTCTGAAGATGCTTCTTAAAGAGGCGAAACGCGTCACGTTAGTGACAAAGCCAGTGGAATAACTAAATTGCCAATTTTAATTTTATAACATATGACGATTTTATCATTTAAAATTTAATATTTTAGAGATGATTTGTTCTACCACCTAATATTTAGAAAATCAAATACAAATTATTTACTTGGTGATTCGAATACCAGTTGAGTAATTTATTTTACAAAAATTGATTAAACGAATTCAGATCTAATAGCAACAGAGCCTGTGATATCTACCAACTTTTTATGGAAGCTTACCAAACGTTACCTCCTAATCCTTCTTTTGAGAAAAAATTGGAAATTGTTGGTAATGTTGAAATATGTATACTTTTTCACAAATGTTTAATCGAGCAAAGAATATAGCCGAAAACATGGATTTACGTAAGAAAATTATCGCTTTATATAATAATGTAAGCATGTACTAATTTTTAATGTTAACATTAAAAGTCACGTCATAGTCAAAATAAATTAATGCTAATTTATAGAAAATACTACATTTATCCATTTAGCAGTAATTTACTACTTACTTTGTTCACCAGACTATTAAGAAATTTACCAAAGGTTCTAAACTTTTTTCGTTTAGGTAAATAGCTAAAAAACTTAAAAACAATTAAATAACGAGAGTTAGCTGTGACAAGGTTATTTTAATTTTATTACGTTATTAACAGGAGGAAAGTCAAGCCTAGCTTATAGAATGCAAAAAATTATATCCTCTATATTATTTTACTATGTCCACTTGATATAAATACATCGTTTTTTGTTAGAAATGGTTTTTGAGCGTTTGGATTACATTTTATTTACAAGAAATAGCTTTCAATTACTAGAAACGGCATATCAAGGATTCAAATTCAAACCCCTCGCCTATCTATAATGGTTCCTTAGAAAAAAAATACCTACGCAATATTTAGCACGACTTCATTTTATTTTTTCATTATTTTATAGTTTAATATCATATTCTCCAATCATGAATGTAATTGATGCAGTCAAAAGCAAGTAATAATAATCATTCGAGGGAACATGTCTTCATATATTAGAGAGACACTAATTTGAAATATAATCGAAAGTATAAAACAATAGAGCAATTTTGAATCGTGACGAATTTTCAAGTGTACTGTGTCATAATACTAATTCATTCGGTGTTAGTATATTTAATTCAGGAGTCACGTACGCGCAGCACATATTGAGAAACGCTCTTCTGCCGGATACATTTGATTGCAATCACAAACAGCGGGCAAGCGTGGAAAATTCATAGTGTTTATTCTAAATAACAAAAGTGCTTGTGATGGGTCGTGAACCGAACCGAAATGCCATTTTGTTAACAAAACCAAGCGCGCTGACGACTGGCCGTGTCGACTCGTTTCCTTCATGATTCACTATAGTTTATTTTACCATTGCCAAATGACATGGTACATGATTTCTCTGACGAAAAAGTGGTATTAAAAACAACAGCAAATGACATAAATTTAAACAATATTGAAGGTTGAATTAATCTATTTTTTATGACGTTTCTACGTATTTTATATTCGTAATTATTTCACAATACTCAAGGTTGATAATAATTATTACGAAAAAAATTACATTTTGGAGGATTCAAATTATGTTCAAAATTAGCTGGATGTTATTGTATTTATTGTAACTACGGCCAAGTCATGACAAATTGGCTTTCTGTACGTACAGTATGAATTGATTAAATAACTTCTTTGCTGTTTTTTATTATTACAATATTATTTATTTTACAATATTATAATCGCCTTGTATAATGTATGACTTTGAGCTTTAGGTGCTAAAATAGTTGTTGCATTCATTTTCGGAATTCATTTTGTCATGTCCAATGAATATTGCTATAAAAAAAACATACACTTACTGATAAAAGAGTTTTACTAACTAAAAACTTGATATCGATTGAAATGCCTAAAAGTAACGGTTTTTTATTCGTACGTATGACAGCAATACAAATAATTTACCGCCAGTGGGAGTTAAATCTTATTTTATATCGATAATCATTACAAACTTTATACGCCATACATTAATTAAATGAAATGATCTGAAATTAAATTCTTATATCAATTGATTATCAGATCAAAGTTAATTACTAATGAAGTTGAGTTTAGAATGACAATTATTGTAAGTTTAATTTATTTAATCAGTGATAATAAATCCATATAATTCAATTTTTTGTCGATAATCTAAGCTAAATTTATTGATTAATTTTTAAATATTTTAACACGTCTGTTACTCGTAAACAGTGAACTATTTTGCTATAAATAAATACTAAAGTCTACTGCTAAAACGCTATTTGAATTATACTTTATTTAATGTATTTCTTTTTCTTTGTCACAACTTGTGCACAATAGCTTTTTATGTGTTATAATATGAAAGGTTAATGGTTACGTTATGTAAAATGGTAGTTTTCCAGCTTAAATTAAGTTTAATTTTTTAAAACTATCAATGTTTAATATATCACGAATCTCACCTCTCAAGACATCAGCGGGAATTAACCTCTTGAAAGGCTCGAATTTGTCAAGATCCTTATCTTCAACCTTCGCCGCCTCAGGTTTGGCGTCTTCAGCGTTTACAAAACAGAAGAGGGCCAGAGCCAAGAAGAAAAACACTGGAGAATACTTCATCCTCGAAATCTGTTACTTTACGAAAATATGAAAAGAAATTAAAAACACGCAAAAGCTCGACAAAGCTTTTAAGAATAACTCAAGGTATATTAAGTTAAAAACTGTTGTTTTTTCACGACTTCGAGGATGAGTTGTAATTTAGTAATGAGAAGTGATCACTGAAAATCCGACTGAGTTAACAAAATAGAAATGTGAGTGTTATATAGACAGGCTTTGAACGGGAGTAACAGTTGCGGGAGGGGCATGCCGGCAGTGGAGGGACGGCCCAATGCGATGGTCAGTTTTTCTCAAACTGATGAGGTGGCTTCCAACTAAATGGCACGTTTTATTTATGATAATGTTTTTTCATCATAGTAGCATAAATTTTTTTATAAACTTACTTATAAAAGCGTAAGAAATAAATATTACAACACTACAAGGACATCTCAGAACTATTGTAATAATATAATATATGGAACTTGAAAGTTTTGAAAAGACCTTCACTTAAAAACATGGTATTGATTTGATTCATGATTCGGATCATTAGCTGAGCTTGAGTTCCAGTATGATTGGAGTTTCGTGAATTGATTTGTCAATCGATGTATTGATTGGACGTCTATGATGTCTAAAATGTCATCTGATTGGACGTAACGTGAGAATTTATATAACCACTTAACCTATCTTCGCCCTATCCTTCTAACCCTACTCTCTTTCAAAAAAGTTAAAGATTTAAATAATTAACATAACATTATAATACATACACATCCCTATAGCGTTCGATTATATTACAATATTTCAAATTTGCAGGTGCGTCGTATTACTAAAACGTGATGTTAGCCCTGATTCATTTGTCAAACTCAAATATTATGATAAGATATTGAAAGCGTCCGAGTTGGGTCTAGGCAAAAATATACACTACCAGGGGTATTCGTTATTGTTATTGAAATATGAAGATATAAATAATATATTCGCCCAAATATTCGAATTTCGAATAGTTAAAAGGCCAAATATTTTCAGATATCGAATATTCGAGTTTTTGTCCCTAGACACTCTTTAAAAGACAAGGTTTTGAACAATTTCTTGATTTCATGAATCTTTAAAAATAACTACCTGCATATACGCAAATATCTTGTGATACTGAAAGCGCCCGAGTTGGATGAAGACTAAAAAAACCACTACCTGAGATATTCGTTATTGTTGTTAAAATCTTGAGAAATTACAATGTAATTTATCGTCAATTTTGTAAAATATTTCAATAAAAAATACTCGAATATCAAATAGTTAAAAACGGCTGAATATATTAGAATATTCGAGATGAAATCCCTACAGCAGATATTGTCAAAAAAAAGTAGGGAGTCGGTTTTAATTTATCGATAAAAAATGCATACGTAATTCAACGAGCTGTTTTGATCTAAAATTAGTCTATTCAGGAGATTGGTTGCTGAAACTCCAACTTCTTTGGGCATCACAATAGGATAATGCAATTATGCAAATTAATATAAACGTAGTGCACTTTCTGATGTGAAGTTGCAGTGTAAGCTTAAATTTGTTTTGATAGATTTTCAAACGACTTTACTGCCATGTATGTACCTAAAAGTATGCCAATCAAATAAGAGATCTATTTATTTCACGTTCTTAATTGATCCGGAGGAAATATTGAGTAAAGTCGAGAGTGTAAAATTAACAAAAGTACTAATGCAGATATAATATTATATTCTCAACATAAAAATGGTGTCATTTTTTTTTTGCAATTTTGCACGCTGCGTGTGCTCTCTGACTGGTTTTAATAGATTTAACCAACTTAATCTGTATATTACTCTCGACAAAGCGAAGCTTTCAAAATTGTGATAATAGATTGTATAAATAAAGAATAAAAAAGATTTTGAAATTCTCCGTACCAGAACTTGAACCGATATATCCGTAACCGTACCCAAAAAAGTTGAGCACTGCACCACAAACCCACCAAACACATTTTTTCCGGTCCATGGTTCAGTGGTCAACGTCGTAGGTCATGGTTATGAATATCTCGGGTTCAGTCTCATAAATTGATTTTTCAATTAATGAATTTATGAATTTCTATTCGTAGGCAGGGATGTTTGTATTGTCTAAAATTCCGTCCGACCCATTCGATCCTAAAAACTGAGGTGTAGCGACAGCAATTACATAACGACTAGTTCTATCCTATCCTTATCCTTCTATCCCTACTCTCTTCGAAAAAGAGAGGTTGAACAACTGAGTAACACGCAGTTCTTGTAAAAATACTTCTGTTAAGATATCTCTATTAGGTGGCCATAATATGATCCACATTGGGAGCGGACTAAAAGAAGAGGTTTTACTATATTTGCTGTATCTATTTTTATCAATCAGACCAATTTTGTAGTAGTATTCTTCATTACTGATTAATCAATTTGTATTCAGGTGAATGAATGACCAATCCTTAAAACGGGGCTATACAACTTTCGAACTACAAATTCATTTTTAACTCTATACTTAATTTCCCTTATCATGGGAGATTAAGTAAACAACTAATAAACAGTTGTCGGTAAAATACATCCTGATTAAAGTAAACAACAAACTCAATCTTACGATATTGAAATTGCAATTGGAAATATATGTTTGAGAACTTTAGTATTCCAATTTAAAAGGCATATTATACCTTCTACAAAAGTTATGGAAGCTTAGCACACGATTTAAATATACATCAGGCTTATCACGTGACTTATCAATACTCCATAAATACAATATATAACATTCTTTCTTGGAATCAGGTTTCTAAGGAATGATCAGGTGATGAGATTAAGCCAGATTTGGAAGATCTAAAAAACAATAAAAACAAACAAAAATATGTTAACAATAATAACATATATTTCATTATAATAAGTTGAATGTATTATGAAGAGTCCAAAAGCGAAAATCGATAAGTCAACCCTTTTTAAAATGTAACAAAAAGTAAATTTAGTTTAAGTAATCTTCACATTATGTAAATGCAATAACATATAATAAACTTTCAAAACCCGACAAAAGCTTTTAAAATATCAGCATGCCACGGAAACTACCTGCAAAAATCGATAAATTCTATGCTTATTGCAAACAGTGCGAAAACGGATACATCCAGACAAATAATAATTATATCGTCGCTTTCTGGAAGAAAACGCTTTATCGAATAATGACATATTGAGTTAGTTATACCGAAATGCTCTTTATTTCGAGCTCTACCTTATGGAAAAACACAATTATTTTTTTTAAATACACTTTTAATTAAAGATAGTTTTTCATAAACAAACGAAAAAAATTGAATGAAAAAGGTTTTGCACTTCAAGCATTTGAAAAACTTCAAGTCCAATTACTCAAAACCAGTATTTTTCAGTTAATGTCTTCTTCCAGAACAAAGACGATATTTATTTTATATATAATAGCCCAGACCGCTCTGTAGACGCTTTATTGTTTTCACATATCCCTTTTAGGTATCAAATTTCCTCATGACGTAAGCGTTCGCGGTATAAGCAATGCACACACAGTTCCGACGTACTAGCTACTTTATACATTCAGTATTTCAATTTCAATACCGTTATCTAGGTTATACTAGGATTTTAATAGTTGATATCGTGATACCCAAATAGCTGTACTATATATTATATTATTATAGCATCTATAGAGTATTTTTCTTGTGGAATTAAAAACTTTGTTATTTTTTTATCCTTTTTATAAGAATTGTACCAAGTAAATGTCAACTAAATCAATGAATACTTTGATATGAAGTCGTTCGTGTAATTATTATTCTTACGTTGACATTTATCAAGCTAATTAAATTGAATTATTTTTAATTAGCAGTTTTAATTAAAGCAATAAAACTCATTCTGTATGGGAAATTAATTATTGTATACCTACACACTTTTTATTAGGATTGCTAAAGAAATGAATCGGTATTGTTTCAAAAAGACTGAATTTCGAAAAACACGTTCTTATTTGTTTTTGTTTTCTTACTCGATGAAATCGGGCAAAAATATATATTACGTGAAATTTAAATGAAACTTTTTATGATTTTTAGAATACAACAATCATGAAATATTAATTAGCTAAAAATAGTCGGTGTCCGTGGCGCAGTTGGTAGCGTCGCTGGCTACGGTTACGGATGTCTCGGGTTCGATTCCCGGTGGGGACGGTTTTCATAGATTGATCTTTCAATCGATTTATGGATTTCTGTCCGTAGTCTGAGTTCTCCCTCCCACCCATCCCATCCTCACGGGGCGTAGCCAGAGCGATTAGCTAACCACTAGTTCTCTCATAGCCCTATCCTTCTATCCCTACTCTCTTTGGAAAAAAAAGAGAGGTTGAGCAACTGAGTAACAAGCAGTTCTCGTAGAAAAAGTCTGTTAAGATACCTCCATTAGGAGACCATATGCTCCACATTGGGAGCGGACATGGGGAAAAAAAAAAAAAAATAGCAAAGTATTAAGTTCCACGAGCATTATAAGGCATGTAATAGTTTATAGCTATTTAGGCATCAAGCCATCGTCTGATAATCATATGATGTAGAAGTAGATATCAACTGTATCATATAATAAATTTACAAAATATCTGGTTGTTAGCCGTAATGCTTTGATTAGATTATCAAGTTTTAAATCATGATAACACATTTCTCAAGACGGTTTCAAAAAAAAATGGACTTTTTATTCTTGCATGGTTTTTGGCTCATTTTTGTGTGTAATATGGTATGGGACTATTTTTAGAGATTCAGGAAATCGCTCAAACCCTTGTACTTTAAAGGATGATTACGGAACACAAAAAAAGATAGTAATTTAATTAATTATTGCAAAATTATTTACTCTTTTATACAGAAAAATTAATAAATTATTAAATAATGTTTCAATTAAGAACTCAAACCAGTTTTTGGTTTAAATAAAACAGGTGTTTTGCTTATAATGAAAAAAAAATGCTATCCTATCTTTGTAAATATAAAGCTTACAAATTGGGAGATTATACAGTAAAGTTCAACACTGAATTTATTACTTGTTTTTTATTGTTATATTAACGATGCCGTATCACTGCCCGACTAGAAGAGGTTTTAATAGATTGAATAACTATTGCTGATTGGCAGCTCCATGAATCATATTGAAATTTACTCATTAACACCTCGAAACACAATAGACAGTTATTGCAAATAGTGTGAAAATAAACCCAAAAATAACGAAACATACATTACTCGTGAGTGTTTAGGATAAAGCGGTCGGCAACCGGTGGTAAATGGAAATTTTTGCAGTGGTAGCATCCTTGTAGCTAGAAATCCATACATGCATTAACAAAAATATTACACGAATGAATGTATTAACATTTAATAAAAAAATAGCTTGTATTGATATCTCAGTTCCAAAGTGAAACAACTCAAAAGCATAGTTCTGAGATGATAAGGAAACACGATTTTGGGCAGTTTTAATCTTCTACTGTACAAATATTTTTTGTAGATTTTAATAATATTTTAGGATTATCTTTGATTTTTTTTTCCTAATATTAATATTACAATTTTTTCACAGGATATTCGTAATTGTTACATTTTGGATCTAAATTAATAATAACCACTGTCATTCTAAAAGAACCACACATTAAGAACTTGTTACATTTTGTAACTGGTAAGTAACAGTAAGTATTTAAAGCAATTTCTCATACTTAACTAAAAACTGCAAATTTTTTGACTTGTTACACTTTGGAACTGAGATATCGATATTATTTTACATATACCCTCGGTATAATAGCAGAATAAATTAAGCCAAAAAACGTTGTCTTGAGATAATCGAATTTTAAGAGAATCATGAAATTTAGGTTTTTCTATAATATTTACACCTTAACCATTCATTATTAAACTACTCACTTTATGAGATTCCTTAATCATTTACAAATTCGATTTATTTAATAGAAATTATTTTTTTAGTAATATTAATTATATTTTTCTGCCACTAATAACTGTGAACGAAATTGACTTAATTAATATTGATCTCTTCAACTTAAGTAAAAGATACATTGAATATGGCTGAATTTGTTTTCCAAACGATCGACCGTCCTGAAATCTATCGTATTGCATTCATATCTCAAAACAGCTGATCGAAGAGTTATCGCCTTCTGCTAGAATGCCGACGATATTATGTTTGTACTTAAATTTAAATAACAATGCTAGTTAACTGTGGGATCCAAAATAATTTTAAGCTCAGTCACTAGTGAGTTTTGAAAGGTTGATGGCCACTGAGCTAAAGTGGGTATAATGTGTGTTATATTTATACATAAAGCTAAGTATATTTCGAGATAATAGTATAAAATTATAAACATACGTATTATACCATTAAAAAATTCCAAAAATTTGTATTGTATATTACTATATTACATAATTAATGGATTTTCGTATTCTTCTAACGAAAATATGTTGATTCAAGTTAATATTTAATATGAAAACAACCGTTAACATTGTTAAAGAAAAACTTGTGAGATTGAAAGCATATTTTATACCAGAGTATTTGTTTTTCAGATATGCTTTTATTTGTTTTAAGCCGTGACTAGATTAGGGTTTATTGTACGTTACCGAGATTTGATTTCTGAGACAAAATCGTAGAACAAAGTATTTTTAAGAAAGCTATAATCATCATTTCACGATAATTCATTTTGACACATTTTTCGTTATCAGAATAAGAATTAATTGGAACTGCATTCAGATAAGTTAATTCATTTATTATTATGCTATGTTAATAATGACAATAGATTATTCAAGTCGATGATTTTTCTAAATACAATATGTTGCCAAAACAATGACTTGAAAATATTTCCGCGTAGGTATCACTATTAATTATATCGTAGATATTTATATTCTCCACAGTACAAAAAGTATGCTGAAATCGTCAAAAAGTGTTCCTTTTTTAAATTTTGTGCATATGTTAGAAACTGTGTTTTTTAGTGTATTACGTAAATAGGTTTTGCGTCAAAACTTAAAAACCATAAATCGATGGCCTAGTTCCATAGTGATATTTTTTTTCTTTTTTTAAATATCTGGCGCTACAGCTGACAGCCAATGCGCCAAATGTTTTGAAAATTATAAAATCATACGAGACAAACTCGATGAGAGATTTTAGAAGTCATTCATGTCCAAGATCACAAATTTAAATTGAAAAAATCTAAATTCGATATTGACCTTGATGAGAATCGAACCAAGACCCACCTGATCGCTATTTTGACTCATCTAAGCTGACTCGTAAAAAGTGATGGCTTATTATTTGTATTACTTTTTTATTCAAATAGGAGTTAATCGTTTTAGGATTAAAGTTTGTTTCTTTATGGAACGCCACGATTCACGAAAATATATTTGCACAATACGATATTTAAATATGTATCTATAAGAAACTGAGAAATTATTTAATTTTGCTGATTTACATATGCAAATATCTGCCTTGTGAGAGAAAACCTGTACATTTTACAAGCTGTACTTTTATGGAACTGTAGAAGAGTGGTGCTAGAATATAATGGCTAACTTAACTCAAAACATCACATTTTTGACTTATCGTCCCATAAAACTGGGCCATCGAAATGTTCATCATGAGACGGGACTAGGGATCCCAACTATTCAGATATCGAATAGTAGGAAAATAACATTTGAATAGTTAATAACAGTGTACATACTAAAATAATTTTTTTAGCTGCGTCGGATTACTCCAAATGTATTTTTACAATTACTTGAATTACGCCAAGTTTAAATGATTTATGATAAAATAATGAAAGCACCAGAGTAGGGTGTACACAAAAAAAACACTACCTGGGGTATTCAATATTATTCTTCAAATCTGGAAAAATTGTGATGTGATCTTTCATTGATTTAGTAAAATATTTTATGTAAAAATATTCGAATAGTTGCCCAAATATTCTAATATCAAATAATTCAAAAAGGGCCGAATATATTCGGATATCGAATATTCGCATATTCGAGTTGGAATTCCTAGACGAGACTGAGTGGAATATTGCCATGGAGAAGACTGAGCGAAATTGTTAAATGGTCAACAGTAATGTGCCATATATGTAAGTAAACTCACTAAGCACTGCATAATTATGTGTATTTCACCTCTTTATTATGTATTATATATAAATATAATGTTGATGATTTCATGCCGACTTTTTTTAATTGTATTGTAAAGCCAATTCTTATATCTAACAACGCCGATAATGTCTCCAATTGTCAATGGCTTACAATTAAATGTACTTTTGTTTAGATCATATTCACTTTCATAAAAACAGTTTTCACTTATAACAAATATATTCCACATGAAACAAATTCTTTCACTAAAAATAGAGTGATCCCAAATAATGAAATTACATTACACTTACAAAAAATATTTTCACATAGATAAAATAGTTTACGCTCAATATAAATACTCACACTTTGCAATCGATAGTTGCACGAAGCTGTAATGAAATGACACTTATTCTTTACTACTTCCCTATATTGTCTTTGCTCCATGCATTAGAATACAGTACACAAACCAAACCAGACCAGCCCTAACATAACATAACCTACTACAACTTAACTCAGTTTGTTAAAAGAATTCGTGACTTAGTGGAAACTATTAAAATCAAAGTTTTGAGTGTACAAAGTTAATACTATGTAATCCAAAGTGCAAACTGTCGAAATGAAAATTCAAGTGTACAAACTGAATACAATCTAACACAAAGTGCAATTATTTATAACCATCGTCAATGTCTACAATGAATTATTATAGTTCCCGAATGTCTCAAAAGGTTTACAGTAATTTGTTTGCATAAGAAATAGTCCCGACAATAATTTCCATATAGTTTAAATTTGATGAGTTGCAATCATTATCATTAATTATCTAGTTTACTCTTACAAGTAAAACGCTGTCGCTAATTCCCCTCCAACAAGCACTCCCCATTCATATGAAAACATTACAAACAGATATAAAATAAATTCCAATAGTACTGCATAAAAAACTACAATAAATTGAAAAAAATCAAATGTTCATATGACAATTATGTTTAGAAAAATCTACCTCAACAACTTTCTGTGAAGATACTTTCAGTTTTTTTATAACAATAATTATACGCCAACATATTATATTCATTGTAAACTATTTTTCGGCAGTGTTTATTGTGTTTAGTTTAATCTCCTCCAAGACAACTTTTCGATACAAAAAATACAACACACTATGATAAATCGTGTTTAACTCGTTCGACGATTCAACAAAGATGCGGAACTCGAAAAACAGGTGTTTTTTTTTTTAATCGTTTTTGTAAGTTAGACCATTCACCCAATGCTTCTTCTGGCTTTTTTTGTGTAATTTTTTGACTACTGTCGTGATAATTCATGGAGGAAATTTAAATTAAGCCATTAAGCACTTTATTATCGTTATACTAGCCTAGAGTGCAAGGATCGTATATCTTTAAATGCCTACAATGAAATGTAAATATCGATCAGAAACAGCTCATATTTATATATTCGATGAATTCGGCGGTAACTTTGTAGAAATTCATTTTTAATATAAAATAAAAATGATAACTCAGTTATTTCACTGGCTTACTATTATTACTAAATGTAATGTGTTTCGCTTCTTTAAGAAGCATCTTCAGATTAACTTTATCGAAAGGTCGTTTATTTCTAAGGTATGACTCTAATTCTTAAATTAAAAATAAAGGGTAGTCTGGATTTGTTTCCTTCTACTGGACGTGGGGAGGAGGTAAGACTCAAACCATAATAGTACTAATTACTAATTGAATAGTGATGAGCCACCTGTCTTATTTAAATGTTATTATGTACTTTGTTTACATTTAATGCTTAAAAATGTTCGCTATATGTTTAACATATCCAGAAGATAAACAATGAAGTTTATATGACACTAACTTCAATTAATGAGAAGAAATTCCGGATATGATTCTGCCACAAATCGTCGTCTTAGAACCAGAATGTATTATAGTATCTAGAAAAAATGCGGTATTAAGTGAACTATACAACTCTTTTCATTTTCCAATCCTTTACCCAACAATGAATCTTTCGTATCTCAATTCTTTTTAAATTTGAAGATAGTAAAAATACGGTTTTACATTAATAAAATTCTGCATATAAAAGAAAATAAAAAAGAAGCAATAGTTATGAGATGACTTAATTAGTGAGTATATGAGAGAAAAAATCAAACACGGCAATAACGGTTTCATAGATTTATGACATAGTTGAATGAGACTAAAATCTTTAGATCCAATTACATCAAAACTATTATTTTCGACATACCACAGTCCAGTTCTAGGAAGGTGAAATATTCATGTAATAGATATATTCTGACACGCTCGACTTTTGGAAACGTCGCAGTTGTGTTGATAACGGCTTAACTTAGTAGTGTATTTACTAACCAATGCACCGCACCATAGGGCGAAAACGGTGCCAATGGTGTTCTCAAGTAATCAGCTATTATTATATCAACCAATTTGCCATTTACAGGTAGTCCTTGACTTCCGGCGGTTAAGTTCGAACTTACAACCAAAAAATTAAAAAAACTTATTTTTTATTGCATCGGTGCTTCATTTTGCTAAAGATCGATGCATACTGTATAAAAGATCAGTAACAGCATTTTAAAATGTAGGTATTAATTTATCTACATATACATATGTATTTAGCATCGGTGTGCGGTGGGTATATCTATATCTTTATTACATAACCTAACTTGTGTATTAGCAATTAGGATACAAAAGCATGCCCCCGCATACCCTTGTATCTCGCTCGCACCCATTACTTTAAATGTGATTAAGAAGACATAGAGAAATCTATGGCACTCATCTGATATACGTTGAATTTTTCAAGTGAATAATTATAAATAAATCGTACCTATAATGTGGGGTAAACCATAAGTCGAAAGAAAAAAGGACGTAGCCCACACCAAAAAATTTTGTGTATAACTCACACAAAACGTGTAAATACACAATGTTTTTATATACATATATAATAAAGGCAAAAGGACGTATCCTTTCGTCTTTTCAAACTACTATTTTTTCGATAAACACAATGGATACAATTTAATACACGTATGGGTGACTTTTTTTTCCTTTCCACAGTCGATATCTAAATATTTTATTTTGTATTTTATTTATTAAAAACAGAGGATCAGCTGATTAAAGTGCGATAATACTGTGTTTATCGTTTGACAGCTACAACATAAGATTTGAAAAAAGCGCGCTCTGATGTGTTAAAATGTATCCGTACCATTTTTGGTTGCAGCTGCTTTATTTCCACAGAAAAATGAAAGTGACGACGCTAAAACTGACCTGAACCGAACAATATTTAATTTCAATATTTTTTATGGAATTTGACTTACGACCAAAGTTCAGGAACGTATCTTGGTCATAAGTAGAGGACAGCCTATATTATTAGAATTTATCAGAAGTAAATGAAAATAAATGTTGCAAGTTTTAACTGAAATATTGCGATTCTTGGTGGGTTAACACTATTATCAGTTTGCCTATTATTACTGTAGCTTTTTTAAAACATATCTTCAGAGGTTCTGCATCGGTCACAGACAGCCATGAAAGTTTTGCTTATGTTTAACTTTATTATTTTTTTGTTACCATTTTTTTCAAAACGTCGTGATTACGTCGTAAAACAAAATTAAGAAAATACGTGTGCCTCGTTCTTTTTAAGTGAGGTTATTATTCGCAGACCGTTAAATATTTAGCCTCGGTGTTTTTCTAAGGGTGTTTGATAAAATATATAAATAGTTTCGAGGACTCAGCGATAACTCAGCAATTCTTTATGTACTGTGAAGATAGAAAAAAATTACCGGTTTATTTTACTTCAGCGAAAAAATTCTTAGAATGAAAAGAAGTTCATACTGAATCTAACGCTGTTACGCCGAATGTGTGACATGCAGATTTGGTTAGAAATTCAATAAAGTTAAAGCTCTGTGATTTTGAAACGTTGCGAAACGAAAATTTGCGAAACGAAAGTTAATGAGAATGATTTAAGACATCGACTGAGGGTGCTTGATGGAATTTCAATATCAAATTTGGATTATTGAGATTTTGTACACGTCCATGTATTTTGTCACTAACGACCCGGGTTTCGCCTTTCGGCATCTTCAGGCATTCGAGCACATGAATGGACTCGAACTGAGATATTGATATTGAAATTCCATCAAGCACCCTCAGTTCGAGTCCATTCGTGTGCTCGAATGCCTGAAGATGGCGAAAGGCGAAACCCGGGTCGTTAGTGACAAAATACATGGAAGTGTACAAAATCTCAATAATCCAAATTTGTTAATGAGAATGATTTTAACCAATGTATACCATTGCTGTAGCCAAGTGGTCAACACTCTTGATCCATCGTTTTATTTGGTTGTGGCATATGCATGAAGCGATAGTTTAGTTGTTACGCTGAATGTGTGATAGTGCTTATTACACGAAATGGGCAAAATTTTTAAATTATATTTATTGTAATTAGTGGTTGAATGGATGCTTATAATACATATATCTACTCTCCTTAATTGAAATAAAATACGTTGAACAATATAAATTATCGCTAAAACTGAAGAAAATTCATTAAACACAAAAAAATCGGATGATGAGGTCAAATTGTTGCGTCAAAACATGAGGGATCATAAATTATTTTATCAAGAAATTTTGGAAATCAATAGAAGCCCAGTTAAATTCCTTGCCAATTCTGATCAAACAGCTGAATTTTCCAAACTACCCGTTGCTGTATCCTATACGTGAATGATTTCATTAAAAAAAATTAAAAAATATATATATATTGATATTCCCATATTAATAAATTCGTTAATAAATTCATCTCATCTCATTTTCATGTCATTCAAGCCAGTAAATGTGGAATGATTTTATATATTTATTCTTTCGTCGAATTGCATCACGTCAAAACCCACAATGCTATTATAATTGTAAAATCACTGGTAATTCTAATATTAGTTGGAAAGCAGCAATTAGCCACTCTGTTAATGCGTTTGTTTACATAATAAGGATTAAGGCGATTCTCGAAATTTACACTCAGGTATCAGTGTGGATTCTAGACTTAAAATATTTTATCTCGTAAATATATTTGTCGTGTTTGTATCTTCTATACAAACGTTAGACACTGTTTACTGTCTGTCAATTCGAGTCCATTCGTGCACTCGAATGCCTGAAGATGCCGAAAGGTGAATCCCGGGACGTTATTGACAAAATACATGGAAGTGTACAAAATCAAAATAATTCAAATTTTACAAAAAATCGTTTACTACTGATATTTAAAAGTGGATATATCGGTTTTTGCTTTTGAACGCCTCATATAGTGAAATATATTCATCCGTACTGGAAGAGTTGTGTGCGCCTGTATTATTTTTGACTATTTGTATTCTTACGTAATGCAATTTTATTAATAGGCACTTTCAGAAATTGGTCCTTGGATTTGGATAATTTAGATTTCATTATTTAATTAATGATAATATTTATCGATATTACATTTACTGATAATAGACGCTCCTTTTAATAATTGTATAATAATATATGATAATTTAGATTCACTTTCAAACTATAATGCGAGACGACAAAACGTGGATGTTCTAAATACACACACTTATTAAAAAACTATTTCTTATTACCCGGCTTTGCCAGGGATAGACCGCGCTAACATTTAGACCAGTGGTTCTTATACTTATTATGCTCATGGACCTCTTCTTAAAGCAAAAACCTAACCATGAGACCCACAAGGAAAATAAATCTACGTAACTGCATAATAGAAAAAGTATAAATTTAATTTTGAAGTATTGAATGGTAAATGGTGATGTAAAAATAAAAGACAAATACAACATTTTGATATTTAAAGTATGATGAGGTTTATAACTGCACTAAATCCACATTCCACTAAATAGGAGAACGGGAATACAATCAACAGCCTCTGTACAGCTACTCATAATGGAGGATATAAAATTGGTATCTGTTTTTGTAACCAGAATTTGTGATATCCTTGTACAAACTAATTATTCATTAAATTGCTCCCGTATTAGTATTGATACAAATTGCTACGAATTTATTTATTGCTATTTATTTCAACTTTCATAATAATGAAAATGTGTCACAGATATTTTGTTATATTAAACCTTTCGCGGACCTCCTGACGTTGTCCACGCACCCTAAAATATTTTTAATTTGCCAAAGACCGTTCGGTCACAAGGACCCATGGCGTCCGTAGAAACCACTCTGGGAATCACTGATTTAGACAATGGCGTTATTGTTATCGAGCTAATATTGAATGTTGAAAATATTACCGTGGAACGTACCCAGGATAAAACCTACAAAAAATTCAATCGATTTTAAATAGTGTTAAAAGATTAAAGTTAAAAATAGCACAGAAATGGCAGCTAGAATCACAAAAAAAAAAATCATCTTACTACTGTAGGTACACCATTCGGGAGGAGTTCTTGTGACTGATAGATTTATGCATGTATTTTCTGCTATATAGTCTGGTTCAGCAGTTGGCAACGTCGCTGGCTACGGTTACGAATGTCTCGGGTTCAATTCCCGGTGAGTACGGTTTTCATAGATTGATCTTTCAATCGATTTATGGATTTCTGTTCGTAGTCCGAGTCCTCCCTCCCACCCATCCCATCCTCATGGGGCGTTGCGAGAGCGATTAGCTAACCACTAGTCCTGTCATAGCCTTATCCTTCTATCCCTACTCTCTTCGAAAAAAGAGAGGTTGAGCAATTGAGTAACAAGCAGTTCTCATAGAAAAATTCTGAGAAGATACCTTCATTAGAAAACCATATGGTCCACATTGGGAGTAGACATGGATTAAAAAAAAGTCTGGTTCTACAAACAAGAACAACTTATACAAAAAGACTAAAAAGTGGGGTCTTTATTTTGATTTCATTTCAAATAACCTGAAATAATTATTGCTATGCAAATATTATGTACATATCGTCGTTGTTATGGAAGAAGACACTAACTGAAAAATACTAGTTTCGAGTAATTGGACATTGAAGGTTTTCAAATGTTTGAATGTTATACCTTTTTCATTTAGTTTGTTTGTATAAAATTGTTTTTAAGAAAAAGTATAATTTTTAAAAATAAGTGTGTTTTTCCATACGGTAGAATTCGAAATTAGGAGCATTTTGGTATAGTAACTCAATATGTAATTTTTTCGATTTAGTGTTTTCTTCCAGAACAGCGACGATGTAAAAGGTGTTTACAAATTCATTACTGTTTTTATTTAATAACTAGTGACCGTACCCGTCATAGATGACGGTATTGAAATTGAAATACTGAATTTCTAACGTAGCTAAGACGTCGGAACTGTGTGTACATTGCATTACATTTTATTTTATATATACCGCGAACGCTTACATCATGAGAAAATTTCATACCTACATGTGATATGTGGTAACAATAAAACGTCTACAGAGCGGTCTGGGCTATTATGTATAAGTTGTTTCGACGTATGTACCTATTCAAACAATTATTTGTTTGAACTTTCAAGAAAACATTATTTCGTTAAAAGACAACAAATTATGTATTATAATTAACGCAGTAGGTACAGGTGACCCTCAACTTTCAAACAAAAGTGTTTACCGAAAATGTGAACGAATGTTGAATGTTGAAAGAAAAGTTATATAAAAAAAACATCTGAAAGTGTATTTTAAAATATTTATTTATAAATGGGTGTTTTCTTTATTATCTTGTCAAGAGACAGTTAGTTGACTACCAAGTCATGTTTTTATTTTTTATTTATTGAGATAAGAGTTCTATAATTCTTGGTGGGAAGCAATTACGTTTTAAAAATAAAACATAATTTGTTCGTATAGTTCCACGTGTTAATAATTTTCGGTTTCTCTCATCGCGAGCGCTATCAACTGATAAAAATAAAAATCATATGTCATCCTTTTCTCTTTGACTTACTTAGCGAATACTCTATTAGACAGTATCCTTCAAATTTACAATGTGGTGAGATGGATTTTTTTTAATCTGCTTTTTTCCGTGAATTTTGCTTTTATTTTTAATTTGATAAAATATTTTTTCAATACGAAATGGACAATAGATCGTACGTTTTTCTGGTGACTACGCTATATCGTCACGCTTGTATGGCTTCGTGAACATGAAAATGTCGAGAGAAATCGTCCGTCGGAGCCAAGTCTGATCAAAACGAAAAGCGTGAATCACCTTTTATACAATTTACCTGTGCCCGTCTCGCCTCTCCTTATGTCACGATATCCGCCATCACAGACCGACAGTCCATCCGACAGACAAACAAACCTAGTGAAAATATTCCTCGATTTTAATTGGACTTCGTACGATTTCAGTTTTGAAATTAAATAATCAATAACCAACTACGAAAAAATACAATTGACCGATCATTTATGCCTGTTTACTGACAACATTTATGAAAAAAATTCAACCGTTAGATCATTAAGTAACTGGCCATTTTTCTATCATATCCCTACTCGGAGCATATGGCCACGTCACGGTGCCTCCATGATTCTTTGTCCCCCTTCAGTGGCTTTGCTTCCTCCCAGGTCATACCAGTTTCCCGTACCTCCGCCAAGTTCATTCATTCTATGGATGATAACTGTAAATTCTTGATGGAAAGGAATTATATCGACTGTAGTAAGGGGAAAAATATCGTGTATAACTCAAACAAAACGTGCTGGTACACACAGTCGATTTGAATTTGATATTGAAATGTAAACAAAAGACCTGGATTTTGCTTTGCGATCAAAATAAAAAAAACAGCGGTTTTTAAATTACCGGTATACCCGATGTCTAGTCAAACATTCTCGGTCAAAAGAATAATTCCTAATAAGGTTTTGATAAAAAAAGATTTGATATTTTTTCATATCAAGTCAAGAGACACTTTTAAATGTTGGTTAAATAATATAATGGCTAAATAAATTATTATGGTGGGTGTTATTCAGATTATGTAGGAAAAGGAAAGTTTACTGGTATTTAAGATGATTACATTTGAGGAGCTTGAGATTAAACATGCTCAAATCCAGTTAGTTCAGAGATGTCACAGTAATATTAAAGAACAAATTCAAAAGAACAGGATTGCGTTTTTAACTTTGCTCAAATTTTTGTAGTTACCATGCAATTTAATGTCAAAATATGAGTTTTTGTATCATAATTGACCAAATCCTAAGCCAGCCAGTAGTGTTCTTGTATTTGTCGGCCATGACAGCTTAAGCAGCTGTCACTCAGCTTACCCAAGTGAAGTATTGCGCTCTTAATGTGTGGTTCTTAGTGTTTTTTTTAAATATTGCTAAAAATATTGCATATTTAGAGCGTTCTCCATGGTCAAATGAATAAATAAGAAGAAATACATAAAATAAATGAGTTATATGAATGATTTGTGAAGAGGATAGGTTTTTTTTTCGTAAGGTGTGTTTATTTCTGTTAAGGAAAAAGTGCATTTAGTCATTTTTGATCCCAAACTCCTCATTTAATAAAATATAAAGTAATAATTTATTTAAATATTGAAATGAAAATAGCAAAATTGACAAAAATTACACATCTGCTTTTGGGGTGTAACCTGCTCAAGAGGTAGGTATAGAATTATACCTTTGTCTGAGAATGCTTTATTAGATTATCAAAGATAAGTTTTTACTAAACTTATAAAGATTGTGAATCCAATTTTTTACAAACAAATAATGTTATCACATTTATAAGTACATAACTATATCGACTGTGGAAAGGAAAAGGGACGTAACCCACACAAAAAAAATATCATGTATAGCCCAAACAAAACGTTTATTAAATTGTATACAATGTGATGATCGAAAAAAAAATGTTTGAAACGACGTAGGGATAAGTTGTTTTGCATTTCTGTAGTCGATATATTATATATATTTATACATAAATATGATGTATTAGCACGTTTTGTGTGAGTTATACACAATATTTTTTGGTGTGCGTTACGTCCTTTTTCCTTTCCACACTCGATATCTAATTGAATTTTCGAGAATGTGGTTGGTAGATTACGGATAAATTAATGTGAAAAGAAATTTTCGTAACTCGTGCTGCACCATGTTTTCAGCCTTGCACAACAATAATTGTTGACCACGGCTGAAAACATGTATTATTGTATCGTGAACTTTTTTATTTAGGCGGCCATTCCGATACACTACGATAATAATTGCATTGTTGTGCCTTATAGACGTGAATCAATTTGAATTATGATCGTTGGCACGTGAAGTTCCTTCACACAAAAATAATAATAGTGAAACAAAATGCATTCGGAAAATCGCTTGTTTCCAGCGCTCTCTTGTTTCATTGTTCATCCAAAAAAACATGGCTATCGGCGGCCATTATAAATAATAATAAAAAAAATATTCAGAATACGGCGTGTGACCTGGATTTGGCTTTGTAGTCCGTGATCGATTTTGAATAGAATATTTAAAAAAAACCAACAATAAAATAGAATGCAGATCCATCGACTCTGAATATATAATTGGTTTATCTAAATTGTCAATATTTCAACATGATAAATTTATTGTGAATTGGTAAAAAATGATATAAAGGGTTAGGGACCTTTTCATATCGGAAGGCCTCATGCAAAAAATACAAATGAATAAAAACAATGAAACGAAATTTTTTAATTCAGGCAAAAAGTCGAACTTAAAATCCACAGGTTCCCCAACTCTGTGATATTTCAAAAAGCGAACAAAAATGTTATTTATTTAAATGAATATTGATTCATAAAAAAACGATTACAAAATACGGTCAGAAAACATAAAATTGATAATAGCATTTATGTTTTGTTTCTTGTACTAAATAAAAAAATATCTATAGATGTACCAATTTAACTTTCCCGCTAGTGAGGGCGCCTCCGTTGCGTTAGGAATGTTGCCATACTGAACCAGAACTGAAATTTCAATGAATTCCAAAACTGTAACTTAAGCGACGATTATTAAAAGTTGACATGGATTTTCAAAGGATATTTGAGGTTTATAAATAATTGCACTTTGTGTTAGATAGTATTCACTTGGTACACTTGAATTTTTATTTCGATAGTTTGCACTTTGGATTGGATAGTACTAACTTAGTACACTTGAACTTTTGTTTCGATAATTTGCACTCAGTCACGGATTATTTTAACAAAGTAAGTTAAGTTGTTGTACGTTACGTTAGCGTTAGTCTGGTTTGGTTTTTGTAATGTATTCTAATGCGTGGAGTAAAGACAATTTAGGCGGCCTAATATAGAGTAGAAAAATAAGTGACATTTCATTACAGCTTCGTGCAACTATCGATTTCAAAGTCTGAGTATTTGTGTTATATTGAGTGAAAACTATCTATATGAAAATATTTTTTCGTAAGTGTTATATATTTTTTCAAAGTTAAAATATATTTTACTATGAGGGATCACTTTATTATTAGTGAAAGAATTTTGTTTTTGTGGAATGTAAGTGAAAACTATTTTTATGAAAGTGAATATGATCTAAAGAAAAGTGCATTTAATTGTAAGTCGATATTTAATGGTAATTGGAGAAATTTATTATAGACGGACAAGTCTAGTTCTAAATTCGGTTATACTATAACAGCATACCATTTATTTAATTAAATTTTTTAACATCGCTTTAGCAGCATGTTTTATTTATCATAATCAAATTTCAAAAAAGTTAGTAATTCAATTCAAATATAAACATATATCGCCATACAATTTACCCGCATATATATAGGTAAGTATGTTACGTAATCAATCCTTTCTTTTACAATATTAACTTCCTATAAACAATGCCTCTTTTGATTATAATATGGACTCTTAGGCACATATGAAGCAATATCAATATCAAAGAGCAATAAATATAAATCTCAATGATACCAAATTAGCACAAGCGCCATAAATAATATCCGCGTAATTATCTTTAGTGGCTATAATGCTTTACGATAATTTTGCTCGAAATAGTCACTGTCGCTTATGATAATTTAAATCCGCAGGAACGAATAATCAACACTTCAATCGTTCTCAAACCTAATTTCACCTTAATCTGAATCTCCTTTCACTGTAAAAGCATCAACTGACATAACCTCAATATTCCGAGTAGACGTCTACAGCAGAGCTTGTCAAACGTGCTTGACTAACTCCTTCGATGTTCATAACATGTGATGCTCAAACTTTCAATATTTTTTTGTTCGAAATACTTTTATCAATCGATCACATCTCCCGAAAGTTACACTTAAAGTTCCTAGTACAAATATTTAAGATACTAAATAGAATAATACTGAAGAAAACAAGATTTAATAAAGTCAGTTCGAGTTCATTCATGTGCTCGAATGCCCGAAGATGCCGGAAGGCGAAATCTGAGTCGTTAGTGAATAAATACATAGAAATATACAAAATCTCAACAATTCAAATTTGATATTGAAATTCAATCAAGCACCCTCAGTCGACATCTTAAATTACATTAAATAATATGACTTGATTATTGAATTTGTCTACGAATTGAACGGTGAAAAGCGTAGAATGCATTTTTTTCATCTGACAAAGCTTTTACACTTTTTTACAAACATCCTCTTGTTTTTTTTCAAATGACAATTTGTCTTATTGTGTTGTTTAGTATATCCATACTATTTCTAAAAAAAGGTAAGTTTGGGTTTTGCGCAAACACTCGAAATATACAAAATTGTTAAAACCACAACTGAATTTCAAATCCGAGTGGGCGAATGCATCATTGCATATTGCATTGATGCAATCAGTAATTTCTGTCGACTTGCAAGACGAATGCTCTCATTTTTTTTCGTCAGTGCTACCTAGTTTTTCTGCATTTGAATTAATATTTTAAAATGAGGTTTGGTTTTTTCTGTTGGGGTGTTGAACAATTTTACCATATTCATTTCAGTAAGATTAAGAAGCACTGGTTTAAGAAATTATATTATTATACATCCATTTCTTTGGCCAAAAATCAAGTCTTGATTGAGAACCCGAATCTTAATGAAATATCATGTTATTTTTTATTCTATTATAAAGATACTTGCTTATAGAGGTTATAATAGTTTTTCTCGGCGGTTATAAAAGACATAAAGCCGAGAATAGCCAATCATTTAAAAATAAAACCACTTTATACGGTCAAAATCTCACAGAGAAAATAATAAAATACATGCGTGACGTTACATATCGAGGTTATACTGACAGATTAGTTCATATTGTTTTTTTTATATTCTCACAATAACTATACACATCTATACCAAATCTTATGATTTTTAAATATGTCAAAAAGATTATTCTTTATAATGTAAAAACAATCTTTTTAAAAGACAAAAATTGCACTTGGTAGAGAAAAATGCTTTAAATGCGATTATCTCAAAACATGTTTTTATGACTTAATGCCTTCTATCAGTATACCCTCGATACCCCTAACGATTAAAATACGTATTGACTGTTGAAAGGCAAAAGCACATAAACCACACACGAAAAATATTGTGTATAGCCCACAAAAAACGTGTAAATTGAATACACTGTAACTATTGAAAAATAAATATTTCGAAAAGACGGAGGGATACATCCGTTTGCCTTTCTATAGTCGATATATTATATATAAATATAATGTATTAACACGTTTTGTCTGAGTTATACACAATATTATTTGGTGTGGGTTACGTCCTTTTGCCTTTACGAAAATTATAAGAAGATTTTTAATTTTTATAGCGCTACACCATTTTTTTTGATAAACTTTGATAGCAAGCGATATTAAATGTAGTAGTGAATCATCAAAAACTCTTCTTATACTTCTCTTTTGTAATCTAAGGCGTGATCTAAAAACATCAATAATACCTAGATTAATATCTATTCATAAGATAAGTTGCTAGTTTACTCAACTTATATCTATTATATTGTGCAAATATATTAACAAAGTGTTTCCGTTCATAATGAATTATTACACAAGACATTAATAACTCATTATTAAGCCGTTCTAGTTTGAGCAAACATTTCGCGTTGTTTTTTTCTGCCCATTGATTCAAATAATTAATAAGAAACTTCCTTTAGAGTTTTGAAACCATATTAAATAAATATTCTTAATTACTTGATTGCAGTAACACATTAATTATGTCGGAATAAGTAATATATAAAATATAATGTCTGTCTTTTGTAAGAATTAGTTTCTTATTAATTTTTATTATATTTGTAGGATTGGGTTGGTTACGCAAAGAATCATTGAGAAGCGATCTGGGAGAATTTAATTTATTTATTACCATAGTGTGGGATCTCTGCATTCGAAAATTAATTTGAATATTTGTTTTACGAATTTAGTTTTTAAGTTTCACCAATGAACTAGTATTGATAGTAACAATTATATAATACTATTAT
This sequence comes from Himalopsyche phryganea, assembly GCA_022494535.1. Lineage (NCBI taxonomy): Eukaryota > Metazoa > Arthropoda > Insecta > Trichoptera > Rhyacophilidae > Himalopsyche > Himalopsyche phryganea. The sequence continues at coordinate 2,148,116 of JAGVSL010000125.1, read as the reverse complement.
TCGGAAGTTTCAGTCCTAATATTTAAATTATATTACATTTAAACAAAAGGCTAAAGATGGCATTGAATTGAGTTGTAGGTGATAATCAACGTAACCCATTTAACTTAATGAAAAACCATCGTTGTCGCATTTATGTATTTTTTTATCGTTCATTTTGTATAGTTCTATTAGATAAATATTAAATAATCGAACATTGATCGTTCTTTGAGTCGCTGAGTCGCCAAACACGCTGCCAAGTGTTTTTAGAGTTTTGAGTAAATCAAGAAAAACTCTTATGGGCAGTATGATAGTTTTAAGTATAATTTAAGTTATTTTGTGTCTTCCTGTGTATATTCTAAGCAAAAGTGAAATATTTTTTTACACTGTCGTTTTTTTGCAATGCATCGACCGTGTAAAATGAGGATCAAGATCGTGTAAACAAACGAAATTTTTAGGTTTGGAAAATTTTTGAATTTTGAACAAGGAACGAAACAGGAAGAAATGTTAGATTTCCAACTGGAAAAATTGGTAGATCCATCAATAGAGCACATACGTACATTAACAACTTATTTTATGGAAAAATTTACAGGAGCGTGTTAAGCGACTCAGCGATCTCTTTGATCTATCGTTTTCCTACATGTATCGGTTAAATATTATGGTCCCGTCACAAATATTACCCAGATTGACAATTTTTTTCACCATTTGTTATCCAACTCAGAAGTACGCACAACTCGAATCAGCCGCTATTGCTGTTTTGTAACAAATTGTACCTGATGAACATTTTTCATCTCGCTCATAAGCATGTTCGACCCCATGCAATCACTATCATAAAAAAGTCCACGACTGCAAGTCTGCAAACGTCGTCTTGTTATTATGATGCCAGCTCATAATGCTTTCGCTGGACACTCAGCTCCTCAGCACCTTACCGTAATGTACGCTATTACTTGTTATACACCCTGCACATGGTTCAATAATAATATACTTTCAAATTGTGAAGGATTAGTCATTGACAATAATTATCATTTGTCAATAAGATGTATCAATTAAAAGAATATGACCAAATCTGCTAATTATATGGACTTAAACAATCATCAATTAGTAAGATCTTGTGTTATGTCAGGCTTGCAGATAGAATTATTTATATTAATTGATTTTATCATTTTAAAGTCTCTCATTTGGTTGTGTCCAGGAAATTTTATTTTATCACATTTGGGCTGCACAAATAATAACAAGGTAGTATTTTTTTTTAATTAATCACTAAGCGTAACCAGATCGAATTAAAAAAAAACACAATTTAGAGTACGATGTAAAGAAATCTTTTAATGAAACAACATATTTACAAATTTTTCACGCTAACCGTTCACATGTTATTGCTGTCAGATTCGCAGAAATGGCTGTATCATTATATTTTATACTTTTTTTGATTGGGTCATGTCAGCTTCTGATGCAAATTGTATTTCCACTAATGGAGAATTTCAACAGAACTAATTTAAGAGTTTGGATTATTGAGAATTAGGAAGGTTCAGCTGCCCGAATGAGCAGCTGAACCTTCCTAATTCTCCGTTATTATATCCTATACGTTGAAACACCTAACAGATGCCACTAAACGTGGAATAATTGTATATATTTACCCTTTCGTTGAATTGCATCCCGTCGAAACTCACAATGTTATTATAATTGTAAAATCACTGGTAATTCTAAAACAAGTTGGAAAGCGGCAATTCGCCACTCTGTTAATGTGTTGTTTACAAAATAAGGATTAAGGCGATTCTCGAAATGTTAACTCAGGTATCAGTGTGGCTCTCAGACGTATAATATTTTACCTCGTAAATAATATTTGTCATATTTGTATCTTCTATATAAACGTTAGACACTGTTTACTGTCTGTCAGTTCGAGTCCATTCGTGTGCTCGAATGCATGAAGATGCCGAAAGGCGAAACCCGGGTCTTTAGTGACAAAATACATGGAAGTGTACAAAATCTCAATAATCCAAATTTGATATTGAAATTCCATCAAGCACCCTCAGTCGATGTCTTAAATTAAATTATAATTTAAGAGTACTTGGGCCCAATACTTAAAATGGGAAATTAAATGTATCGTAAAAAATAATTTACAACTTATCGATTATTTATATAAATAAGAATTATCCATAGATAAAATAAAAAAACACGTAATTTTAGCTCGAAGAGGTAGCCATTATGGCAAAAAATCTAATCAGTCGTAGACTCAAAAACCTACATTATATTATTATTAAAACAAATCTATTATTTCCACGTAACCAGCAAAAACTATTTTACGTTTTTATTGACGTCTTAGAAATCAGTTGGTATTCTAAGTATCACATTTAACATTTATTAGTTTTTATTAACATAAAATAATACTTTATACCGAGAACGTATTAATTATATAAACTCATTTGATAAATCTTCGAATATAATGTAGTATTAAAGTCGCGGTTAAAAATTTTGAATTTACGGATAGACCCTTTTATGAAGAGGTGTTTCAGTTGATTTATTTATGGATCTGTATCCAAGGACATGGATATCTGTGATGCTTTCAACGTTTTCCAAGTAACTATTCAAAATTGAAAAGAAGTAGCGGTATGATAACACGCATCTAGTTATCTTTAAATCAAATCATTTTTACAAACCCCGACTTTTTTACAAATTCTCCATTATTAGTCCAAATGTTCCACATTTGGAGCGGAAATGATTAAAAGTATATGTATGTAAGTAAGCTTTATCACTTATTCGGAAACATAATAAGTTGAGTGGCGTATTCTTGAGGAGACGCGTCTAAAACATTTTAATCGATTTCTTAGAATTACTTCATATCTCATATCTCATAATTATGACAACTTACTGTTTAAGTATAGTTGTCATCTTTTTTTTTAACTTTTCGTTACCATAGGTGCACCAAGATTGTCATACGAGTTGAAAAAATTATTATCTCGCTTATTAGGTTTTATATAAATTTAGGATTTTAGCTATTTGTAGATAAAATAGTTATGTAATAAAATTAAAATAAATAAGTGGTTCGATTCAATGTTTTCATCATTAAATTAATAAAACTACAAAACTCTGATGACAATATTATTCCGAACATGATTAAAGTGATAGCGATATATAAAATTCTATACGCAAGAGTGATGCACGATATTTGTTAAGTTGAGACAAAGCGAGAAATGGTATTAGTTAGAGGGAGAAAAGACAGGATGCATCTTCGCTTGTAGTTATTTTTTATGCAGCGGCATGTGGTGGACTTACTATCTCTATCGCACAACCTCACTTTTATATGAGCAAGTAGGATATAAGAGCGACGCCCGCAAACCGTTGTATTTCACTCGCACCCTTCACTTTAAATGGGGATGAGCGAGAAAGAGAGAACGGCATGTCACTTGCTTGCTTGTGTTTGTTATAATATGAGTCAACTCGTCAAGTTTACATTTCAAACTGACTGTATAAGGCAGAAGCGAGACATGCCTGCACCTTATGTGACGATTCTTTTTTCCACGTCGTCCATTCTCGATTATATTACATGAAAATATGTAAATTGTAAGCTCTAAACACAAAATAAAGTGTAAAACGATAACAATATGATTTAATTTAAGAACTTTTTTTTAATTTAAGATATAATTTAAGACCTTGACTGAGGGTGCTTGATGGAATTTCAATATCAATTATGATATTTAAAAACAGAATAACCCTTTTAAAGCGATCAATTATCTTTAAAAATGCTCAATACATAACCAAGTGACACAGCCTGTGTCGACCACGACAGGTAACGTGATTTTTTTAGCACGGACTGGAAAAGGTTTCAATATCAATAAACACTGTTTTATCACATGTCTTTTAAGAACTTCTTAGACTTGACTAGAAAATTTCAAGCCATGCTGTAAATATTGCGTTTTATTTCCATTTTGGCCTCACATCTAAAGTCTCACCGATTGATGAGGACTGTCTTAACCTACGATCTTTTTTCTACCTTAACCCTCAAAAAGCTATCAACAATAAAATGAAATCTCAGATTTATATTGTTTTATTTTCAAAATTCAATCGGTAGTCTACTTACAATATAAAATGTCTACAGTAAAAAGAGCCGTTTTCATTATTTTGCGGTAAAATTTCTTGCATCGATTTTCGATTTGTATAATGTATTTATTTATGGAACTCGTTTGTTTTTTACAATTTATTTTTTCAACTTTCTTCGTTCGTTTTAATCTTAAATAAAAATAAAATGCTATTTCTGTGTTTCTTCGTTGTAAAACAACATGTTCGAAAGTTAGTGATTGGGACTCGATGAAAATGGTATATAAATAAGATCCGCGGAAAAACATCAAATTTGAATCATCAGTTCGATTCACAAAGCGAGAAATTTGAATCAGACTAATTTATTTCTGAATCTTTTTGATTAAACCTGATATTAATATGAATACTATAAATAGGGCAGGGATGGCAAATAGGATTTGATCGGAGTGTCCCATTTTTTGGTATTTAAATCGTGACGCGTGTCATTCCTATTTAGATATTTATAACACAATCGTAATCATATTTATTGAGTACAAAAAACAACTAACAAAATCTGAATACGAATGTAGGTACATTGCTACCTATACTTTTATAAAATTCATATAAAAAACAAAAAATTAAAAAAAAAACATTAAATAAGACAGTCATTTTTGTTTCATGTTATTTGCCAGACTTTACATATTAAAATTAATACATTTAAAAAATAAACATTTTTTCGCACGCATGCCACGTATTTTCCATCGCTTGCTATACAGTATTAAATATAACAATTCTGACCTAAAAAATAATGTGATTTGAATTTTTCCATAAATTTTCATTTTTAGGGACAGTAGGAGTTTTTATAAAAAAATATTTTTTTCTTTTTATTTGACTTGTTTTTTCAGAGACATTTAAAATAAAAGGATTAGGTGAAGAAAAAGCTGGTTAGAGTATTTGAGAAGGGATAAAAACATCACAGGTGTCCATTTATTTTGACATAAAAAAATCAATAAACGTGTGCATTGTGGTTTCGAACCCTTAACCACATTATCTAGAGATAGATCTTGATTGGAGGTAGAGAATTTGCGTCCTTTTATGACGTCAAGTGAAGCCTTTTCACTAATTACAAACTTTTCATTGCATTTTTTGTATTTTATTCACAAAATAATTTAATACGGATCGTATAATTTTTACATGCAAAAAGGCGTTTATGATTTTCTTGCCTAAATATTGGCAAATATTTTTTCAGTATAAGGAAACACCACCCAATTCCCTATAATATTAACGACCGTCATTTAATTAAAAAATCAATGAAAACGAGTTTCAACTTTAATTTCGCTCTTCTGTTAAGTTATACATTGTAACTTACGCCCTGTTGGCTCTCCAATCTGAATATTAATGAATTTATGCAGTAAAAAAAATCTAATATAATATATGAACTGAACTCATCAACTACTATTGCCAGCATATTTATATTGTAATATAAAAAATGATATATAATTTAGACATAATATTTTCTTACTACCGTCTTTTTCCGAAAATAAGCCACTGTCAGGCTAGTGACAAGTGCTAGGGCTTACTTTTCAAGTACAATAGGTAGATTTATATATTTTTGTACAATATTTATTCGTATATAGGAATTTTACATTTATTACTTTTAATTTAGGTGCATTTAGGTAAATTCTACACTCTAGATTCCAAGAATTAATTTCGGCACCTGCGAGTGCATTGCTTGCAATTTCTCGGAATTTTTTGTTCCAAGCTGTGCAATTCTCGGAAATAATATGCCAGCTAGAGGTACTAAGCTCAACATCATTTTTAACGAATTATATTTCTCACATTATTTTAACTAGGGATTATTTTTGGGGGATGGCTTACGTTCCAAATAATCCATAAAATCAAGCTAGGGCTTATTTTTGGAAAATGTCTTATTTTCGAAAAAAGACGGTAGTGGGAACGTCCGTCATAGATGACGGTATTGAAATTGAAATACTTAATGTTTAAAGTAGCTCTTCTTTAGTTTACATACTGACGGACTGATTGTTTGTTTGTCACGTCGGAACTGTGAGTATTGTTTATATATATTCTAAAAACTAAAATCAATAACGGTATACACTACCAAACATTTTAAAAGTTGTCATTTGATTTCAGAACGATGACTAACAAATAAAATCATTAGTTTTGTTGTCTTGATGTTCGACTGTCAGAATTAAGTTAATTTATGCATGACGTAAACGAGTCACGTTTGTTAGCCCAAAAATAATATAAATTTAACTCTTTTTAGCAACATGATTTTTTCCTCTAACTGATACAATGCCGCATTCGAGGAAAACGTTAGGTTTTCCTGTTTACGATTACATTATCAAACTATAATAATTTTATTATTTTCTTTATAGTTGTTCCATGACAAAACAGATTACTTAGATAATTTTGTACTAAACCTAAAAAACTTAACGCAAAAAACCGGTATATCCAATTGTTTATAGTTAAATTATTTAAAATTAATATTAAATTTATAGATATTTTGGAATATTTTATCGTGTTATTATAGATATTTTAACATTTTGGAACAGATCTGCCCACCAACCTTTGCGGTCGACAGCTAGTGAGAAATTATTGTCGCCTTGTCTCAGTGTGCGAGGTAGTCCGGCTTCTATGACGTTCGATCGCGTTCTGTTTGTTGTCGTTGATTTCGTTTAGTGTTGGCAGCTCGTCCATGTTGTCCCTCGTATTTATTCGTTTCCCCACAGATATCCTTTTGTAATCAAGTAAAAAACTATAAAAACGATAATGAGTATATATATATATATTTAAAGTTTAATGGTTCTCAATTTCCTTTCTACCCATCTGGTCCTAAAAAACTTGGTGTAGCGAGAGCGATTAGCTAATCACTATCCCTTTCATAGCCCTATCGTTCTCTCTCTACTCTCTTCGAAAAAGAGAGGCTAATCAACTGAGTAACGAACAGTTCTCGTAGAAAACTTATGTTGAGATACCTCCATTAGGAAACTATATGTTCCAGATTAAAAAATATATTATTACAACAGTCGTTATCAAAATCTGTGTCTGACTGAATACTTTCTCATACAAATTAATGTTATATTTTCGAAAAATTTTCCGCTCAGGATTTTGGCTTTCGGTAGTGTAATTCAATTTCGGATAATGCAGTAACAATTAGGGCATCCAATACCAAATTTTTATCATTTTTAGTAAATCCCGGGATTTATATTTAGACAATCCTGGGATTACGGGATTGACTAATTGAACGGGATTCCGGGATTGGAAGCCCTAGTAAAAATGTATACTTATGAGAGGTACTGTAGTATTATAGAAGGTAACTTTAGGAGAAAATGTATCAGACAAATTTGAAAACACAGACATATCCAGAACCGTTAACCACCGCATCGCTTAAACAGAGATCTTACGTAGAAGCTTCAGGTTTGCGTATTAAATTAATATCATCAAATGCTTTAGTGTAGATCTTTTAATAAGGAATATAATTAAAGTCACTATCTTATTATAAAAATAATAACTTAACATAGAAACAATTACTATACTGGGTAACTTTTAATAAAATTATATAGCTTTTACATATTTAAATCTAATTTTATTCAAATCATTAAACTACGCAAACGAAATTTCCCAACATAAATGTTGATTAAATATAAAAAATTCCATAATCACTTCTAATACCTACATAAAAAAATTGTAAAAAAATACAACTATGGCAAATCGATTTTTTATTCAAGTCATTATTACGACATATTTATTTCATTGATAAACGTTTATGTTATTAAACTTTTTACTGCCTTATAAAATATTTTTTTATTTCAAATGGAGAAAATTTCTCGAATATAACATGTACCAACTCGACCTTCAGCGTTGTGATCGTGATGATCGTGAATCACTACCCTTTTAAAGAGGGTATTATTCAGTAATGAACCGGTTGATATTAAATTGCTTTGCTCCTTGCTAATTGTTTTTATTTTAGAGGAATCAATTAAGAATGTAACATTTTCTATTTTGATATGTTTTACACATATGTGGACTCTTGGATTAATGAGATAAAACAATTGATAAAAAACTGATTAACACTTTCGTATTCATGGTGTAACAATGAGTTACCTCGGTTTTTAAGCCTTTAAATTATTTGTGAAATAGGTCACACAAAAAATTGAAAGTTTTGCTGTTTTTAAATAAAATAGTTCTACATATAATTAAAAATTAAAAATACATTACAGCTTACGTCTTCTTTGTATAATCAATCATAATTTGAAAACTTCGTCAATTTTAATATCGAAAAAAACAAAATTATAATATAGTAACTATTAGTAGAGTAAAGTAACGATCCTAGATGCATGACGTACCGTATACAAGCGTTTTATTTTCTCAAATGCCACCGAGATACGTCTCTTGTTCTGCTATGAAGAATTTCGATTCTTGCGTCTCATGTATTCCAGGTTCTACACACAAAATATGACGTAAAATAATTACTAAATACCACATAAAACCACATTTCACTTTTTGAAATTGTCATTTCGCTTTATAAATGCGTTTATATGACAAAAGCCACACGGTAACGACATCCGAAGGGATTTTTTTAGCATGTAAACGGGAAGGTTAATCAAGCATGCCCTAGACCTGATTACAATTCCAATATTTAAAATATTTACTTATTCAGTAAGAGAATAACATAAAAATATACGGTAAATACATATTATGTGATAATTTATTGATAATAAGGAGATTGACTGAAACATTATAATAAAAAATTAAGTTAATTTTAATAATACTGCATCAAATTTTTTTTCAAAATACCAGCAAATATTTTCTGTTGGATGTCAAACCATAGCAACCACTCAGATATGAACCCTCTTTATACCTCGACCCATCTGTCATGTCATGCGCATATACCCTTGACTAAATTAGTTGCATGGCAATCAAGACTATTCTTAAATGTAAAAACTCAAACCTTCAAGAGGACGGGAGGCTAAGAAACTGAGTGTTAATTTTATTGATAGTTTTATATAGGGTAAGAGATCGTTGGGAAAGAAAGGCCATCCATATCTTGAAATGAAAATAAATTATCATAATTTGATATAAATAGCAATGTATCCTAGGGTAAAATAATAAAGTATTTAGTTCTACAAAATTTTATTAGGTAGTTGATAGCTATTTCATAGATATTCAGATAGAAATAGCTATCAACTACCTAATAAAATATTGTAGAACTAAATACATTGTTATTTTGTCTTATTATAATGGAGTTCTACCAAGTAAATGCCAATTCAATCGACATAGCAATGTATCCCTTTCGGGGATTCTGAATATTGACTTTGCAACCGAGTAAGAAGAAATCCAGCGAGCGATTTGTGAAGATCCAAAATGCCGAAATATGTATTCCTTTAATTGTATGATAAAAATGCTCCTCGAATACGACAATAGTGTAAAATTTTATCCAAGATGTAAAATCATTCTGTATGGTTAATATATTATTGACATTTGCTAAAAAATCCTATTACGAAATAAACTGCAGTGTGGGAACATACAATTTTCGCAACCATTTCTTTTTCTGATTCATTCTCAGAAAGCTGCCATTGTCTTGTGAATGCGACACCCACAGTAATTTTATGCTTTTTAAGTCTCGGAAACCATGTTGCAATAAGTCAATCTCCAAAGGAACACTTTCTTTTCCACTTTTTATATGGAGGTATCAGAATTTTGCACGAATAATGATTGTTTTGCAATATTTAAAGTACTAATGACTTTTGTATCTATATGAAAACAAATATATTATTGAAAATTGCTCTGCGCGTTTGTAAACTAGCCTGTGTGATGCTTGCAAACTATCTTACCGGCTGTATTTGTGGCCTAGCTGTAAGATTTCTGCTTAGCGATCAGAACGTGCTTAATTTTAATACCTGGTAAAGAAAATATCAAAAGCTGATTTAATACATTTGATAAAATTTTATTTAGGGGAAAGACAGGAGTAGAGGCATTTACTGGAAGCGACCAAGATACCGTAGTTCTATAAGTAATCCAGCATTATTCATCAGCACAATACAGTGCTTTGCAACAAAATCTAGTGTCATTGTGCATGACACATTGCTGGCAATCATTACAAAGCAGTTAAAGTTTCTGTGCTACGAGATACGTCCATCTTAATAAGCTAATCACTGGAAGATAGATATTCGTTCCCATTTTTTATACTAACATCCACATAATAGCGTCATCATTCCCACAAGAACGAGCAAATTTGGGAATAATCGATTTTTAATACTAAAATTATTTAATTCAAATATGGTTAAAATTTTAACTGTTGAGAAATTAGTGCAAATATCAAGGGTATACTGACAGAACGTATCAAGTAATTTTTTGATGATTTTCCATCTTAAATGTCAACAACCTAATGCTCTTTGTACCAGCAGAACGCATGAAGACATCTTATATATAATAGCCTACACCGCTCTATAGACGTTTTATTATTATCACATATCACATGTAACCTAAGCGTTCGCGGTGGATATAAAATAAAACAATTCACAAACAGTTCCGACGTACTAGCTATTTTAGACATTTAATACCGTCATTTATGACGGGTACAGTTATACTAGTAATAATATATAATGGCTTTGAAAAATACAATATTAAATCGTATTGTTATTTTTTTATTCTAGTAAAAAGCATGATATAACTATAAATCATCGATACCAAATCTTATGTCAAAAAGATTATTCTTTTATTTTATTAAAAAATCTTTTTAAAAAACAAACAATTATAATTGAGAGAAACGGTTCTTTGAAAAAAAATTATGCTTTAATTGCGATTATCTCAGAACTTGTTTTTATGACTACGCATTCTGGCAGTATGGGTTCGATATTATTAATAAAATTCAATTTCAAAATACTTTTATAAATCACTTTCTTAAAATGTTTTTGTATATCTTTGCCTTGTCTTTGAATAGTTTCCAAGAAGATTTACCGTTAAAAATAATATTACGACATTAAAAAGCTCAACACATGAGGAGAGTGGGAATAAAATAAAACAATAAAATGCCATAATTATTTCAATTAAAAATAGCACTAATTTTGACATTTGAAGTAATCCATTTTCGTAACGTTTTACCAATAATTTAATTAAGCAACAGAATTAACGTGAATAAAAATGGCAAACCACTTTCAGATCGTAAGCCTTGTGGTATGTGGCATGTATTGGATCTAAGGCGTTCAATAGAGTAAAATTTCTGAGGAATAATTTCAAAATAACATATTTCTGCTAAAGTTTTACAAAACGTGTTTTTGGAACTAGCCTACTTGTCGATTCGGACAAGCGTTTCTTCACACATGTAGTATAAAAGCCTATGAGGTCATATTGGGCAAAATTATTTAACAATAACAAGAACCCAGAATACACACTTATATCTGAGACCTATTTTGAATACTAATGCAACGTTTTTATTGGTTATGTTGTGGTTTGCAATCTACTATAAGTAATAATGCTATAAGCAAGCAATTTGATACAATTTTACGAAGACTGTAGATTCGCAGTCGTAATTAATTTTGTTTTAAGTGGAGTGAGAGTCGCGAGCAATTGAATGACTCCGAATACATTTAAATTTTTCTAGTTAATTTGATAATATTATTTGCCAAGCACGTTTTTATTCAAACATAAATTCAATGCTTTTAATAATAATCAAACATAAATCTCTATTCATCGAAAAGATTTACATCTAAAATGTTTTAGTATTTATGTAACTTATACATATGATAATACATTTATATATCCATTCTTTAAATACAATATTTGGCATAACAGCTTGTAATTTCTAATGTATTAAATATTTTGATTTACAAAAGAAATACACTGAAGATCAAATCTAGGAGAAAAATCACCCGAATTTTTTCCGCCTGAATTATTTTGGTATCATTAATAAAGTGTTAGTTAGGTATTTTTTCGAGGCAATGCTTTAAGTTGCTAGTGCGATACAGTGTGTGCGATCAATTTTCCACGATCAACTTTCTGTTTGCGCTAGAAAATTGATGGCGGGTCGAAGATTTTATTTCTTTTCGATTGTACTAAATAGCATCGCATCTATAAAATATTATCATAGTAGATTAAAATATAATGTATCCAAGTTGTTTGTCCCACCTCCATCCCTGTTGTGTATACAGCTGCTGTTTCACGACCACCTTCCATAACGCAATAACGATCAACAAAAGAAACGAATTTACTTCTCATGTTTTTGGCCTGATGCAGAACTGCACGTGACCGATCTTTTAACCACGATAATGTATGTTATAATTATTTTTGCTTTTTTTAACATCCTTTCAAATTTAGCTATTTAATATTAAAACATTTTTATAGCTACAAGTAATATAGCTACATGTCAATTACTGGGTTTTTACCTACAGTAGCTGGATCAAAATACTAGCCAATAGTAAAAATAATCACCTAAACAGATTATTTTAACAGAAATGTGCATTTTTTTTATTCGGTTATCCCTTGTAAGAGAAGACATAACGCCTATGTGCAATATCTTAAGAAATCAATATGCAGATAAAAATGATACTATAATGAATTAAAATATGATATCTGATTCTGACAAACAACTCAACTTGTAATTGCTGTGTTTTTATTTAGCAGTGCAGTACCACCTAGTTATGCCATTGTGTAGTCATAATAATATTTACTCGTATTGAATAAAATAAACAGGAAATAATATAGTTACATATTTCGTCGACAGTGCTGTGCCATCCTTAAAAATTGAATGCATAAGTATTGGTGGAATAACAAAAGTGCATGACCAATGAAGGAGTGAAAGCAAAAATTGAATAATATTGAACACTTTCGGTTTTGAAAAACAAATAACATGACGAGTCGATTTGCTTTGTTGTTATTAGTGAGAACGAGAGATATGCCAATATAAATTATATTATTATGGCTTTAAAACAATTCAAGGCAGATTGTACAGAAATTAGATTTTTCCACAGCGAATGTAAAAGAGTGATTTTGTGCAGTTTCCTATTTAAATACACTTGGGCCTCGTATAACACGGTTATATGGCTCCACAAAAACGTCGTGTAATACAAATCCGTGTTATACGAGGTTTGAATTTCGTACAAAATTAGAGTATGCGTTCCAAAATAATATCGATGTTTGTTAATATCCTTTATTTTTTTTATTGAAAATTGGAAAAATATACATTCACGTATTCATTAAAAAAAAAACTTTAATAACATATAACAAATCATTCATTCATCATCTCTATCACTTACAATTCTATATGTTCAACTCTTTTTGGAGATCGGTTGTGACTTTTCATTATCTGACGGCTCTGGAGTATTTTTGGATTTAGGCTTTAAAAGGAATGAAATTTTTGGGAAATCACTTGTCAAAAAATAATATTTTATAAAATTATTAACCGATTATAATAGTGCCTGTTCACTATTTAAATATAATCTAAATAAATGACGAGTGTGGAGTCGAGGCAGACGACGGACTCTGATTTAATCACAATGGAAGGTAATGAAAACATATCCTCGAAAAATGATTACTTTTATAATATTTTTTTGTTAAAAGACGTATATAATAGAATAAGCTGTTGCAGTATTTTTTTTAAAATACGCAAAACCCACACGGCAACGAAAGGTGACTGCATGAGATCCCAAGGGATTTTTTTAGCATGAAAATGGGAAGGTTGCTTAGAGTAATAATAATGTATATTTAGTTAAAAATATAAGTTTACACAATGAAATAATTTATTATCTGTTTGCCTTATGTTTTTTAGAATCAGAAAATATTTACAAAAGAAAGGGGCGGCCCTCAGAACATTTTTGATTTATAAATAGTCCCTTTGACGATAAAGTTTGTAAACCCCTGGTCTAGATTCTAAATGATAGGGTTCTGCTCTTCCGTTCTAAGGACTTAAATTCCCAGGCAAACCATAGGTATATTTTTTGTCGTTTATCCGAGATTGGCTAACATAAATACACTATTAATTGTATTGACTTAGATTACTGCTTTTAGCAATTTGCAACGCTCTGTATAATTATGAAGTCGCAATAATTATTTCATGAATAACACATTTATTAAATTTAAAAAATAATCTCCTCCAACGTTTCACCGATAAACAGTTTCGAAGCTCACTTAGTTTAACGCTTCTTCGCGCCATCAATTTTGCTGCTTATTCGTCTGCAAAATCTGTGGGTGATTGAAATTCGTTTTGCAATTTAGAAAACGGAGATAATTTTTTTTTGAGCCGTTTGCGGCGTTATGTTTTGTAAAGAAACGAGCTCTTCAGATTCCAATACTGCTAATAGAAGTCTGCACGGGCCCGGATTAGCCCGCGGACCTTTACCCGGCCCGACCCATGAACCGGGCTCGGGCGGGTAAAAACAATTCAGATTCAACATATGTTGTTTGAAAAGTATAAATGAATCACTATATTAAAATAAAATCGGGCTTTTTCGGGCTAAGAAAAATAAATCTGGGCTTCGGGTCGGGTTCGGGTAACAATTGTGATATTGAGACTCAGGTTCAGGCCGGGCCGGGCTCGGACCTTATAATTTTATGAAATTTCGGCCCGTGCAGTCCTCCAATTGCTAATAATAGCAACAATATTGCTGAAATATTTCAGCTATTATCAAGCAGTAGATTTCGAGATAAAGTTTTTCAAAAAAAAAAATGTACAAACTCTCTACACTGTCCCGCATCTTAATAAATCAAGCTAAATTTGACATCCGTATTAAAATTACTTTGTTTACTGTCATGCTGACAGTTTAAGAATTCCATATCGACAGTAGGGATATAATTTGCATTATTCATGTTTGAGGCAATGGGCTCGCCCTTTTCATGAACTGGGAAAAATTTTCCCATTTCATTTAATAAGCAATTTCACACATTCGGCGTATGTTATAATCTTTGGTGACACGAACTAAATATACATGTTAAATTATTTCATTACGATCGATGATAAAATTTCATACACTAGGGATAACTTACTGTTTATATTTTATTCTGTTAAATTACAATAAACGCATGTTCTTTTAAACCGACAGGATTATTTAAAGCATTAATTTTAAGTGAACACAATAAATCAAATTATACAAGAAAACAACTTACACTGTTGATCAACCAACATTTTTTATTGTTTCGTTTTCTAATGGTTGTCTATCAATGTGTCTGTTGACCGAAAAGAAATTGTGACCGTGAAAGTTTGAGAGACATCACTGCCATACACACACACACATATCTACACAGTCACACAACCTCACAAAGTCACTTTCAGTCCACTTTGTCATTCTTATGTAAACTTTTTATAACTCATATGAATGAAAATACTCAATAATAATTAGTATGCATTCGCTTTTACGGCGAAGCGATATGTCTACGCTGAAAGGCACATTGTTATTTTTTATCTATAATAGATAAGTCTATATCAAGATGGCGAATAAAAAATGGCTTTCTCTGATTATGAAGATAAATGTTTTATGATTCTTACACACCGAACTTAATGAAGGCAATAATAATTTATTTCAGCTTTCATAAATAATAAAACTATATTTTTTTGCATTTTTCTTTTCAGCGATCATGACTATTACATCAATACATGTCGACTCTCCCTACGTATGATCAGGTAAGTGTAAAATATGTGATTTTTATTTATTTTGCATTTTCGTTGTGTACACACTCAGTTCTAGGCGTAGACATCAAAATACATATGTTATTGAGAGGTGATTTCTGTGTTTATAATTAAAAACGTCATTAAAACCTTCTCACTTATCTCCAAATAAAGTATGCTTAACTAATATTCGTGGAAAATTACTGTTGTATAGATAATACATTCAATTCTCTTTTTGCACGGGAATACGGTCCATGCAAAATAGCCGTGCAAAAAAAACCTGTATAAAGGTGGAGTAATTAAAGATTGGACCGTGTTGAAAGTGGATTACCATCTTTTTCCGAAAATAAAACATCCACCGAAGATAAGCCCTAGCGTCATTTTCAAGATTATTTGGAATATAAGCCCTCACCTAAAAATAAGACCTTATTAAAATAATGTCAACAATATAATTCGTTAAGAAATGCTGTTGAGTTTAGTACCTCTAGCTGGCATAATATTTCCGAGAATTGCACAGTTTGGAACAAAAAATTCCGAGAAATACCCTGTTTACGTTGCAAGCAATGCACTCGCAAGTGCCGAAATTAATTTCTGGAATCTAGAGTGTAGAATTTACCTACCTAACGGTACAACGTTTGTGCTTTTCAGTTTTGTAAGTTTAAAATATAAATAAAATTAGTGCAAAAAGAAAGAGCTATTTCGTCAAGTACAAAAACGGAAACGTGGAGGGCTCCTGGTCCGTGAATCTTGTAGCTTTCTGCAAAGAGAAGATGTTCGAAAATGGCCAGCAGACTATTATCATAGATATTAAACAAAAATATATAAATCTACTTGTTGTACTTTAAAAGTAAACCCTCCCCCGATAATAAGACCTATCACGTATTTTGGACCAAAAAATAAAGTAAGACAGTGTCTTATTTTCGGAAAATGACGGTAGGTGTATTTCTGAGAGAAGTTGTGTGTAATCAAAATATCAATGACAATCTGTGACGTGATAAATTGATAGTTTCTTCTTCATTTACATTCTCATTGCCTTCTGGTTGACGATCACTATAAACTATTGATGATAGACAATATTCATCATTCATATTGTATTGAAACCTAAAATTATTTTTACCAACAAATAATAACAGTTATAAAGATTGGGAAATTTGTCAATAATTTACCCATTTTATATATAATATCCCAGAGCGCCCTGTAGAAGCTTCTTATTATTATCACAAATCACATGTAGGTATGAAATTTCCTCATGACCTAAGCGTTCGCGGTACGTGGTGTATAATAAAATAAAATGTTATTCAATGGATACAGTTCCGACGTACTAGCCGTTTTACATATTTAGTATTTCAATTTCAATACCGTCATCTATGACTACGACGGTTATACTGGTCTTATATGTAATAGCCCAGATCGCTCTGTAGACGTTTTATTATTATCACATATCACATGTAGGTATGAAATTGTCTCATGATCTAAGCGTTTGCGGTGATATATAAAATAAAATGTTTTGCAATGCATACACAGTTCCGACGTACTAGCTACTTTAGACATTCAGTATTTCAATTTCAATACCATCATTAATGACGGGTATGGTTATTAGTATTTTATAATTGAAATTCGCCAAATATTCACTGGTAAACAATAAATTAATCAAGAAACATTAATTTATATCTACGATTGGATAGATGTCTTGAAATGTTTTTATCTTTTTGTTTACCAAATGATTCATTATAAGTTTTTACAAAAACATTATAACCTTTTTCATGCACGGATGATCCGCCAACTGGTTAATGAGAGCTTACTATAATAATTATTATATTGCTTGGTGTAAAAAATATTATTCTACTATAATCATTAACCGTGAATTCAAAATAGTCGTTACGGTTATGACTCAAAGTTTATAAATATTGCGTATTTCAATTTAAATAAACATTTATTTAGTGTTTCGGAAATTATGATTTAGTTCTACCACAATAAAAATACAATACTTTATTTCTAATGTTTTTATAGAAAATGAGATTAATCGAAGTAAAACGTTAAGCGTTTTATTATCTCTCTTCTTCGACACAAAATAAAAAAACCATTTCTTATACGGTAATTATTGCAATAATGTATATCCTTTTTTAAATTCGTTTTTATTTTGAATTTAACCAATTTTGATACTAAGGATTTCACTACTTTTGAAAATAAATTGGCAGGTTTGATTAGTTAAGTATTTAGATTTGCGTTTTTCATGTAATATTATTGAATTTCTTCAGATTATTTTTGTATATGGTATAGATGGCAAAATTTCACACGGCTTACTTGGTTGAAAAAATGTACATATTTGACCTAAAACATAAATTATTATCAGTCTTCACGTTGTTTTGGTTGGTACTTTGATAAACCAACAATCATTGTTCTCTCGAATAGATTCGAAACTAAAATACAACAACGTGTATAAAATAGGTAGCATAAAATGTCTTTATCTACTGCAATAGCAATCCAGTTTTCAAATCCTCGTATATTAAAATCTGGTTCGACCTTGTACATCGATCTAATCACAGTCTCCACTGTTGCATTTCAGCTGCAACCATAAATAAATATTAAAATAATAATTTAGCAAGAGTTTGACAGCGTTTTTAGTATTCTGAATATATTTTCAAGGTTATTTATTAAAATATTATACAAATTAAATTTCATCAAGGTAATAAAAAAACTTTTTACCATTAAAATGTTAATCAAATATTATATAATTTAACTGCAGCTGCGTTTCTTAAAATATTACAAATACACGAGAGTAGATATTTATTGAATTCAAACGGTCGTCACCGAAGCATTTAGAATAATTTAAAAACTTCTTAACCACACATGATTTTTTGCAAATGCACTAGTTTACGTAGTATTAAAATCGTTATTATGAAGCAAAATTATTTTTCATTATATTTTGAAAGTCAATTTCGTATACAAAATATTTCAGATACATTTACGTACGCCGAGGCAATATACGATATCCACAATTTAATTTTAATATTGCTTAAATATAGTGTAAATTAGGATTTAGCATTTCGATTTTTAGTTGCATTTATTAACTTAACAAATCCGATATTAAATATACTAACGAGTTGGTTTTCGTTATACTTTATACGAGTAACCAATAAGAAAATTAAAAATACACATACACTAGTTTACGTAGATTGAAATAAATCAATATTTTAGATAACGATCTTAGTTTATTATATATACATTAGTGTACGTTTAATTTTAATCGAATCTCCAATAAATATTAATTTTGCAGTTACACTAGTTTACGTATTTTACTAGAGTTAACGAATTTATATATACGTTTTTATCAGATGTAATTAAAACAATTCTCTGATCGAATCATCAGCTATCGGTGCATAATATAAGTTAGCTAAGTCATAAAAAATTGAAGATGATCTTTATTATTGAATAACAGTTTATCGGCGTTATTCGGTCACGTGAAAATGCAATAAAATGCAGTCGAAAACGATTTTCCAGGTTAATCGAGCGTTATACATAAATTATAATGTTTAAAACGCATTCAGCATCAAGGCTTCCAGCTTAAAAACTATCTACCATGCTTAAAATAAATTGCTAAAACTGAATTATTTTAATTTGCCAATTGTTATTTATGTCATATTATTAATAAACCGCATCTACTTCTACCACGTGAGCTAGCGTGACAATGTGGCGTATTGCTTACTGTTAATATAATAAAATTATCATTAATAACAAGAATATAGATATAATCAAATGAATAATAATATAATTGCTTAGGCTATGAGAAGAAAAAAACAATAAAGTGATAAATTAACTTCAATTTAAGGCGCTGTAACTGTTATTTGACCCCGATTATAAAATGTATGAGCAATATTTTTTTCCAAACAACACGACAGATTCTCAAAAACGACTTCATTCCAAAAAATCTCAGTAAACGCTTGCGCTAGAATAACGTTTGACAATGGTAATTTATTTATTCAAATCACAGATGGCTCAATGAATTATTCAGTTGATTTACTTAGTTTCTTTGTTTTCTTTTATGATGTAAAAAAGCTTACAATTATATTATTATATGACTTACAATTAAATGCACTTTTGTTTAGATCGTATTCACTTTCATAAAAATAATTTTCGCTTATAACAAATACATTCCACAAAAAAACAAATTGTTTCATTAAAAATAAAGTAATCCCAAATAATAAAATATATTTTAACATTGAAGAAATATATTACACTTACGAAAAAATATTTTCACACAGATAAAATATTATTCACTGAATATAAATACTCACACTTTGAAATCAATAGTTGCACGAAGCTGTATTGAAATGAAAATACTTGTCGAAAGTATTAAGCTGCCTATATTGCCTTTGCTCCACGCATTAGAATACATAACACAAATCAAACCAGACCAACCCTAACATAACTTACTACAACTTATCAAAGTTTGAGTTGACTAAGTTAATACTATCTAATCAAAAGTGAAAGCTATTGAAATAAAAGTTCAAGTGTACCAAGTGAATACTATCTAACACAAAGTGCAATTATTTATAACCTTTAATATATATGATCGTTGTGGAACTTAATACGTTGCTATTTTTTCTTTAACATTTTGACACTATAACATTTTATGAACGCTCTAAGTTCTAGACCAGAATTTTTTATTTGGCCTTTTACTCCTTTCCAAAATAAAAACAAAAAGGTACATTTTTAAGTACCTACATACTCAATTTTATAATCAAGGTTATTTGCAATATTTTCGTTATTTTATGTACCTATAATTATATCAACACTCATGAATATAGCAAAGAGATTGTAAATCAAACACCTCAAAGACTGAAACTATAAAATTGTTTATTAAAACCATTCATAATTCTCCTATTGTCTCTTCTATCCTCATCCTTCCACCACCTCCATATTTTTCAACGTTCACCAACTGTACCCGAGGCTACTATCACCCATCTTCTCAGTGGAGCATTCCAGTGTTCCCATGTGGTGGAAATCGTCAACTTTGAATATAAATCATACATGTCGCTTCGATATGTAATAATAATCGAGGGTGTCATGGCCAATTGATTTAACCCTAAAAAAACGAAAATGAGTTAATGATAGGATCTCATTTTAAAAACGACAGAGCAGGTCTCCTCAGCCAAATTATGTAAATTATGAAAATGAATTGACCAGGTTTTGGAAGGAAAACATCATTTCACATTGACGTTAGGTTTAAAAATTCTGACCCGGTCACTTAATGTAAGCCACTATTATATCAAAACTCCTTACGTATAATCCCGTATCTGCAAACATGAGAATTTACAGGAATGCATTTCAAAGATTCATAACGCAACTCACTATATAATATTTTCGACAAAAACAGTTTTTACTCTCTCCTGAACAATTTCAACGTTAAATTTACATCAATATGTTTCTCTTAACTTTTTTATCATAACGATTTTTTAATCACGACACCTCAATGCATGCCGTTTCGTGACAGTTGCATAAACCCACGCATGTCACAAAAGTGAGAGTCGATCAGATTACATCGAGGTGCATTTAAGCTCCACAAAGTGCATTATTGTACTGCAAATACAATCACTGGCTGCACACACACAAACACTTATCAATGTATTACTTTACAGTAGGCAAGGCAGGCCACCTTAGTTTTTCCTTATACGTGACGCACTTCTGGTAACGGTCGATTAATATATTATTAAAGTTCCTAATTGGTTTCAAATATATAATTGCTTTACCTGCAATTTGTAATGTGATATATCTGTAGAAGTAAGGTGAATAAATTATTTATGAACACACAATGAAATTCATTTTCACACTCTTTCAACTGTTTTGTTTTTTGCGTGCACCATTGTATTATTAAAATATTCATAATTAATATTTATACAAAAATTCATCGCGCTTTTTATAAATATAATAGCACGAATGTTTAAAAAAAATATGTCGACGTTGTATTTCAAAGATATTGTATGCCCTGCTGTTTGAGAAAATCGAATTTTGACATGCATGAAACATATAGATGAAATTGACATAGTATCAATTTGAAATATGCAATATCTCCTCAAATACTCTATTTGGACGTACAATATTTTTACAGTATAAAGGTATAATCCAGACAAACATTTTGTGTATGTTTTGAAAACACAATGTTGACAAAAATTGCATATACAACATACAATATTTTTCCACTAAGCATCGTATAATGGCGTTTTAATATTTTTAAATTTTAACTGTCAGTCGATATCTTATTATTTATTGATTATTTCTTATCTTACATATAAATAGCCCAGACCACTCTGTAGACGCTTTATTATTATCACTTATCACATGTAAGTATGAAATTTTCTCATGACGTAAGCGATTGCAGTGTCAACAATGCATACACAGTTCCGACGTACTAGCTACTTTAGACATTCAGTATTTCAATTTCAATACGGTCATCTATGGCGGGTGCAGTTATAATAATCTATGATAGTACAGGGAAAGGGAACTTTTTTATATGAGAAATCCAAATTCATTTATTTGTGATTCGATAGAAAAGACTGTATATCAGAACCTAGAAGCCACAGGTTCCCCAACTCTGATCTAGTTCTCGTAGAAACTTTCTCATAAACTTGATTTCTACATAATTGAAACGCGTCCAAATACCTCTCAACCCACTTTACACCCTTTCGCTGTAAGAAAAAAAACATTAAAGAATCGGTTTACTTGCTTTCTGTATTATTACGCTTTTTATACGATGATATTCAGTTTCTTAAAAGATATTAAAACTGATTAAATTAATTTCCAATTCGATGTTTATATAATAACCTTTGCATTTAAAAACAATATCTAAAAATATATTTTTGCTTCAAATGAAAATATTTTATATTCGATAATAAAATATTTTCATTACCGTAATGTAAATAACCAACTAATTTACTTTCTTGTCGTAAATTGCAAGGTGATTTCATGCGATGATCTTCTACAAATAAGTTTCATAAAAAGATATACTAACGTTTTTAATCTATTTCATCATATAGCAATCAAAAGCGATTTGTCGGTTTCGTTATTTTAAATATATGATTATATGAGATTATATTACTTCCTACAACGTTGACCTATAAACATAGTGTATACTATAAATATAATGTGAATTGATTTGAGGAACTTTATTGAGCGCTGCAATTTGTATCAATAATAAACATCAGACACCAGTTGTATTAAATGTCTTATATTTCTAGAAAAATTAAAATTAAAACGTGAAATAGATATGGAAAATGACATTCCCAATTCTCACAGCGCATGCGTAGACGAATAGTTTGTGTGTGTGATGTGTATTAAAATGACAGATGGATCAATCAAGAAAAAAATTGTCTTGATTTAATATGAATTGTGTAAATAACAAGGATGGTCTTACGTTTAGGCTCATGTCAGATGAAAAATAATGATTATGGTCTTCTTTTAAAGATAATAACTCTTCCGTATTCATGGAGTAACAATAAGTTACCTCGGCCTTTAAGCCTTTAAATTATCTGTGATATAGGTCGTACAAAATATTGAAAACTTTGCTATTTGTAAATTAAAAAGTTCTATGTATAATTAAAAATACATTATAGTGTACGTCTTCTTTGTATAATTAATCATAATTTGAAAACCTTTCAATTTTACCATCGAAAAGTATTAAAATATTTTATAGTATAACAGTTAGAATAGTATAGTAACAATTCGAGATGCATGATGTACTGTAGACAAGAGTTTTTTTTCATGTGACACCGAGATTCGTATCGAACCTGATCTGCTATGAAGAATTTCGATTCCTGCGTCTTTCGATAATTTCGCACAGTTTGATATGTATTTCAGGTTCTACACACTTCGTCATTTTGCTTTATAAATGCGTTTATATGGCAAAACTCACACGGTAACGAAATGTGACTGCATGAGATCCGAAGGGATTTTTTAGCAGAAAATGGGAAGGTTAAAGGGATTCGAAAACCATCAAACTCCACAATGATTTGATAATATTATAAATACGGCAGTATTGAAAAATTATGTTTTAGAGGCTGGCTATGAACAGCAGAAAGGGGTCTTAAATCATATGTAATTGTTGCGACACACAGTTATTTTTGTATTATGTGATACAAAACAGTTTTTTTTCACTGGTTATTAAGTAAAATTTCTTTCGTCAGAAACCTTCAAGGGTGTGAGCACAACAACTCACCAAAGTTTGATCGAAATCGGATCTATGGTGAAGGAATTCATAAAGGACAAACAAACATTCATTTTTATATATATAGATTATTATATTATAGAGTTAAATTAACTAAAAGCAATATTCACAGCAATCACGTACAGCAATGCTGAGTATTCATCAGTCTCTATTGAACCCTGTTTAGTCTCTATTATACCTATCATTTATTTTATAGAGATTAAGAGACATCAAAAAAATACTACAGATTTTTTTTTATTATTCCTAATAGAGGCATACTTATTTTACAAAACTGTTGGAAAAACTACTTGAATCATTCAATATCGTCGTTGTTCTGGAAAAAAACACTAAATCGAAAAAATTACATATAAATTTAGTTATATCAAAATGTTCCTTATTTCCAAGTCTATCGTATGGAAGGAAACACATATTTTTATAAATTATACTTTTACTTAAAAACAGTTTTGTACAAACAAACAAATTGAAAATGTATTGCATTTGAAACATTTGACAAACTTCAAAGTCGAATTACTCAAAACTAGTATTTCTCAGTTAGTATCTTCTACCATAACAACGACGATATATTAATGTAACTTTTGTTTATTTAACATAAAAAACTCTTTTGATTTTTCAAACATAATAAACCGTTCAAGTTTCATGTCCCTAGGACTCGTCGTTTGAGAGTTCTTGTATAATGGAATGATTAAAGTATTTTATATTTTTAGCTGAGATAAACCTTTGTAAGAAACTTGTATTTTTTCCTTAGTTGAAGGTATTTATTTAAATATTTATGTCGCTTGCAAATAAAGTAGCACAGAGTTCTGTATATGTTTCAGAAGCCTTTTATTTGGAAGTTGGTAGTCAGGAATTGTTCTGATTGTGGTGAGTAGATGTCTGTCATTGTATTGAATAAACAAGGAAGCATCCATGCTTAATTACTTAAAATTGAACTGAACAATAGTTATCCATTCCATTACAAAAGATTTAATCCGATAGTTATATATTCAAGTTGTTCAAAGTTTCAAGGATAAAATAGGCTGCTAATTTATACGCTAGAGTGAGTCTTTCGTTCCAGTGACTGGTCTTCAAGGCCGGACCAGTCTGTTTTTTACTTGGTTCAAGCCAAAATTTTATATAATCTACATTCTATTGTAATCGGAGTTTTTATTTCGAGAAACTTTACAAGTGGATACATCCTGGACGCTCATTGAGTTTTGGTGTAATTATATACGAAAACAAAATTCGATCAAATTCATATTTTAGATATGACTACTTCCTTATAACTTAAATGCAATAATACGTTTTCTTTCTTAATGTAATAAGTTGATCAGTAATGTTTATAAAATTTTGATAGCATAAACCAAATTTAGTCTATCAATGTGATATATTTAAATAAGAACGTAAAACTTTATAAATATAGGTTTTTGTTTTGTGTTTTCATTGAGCAGAAATCTAAATTAATGCCTTTGTTAAGATGAAACATGCATTATATTTTATTTATAAACAGCTTACATACATATTAATTTTCATCTCATGCGCACAAAATAACTGTTTTTTTTAATAATATTTGGTTCCACGTTTAGTAAAATGTACAATATCGTTCATTAAGTCTTCTCTGATTAGAAGTATTCACTAATTATTCTGTATTTATTGGCAAACCGTTCCAAATGATTATTTCAATTTCTTCTAATATTGTCAATTTGAAAGGACTAAGTCACCCCAGATTAACAAGTTCAAATTGACGAGTAAGTTATATTATCAATGTCCCAAAAAATAATCAATACCAACTAACATACGTTAATTACGATACCCTTAAGCCTTCCCAAATCTCATTTAATATAGAAGTGAGCAATAGTTTAGTTAGTCTATCAATGTGATATGTTTAAATGAAAACGTAAAACTTTATAAATATGGTTTTGTGTTTTCATTGAGCAGAAATCTAAATGAATGGGTTTGTAATAATGAAACACGCATTATAGTTTTTTTATCAACAGCTTATATACATGTTAATTTTCATCACATGCGCACAAAATAATTGGACTTATAATAATATCTGGTTCCAAGTTAAATCTACTATTTTTAAAATATTATGCTTTTCCGCCAAGAATTGATTAAAGGACAATTTTTTTTGATACAACAATTTATTTTGAAATCAGGAACAGTATATTTTAAAGACTCGTGAGAAAATTGACTATAGATGTACCAATTTAACTTGGCCGCTAATGATGGTGCCACCGTCACGTTAGGAATGTTGTTATACTCAACCAGAATTGAAATTTCAATAAATTCCAAAACTGATATTTTAGCGACGGT
The DNA here is from genome assembly GCA_022494535.1 of Himalopsyche phryganea. Taxonomy (NCBI): domain Eukaryota; kingdom Metazoa; phylum Arthropoda; class Insecta; order Trichoptera; family Rhyacophilidae; genus Himalopsyche; species Himalopsyche phryganea. The sequence goes on along the minus strand of JAGVSL010000125.1, from coordinate 2,121,996 downwards.
TATTAAAAGTAGACAAGATATTAATTTTCCATAAAATGGCAATTGGAGAATTCTTTTCTGGACTGACAATTCTAGTTCCGAATTCGACGGCTGCCAAGGTAATTTATTAGTTGGTAATGTATTAGTGATAATAAATGCTGCACTACGTGTCATCGTTCCACCAATCACCGTTTTTTAGTTGTTTTACAATTATTGCATGAAATTGAAATTGTTTGGTATGAAATTTCAATCCTTGATTCCAATTGTTTGATGCAATATTTTAATTAACCTGCTTTGACCCGGCTATTTCTAATGACATATCATTGTCCGACGGATGTCGTAACTCTTTGTAACCGTACGGGGTTTCCTTAACACGGCTTAACATGCAGTTAGTATGGTGCTCAGGCACCGTAACCCGTGCTTAACTGTTTGCCCATTCATTGCATGGTAAGGTGACTCAAGAAAATGAGAGGGATTGTCTATGGATTGCGTCAAAACTCATTGTAGTAAATATTACTAAATATTTCACAAACTATAATTATGGTGAAGAAACCGGTTAGTCTATCGGGTGATTCTTTTGAAGTGAACTATAAATTAAACACTAATACAGATACACCCATAAATATGCAAATTTATTTGGAAATAAATGCCTTCATTTATTTTGGTCCCTCGTTAAATTGCTTCTCTATAGCGATTAAATAAAGGTTTTTCCGATCTGTGGAGTCGTAAACATCTTTTTGTAATTAATTTTTCTATCAAAATATAAAAATGGCCTGCCAATGGTGATGCCACTAAAACACTTATGCGACATAGCTTTGGATATTGAGTTAGTACGTGTGGCCATTAATTAGCCTAGTGTTTGATAAGTTTTTTTTTAATTAATAACATAAATTGATTTTTCTCTATCCCTCTCTTAAAACTAAAGCTAGAGCGCTTCAAAAACATTCAGTTCTCGTTAAAACAACCTATGTTGAAATCCTCAATAAGGGGTTCATATCCTCTGCATTAGGTGCAGACAGGTTTGAAAAACACATTTGCAGTGAATAATAATTTGTATGAATTTTTGTTTTTTAATTATTTAAAATTTGAATTGTTGAAATTTTGTGCATTCCCATGTATTTCGTCACTAACTACCCGGGTTTCTCCTTTCGGCATCTACAGGCATTCAAGCACATCCAGAAAATTCTATCAAGCATCCTCAGTCGATATCTAAAATTAACTATTTGAATTGAATTTCTCTCCCTTAAAGTGAGAGGTTTGATTGATTGGCATACAACAATTCCTTGTTAAATACTCAGATACTCCACGAGAAGTCTAAATTGGGAGAAAATAAACACAACGTGGTATCATTTATAGGTTAATGCACTTGACCTGAACAAAGCCAACACTATTTTGCGGACATTTAGAATTAGCTTTTTAATACTATGAACGGTTGTGAGAGTGAAAGGCAAAAGCATTATTATTGTGATTCAGAGTAATTGGCGTGGCGGCAATCAATGCACCGGTGAACAATTTTGTTTGAAACAAATCTATTGTTTGAGTGTTTTCATATAAATGAAAAGAGAATATTGCATGTGCATTTATTTAGGTCAGATTGTGCACCAGGCTTAAAAGGTCAAAGAACTCGGATTTATAAATAATAAAATGTCGATAATTTACTTGTCTAATAAAATACATAAGTTAATGCTTGCAATAAAAATAAAATATCTAATATTTGCACGACGATTTATAGATCGCTGAGGTCAATTGGAAGTAATATTTCGTACTTTATTCGATATATGATTTTTGAGTTTGGTTCAAAGCACCAATGTGTATTTTTGGGAAACATCAATAATTGATAGTCCATATGAGTGACAAAATATAATAAATCTAGTTTTATGGTATTCGATTGTACTATATTTTAAATTGGTTTTTCAAAAAGATTAGTACACATGAAAGATTCGAACAAAATGAACTGAGCAATTTGTTTGTTTTTTTCATGGCAGCTTCCAATGTGGGACATATGGACTCCTAATGGAGGTGTCTTAACATAAGTTTTTCAACGAGAACTGCTTTTTACTCAATTGCCCAACCTCTCTTTTCCGAAGAGAGTAGGATAGAAGAATAAAGCTAGGCAGAACTAGTGGTTAACTAATCGCTTTCGCTAAGTCGCGTTTTTGGGATCGAGTGGGTGGGAGGTAATATTAGACATCACAAACATCCATGCCTACGAACATAAATCAACAAATCGATTTATAAACTGTCCGTACCGGAAGTTGAACCGAAGACATCCGTAACCGTAGCCAACGACGTTGACCACTGCACCACGGACCTACTGCATTATAACTAAATAAAAAACGGTAGTTAATTATAGTCGGTAGTTGGCGAGACCAATTAACTAACCACTATTCCTGTCCTAGCTCTAGCCTTATATCCCTTCTCTCTTCGAAAAATAGAGGTTGAGTGACTGAGAAACAAGAATTTCTCATAGAAAAACTTCCGTTAAGTCCACCTCCATTAGAGGGCCATATGCTCTACACTAGGAGCAGATAAGGTAAAAAATAAATATATGTAATATTCACAATTCATTTTAATGCTTTCCAAAAAAAGGAAACACAGGCCACATGAACAACTAATCAATTTTCGATTAAATATGATTATTGTATTAATTATTTGTCCTCTCTATTCAAAAATACATTCCTGTTTAAAATATTGCTAAAAGTTTAATATATTATTGATTATTTTTCTCAATGTGTTCAAAATATTTATTTGTATGACCTCACGAATAAGATCGAATGACTCAATTGCAAGTCACAATGCATCTCGTTTTGTAGTTCTGAAAGTGGAAAACCCCAAAGTGGATAAACAGGCACCTTTCTCTTTCGTACACTGACCTGACCTACAAATTAGTCGATGAATATCTTCAGATTCATATGTGTAAGAGTAGGATAAAAGTGCGGGGGAAGATGAGATGAAAACACAATATTAATAACGGCAACTTTCATTCAAAAGGATCACCGGTAAAAAACCGTTCCAAATGATTATTTCTATTTATACTGAAATTGTTGAAAACTTCATTTGTACTATGTGCTGTCAGTTTGATGAGACTAAGCCACCACGGATTAAAGAGTTCAAATTGACCAATGCGTTATATTATCATGACGTCCAAAATAATAATACATCTACTTTCAAAATAGCTAACAATCAATCTACGTTAATTACAATTCCCTTAAGCCTTCCCGAATCTCATTTAATATAAAGGTAAGTAATATTTTAAGCCTCTAAGTGTGTGATTAATTGAACATTCACTATGTTTTTTCTCTGGTGTAGGAGATTTTAGTTTATTTAAATTTTACAAAGGTTTTAAAATTCAATTGTATTCAAAACTAGAGGATAAAACAGGAGTATCGATCTGTTTTAAATAATTAATTTATTATTTACGTTAAACTTGAGATAAAAAGAGATCCGATAATATTTTCTTATTATTTTAGCCTTCGGTGGTCTAATAGTCAAAACTCTACCCTAGCAAAAGGATAAGGTCTGTATTCAAGTCCCGGCAAGGACAATATACCAAAATTAGATCATTTTAAATGAAGCATTTTAGATCTTAGGAACAGGTGTTTGTATTGTTTTTAATAGTGAAATATCTTTGATAGATAATTTAGCAAACTCTGATGCACAAATAAGTCCAAGTTATGCTTTTTAACTAAGTTTTTTGCTTAGATATTGATAGTTACATTGTTTTAAGCCTTTTTACCACTCCCTTTCTAAAGCTTTTTTCGAAGTAACTGATTGATACTTAATTAATAAATGAAAACCTGACCAGCGAATTAATTATAAGCTAATCAATTACTTTACATTTCAAATAAGTCGTTTTCTAGGAAATACGTAGATTAAATCTGCTTAGAATATAATTTATATTGAATTAATCGCATCTGATTTATCATTATAAAATATAAAATTCAGGAGAGACCTTGCCTGTTAAGTAAATGAAGTAAAGCTGTGGCATTTGTGACTAAGAAACAACAAATTTTGTTTCCAACTGTAAACCGGTTTCAAAATGTTATTATTATCTCTCGACAACAAAGCTATTTTTCTTGTCCAACATGACAGATCAGGAACAATCTTTGCATACAATGTAAAAATGAGTCACCTAAAATTTCCTGCGAACAATCCACAGACCGTGCAAAAAGTAAGTAGGTACGTGAGCTGTGCTCTGAATTTGTAAACTACATGGTTCAGAAGTATAATAAATATTCACCTTCAGATTTTCAAATCACAGTTATATAGTAGATTTTTAAATCATTTTTACTCGCTTAGTTAAATAATATATGAAAAATATAGAAAAAATCGGGGTATCTACCATAAAAACGCGTGTTCTTTTACACGGTGTATTTTTTTAACCATATCCACTCAAAGCCTAGAGCATATGGACGCCTAATAGAGGTATCTCAACAGATTTTTTCTACAGGAACTGCGTGCTACTCAGTTTCTTAGCATCTCTTTTTCGAATAAAGTAAGGATATAAGGATAGGGCTACGACAGAACTAGTAAGAATTTTAGACATCAAAAAGATTCATTCCTTCCACAGAAATCCATAAATTGATTGATAAATCATTTCATGAAACTAACCGAACTGGGATTCGACATTCGCCGCTGTACGGGTACCATTTAAACAATTTTAAAAAACCAACTATTTTCTGTTTCTATACGTGATTCATAATTTCACCAACCAATGCAATGGGTAGGACTATTTTTGAACAGTTCTGTGGTGACAAAATTATTTTATTTATAATGGTCAACATGTGAAAACAAGCTTCGTCAATTTATAATACACGCGAGAGTTTTACGCAACTTCACAAAGAAAACGAAGAGAAAAAATAGACAATATTAATGAAAAAAATAATTGTATGTTGTGTAAAAGACATTAAATAATATGTATTTGTGTATATATTTTAAATATTTTTTGAACCATAGTGATCACCTTACTTGTAAGAAGTATCCCTGATCGTTAACCAATGATCCTGGAGAGAACTTCAACGTTTAAAGCTTATGTATCTTGTTTTCTCGTTTTTTCGTCGAGTTGGCTACCTGCTTAGTACGGAAAGGGCTACGAGTGCAAAGAGTTAATACATTCAAATCTATATATATAAAAATGAATGTCTGTTTGTTGGTTTTTCTGGATCTTATAGGCTCCTAAACTACTCAACCGATCGCGACGAAACTTTCAGGAAGGACTTATTGTGATCATGCCGGGAAATATTATATAAAATAAATGTTTGTTTGTCCTTTACGCGTTCCTTTACCATTCATACGATTTCAATGAAACTTCGGTGAGTTGTTGTGCACACACCCGAGAAGGGTTCTGAAGAAAAAACATTGAAAAAAAGAATCAAATACGTACATACAGCGACATCTAGGAAAAACCTTCTGATTTATTCGTGTACGCACCAGACGAAAAACAAAAATATTGTGTTATAACAAGTGTGATATTGAAACTCGGGTTCGGGTCGGGCCAGACCTGAAGATGATGGGCTCGAACCGGGTAAGTCTATGAAATTTCGGCCTGTGCAGACCTCTAATACAAAAGCAGTTCAATAAACAGAATTAAAACACAAACCCTTTCTTTCTTTGAGTGGCATTGCAACGCATGCCGGGTACTCACTAGTTAATAATAAAAAATACTCACAGTCAGCCGATTTCCGAGGACTCATTCATTCATTTCTAAGATCATTACGATATTATGTATTAAAGGGCTATTTCGATTTCATCAATATTTACACGAAACTTTAAGATTTAAAAAATGTTTCATCATCGCAAAATTTAAAATGGTGAGACCAATTCGGTAAATTTCTCTCAGCAATCTTTGTATCCTTTCTATACCTGGTGTTTTCATTTTTTTTGATCTACTCGTCCTATCGCCATTCTTCGGGAATTCCCACCGGTTTGAAACAACATTTCTAAGCCCAAATAGACGAGATAACAGCGTTGCTGCGTGTTATAATGACTTTTCATTAAATCAATGACAACAAACAAGAAATTTGCAATATTACGTCAAAATGTAACTGGTAATAATATAAATGTATCTATCATCATTTGACACAGTGCGGGCCTGTATTTCCAGCATCAAAAACGAAATTCGTGGAAAAAAATCAAGGTTCCTGGATGCTTAATAGCAAGTCAAAAATTGATATTTATCTGATGCATTGTAAGCAACCAAAGTCAAGCAAAAAAAGTATTGCAGCACACGAAAATACTAATAATAAATACATCCTATTGAAAACGCTAATGAATGATGAATACATTATGCAAAATAACGATTATTATTTATGAGTGATTTATGCTATAATGCTGCTGATATCAGTGATTTGAAACCTTTTATTCTCGAGTATTAATTAACATTGGTGATCATTTCTTCTCTAAGCACGTAGCACGATAATTTTCATCGATAATCAGTGATACAAAGAAATTCAAAACTACTGTTTTATGCTGGTCTGTAACTCCAACATTGAACCACAATTTGACTCCGATTTTGAAAATGTTTAATTAAATTTGACTCCACAAATTTCTACAACTCCTGGCTTAAACATGCATAGCGTACTGTATTACGAACATTACTTAGCCGCCGCCGAATTCAGAACTAGAATTGTCAGTCTAGAATAAATTTCTCCAATTGCCGTTTTATGTAAGAATAAATATCTTGTTTATTTATAATAATCGTCGCTCAAATATCAGTTTTGGAATTTATTGGAATTTCAGTTCTGGTTGAGTATAGCAACATTTCTAACGTGACGCTGGCACCCGCACTAGCGGCCAAGTTAAATTGGTACATCTATAGTACATGTATTAATATTGATAGACATAAATAAAAATGCAACTCATCTCAGCATTTTTTGTCTGCTAGTAATAGCTTTGCTCTAGCAATCAAGTGGGTCTGGGTTCAAGTCCCGGCAACATAAAATCAAAATTATCTTTTTATTTCAAATTAAATGTGTCATCTTGCACATGGATATTTGTGATGGCTCTTCTCTACTAGTTTATTAAATCGTATAATTATCCAATTAAAAAGTATTTGGCGCATTTGCTGTTAGCTGTAACTCCAGTTAATTTTATAAAACATTTTTTAATGAAAGAAACAACAATATCAAATTTTAAATGCATTGTTTAAATATCATATTTTTACTGTAAAGGTCTTATTGTATTTTGAAAAGACTTTTCTTCGATAATAATTATTGAGTAATGAATCAAACAGTGAAAAAGAGAAAAATGAATTTAGTTGTTTAAACCTTGCATTTGCAAGATACAAGGTTTAAAGCAAGGATGATTACTTATAACAACTTTTAATATTATTGGCCTAGCTCTACTTTCAATGTTCATTCTGTTAAACGTGAAAAAAATCCGACAAATGCTTGAACTGCAAACTTTGCAGCAAGTACTTGGATATGAGTAGTCTTTAAATTTAAAAATTCAAGCGATGTCATTTCGGAACCAGCTATTCTGCTCAACTGACATTTAAATATATCAAAATGACAGTCCGATCTCGTTATAAAATCTCGAGGTCAGCAATGCAATTTTTGACATTTTGAGAGATGCTTACTTAATGTGTTAATTTATTATCCTTTTCACTGGGAGCGAGTGACTATTTATTATAATTTTGACCCCCCTGAAAATATTGTAGACTTACGGTGGACTTCTTGCGTTTAGTTTCTTTTATTACTTAATAATGAGATGATATTTATATCTTACTAACGTTATTATTTCATGTCGACGATTAGCTTTAATTGAATATGGTTGCTACCATTGAATGTAAACTCTTCTGGGTGTTCTCTAGGATAGAAATATTCAATTTTGCTCGGCGATAAAATTTTCAGATTTATATTTCCAAATAATACGTAGTATTTATTAACAAGCCTTGGGATTCCATGAAGAGTTTGGATTCCAACATGAATATTCGAATATTCAATATCAGGATATATTCAGCACTTTTTTAACTATTCAATTTTAGAATATTTGAACAACTATTCAAATACTATGAAATTAAATTAAAATTTCATAACTTAGTTATTCCACTTGGTTTATCACTAACGTGACGCGTTTCGCCTCTTTAAGAAGCATCTTCAGACTAACCGTATGGCATGGTTAATTATTTCTAAGGTAAACGATGATTTTAATTTTTAAAAGGGTATGGATGGGTTTTCTTACATTCTACTGGACGTGTGGAGGGAGGTAAGGTATAAACACTTTTACACTTTATACAAATCAATTACTGGCACCTGAATGTGAAAAACCCAAGGGGAATAAATTTAATAATGGCAAGCCGCCTGTTCTGTTTAAAATGCTATTTACTAATCCTCCATTACTGTTAATGGTTTTATTGATTTCTAAAAATTCTAAGCTATTCATTTTAATACCTCTTTTATTTACACGATGGAGTATTTCTACGTTATTATTTTTGTTAAAAGTATAATCATTTTCAATTAAATGATTGGAAAACTCTGAAAAATTATTTCTTTTGAGACATCTTATAAGTTCTTTAGCTCTAATACTCTAATAAAGCTTCTACCTGTCTGTCCTACATAGGAAGCTTGACAGTCTTTACAAGAGAGGCGGTATATCTCACATAGGTAAACCTTATAAATAAATAATTCCGTTACGGCTAGTCTGAAGATGTTTGTTAAAGAGGTGAAACACGTCACGTTAGTGATAAATCAAATTGAATAATTAAATTATCAATTTTAATTTAATTTTATATTAAAAATGAACAAAGTTACCACCGAATCCATAGAAAATATATTCAAATACTATTTGTAATAATTTTTAATGAAATATTTTACAAAATTGACGAAAGATCACATCGCAATTTCTTCAGATTTCACGAACAATAATGAATATAATGACGTATTTTTATATAATATAATAATACTCTTATTTTTACTTTTACTTAAAAATAGTTGTGTACCAAAAATGAAAAAAATAAATCTTTTGAAACATTTGAAAAACTTCAAATTCCAATTATTCAAAACTAGTATTTTTCAGTTAGTGTATTCTTCTGGAAGAATGACGATATAATCCTGCCTCAAGCAATGCATACAAAAAGACTGAAATATATTCCTGTTTTTAAAGTCACGAAACAGGCGGCTGATTCATCATTTACAAACGTTCAAAAATTGCTCGTTTCACGGTAGCATCATGGATTACCAAGTTGAGTCGTTATTTGAGTATTATTAGTATTATACGATTTTTATATATTTTTTCTTTTAATATATATAAAAAACGTAGAAATTATTTTGTGAAAGTGATGACTGCTTAAATTGTCAATAAAAATTGTCAAAATGAATCGATTTCTACTAGTAGAAAATGTTTATCACACATATTTGATTCAACATCACAGTTTCTTTCAAATAAAAGTAAATACGATTCACATCATATTGTGAGATCATCTTTAAAAAAATTTAAATCATCTACAAATGACAGGACATATCCATTTATATTGCACGCAACGTGCAATTTAAAATCAAGGGTGATATGTAGTTTCCTGTGTTAACTCCCAAGTAGTTATCCTCCCCTATTGAGGGCGATTCATTGTCGAGTATGTGGTGTAATGGTCAACGTCGTTGTCTACGGTTACAGATGTCTCTAGTTCAAGTCCCGGTGCGGACAGTTTCATAAATCGATTTATGGGTTTCTGTTCGTAGGCATGGATGTTGGTGATGTCTGAAATTCCCTCCCACCCATCCGACCAAAACAATGGGGCGTAGCGAGAACAATTAGTTCACCACTATTCCTGTCTTAGCCCTATCCTTCTATCCCTACTCTTTTCGAAAGAGAGAGGTTGAGCAACTTACAAGCAGCTCTCATAGAAAAACTTATATTAAGATAACTTCCATTAGGAGGCCACATGCTCCACGTTGGGAGCGGGCATGGTATAAAAATAGCATCATATAGGTGTTCAAGATTTATCACCTCGAAGCTTCCCTATCCCTCCTGGTGGACATTTAGCAACGTAGCTTTCGCTACAACAGTTGCCGCTTGCTCCTGCCATGTCATTAAATCAGATATACAGAACCTGGTTAAGTCTACGGACTTATAATATCGACTGTGAAAAAGCAAAAGGACGTAACCCATGCACAAAAAAATATTTTCTATAGCCCACACAAAACGTGTATTGAATTGTATACATTTTGTGATTATCGTACAAAAAATACTTTGAAAAGACGGAGGGATACGTCCTTTTGCCATTCTACAGTCAATACGTTATATATATGAATATAGTGTATTAACACCCTTTGTGTGAGTTATACACAATATTTTTTGAAGAGGGTTACGTTCTTTTGCCTTTCTAAGGTCGATATTTTATATATATGAATATAGTGTACCAACATGTTTGTTTGAATTATACATAATATTTTTGGTGTGGGCTACATCCATTTGCCTTTCTACAATCGATATGTAATTACAACAAACTGTCAGCGAACTGCATCTTGTAATCCTCTCCACTAGTGTATCGAAAAAAATACATTTATTACTTCTCGATTATTATGTTAGTAAATAAACGAGTATTCTTTTGAACAGCAATACTCAAAACTTATATTTCAGACTTAGTGTTTTTTTCCAGAACAATGACAATATCGTATAACGTCATACCACCAAGGATAAAAAATAGCATATTAAACATTTATTAAATAATACAGCGTAACTTCATCCATCATTCAATAAATTAAAACACCAAAATGACTTGGTACTTTTCCATTGTAAGCTTTCAATAATTTATGTAAATATTACGACAAAAATGTAACGCTATCTGAATTTAAAATCATTTGTTTCAATTAGTTTTTTTCTCCCGCTTAAAAAAACCTGACATTAAAATAACCTACGTCAAACAATATCGAAGATTAATGTCATCCAATTTCGGATTTAATAGTTTGATTGTTATCGTTCCTGGTATTGCGCGTAATTATTTCTGCAATCTGCATACTAATTGTAAAAAAATGATATTTAAATAATTTCCTTGTCATCTGATCGATTTTCTATCACCTTCCTATGACATTGATGTACTGTTATTTTAACATATCCGCTCAAAACGTGGAGCATATGAACTCCTAATAGAAGAATCTCAACGTAAGTTTTCGTGCAAAAAGTCTTTTATCTACATATCGTCTGTCTTTTGACGAATTGGTGTAAAACTTAAAAGATACGAAAATGAGTTAATGATTGGATCTCATTTTAAAGACGCCAGAGGTCTCGGCCAAATGATGTGAATTAGAAAAATAAATTCACCACTTTTTGAAAGGAAAACATCATTTTACATCGGTTTTAGATTTAAAAAATTCTGACCCGGCCACTTGATATAAGCCACTATTATATCGAAAAACCCTACGTATAATTCCGTATTTGCAAACATATGAATTTACATTAGTCTATTTCAAAGATTCATAACGCAACTTACCATGTAATGTTAAACAGTTTTTTCTCTCTCCTGAACAATTTCAATTTTGAGGGTTACATAAATTGGCCCAAACACAGTCGATATAAACCTTTAATCTCTTTAAAATTAAATGGGAAAAGGTAAGACTTTTTATTGTTGAAAATATATGTAGACAAATGCAGAATAAGAGTGTGTTTTGAATGCGGCTTCATTTCATTAGATAATTGCTCCAGTTACGTCATCTGGTTAGAATACGTTGCCAGCGACACGAGTTTGGGGAAGTGAATAAATAAACTAGTATAGGGTAATAAGATCGTTAATCGTTTTTGATATTTAATAGAGATTCAAATAAAAATGAACAGAGTCGGCACTTTAGTTAATGTTTTAAAAGAAATAATCACGTAAAAGTGAATATATCACGTAAAAAAGAAACGATGTCATCCACAAAAATCGCGTAAAAAGTGAATTGGGTGTATATTCTCTAATGCAATGAAGGATCGATCTCCTGTTGTTGACAAGCAATTTTTATATTTTATGCTTTATACAACGGTTTTGCATTTTCAGTAATGCACTATATTCCAAAGAACTACATACTTGAATAGCATTTTTGATTCTAATTATAATCCAAAGCGCGGTAAAAACCATTGGCAAGGCTCAGCGCTTATTTGCTAAATTCACGTAAATTGAATCAGTTTTTACAATGATACCGCGAAAGTTAATTGTACTTCTAAATGTCGGAAAAAATTACGCCTGTCATTGAGCCGGCAGGTCCATTGTTGTGTTTGTTAGCTTAACACGTAATAAAGTAATATAGACAATGGCTTATCGGACAAAAGGAGATATAATAAAAATCGTACGCTTTTTACACAAAAGCGGCGAGTGATGACCCCGTGTTCATTTTTTTCAGTTTTGAGTTTGCGGTTAGTTTTATGAATACTAAGTTTTAAGCTTATCGTATTTTGGGATTCAAATTAGGGTATTCGTGGTTAATAATTTGTATCTTTACATTTTTTCAAAACGATATCAAAATAATTAACCGTTTATTTCAAAGATTTTACTCTACTTTGTCTCTGGCTCTTCAGTCCGGGGTAAATCTTATACGCCTAAAGCGATCTCTTCCATTCCACCCACTTTTCCACATTTCTACGCCAATCACGGACTCCCAATTCTCGTAGGTAACACCCCACTTATCTAGCAAATATACAGTCTTCCAACTCTCCGTCTTCCCCCAAGAGTTAAAAAATTGAGACGTTTTGTATATTTCCACCGATCCATATGTGACATAAATGTCCAGCCCATTTTAGGCGTTGAGTTTGCGTTACTTTATTGTTTTTTGGTTCATAAAAATAATTAAAACCAGCGCGCTGCTCCGCACAGGGGCGCTTCTGTTCAATTCAAGCCCTGTTCTTTACTTACTTACTTAGTTGGTACTAAAGACCAACCAGGTCCATGGCCAAGTCCACAATCACTCTACAGACATCTCGATCTCTTACGGGGGTGGCCCAGATATCGAGTGCCTACCGGATAACCATTTAAACTATGGAGATCTAGTATACAAAAAACAGTGTCGTAAAAAAATGTATTAAAAGTAACGTAGGAAATGAAATATCCTTCTTAAAGTTGTTGAACATGAAAACAATGTATATACTTGTTTTACAACTAACTAAATTGATTTCTTATCAACAGATTTCACTCGTTAAATCAATACGATGATGACTAATAATTATTAATATGTGCTCCACTAACAGCCTAACGGTTGACAACATACAAGTTTAGTTTCTAGTATAGGTCCAAATTAGTAAACTAATATGAATGTGTCACAAAAACAAGCCTCGAAATGGCGGCAAACCGGATGTCCGGTGTTGACGTGGGCAACTGCAAATGGCCGCTGTGTCACACTTCACGCTGGTCTGTCAAAGACAAAAGATTGATCTGTGAGTTATTCACTTCACACATCTTCGTGGGATAATCATCGCATACCGAAACAAGGTCAACCATTTTTTTACTGTTTACTCAGCTCAAATGAATACCAAAAATATTGAAAATTTTGATGGCAGTAGTGTATTACGGGAGTTCCTGCAAATCCAGAATCGTCTTGCGAATAGTTCATTTATCTCATATGAAAGGATATTTATTATTAATTCTATGCTGAAGAAACACTGTAATTCCTTTACCTTTTTTTAATATCATAAATACAAGCTCTTATTGTATGTACAGCGTGCTGGCTCCAATGAATTATTATTTCATACGTAGTAAAGAACCGTTATTTGTTAGTCAATTACTCAAGCTAATTTTTTTCAGATGATAAAGATAATTGATTTTTTTAACCATGCTCGCTCCCAATGTAGAGCATTTGGACTCCCAATGGAGCTTACTCAGTTGATTAACCTCTCTTTTTTCGAGGAGCGTAAGAATAGAAGGATAGGGCTAGGGCCATGCCATAAATTGATGTATCTGTTACAGTGAAAGCATATTTTGAGTTGTAATATATCTTCGCTTGTATTTCGGTGAAATCATAACCAAGCATATTTTTACCAGTATATATACATTTTTAGTAGAGAAAATATATTTTAACCCGTGCTCAACGGTGAAATTATATTCGTTTCCAAACTGTCATTGAAACGAATTTTTACAGCTGTTGTGAAATGACCAATCCAATCACATATAATTAATATGTTTTATGACGCGCTACTCTTTTTCTTCCCAAAAATTTACTTAATGTTGCTTACAATGCAGTTCTGTAGGAAAATTAATTAACTTAATTATTTAAAATGTCACTTTACCATATGTGAGAATACGAACACAACATTAGTATGAAAAAGTCACCATAAGATGTCAATTGGAATTTCTTAGAACAAACAATAGATCATAAATTTTAAATTGATTTCCTTTGTTATTCCACCAATTGTATAACAATGTGTTAGACCACCTGAGGAATAACAAAGTCATGAATTATAATTTTATATTTCCAGCAGGATTGTTTGGTAAAAATAAGAAACTTTTTGAAAAAATCAAGGGCGATTTTATTTTTAACAAAATATTACACCATAAATATAATAAGAAAACAAGCAATTAAAACTCCATTGCACATAATATTTATTTGATAATTTTACCTAAGTGACACTTACTTACATTTAATGTAATTTCATATTGTTATTTTTTTGATCTATTTTATAATAATTAACTAATAAATATATTTTTTGAAATATGAAGTAAGTCAGATCAGTATTTTATTAAGAGTCATAACCAACACTCTTTATTACAGTAAAAATAATTTTCATAATTTTTTACCAAAACTAAATATGCATTATTTCAGTCCATATTAAATTTGGGTTGTGACCGAGATCAATCGGTAATTTTTAAAATCATATGAGAAAACATAATATAAAATGGTTCAAAAAAAATTAATTGTATTCAAAGTTGATCTTCGAGGTTTTCTATAAAATTAAGTTCCCTGATTCATTACACCAATAAAAAAAGAGTGATTGAACCAACGAATAACAACCAGCTCTCTTAGAACAAATTCCACTGAGATAAGCTACATATTGGGAACGGACATGGTAAAAAAGAAATATCATTATTAATAACAAATATGTTTATTTTTTCTATACAATCTGACAAATAATATTAAATTAATAAACCACTCAAAGATTGACAAATTCAATCAAATAAATTGAAACTAATCTATCAAACTAAAAAGATTTGAAACTTAAGCGTCTAAGGAATAAATTTTGCAATACACAAATTAATATTTGCAAAAACATTAATATAATGATAGCTTACGAATAAGTTTAATAGATGGCACTGAATAAATAATTAATTTCTATTTAGACAAAATTCATCAATAATTAACAATCAAAACAGTGCAGAGGTTGGAATTAATTTTTTTTCGTGTTCAAATTCATTAATTTTTAAAATCTACTTTCAACACTAACACCATTTTGAAAAAGTAAAATTAAAATTAAAAAAATTTTGGATTATTGAGATTTTGTACACTTCCATGTATTTTATCACTAACGACCCGGGTTTCGCCTTTCAGCATCTTTAGGCATTCGAGCACACGAATGGACTCGAACTGACAATCGAGTCCATTCGTGTGCTTGAATGCCTGAAGATGCCGAAAGGCAAAACCTGGGTCGTTAGTGACAAAATACATGGAAGTGTACAAAATTTCAATAATCCAAATTTGATATTGAAGTTCCATCAAGCACCCTCAGTCGATGTCTTAGATTAAAAAAATATTTTTAATTTTACAAAAAATATTATTTAAGGTGATCGTGGTATATAACGTGTCATAACAGCCTTGCATGATTAAGTTTAAAGTTTTTATATAATACCATCAGTAATATTTTTTTAAAAAAAGAAAAAAACATTTTTATTATTTTGTCACTTTCAAGCTTGCCATAACAATAATATTTAAGAAAAAAATATTTGGATAAGCCATAGGGCTGCACAAAAACCTTATTTATTATGAACACTTCTGAAAGCGCATTATTGAATCAAACCTTAAGTAGGTTTGAAGTTCTTTTGTTTTCTATATAAGTTTTAAATTTTATTACTCGTGATTTAATAAATTTATTATATTTACAAGCGACACACATTCTGTGATAAAACACTCTTTTTTAGTACAGTAAAATACTTTTTTATACACCAATATCTATAATAAATTTTTAATTAAATTAAATAACCAAATATGCCTACTGCTAAATAATTATCATATGATTGTTTTTCGTTATTAATACTTCCTTTTCCAGACTTTTATGTCATATTTTATTATCATAATCAAAGAGAAAAATATTCCACAATATTTATATATTACAGGATCTAGACATTATGACAATTAATTTTATACCTTATATAATGAGAAAAATCTTAGCAGTTCAAGAGCATTTTTTAAGCTTTTAAATCATAATTTTTGTGATGAATGAATATTAATTACTTTATTTTAAGTTTACCGAAACTTAATCGGTTTTCATATGTTAGATGGCAGTAGTGTGAATTACAGGAAGAATAATATATATGAAGCATTATTTGCTTTAAGCTTGCTATTTATTACTTGTGGCTGCTAAGAAGCTCATATCCCCCATACGCACAGAGCTAGCCGTATGTCGTGTTACAAATGAAATGCCTACCGCAAAGGGGCCAGCCGCTCGTGCGTATGATCTCTATTCAACTAGCCGCCAGTTCATATGGGCACTTAAAGCAGTCTCAACTTAGTATGTAGGGGCACCTTAAAAATTATGAGAAACAACTAAAATATTAAATCAAATAATACATAACTTATTCTTTATGGTACAATTATATCACAATAAATATTATTTATAAATTATATTGAGAAATTTATATCTATATTGCCCTTCAGAGCTACAGCATCCGTGGCTGAAGAAAGATGATAAATCTAGCCTGTGATAAAGAATATTGGAAAATTTTACATCATGTTACATTTTTGATTATCCATCACCATAGAAAAATATGCTTTCTTTTCTAGTCATCTATGCAATTTCATCAGAAGTATAAATTATCATAGATTCAATCCTCAATGAAATAAATTTGTAATTATTTAGTAGATCAAAAAAGAAACATCCAAGTTATGAGGTGTATTACATATTTATTTTTATTCCCTTAAGCTGCGTTTTTATTTGAACAGAATATGCAATTGGAAAGAGATAGCATATTCTATTAAATATTACATTATATACATACTAATCTGAATTTTACAACGGAACGAACATGGCACACACTTTGCAAGCAAAAACGTAGCTCTAGAGCACTCTCTTCAATACGATGTAATAAATAATGACATATTTATTTATTCACAATTAAAAAACGCAAAATGATTATTACAATCATATTAAATTGACTTTAAATTTGTTTTATATATTCTGAACATATAAATAGCCAACTAAGTTACTTGTCAAGTTTTTTCGACTCAATAATTTTACTGTTTTTTTTAAACTGTCATGGTTGACGTTTTATGAAAAAAAAAAATCTTGTACAAGCCATTTCATATCATTAACATTTATATATTAAACTTACTATTTTATTTAGACATATGTATTAATACTTTTTGTTTCACAGTATAATACTGTCATGGATTCAATGAAATAATAATATTTTAAATGATTAATTAAATAATCTAGTGCCTAATTCGCAAGCGTTTCATTGACAATTGATAAAGCATTTTTGTAATGCATGAGATTGCCAACTTTTACGATTTGAATTGTTTTTTACAGATTGATTTATAAAATTTTCACATAATAATATCAACAAATCTTATAAAGTAGGTACTATATAAATGTTTAGCAGTCAGAAAGAAAACTATTTTTAAGTGTCTTTTAATCTAAAGATTAATTTAAATTTTAACAAAATCTGTCATCATCATAAATAAATATATGTTGCAACAGTAATAAGACTTACAATTCTTTCACTTGAACTTTCAAATATATTTGCAATTTAACACCGAACTTTATTAACAAATAAATAATTAGTTATTTTCAGCAATTGATCATTTTATTCTTGGTTTGTGACACATTTGACGTCTGGCGATGACAGAAACAATCATTAAAAAATATTGAAATAATCGGGTCCACGGGACCGTCGGGACATATAATAAGATATGATAAGATGGGCTCTTTAAATTTTCAATGACATCTATACTTACTGTAAATTGAAAGTCAACCTAAATAAATAGTTTTAATTTAACAAATAGACACACAAACTTCAATAAAATGTTTGTGCATCATTTGGCACAAACTAAAAATAACCTGACCAATTTATAAATATTTATTACAAAATATATGGCAAAAACTTGAACTCTTGATAAATTATTGACATCAAAATATGTCAGTGAATTTATTTTTTGCCAGAGAGCTGTTACTATAAAAAATGATTGTTTTCTGATCATTTTTATATTAATGTATGTATGGTTGATTTGTGATATGAAATCCCAATTAAATTTCTCTTTCCAATTATTATATTGGAACAAAGTTTTGCATTCTTCATCTGGCAACATACTAAATTTTAAATTGATAACGGGAAAATAATATCATAGTTAATTCCTGGAATCTCCGCTTTCAACACTTGCAGTTCTACTGCCGATGTGCCCTACTCTTGACGGCTTTAAAGACTTCAGCTTTGTCGCGTGGACATCAAATTTAATGTCCAAATCACAACCAACCAGCGGATGATTACTGACAATGTTGCTCAAGTCCAAGTCTCCGGATTTTGACAAGCTATTATTATTGTGTTGAGGACTCAATTGAAATCGTTCAATGTTATGAATATTTTTCTCATTTGGAGAAATCGGAGTACCCAAACCGCTATCCAAAAGATTGCCAGAGTTGATTTTCTTATCGCTGATATTCAACGAACCTTCATTGTTTAATTTCTCAGTAACTTTTACGGGATCCAGCATTAAATTGTGATTCTTTACATCATCACTAAATCTATGAGAAACTTGTGGAGATAGTCTTGCATCGAGCCTTTTCAAATTATCATCAAAGTCTTTCTTCAACTGTTCAGCTTGAAGTTTTTCTTGGCGTATCTGTTCATGGGAATGAGCAAAGAATCCTGATGATTTTTGTTTCCCTGAATCTTCTGATGTTGGACTTTTTGCTCCCGATGATACACTGCTGGCTATACTTGAAGCATCACTGTATTTACTGCTCTTTAAAGCATCACAATCTTTATCTATAGCATCTTTTGTCTTTTCATTTTCAATATGTTCAAAATCTTCATTTAAAACACGTAGTGGATATCCTTTCAAATTACCAGAAAGTTTACTGACTGCATTGACACTAACATCGTTTTGTTTTGATTCTTTTGGCTTTTCAACTTTTTGCTCTGGATTTTTAACACCTGCCATTAAACCTGCATTGCAAGAATATGATTTTTGTAACGATAGATACTGCTTCTTTTTGTCTAAATCTGGTTCGGTAAATGCCACATTATTCTTAGTCTTGACATTACCGTCTTCTTTTTTAGCTGAGTCAATCACAACATTTTTATGGAACAGATTCGGGGTACTAAGCCCAGTCTTTAAAATACCTGGCTTCCTGGTTCTGTTATCATCAGGGTCTGAATTAGAATCCTCTGTGAAATCTGTGGTTGAAAATTTGCTGGCAAAGCTTTGGCCTAGCTTTTGCCCTAATGCACCGAATGTTTTTCTATCAGTCTGTTGGACCTGTTGGCAAAGCTTTCGGACTTCGTTCGGCAATTCCGAATCTCTCTTTTTGTCATGAGTAGTTCCGATGTATCTCGCCAAGGATGCTACTGTTTGTTCTAATGACTTCACTTGAATTTCAAGTCGGGAATGAGATGCTTGGAGTGATGACACTTTGAAAACTTCAGTCTGTAATAGAATGTATTCAATATATTATTACAATAAAATATTTATTCTGAAATTCATTAGATTCTACAATTTTAGATCTCTCTATAACAATTGTGAGTTTAAAGCAATCAAATTAAACATTGTTTTCGTCAATTGTTTCGGCATTGTTTCGGCGCTTTAGGTCCACAAGTGTGGCTTTTTGCCTAAATTCAAATTTATTTCATTGTTTTCGTTTAATTTTCCAGAGTACATACTTTAAGACTGAGGGTGCTTGATGGAATTTCAATATGAAATTCGAGTTGTTGAGATTTTGTACATTTTCGTGTATTTTCTCACTAACGACCCGGGTCTCGCCTTTTGGCATCTTCAAGTATTCCAGTACACGAATGGACTCGAACTGACAGACAGTAAACAGTGTCTAACATTTATATATAAGATAAAAATACTAATTAATCCCAAAAAAACCCTTGAATAACCTTAATCCTTGTTGGGAAAACAAACACATTAACAAAGTAAAAGGACAATAGCGATTGCAGGTGGCCAAAATAATGTTAGAATTACCAGTGATTCTACACTTATAATAGCAAGGTGGGTTTTAAAAATACGATTTTCCAACAATCAACACTGTTTTAAAACAAGATATTCAATAATAGCAGTTGGTATATTAGTTCCTTAAAATCTTTTTATAATTGTTGAAGGATGAAATATTGAGGTTAGAAAAGATTTAGTTAGTAGCTAACTAACTACTCGTTCTATATGTAAAATAATTCTAATTTTAATATATTTTGTTTTTGCGCAAATGGATAAGACTAAAACAGATACATATAAATGAATCAATTCCTGGGATTCGAACCCTTGGTTAAAATATGTAATATATTTATGTCGAGGAATGTACCTTAAGAAATGTACAGTTGAAATCAATAAATACGTGTGCCAAAAAAAAAGTAAGCGAAAGATCTACACTTCAACTATAGTACAGAGAGAGCCTTAGAAAGTATTACCTCCCAATTGGTCGGAGGTTATTTTCTGTCTACAATATTTTTTACAATTCGGACTTTGGTACACCGTCAATCTCGAAATACAGTACAACGCTGATGGATTCAAGTTTAGCTAAGGCCTGCATTTTGGGAGCGGTGTCAGCCATCTCTTCTTGCAAAACATTATACTCTACGAGGTATTCATTTAGCTGCCTGCCAAAGTCCAGAGTGAATGCCTGAAAACATCATTCAAAATTTGTACCCAATGAAACTCCTTGAACCGTGTCAGAGTTGATTTAACAAGTGTACTAAATACTCTTTCATCTCAATCTTTAATATCTTTAAATTATAGTTCTAAATTCAAAAGATCAGTATCTGTATATCTTACACGAAATGTGTGAAACTGCTCATTTCATGAAATGTGCAAAATTTTGCCTGATTCATGAAATAACCAAGCCCATTACCAAATTCAAGAATTAGGCAAATTATCTGCCAAGTGTGTGAATATGGTAGGGTATATAATTCAACTGTCAACATGACAGTAGAAAAAATAATTTTACTATGGATGTCAAATTTAGCTTGATTTAACAGTCCCGGGTTTAGGATGTGTCATTGATTGGACAAGTAACAGTTTCTGAATGTATATTTACTGAATGCGGTATCAAATGACTTGAAAATAACTTTTAATAAAAAATTGTACGTTCGTAATATTATAGTTCTAGATATATTAAGCTTGGTAAATGGAAATGAACGTCATCGTAGTTAGTGATTAATATAATTATGTTTATATAATCAATGACATTTGGTTTACTTGCAAAAAACACCACCGTAGCGCCACTATCTATTTTGCTAAATGTATTAACTAGGCAGAAAAAGTCATGCTGAATTCTCACGCTTGGCAGATAATTTGTCTAATTCTTGAATGAGGCAAGAGACTTTGTTATTCTGTGAATCATGCAAAATTTTGCACATTTCATGAAATAAGTAATTTCACACATTTGGCGTAACATATATATATTACACAATTTTTATTAAACTGTCAGGATTCATTGGGTTGACTTATGAGATATTGGACATGAGTTTATACAAAGTCTTTTCTTTCCAAGTTGATCCTGATTGACTTTGTTAAAATGCTTTCTGATTTTATCTCAAGTTTAATCGAATACAATGGCTTGAGTACAAGTTTCAAAATTATATATGATTATATATACATATAACAGCAGCATCACTCAAATTATTTCTAGATGAAAATGAGAAACTTAATAACTTACAAGTTTAATGACTTTATCCAGCATCACTTTATCAATATTAGGCATTTTGTGTTTAAGGTACTCCATTATCTCCTCAAAAGAGTCACACAGCATTAATCCATCTTTGTGAATGTCAAGCAGAGCGATTGCCACTCGGAATATGACCTCTGATGACTCCAGGAATAAAAGATCTGAAATCAATGCATAGCAAAATAAAATGAGATACATTTATTAACAAACAATTTGTAAATTTCAGATACTACGCAAATTATTAAAAATTTATTATAACTCCATCGATGAATATGAAAACATTGGTGGGAGATGTAAAATTACGTTTTCTTTAAATTATCTATGGAACATGGTAGCCCCAAAGATATAAACTTACAGTAGAAATTATCTCATTTAATTTGACTAGATATTTTGATAAAATTATCAGATGATTCCTGGTTATGATTTAAGACAACAAGCTATGTCTTCTACTACTATATTCAAGTCCTGGACATTGCTTTTCTTATTATTATGTCATATTAAAAATAATCTAAGTTAATCACCATTTGAAGCAAATTATTGCACTAACGACATCTTTGTCTCTTGAAAATATCTTTTATTTAACACATTCACTATGAAGAAAATATCTCGTACATTACAAAGTACCTGAAAAACCTTAAATAAGACCTTTTCTGTCGTGTAAGACTAAATATTAGCCACTCTGTAGATGTTTTCCTTTTTAAACATAAAAATGGCTACAATTGTGTACGGACATAATACTAATCGAAATCAATTATTTATTATAGGGTTATAAATAATTGCAATTTGTATTAGATAGTATTCACTTGGCACACTTGAACTTTTATTTAGATTTTTCTGATCTAGAACTTAGAGCTCTCATAAATTGTTAAAGAAAAATAGCAACGTATTAAGTTCCACAACGATCACATATAATAAAGGTTATAAGTAATTGCACGTTGTGTAAGATAGTATTCACTTGGCACACTTGAACTTTTATTTCGATAGTTTGCACTTTGGATTAGATAGTATTAACTTATTCGACTCAAACTTTGATTTTAATAGTTTCCACTTAGTCACGGATTCTTTTAACAAAGTCAGTTAAGTTGTAGCAGTTTATGTTAGGGTTGGTCTGGTTTGGTTTGTGTAATGTACTCTAATGCGTGGAGCAAAGACAATATAGGCGGCCTAATATAGTGCATAGTTGCGACAAGTATTTTCATTTCATTACAGCATTGTGCAACTATCGATTTCAAAGTGTGAGAATTTATATTGAGTGAAAACTATTTTATCTATGTGAAAATATTTTTTCTTAAGCGTAATATATTTCTTCAATGTTAAATATATTTTATTATGTGGGATTACTTTATTTTTAGTGAAACAATTTGTTTTTTTCTAGAAATTTTTTAGTGAAAGAATTTTAGTGAACTAATTTTATGAAAGTGAATACGATCTAAACAAAAGTGCATTTAATTGTAAGCCTTTATTAAATATCCAACAAAAACTTAAGGTATCAAAATTGTATGTAACTAGTAAGTGATGTAAAAAGTCTCACCGAAAACTCTTGTCACAAACCCAAGAGGAAATTGTGACGTAAATACAGTGAGAATCCACGGTGCTGCATATAATGTTGGTGATATATCATATTGATCAAACTTGTCATATAGTTCCGGTAAATGATCTTTGAGTAAACGGGAAAGTTGATACAACTGCAAACAAGAAAATAGTCATTATTTTAGAACAAAAGTATTTATCTTTCTGCTACTATAGGTCTGACAATGTTTTAATACTTCAAGCAGCCTAGTAGTGGAAAGAGTTGCTGTCAAACGTAAGACGAATAAGTAGATTTTTCTCTCATTTCGCGAAAATTGTTTTCCGTCGCCTAAAAAATATGAAAAGTCTAAAAAAATCTTTTAATAATTGCACTCTCAGAGTATTTGTTTACACTATTGCACTTTTACTTAAATAGCAAAGTTTTCAAGCCTGTCTAGCAAAGAGTTGACACTTGTTTATCAGATATGCTTTTATTTGCTTTACGCCGTGACTAGATTAGGGTTTATTGTAAGTTTCCGAAAAAGAGAAAGTTATAGTTATGGAATTTGCAATTTATTGAATATAACGATTCTATGAAGATTTTTGAAATGTACCAAAGAGTTCGTTTTGTCGCACTTTTTCTGACTGATATTTAAAGTAGAATTTTACTGAATATATTTTTTTTAAACATAGGGCAACAAGAAATTCTATCACATACGTTTTTTCACAAAAAATCGCAAAAAAATATTAACAGCAATAAATAGTAATTATTTTTCGGGGATATGTTTTTATTATCTTCCATTGTGATTAAGTCGGTTTCTGTCGTCTGCCTTGACGCTCGATATTTATTACTCGATACTATTTATATTTAAATAAAAGTTTAATAGTGTAACAAATACTTTGAGATTGCAATTATTAAAAGAAAAAGAAAATATTTCGACGTTTCATATTTTTTAGGCGACGGAAAACGATTTTCGTGAAATAAGAGAAAAACCTACTCTTTCCTTTTAAGTAGGAAATTTGAATTTAACTGAAATAAAAAAAAACAGAATTCTAATCAATTCAATTGTTTACCAGTGATACATTCTATAGTGTCATAATTCAAATAGGGTTGTATTTTTATCGAGCTGAGACGAAAAAATTCTGCTTCAAAAATGTAACTTACCTCAATTTGAAGTGCTACCATATCAGGAAGGTATTGTCTCCTTAAACCTCTTCTAAACATCAAATGACGCAACATTAGAAATGCTTCTGTTTCATCCAACTGTAAGAAACAAAGTATCTTTATTATAATTTGTTTGTTCAATCTCATAGCCATAAATAACCATTTTCAAATGTACACTTACATGCAGTAGCAACACTCCTGCCACAAAACTCAATCCTTGGCAGTATCCGACCTCAGGATCTAACAATGAATATGCCTTTAATAAGTTAAAGAGAGCCAGCTGACCTGGTCCCATTGGAGATGAGAAGTAGGTATGGCTTGGGAATGTCCTTCCTGAAATAAAGTTTAAGCAAAACTATATTAAGCCATTAGATTTGTGATGTAAAAGTTTACAAACATACTTAGTTTTACAACAACAATTGATAATAATTAAATAGGTAAAAAAAAATCAACTGAGCATGCCAACATTACTAGTGTGGAAATATAGTTTGACTTTGAAACATACCTAAATCAATGAGTATCGCATGCTGGTGTGATGTCAACTGCTTAAGGAGAGCTTCATATGGCATTCCGTAGTTCGGGAAGTTCTTGGTGTCTGGTGGAGGCTGACGAAGGCAAAACTGTTCAGCTAGGAAGTACCACACTTCACCACGTTTCGCACGAGGAACTCCTGGAAAAAATATATATATTGGAATATAAATTCTTGGACAATACCTTTTACAATTCTATTTGTAATTAATTCACTTAGTGATTATTTACTGTGTTGTAAAAGATGCATTTGGTTATTTTTATTGCTGAAGCGCTTTTTTTTAAAATTCATGCTAGGTATAGTTAGAAAAAGGTTAGGTTTGGTTAGAAAAAAAATTGATTGAGGTAAAAAAAAGGTTGCCGATGTTGGTATTTTTTTGTTGTTTATTTATAGCGTTGATACAATGTTCTTATCATTTTTCCATTACTTATCCCACTTTATAGCAATAAATAGAGTTACGAACAATATTACTGTCCATTTGCCAATACTGTCAGGGGCTTTCAAGAGACCATTGATAGGTTGTAGAACAACTCGTATTGTATATTAGCTAACAATGCACAAATAGAACATTTAGAGAGTTGATGGCTTCAGATACCTGTGGGTACACGCCACGTGAGATGGCAATTCGCATTATTCACTAAAGTACCTCGTCAAGAGAATCACTGGGGCAACATTCATTAAAAATTGAAATGTCTGTATATCATAGTTGTGGCAGATACTAAGAGTAGGGTGTTTTGATTTTATTAGTAATTCGAATATAAGACTCCAGACTATGTAGTTTGTTATTAACGCCCTGCGAATGGTCCAGATGTCCAAGATGCAGGTTGCACCTGTATCTTCTTCCAACTGGATGGATGCCGTTCATTTGTTGAAGACCGTCTGTCACTGTCATCAACCATCACACTGATGACTACTAAAAGATTTTTTTATCATCAAATAATATATAAATCACTATTCATTTGTGATAATTTTTATTTACCAGTACGAATGGCTTGCAGTAGCATCTGTGAGTCTATTTTGGTGCTGATTCTAGAATCACGAGGAGCTGTCAGAACATCCCACAGCTTTGAATTTTCATTTGCGCATCCGCCAATATCTTCATATTCCAATTTTATTCTTTTGACAGCCGATACTTCTTGACGAGCTGAAAAAAAACATAATCAGTCTCAATTCAGCTATAATAATGAAGCTCAAAGTGTACATTATGAATTAAAGTGGATCTTTGAATTGCTTATTGCTGAAATGAGCTCAGCAGAGTACGGAATAGAAAAATGTTGGCTTTAAGATGATATTAAAACATATAAAAGACAATGGTTTTTAAGATTTGCAAATTAATGTTTACTGTAAAACTACATCACTCATTTTATTCTGCAAATTTGTTTTTAGAATCAAGCATCAGTGATAATTCACTTAATTTGACTATAAATAGTATTTCATCTTTCTATTTTCTTTAATAACGATAGATTTATAAGTTGATTATATGAAATCAAAATCTTTCTTGGACTACTTTACTTTGTTCAAAATGAGTATAGTTTATAACAATGTGTAATATATTTAATTTAAGTTACTTTAAAAGAATTTCCAAAACTTTTCCAGGTAAGGCCTTTTTAAATAGCTTGCAAGGACCCGATCAATAGCAGTGGCATTTATAAGGATTATAGAATACGTTTTGTACATAGGCCCCATAGGTTAGGAGCCAGATATATCACAATTAAAATAAGAAGTCTTCTCAAGGCTCAAATGATAATCGTTTATTGCAGTCTTTTAACGCACTTTTTAGGTTTGAGCAAAGTAGGAAAACATAGAACATGAAGCTCAGAATATGAGTGAAGTTGACCCTCGTAATCGAAGAGGGCTTGAATCCGTAGAACCGTTACCACTGAGAACCGATCTTAGCAGTTGAGGCAGTGCTCCATCAGACAGATAGTTTCAAAATGTTGGAATCTGTATGACAATCTCTGTGGCTAGTGACAATACAGGTAGAAAAATCTGCAACTTCAAAGTTGAAGAAGTAGGGTCTCTATAGTCCTTAAAAAGCGTAGTACATGCACTTTTTAACATACAACAAGGCGGCATCTATTATTTATAGCGAAAAGCTGATAAATGGTGAATTATAAAATATTTTTAAATTAGGTATGTAGCGACATCTATATGTAATTATCGCACTCTATAGGATTAATTTTTACTATGTTAAATATTACTGATTTACCTCTCAGTCTCGCATTCTCCTTTTCCATGCGTATTAGTAAGATGGCTTGATTGATTCCTTTCTTCCACAGCTCTCTCAATTCCGCTCTATCTCGCTTTTTTGGGTGGGCTTGATTGAGATTGGAAAAGGATGGCGGTCTTCTCAATAGCTCATTCCCACTACCAATAACTGAAAAATTAACAAACGGCAATTTACATACTACCATACTTTATACATCTGTCTTTTGGACACGTAAAATCTAAATAATTTTCTATGACAATGACATCAGCTGTTAATAAAGGAACACAAAGTTATTCCATATTTGTTTTTGAAGCTTTGTTACTAATCTGTTTTGCCGCATCCATTAGACCCACTCCAGTGATTGAATATTAATACCAAATGATAATTGACTATTTTTACCTGATCCATTTGCATCACACTGATCTCCTGCCTCCAATTCCTCAATAATTCCTCTCTGTGTAATTCTATTAAAGATTGCTTGACGCCAAGAACCTTGATTACTTTCATCTCTATCTTCAGTATCAGAGACTTTGCCAGGTATGTGATTCGAGTCACGTTTGCGGTCACCCATTGGAGAGTGAGCCTTTGGAGATGGACTGCTGCCCAGCTTCATGAAGCTGAAATCATCAAATGTTCATTATGTGAAAATTCATCGAAAAGAAATCATTGTTTTTTTAATAATGTTGAAAAATTATAAATTGGTAGTAATTTGCTTACATATCCATCATTGGTGATTTTAATTGAGGAGAGTGCTCATGGCCATTTTGGTGATGTCCATTCACATCTGTTTCCTGACCGCCATTATGTGACGTACCATCTTTTCCAGTATCTCCAGTTGACGAAGTTCTTTGTCTGGAGATTGTAGGAGCTAAGGAGTTTGTTCTGGTCGATTGGTTTGCGTCTAAATGAAGATCCAGATTTGAATCTCTGGTCGGAGTAGGCGCATGACTCATTGGTGATGTTTCCTGAAATAACAGTAGAATAATTTTAAGTAAAACTTTTAAAATTTTAACTTATAGAGGTGTTTAACAATCCATATTAACTTCTTAAAAGTAGTCCAAGGCAATACATGTGTCAAGGCTCACGCTGCGCTTGCCCTTTTTGTAGAAATCACCTCTTTTCATATTAAAAAAAAAGTGTATTAATAATATGATACAGATATCAGCTAACCTTTCGTATATCCTTAGGGATCTGTCCAAAGTCATCTTTGGACGCCTTCCTTTTGAGTAGATGATCAAACGAGCTCGACAGAGATCTCTTGGCTTTCATAAAGATTGTACTGCCTCCAAGGTATTGATTTAAAAATTCTGATCTGTAAGAATTTATTGTAAAGATTTACTACATTGTATGAGATACCTCATATTTACGTTTAAACCTGTTGACTAAATATTCTAATAATTCCAATGATTTAATATTATTATTTAAATCCCCCTTTTAAACTGTGTAACTGCTATTTAACAAATAAAGAATTAGAAATTCACGCGATACAAAAAAATTACAGGAATATTAATTTAATCATATTAAATTTTTTGCAATTGCATATTGATTACAAAAACAATTTTTTAGTATCACCAACTATATTATCTGAACTCTATCTGCAAATATTTACTGTATTTTGGAATATACCTATTCTCTGCAGTATCATGGACATGTCTTTGTTGCTTTGCTTCACAGTGTGCTCTCAACAGCATCATCAGGAAGGCATTGTGTTCCCCAACCTAAGAATATGTCTAGAATATAAATATCATAGTGATGTTATAATAGAATCTAGAGTTTTTAATGATGAAAGTATAGGAACCTCGTAAAGGTCCTCGGTGCCTCCTTGATATTTAGTAACAATTTGGTCCTGCTCTTCGTCGGGTAGCTGTTCAATCCTTCGTAGGATTGCTGCATGCATTCGTTTTTCGCTTAAGCCTGAAATTCAACAAAGATACTTTAATATTTTATATATGTTATGTGAAAAATATAACTATGTCATTGAAATGATACTAGAAAAAACTATATGAATTATTGGTAAAGTGATTGAAAGATGTTTTGAAGGTATAGAAATTCTGTTATACTTCAAACGTTATTGCAATGTCATAGAATTTTTTGTATTATGTTAAAAATAAGATTAAATGTTTGTGAAGTAATTAAAATAGACATCATTTTAAATCGTACCTTCTAGGTCTTGACACAGCTTGTGATACCAAACCATGGGGCAGTGTTCGCAGGAAAATATTGGAGACTTTTCCTTTCCTTGTTTCACCATTTCTGTGTGCGCCACAAATGCCTGAGTGATAGCTGAAAATAAATAATACAACCGTTTATAATAAAACTCAGGCAAATTTATATTATAGGCAATTAAAGAATTAATGAAACTAAAATCATTACTAAAATGCGGAACGTTAACTACCAATTTAAATAACACTACAGTTGCAGATTGATGTAAAATGGACTTGAAGAGTTATAAATAATTAATTTTCACCATGTTTTCAAAGATTTACTCATATCTTCCATATATAAAAATGTCTAGCATAGAATAACATTTTTGATATTTCTCTCACCTCCCACAATATCACAGGCCACTCCTTCAGATTGACACTTGAATACGTATCCAGCAAAGCATTCAACTCCTGGTTCCCGACAGATGAATCCAAAGTGATCAATATTTTTGACACCCTGTGCACAAGAAGCGACATCTCTCAAACGGCGATGGAGAAGAACTTGTTTCCTGTCAGGACTGATAAGACGGAGCTCTGATCTTCCTACCTAAATGGGATATAACATTTGAAAATAAGTTATTTTTTGTTTCATTTCAACTCTGCTTGTGTAAATGAATTAATATTTAAAAGAATTTAGAAGAAACGAAAAATACTTCAAAAATTACCTGGAATAGCATTGTTCTGTTCTGATCACCAATCAATTGAGCGATAGGAGTTTTGTTCAGCTCCAATGTTCCAATAGAAGCCGATCTATCTCTGGCAAAGGGTTTATTCTCTGGCATCATGCTCCCTTTCAAACCTGGCTTTTCACGCCCTGTATCCATTTTGGAATTAAAATAATCTTTAGTCTCTGACAAATTACTGTCCGTACTACCAAATTCAACATCACTTTTAATGGAGACTTCTTTTTTTAAGACAAATCCACTTTCGGTTTCCTTTGCTTTGACATTGCCATTCATGTCTTGGTTTAGGATTAAATCTTTTGGTGGTACTGGTTTGTTTTCCTGTATTGGAAAATGAATTTTGTTCAGTTCTTCTGGCATATTTGGGCTTTTTACATTCATGTTGAGATCAACTTCTTTAGGTAGTTCATTGTTTTCACTGTTTGTCTTTTTTGCATTATTTAAATCAATCAAATTCTCAGGAGGCAAAGAATTTTCTTTAATTCCTTCATTATCATCTTCAGTCAATGTGGATAAATTATGAACGGATTCGTTTTGGTTCCAGTTCAGAATGAGAACATTTGGTTCTAATGCTATGGGGAATGATTTTTTGTTCAATGTCAATTTTGGTGAATTGTTCTCAGCTTCAACTTTTTGTACTCTGACCTTTGACAGTTCATCGAATTCCTTTTCAATATTCAATTCAGGATTACTACCGACAGATTTTTTTTCAGTATCTTCGTCAGGAAAGAATTGCTTGTCTCCCCGTAATGGAGTCAGAGATGGCGTCATCAAGATTTCGTTTATTCTATGATCTAAGCTATCTTCTTTGGATAAAGACTGTTCTTCAAACTTCTTTTTAATACTATGAGGTAATGGAAGTGGCGCAAAGTCTACTCGTTTTACATGCAGCTGAGATGCCAAACTTTCTAGAGATCCATTTTCACTTGCTACAGAATCCTAAAAAAGTATTCTCTTCATTACAATTACATTACACACAAGATATTTTAACACTTTTAATGGTGTCAAAGAATATATTGTATACATCAAAATATGAAACAGTCAATGAAGAAGGTAGGTAATGGAAGCTTAGAAATGTCTAAGCTGAGCTAAATAAATCTATTGATTTGTTTTAGTGGGATATGACACTTGTCTAATTTAATTTTCACCTTATATTTTATTGGTATTGGAATTGAATTTCTGAAAATTCATCACCATATTCAAATATGTTTGCTACCTTAACTCTTTTAACTACAATAATTGGAATCATTATCAACAGCAATCAGCGATCAGCATATCTCAACGAAAACAACAATAATTACTGAATGTGTTTGAAAATCTTTAAGTAAATAATAAAACAAACAATACACTCAAGAGTACCATTGAAGACCAAGGATCTATCTCTGTATGATAAAATAATAACTTACAGATTGTGTAGAGAGCAAACTGTTTCTTCTCATCTGGGCAGCTTTCATTTTCTCCAGCTCAAACTGCCTGAACTTGGCCAAAGCATCATCTATCAAAGTCTCCGGGACCTTTTTATGTGATACTTTTATTTTTCCAATGTACAGGACCTGAAAAGTATTGTAGTGTTATACTCTCTTATCACCATAAAAAAATAATCTGAATATCTTTAATACACTGGAAAGTTTAACATGAAACATTTTATTCTGATATTCACGAAATGCTGCATTGTTTTGATAGTTAACAAAAAGAAATAACGTTAATATTTTAGCGCTTACTACTATTTATGATTTATGAATTAACTTCGATCGTCTCTCTCACATTTAGTATTTTTTTACTTCTACTTATCGTCACTGCACATTTAATTTTTCCTGTGTGAGGTTTTTGATGAAAATGAGTTATAAATGTAGTCTGAAACGTAAATCTTTTCTTCACATTCTAAAATATGTCTCATTTAAATAATAGATAAAAACAAAATTATGATGAAATTTAATTTGTACCATGTGATACTTGAGGCACAATTTTAATTGTCACATTAAATACGAGGGTGATCTAATTTTAATTTGAAATTCAATGCATAGAATATGTTTTATGCAAAATCTCAACGATTCAAATTTGATATTGAAATTCCATCAAGCACCCTCAGTCGATTTCTTAAAATTTTTTATGTATAAAAAGATATTGTTTTCTACTAAAATAATAACTATTGTTAATATTAAAATAAGTCGTTTGAAAATTGCTACCCACCGGTTTCGTTATTTTTTTCGATTATCTCGAAAAGTATTTTTAGTCACATATGACTTATTAAATGTGCAGTGACGATATGATGATATATTTGTGTTTTTTATCTAAGAAGTCTTTACATCTTTAATTTACATCTTTAATTTCAAATGAAGTCCACTGACAGTTAAGATAAATATATCATGTCGAACTATTGAAAATATTTCTTGTAATATGTCACTTTAGGTAGATTGATGAATCAAAAAGATGGTAAAAGGCAACATAGCAAGTGTAAAAAACGTGAATTGATTTTTACACAAATTAAGTTGTATTCGACCAAGGTCTAATGATTTTGACTGCCCAAACTACCATAAGTCCAACTCTAGAGCCCAAGTTCTATTGTGAATTATGATATTTTAAAGATCTTAAAATCGCGAAGATTTAAGATATATAAAGTATTTTTAATATCCATTACCTCAAAGAAATGTGAATTGCATGGCGATATATCAGCGCAGAGAGAGGTAAGGTTGGTAGCGTTGCTCATGCTGCGGGCAATCTGAGGCGTGCCTGTTCCATTTTCATTCGATGCACTTGAACCTGACCTGAAAGTAAAACCAAAATAAATTGAAAATAAATATATGTATTATTTTGTTAAATGCCAATGCGCCAGATATTTTAAATGTTTACTCAATTAACCATTTAACCCGTAATAGTGTCGTTTTGATAGGTCAATGGTAAGATCTTCATAAATTGTCTCATTATCCCGAAAAAAGATTTGGCTCTATAAAAACTATGCTTAATATTGAACTACAAAATCAACATTTCATATAAACCTTGCCAGGAGGTTAGCCCATACCTTCTGATCGTTAAGATGGATTATATAGATTCGGTAATATACCGTTAAAATTGTGAGAGATTAATTATTCCATCCACCTGCCGGTGATTTCAATTGAACTCCTAATGGAGCATCTGATCAAAATCTGTTCTACGAGGACTGCTTGTTATTGAGTCACTAAACCTTCCTTTTTTTTGAGAGATTAAAGATAGAAGGATGAAACAGGGACCGCACTAATAGATAACTAACCGCTCTCGCTATGCCTCATTTTAAAATTGTATGGGTGAGTGGGAATGTGACATCGAAGACATCCATGTCTCTGAACACAAACCCATAAACCCACTTGGCTACAGGATACGTAAACGTAGGCGGTTCTGTAATATTTTCAATGTTTTCATCATGAAAAAGTCAATAAAAATTTACTCTTTCTACCCTCACGTCCATCATCGTTTGAGGAATGAGGAATGAGGATGTTCAACGACTGTTGAAATACTTAATCTACTTTAGTAGCGGATATGGTCTTAAAAATAATGTCATACTTGTTTAATCCAGCGCTGTAGCTTCTCGACTGGGCCACGCCTCCGTTTCCACCGGCCACTCCACTCTTCAGCAGCTGATTCTCGATGGCCGTCTGCTGGGCCCGCGCGGTCTGGAACCCTCGGTTTGTGGCCACTGTCGGACCTCGCCGCCCGGATGACGATGACGTATTGGTGACATTCCCAGACGGCGTTGGTTTGCTGGCCGGCGGGGTCACCGACGTCTGGGGAACGGCGAGCGACTGGAGACTGCCGCCGTGAGGGGAGAGCTCTTTCATCTGAGTGAAGAGTTCACTGACCTGAAACGGAGAGAAAGGGTGCGTTTATTTTTTGTAACAAAATAACACAGTAAACATTCCAACCACTGTGTTACAATTATTACAAAGGGACCTGGTAAGGTTTTAGGCGGAAGGGTCGCATTTAAAACTTAAATGAACAGTGGACCGCCAAATAAAATACACAAGTACATACAATAATTTAGTGGTCGCCAACCCTGGGTGAAGACTACTTTATGTGGTTGCCACTAAAAAGTTGTTTAGCCTTTCAGAACCTCATGCCGTCTATATTAATGACTCTAATATGATATTGACCTTTTTGGGACTTGAAACCAGACCCATCTGATTGATCGCTATGGCAAAGCTCTAACCACTAGACTGACGATTTCACCCCAACCTTTCTACTCCCTCATACAGAAAGTGCCGTTTTTCATAAGCATGTCATTCTAGTAAAAGGTTGCCGACCACTAGTATACAGTCAAAAACATTATTTTTTTAATCGTAAAGTAGCTAGTCTTTTTATTATATATAGGTACTTATTTGAAGAATATTATTTTTAATTATTTTGTAGTAAGACTTAGAGTGCTAATCATCCACGTAGTTTAGAATACTATTTGGTACTTTAGATAATAGTATTTGAAGAATATTATTTTTAATTATTTTGTAAAGACTTATAGTGACACCTAGCTTAGAAATTAAGTGTCGAAATAACAACATACCTACTGTTTAATGGAGTTTTGCTAAATTTGAAAAATGCTGGTTTTCAATAACTTCTTGTCTTTAATGCTTGAAATGGTTTTCAAAATAAAACGCGATGTTTTATTTGAGATTTTTAAAAAAGCCAACTAAAAAATAAAAAAAATCTCAATATTCCAGGGAAACTGTACAAAATCGTTTCATTTATACACAAGTATATTTAACATAAAATTAAAAGTGCTAACTCCTTTATTACACTGTTTTTTATTACACCCATTTACAAAAACATAGGAATGAACAATTTATCAATTTCTGTTTCATATGAAAACAATTTTGACGAATACATTGAAAATTTAAGTTTATTCGTTAACTCAATTGACACATGAAAAATAAATATGTACAGCGTATTGGCCTCATTTGACATCATATCATGAAAACAACGCGCAAAAGAACACGCGAGAATAAAAAAGAAATACAAACTTTATAATCATAGAGTACGTAAATTTCATGCACCGTAAAATTGAAATATTTTTAAGTATTATTAAAACCATCCGTGAGGTCTCATCAGACCTATTACACTATCTACTACCATACCTATACATTATTATTTTACTTTGAATTGAGTATCTCTCAAGTATGTAATGACTTAAATTTACCAATATATAATAATAATACGCAATTTAGTTCAGACTGGAGATGAAAACACGAAATAATAAATGAATGGTGTATCGAATCTTGTCGAAGTTTCTGATATTTTTATCAGGAATCGTGAAACTAATGATAGCAGTATACTGATCAAGAATGAGAAAAATGTAAAATGGACACGATATGTTTATAATATATTATGCGCCGCAGAAAAACTTTTCGTGTTTTTTCATTCTTATAAAATTTCGCTAAGAAGCTTTAGTTAAAACTTGATTCAAAATTAAAAAAAATGATTCTAGTTTTTCCTTAGTTTGTAGATTTAGTTAATCAACGTATCAATTTATTACAATTTTCACAGTGAAATACATGATAACTGGGTTACTTGAGTTCTTGAATATATGTGCTATTTTGTCGCCAAATAATTTTTATTGTTGATCATTGTTTTTGACAATAAGTGGTTCCACGGGCGACCGGTAAACCATCGTGGCGTTCTGCTCGTCCTTAGTTTATGCAATAACATTCCAAGTATGTTTTTTTATACTAATAGAACCGTTGCAGCCAAATGATAAAGTTCTGTACCTCTGTTTTCAAATTCATTCTTACATACAAAAATATGAATTTGGTGTACCAGAGCATCGAGGTGTATTGTATTATAAATATAATTTTAACCCATCCACTTTTCTGAAACTTCTAGAAAAAACTTTGCGCC
Source organism: Himalopsyche phryganea (assembly GCA_022494535.1). Classification (NCBI taxonomy): domain Eukaryota; kingdom Metazoa; phylum Arthropoda; class Insecta; order Trichoptera; family Rhyacophilidae; genus Himalopsyche; species Himalopsyche phryganea. Next base: position 2,085,869 of record JAGVSL010000125.1, on the reverse strand, counting down.
ACAAGTTGGACTTGCGTATAAATAAATAATCTGCACCTACGTTTGTATATTTGCTAGAGATGAGTATTTCTGCAAACTTCAGGTAACTTACTAAATCTCTGTATATATATTGCTTCCAGATATTCTTAGATGTTCATTTGAACGATTATCCTTCATACTTCACGCGTACACATATTTTTCCCTATGCCGTAATTGTGCGCAGTTTTGAGAGGGGTAGTTCTATAATATTTATAAATATGTACCATAATTTACTAAAGAGAACTTCAGCTTCAGTGTTCTTTTGTTTTCTCAGTTAGCTCAATTTACTGTGAAAGATACTGACATTAATTTATTCGTCATTTTATCTGATACTAGTGAGTACCCGGCATGTGTTGCAAAGCCACTCAAACAAAGAAAGGGTTTGTGTTTTAATTCTGTTTATTGGAGTGCTTTTAGATACACAATATTTTTTGTTTTTCGTCTGGTGCATACTCGAATAAATCAGAAGTTTTTCCGAAGCGCTGGCAGGCCACATACAGCTGTCCATGTGTGAAGTAAAGATTTTCCAAATTTAGTCCACACACTTGTAGTGATTGTCCCTGTGCTTTGTTGATGGCCATTGTAAATGCGAGTCGCACCGAAAACTGCAGACGTTTGAATTCGACTGTCATATCTGTCGAAATCATTGGGATTCGTGGCAACAGTACATTTTCTCCTTTAAATTTTCTATTTAAGACCGGCAATTGGAATTTAACAATTATCACCACTTGTTATTTCACACGAACTGAAACGTCGCTGTTTGTACCTATTTTACTCTTTTTTTTATTTATTTTTTCGATTTTTTTTCAGAAACCTTTACAGGTATGCCCACAACAACACACCAAAGTTTCATCGCAATCGGATGAATGGTTTGGAACGCATAAGGCAAACAAACATACAAACAAACAAACATTTATTTTTATATATATAGAAGATAAGTACATTAAATAGCATTCGCCTGCTTTATTAATTAATTCGTATACTCTTCCTGGAGCACAGGGAAGAGTATGCTGACCCCATGTTTAGTATTAAAGTATTGAGAACATAAACCAATATAAAATATAACCATAAATTTAAAACGATATTCAGCCGGGGAAATAATTCGGAATATATTACACAAACAAAATGGAGCAGAACGCTAATAATTTGGGGTCATAAACAACACAAACGTCCGTTGTACTAAGAGGCCTAGATATAGAGACAAAGAATCACGACGTTAGTAAACATAAGTCTTGGCTAAGGAGTGCCAGAAACTCTTGGACTGATGCCAAGAGAAGACCAGCTGGCCAGACTGTTTGACGGAGATAGCAAGATCAGTATTTCTTGTGCACGGCTGTTAAGAATGAGACAATACTCACAAAAAAACTATAAAGACACGATTAAACATTTGGCAAGAAGTCGTATAAAAAAAACCTACAGCAGGTAAAAAATGTGTTGTGTTATAATTTGCGTATGATTTCTAATTTTATTCTTTAACAATATTGAAATATAATCTATTGTTAGATTAAGGCTCAAACATTTATAAAACACATTTACATTGGAATAAGCGACTGCCCAACTTAGAATCTTGAAATACAGATTGCAAGACTAGACCTAGTGGGATCATTTTTTCGTAATCTTCGCCGAATAAACTAGAGTTATTAATTGACAAATTAACTTATATAGTTCCAATCGTTTTGGCTAATTTTGTATTAACCTTCCCGTTTTCATACTAAAAAATCCCTTCGTATCTCATGCAGTCACATTTCGTTACCGTGTGGGTTTTGTCATATAAACGCATTTACAAAGCGAAATGACAATTCCAAAAAGTGGCATATGGTTTTATGTAGTATTAAGTAACTATTTTACGTCATATTTTGTGTATAAAACCTGAAATTCAGCATAGCAGAACAAGCTCGAGACGTGTCTCGGTGTCGTTTGAAACAAAATAGTTGCATACGGAATGGTCATGCATCTCGGATTGTTACAATACTATAGTATAATTTTGTAATTTTCGATGGTAAAATTGAGGAGGTTTTAAAATTATGAATAATTATACAAAGAAGACGTAAACTATAATATATGTTTAATTTCTAATTGTATGTGAAACTATTTTATTTACAAACAGCGAAATTTTAAATTTTTTAGATGCCCTATTTCACAGATAATTTTAAATTTTAGAGGCCGAAGTAACTCATTGTTAAGCCATGAATGCATTATAAAAATCCTCCTTTGTATTTTTATATGATTTTTGTGATCTGAGCAAAAAGATTAATCTGTCTATCTGACTGATAATCAAAAATTACACAACTAAATACACGTTGTCAAAATGATGTAAGCTGCAAATGGAGAATCAAAATTAACCTCTCAATTTTAATACTATTTTCAATGCACCAGGTGTTTTTGTTTATTGATTAAATTGGAATTTACTTGGTCAAACTTTATTACAATTAGATAAAGTATTTAATGAATTTGCTGAGAGCTATTCTAGTTTCACGCCATCGTCTCACAACTATGCTTAAGTTGATTTTAGTAGTAAGTATTTAGAGATAAATTAACATAACGATCAAATAAAATATAGTATATATCGTCGCTATTCTGAAAGAAAATACTAAATCGAGATAATGACATATTGAGTTAGTTGTACCAAAATGTTACTTATTGCGAACTCTACCGTATGAAAAAACACACTTATTTTTACACTCAAACCTAGTATGTTTCTATGGATTCGTCGGTAACTTTGTGGAAGTTCATTTTTAATATAAAATTAAATTAAAAATTGATAACTTAGTTATTCCACTTGGTTTATCACTAACGTGACGCGTTTCGCCTCTTTAAGGAGCATCTTCAGACTAACCGTATCGTAAGGTTATTTATTTCTAAGGTAAACGATGATTTTATTCTTAAAAGGGTGAGGGTGGGTTCTAGCTTAGAATTTTTAGAAATCAATAAAACCTTCTTTTTTTAAAAAGATGCTTCTTAAAGAGGCGAAACGCGTCACGTTAGTGATAAACCAAGTGGAATAACTAAGTTATCAATTTTTAATTTAATTTTATACTAGTATTTTTCAGTTAGTGTCTTCTTCCAGAACAACGACGATATATATAAACTAAAATCAGTTCTGACGATCGCGTGAAGCCGATCAATAAAGTAATACAATCCTGTAGAACTATGTAAATACTTTGATATTTTTATGTTATCGCTTTTGTTTAATTTTTCAAATCACTTGACATTTTACAAATGAAGAATTGTGACAAAATCGTCAAGAAAGGTGTCGTAAACACCGGTATCCAAAACGTTATGTTGAAAGAATCAACAATGGATATTGTTATTTTACTTTTGCCTAAAAGACAAGATATTCTGATGCAAAATGAGGCTCATTTCAGTATTAAGAACTTAAAGAAAATGCTTACCCTGTTTCCAAGTTTTAAGGCAGATGCATCTGAAACAGAACTTATCAACTGTCCTTCAGACAGTTGAGTCCTGTACTGTCCCGATTTCTTCATCTTCTATAGCTGTCCTTTAAGTGTTATCAACAAATACGTTCCACAAACCCACAGCACAATATCTATTATCACTCTGTAGGAATTTTTTACAATATATAAACTCACAGGCCTATAGCCGTATTTTTAGATTTTTTCACAATTTTACGTCAGATGTTTTTACATATTATTATTGTTTGCATGTACTATGTTATAATCACATCACATCAAAGATATGCCGCATCATTTTATCAATCACATTTCGTATAAAATATCCATCTAAAAATAAGTATAAATACATAAGATACTTAACCAATTGAGGTACTTGATCAATTAATTGTGAAATAGTTTCTATGTCCAAGAACACCACTGACGTCCTATCTACCCTATACAATATAAAAGTGTTTCTTAAACTTATTAAAAACATTGTCCACTTTACGACAGTAAAATACTTACAACGAAAATTCAAAATTACACAATTTTTTTTTTACTTGAAATAAGAATCAGATTATACCAAGTTGTTTTTAATCCAGAAGAGTCTGGATACACTAACGTATAGAAATGCACTTTCTCTGTCGCAAGGATTGACAGAGATGACTGCTTGCATCATCGCAATATGCCATAGTGTCCATTCGGATTCCAACAGCACTACCGGCACGGTAAAAATATAAAATCGCCCTCCATTTTTTTTTAAATTTACACCCTTGTACCCTTGTAGTGAAGTAGTATTATAAAGAATACGTTAATCAAAAAATCTATGCCACGAATATTTACAATAAAATCATTCACCAATTTTTCTCATTGAAAGATATCACAGAATCTGAAGCTCGTCAGTAACTTACTCCATAGATGGTCCATAACGAATTCGATAAATGGTCAGTTAACAATAATGTATGTCAATAAATAATTTACAAATAAATAAAGGTTAGGTTAGGTTTAATTTCAAAACTGATTATTTTGTATAAATTACTGATTGTTTATTTTATTTACTGAATATTTTGATAAATCACTACCATTTATTATTTCCTACTGACCAAAAATTGAAATAGATACTGAATCAATAAATTTAGGTATGGATATACTCCGTTAAATTACGGTTGTGAGTAAATTAATGTTGTGAGTAAATCGATGTCGTATATTTATGTGCTCAAACTACTAATTCTAATTCTATATATAATAACCGCTGAGCAATGAATGAATTGGACATGTTATTAAATACCCAAATTTCATTCTGCTATTATGATGAATTATTTCTGAATTTTTGTAAAATTTTTGACAGAGATCTTTAATAGATAATATCGATTTGAATTGATGGAACCTGTGTGGTTTTCCACACAATAGATGTTAAAAAAACGAATACAATATCGACTGCGTTTTGTCCAATTGATGTAACCCTCAAAAAATACGAAAATGAGTTAATGATTGGATTTCATTTTAAAGACGGCACAGTAGGTCTCGGCCAAATGATGTAAATTAGAAAAACAAATTGACCACTTTTTGAAAGTGAAACATCATTTTAGATGGGTTTTAAGTTAAAAAATTTTTGAACCGATCACTTGATGTAAGCCACTATTATATCGACACTCCCTACGTATAATCCCGTATCTGCAAACATAAAAATTTACAGGAGTGCATTTCAAAGATTCATAACGCAACTCACCATATAATGTTTTCAATAAAAACAGCTTTTACTCATTCCTGAACAAATTTCAATTTTGAGTATTACACTAATTGGCCAAAACACCATCGATATAATAGTACAGAGGCAAAACTATTTGTTTCATTGCAAATGTATTTGTTTCTCGCTTCAATGGAAATCGTTAATAAGTTGTATAGGTCGTCAAGAAAGAGGTTAATTCAGTAAAATTAATATTATGATTTGAATGGGAGCAGCAATTGCACATAAATGGCGACAATAATTTCAATTAGATACATCACGATAGTATATCAATTATTTATCACTCCGCAGTCCCGGCACGCAAAGAAAATGTGTTTATAATATTATTTATAAATCAAAGTAAAATGTGTTAAACACATTTAACTCACCTGTCCCAATCGGTTTATAAGTAAACCAAGAATAATATAGAAACCTATTAAAGAAATTATACGTAATTAGTAAATAAGCAATTAAATACTTACTAAGTTTTATTCGAATGGAAAATAACTGGGAGTGCAATTATCCTTTTTCTTTGGTTTATAATCGACATTTCAAAACAATAATTATTTTTTTATCAGTGAAATATGATTCTGTAAAATTATCACAGTATTTAAAATTATTAATTAAGATTATAAAATGGATATAAGGCACGGAAAGCTTGCTCTAAAAGAAACGGCAGTAGCAGAAAATGCTACATTATTATAATTGATCAATAATCTTGAAGATAGATACTGTGGGGAAAGAATAAATATGATTGACAACACAGACGAGCTGCCAACACTGGAGAAAGCAGAGACACCAAGAGAATGCGTCATACCGTAAACTGACGCGGGCGATAGAGAGTACACGATCGAACGGCATAGAAGCCGGACTACCTCACACACCGATACAGGCGACAATAATTTCTCACTAGCCGTCGAACGCAAAGGCTGACGGCAGATCTATTCCAAAATGTTAAAATATCTGTAATAACACAAGTCGAATAAAAGATTCCTAAAATACTAAAACTTTTGAATAATCGAACGGTAACACTGATTATTTGTGAATGGTTTATTAATTAAGTACGACATTAAATGTGGTGAAATGATAAGTACCACTAATTTGTTGATTGGGTTGGCAATTATGTGGTTGAACTCCTCCATTATAATAGAATAAAAATAACTAAGATTTCAAGTGACCAACAAAGATTACCACACGAATTTTGAAAGCTGTTTATTATTTGTCGCAAGGAGCCACGATATTCAAATAATACTTAATAAATGCCCTGGATAGAATTACTAATGTGGATTGTACGGTCTGGGCAAGAGATTCAAGTGTTATGTGTTCCGTTGATTTGAGAATCGTTACAAATTTTTTACAGTTTATTCTGTAACCATTTAATGTCAATATTTTTACATTTTTTTTTTCGTTGTTAAAGTAAGGCCTGCGTACGAGCGGCCGCGTCCAACGGAGCGTCGAAATTAATCGTTAACGTGGCGAATTACCTCTGTTAACGTTCCATTTGTAAGCAAGCCATTCTGTTACCCGGTTACCGCGGCGCGCTTGCACGCATGCAGCAATTTAATAATAATTTATTGATTTGAATCATTAAAATAATGCACTCATTTGTGACGCGGGTTTTACTTTCCGGCGTCTTTGATATTTATTGAACTAAAAAAATATTTAGTTTTACTCCGTCTGTTATCAACAGAAAAATAAAGTTAGGTTTCACAATTCATAATTTTTATCATATCATAAATGCAATTTAAATTTTCAGTTTTCTCTCACGCTTTTTCCTTATTTTTTATTGTTATATACATTATAAAACTACTAAAGAACGATTTCATTTATTTTTCCTCTGTTTTTATTTAATTCTCACGTGCACTACTAGAAAAATGCCGCTACGAAAGATGTTTCCGCGACCGCTGACGTAAACATATGAGTATGAGGAAATTGTTAGAATACTGATATCCACCAGTTCCAAAATGTAACAAGTAATAATATGTGGTTGTTTTAGAACCACAGTGGGTTAGTTTAACTTTAGATCCAAACTCTAAAAACTACGAAAATCCTGTGGAAACCTCTGAAAACTCTTATTATTATTATTTAAAAAAAATATGTTTATAATATTTTAAATATAATTATATATATTTTTAAATATGCATAGACTTTCTGTAAAATCTACAAAAATAGATGTAAAGTAGTAGTTAAAATATGCCCAAGATCTTGTTTCCTAATTATTTAATAACTACGTTTTTGAGTTCCTACAATTTTAAACTGAGGTATCGATATGAACATTGACAGTATCAAGAAATTAAGTAGATTTTATTTAAAGCCGCCATCTATAGGTTAACAATTCGTGGGCTTACTTATTTCACCTCTGAACGAAACAGATGGCGTTTTATCTTCCAACACCTACAAGTAAATTGAGAGGATTTATCTCGATGTGCGACGCAATGATTCGAGTATTGTTTTGCATTAAAAGTGTTTTGTGTTTTTTTTATAAACAATGCACCATCAGCATATAAAATCTCGCTATCTAAATTATGATTTTTTTCGTGTCATGATAAAAAACTGCCCCACAGTAAACATTTCAAAGAATACTATTTTTTATTTTCATCGCTTTAGAGGTCATGTTTAGATTATTTATTTTATAATTATTACGAGAATGTATAAGAAGTATTAAATATTTTAAAATCAAGGTTTGTATTTAAGATGTATATAAATAGATACTAAAAAGTCAATCAATCAAGTTTTAATTGAAAATAATACTCAACTTAAAAACCGGATCTTTTTATAAATAGAATTAGTTGAATATTTCAGTCTTAATAATATAATCATTTTGCATTGATTGGTTGTAAAAAATAACAATGTCGTTATTTCGATAATATTTTTTTTAAATAAAGCGATTGAGTTTACTGTCAGTAAAAATTCAAGTCATTTTTTAATATAATTTGAAATCTTATTATTATTACAGTCAATAAAATCACGAACTTATAACCGTAAAATAATGTAATAAAAGACGTTTCCAAGAAAAAAATTACGATCATTTATTGCTCAAGATAAGTCTAAAATGAGTCGCAGGGCAGATATCAACAGAACAATTTAAAATAAATTAAATTCTAGGGTAATTCAATTCATGAACTCCACTTTTTAGAATATGTTTAAACAGAATTTTGCTTATTTTTATATATTACGACTAATATGGAAAATATAGACGATATTGTAAAACAAATTATTATTTTTATATCTAGTCTATAATATTGAGTTTAACTAATAACAATTCAATAGAAACAATAGTGGGGTTCAATTCCGATTTGTTTTATCTGTGAGTCATTTATTTCCAGTCAAACTTTCAGAACTTATACGAAACTCTGGTTTTTACGGTATTCTAGTATATTCTAGTCTATTTACTCTAGACAGACATTTCTTATTTGTATATTAATATTCGTTATATAATGAACTTTGGGTGAAAATCTATCGTATCTATTATATTAATATCTTCAAACGAATACGACAAATCTGATTATTTTATTGAGTGGCTTGAAACATTATTCTACGTTATTTAATGATAAGCATTATGAAAACACTAGTAAACTTTACATTGAACAACGCAATAACATTAATCCTGGCCTCTTTTTAAATTAGGTATTTTTTATTTATAGTTTATAATGCATACGACCAACGATAAGCAGAAACACAATCTATTCTGTGTGAATTCATTGCCAAGAATAAGTGTTACACAATATCACTTAACACGTTTATTTCACAAGTAATCTATAAAACGATTTACATGCAAACGATGTTATCATGAAGCACAATATTTACGCGAGAAATCGAACAAATCCGCGGAACTTTTACGAAAAAAACAAACAAAGCTTTCCGAAGCTTCCAATCGACTCCGTGCACACGAGATAGCGCTCGGGCAACGGCTCGTTTAGAAATGTCACCAGGAATAGAATTGATGTTCTTCGGGATGCCCTTGTTTCAACAGGCCCGAGTGGGTAAACGTATGGATGTATTATTATTCGCATCAGTCGCATCTGTGTTTGTGAATGTGTAAAAATAGACAGGCGAACCTGTGTCTGTCAATATCTATAGCCGATAGACCCTCTTTAGAATTATTGCCTACACTTAGTATACCATAATAATAAAATATAATTCTAGCTCTTATGCAACTACTTATCTACAAAGTACTTAAGACTTTAATACATTAGATCACAGACACCCGTGCTCTAGATTCTTAAAAATTTTTCATAAACAATACAATAATATATCATTAACTGAAAATATTTTGTCAACCCTAAGTTATCTAGTTGTGAAGCTAAAATATGAACACTTAAAGTGGTATTATTTCAAAATAATGATTTTAATTCAGTAGCCATGGAAGGATAAAGTAAAGAAAGAAATAAATGTCAAGTAATCTCTCTATATACGCAATATCATCAGGATTTTTGCTTAGTATTAAAGGATGAAAATTCCATATAACTCGTTTCAAAGGCCAGCCTTATGACTTCTTAAATAAAAGTTTTATTAAGCGATCAGAAGTCTCAGGTTCCGAAGAGGTCTTAGCAATATTCGAAATCCTGGGCATGCGAAGATATATTTAAAATACTTTAAATTAATGTTTTAATTAATAAATAATATTACTTGAAACATTAATTTAATCATTCATTTAAGTTTTTGGGGCATGGCAAAATATTTTCATTTCGCTATCACTGGATTCGTTAAAAATAATATTCATAAATTCTATAGAGGGTTGTGATCAGGTCTTTTCATATAATAAATTAATTTCATCAAGTACATATCGAGGGTAATATATAATTGCATTTTAAAGATTATGTTTTTTCAAAGTATTCTCTCTCCTATACACAATTGTTTGTTTTTTAAAAAGATTTTTATACGTTATAAAGAAAAATCTTTTCGGCATACAAATCATAAGATTTGGTATCGATGAGTTATAGACTGTTTTTTTTTTCAAAGCCACTATATTCAATGACTTCATGCTTTCTCATCAGTATGTTAAACGTTAAATTGCATACATTTTGACATTTAAAACAAAAATTACTGACTTAATGTATTCTATCAGTATACCCTCGATATGTACCTAGAGAAAGTGGTAATAACAATTAAGCTTTCTCTAATTGGATATGTGCGTACTTGTATTTCTGGAGTTAATATATTTACAGGATATGCCAGTCACAAATGATTCTTTTTATAGTATGTATACCAAGTTTATTATCCTGTTAACTTTCTTTAATTCCTGTAATATAAAGTAATTGCTCAAAATTTTAAACATTAAAATGACTCAATGTAGATTGACAACCATCTTGAGAGCATAAACGCCATTTATTTTTCAAAAAATACGATCAATAAATAAATTAATCAATATTGACTATACACCCGTGACGATGTCTGATGATTAATACAGTTCAGGGGTGCTTTACCTTCTGATGGATAGACTAAAATGTGCAATATTGTAAAAGTTTTTGAGCGTGGCATTTGAAAGTATAAATAAGTTTTGTTTTTAATTCCTTAAAATGAAGTGTAGTTGCTAGTTATATAATGGTCAATATTTTCATCGTATACATTATTATCTACAATCAAAGAACTGCGAGTAAAGAAGTTCAATTTATAGCTTTTATAAATACCTAATCTTTTCACTGTACAACATTGTAAATCCTTTTTTTTAAATAATCTAGCATATAACTATCAATTCTTCGTTTTAAAGCATTATATTTACAAGAAAAAAAAACATTTTCTATAAAGATCATGTACGATTTCGCTCGTCTCAAACATTATCAACAGACTCTAGCGATGAGCAAAACCAGCCATGGTCTTTATAAAAATGTATAATTAGTAAAAAAATGAATTTTTTTCTTAAAGATGACCGTTTTTAAAATTAAAAAACAATCAAGCAATTTTATAACCGAGGCTGGATATCATTGATGGTTTCATCCATTCCCACGCTTTCCTATCCAAACTGAAAATGAAGTGTATAGAGAGCGACACTTTAACTACTAATCCTCACCTAACCCTATACCAAATAATTACCGAGTTCAAAGTGAGAGGTTGAGATACAAAATTCTGTTCTCTCACGGTATTCATGGACACACATTTTCTATATAGTAGGCCAAACCGGTCTGTAGGCGTTTTATTATTATCACATATCACATGTAGGTATGTTATTCAATGCACACACACACCCAACAATACACAGAGTTCTGATGTGACGCAAAATCCGAGGAAAACAAACAAAAATAACAATAACAATCAGTCCGTCAGTATGGAAACTAAAGAACACGTTTGCGATTACGTCGTGGGTGACAGGAGAGATGGAGAGCGAGACACACAGACAACAATCCCGACGTGCCGCTAACGTGGAAGCTCATCGAAGAACTAAAAAGCTCGAACTTTCAGTATTTCCACTTCAATACCGTTATCTATTTCACTATTTTGTCAACAAATTTGTTTAAAACTATTTCGCAAAATATCGGGATAAATTAACTACGTAGAATAACCTCGTATTCAAAATGATTCGACATCTGCCGCAGTTAATATTGATGACGTGTGCTGTCAAATGAACAAAGATGGATTGACATTTTCCATACCGCTCGATTGAGATCCAATGATAAATATAATAATCAAATACGTGTACGTCAAAGCTATTGAAGATCGTCCATCAATTTAACCGTCATTCGAACATATTTGATTGGTCCAACAACCATTATGAAAAGGACACATCTATAATCTATAAAAATCGTCGTGAGGCCGTATTGTTTTCAATATAAACAAATTGAACTTGTTGAAAACTTTATTTGTACAATCGAATTTAACATGAAAATTTTATCGAAATTGTAATAGTCAGGGATTTTTAGTCGAGATTTATGTATTGTTTAAAATAATAAACGAAATGAACATCCTCATTGTTAATTGAAACCAGAATTGCTTTACTTAATAAGTAATTTTATTTGAGCCATCGCTCTTTTTACATCATTAAAATAATTCTACACCCCTCAATTAAAAACAAAACTTCATAATTACACTGTTGTTTCTGTGTATATTTTGATATCGGTGACAATGTGTATTTAACTGATTTTAATGCAGAAGTATTCAGATACATTACCTGGCCCTTTTGTTTTATAATCCGTTAATTTTATATGACACTACCCAGTGGCGTAACAAACGTTAAGCGTATCTACAGTTTTTCCCCCTTAATTGGGAGTACATTTGGAGCAACTACCCACAAGACTTGGAGGCGTGCACTTAAGTGTGCATAAAATCAATCTCTCCAGATAAATAAAAAGCTTCTATGAATTGAGGTCTACTCTTTCTCCGTATGATGCTGCAAAGTTTTTAAAGGCTGGGTTTTTTGGTGTATTAAAAAATGACACTCCCATAGGATGTGTTCAGCATCCTGCTTTTTATCCGCGTTGGCCTATTCACTGACCGGTCAAGCTCAAAGAGCTCGTATACACTAATAAAAATAAAAATTAACGCACCAGTCTTAGATGGATTGACGGAGACGACTGATTTCCACATCGGAATATGCAATGATGCACTCGTCTAGTGGAACCTCAACAGTGCCCCTCAAATGTTCAAAATATATAAGCGCCCACAAAGAAGCGTTTATAACTCCGTTATGGAAAATTGATTGAAAGCCAACCCCTCAACGTTAGCCATCAATAAGTTTTACATGACCGCAGTTATATTCTACTAAAAGTAAAAACTAAAATTACACAACAATCGGACTACTTATCAATAGCTAAGGGAAGATTCACTAAATACTGTTATAATTACAATCCATTACTGCTAACTAATATGTCACTTTCACTTAGTAGATCACTTTTGTCATATTGTTTTTAGTCGTAAGAGTACAAATATGATCAATTTTGAGAGCAGAAAAAAAATAGAAAAAAAATTTTTTTTTGAGTGGACCAAGATGACTTCCTTGAGGAACAACACGTTGTATAAGAAGAGAGGAAAACTTTATGCAGACGATTTACTTGGTTGCTTTTTGTAATAACACTTCACCACTGTCCCAAGCGCAATAAATATCTTGTACGCACTGTAATAGCATACACAGTTACTAGATAATAATATTTTGGCAAGAAAAATTGGAGCACGCCGAGTCCGAGTGTTGTCCAAATCGCCCTTCCTGGTCGCAACTTCCAAGAAAAATTACTTTTTTTCAACAAGTCTGAACATCTGCCATCTACTGTTTTTCAATTTCATATTTGACGTCACAAGAAAACGGTTTTTCTCGTCTATTGTCGATAGAAGTGAAACTTTGATTCATGTCGCCAGAACTGTTGCTATTTTTATCTGTGTATATTTCTACGAAGTTATTAGTCAGCTCTGCGTTATGATTTCACCATTTTAGTGATGGATGGAGTATTATTTTCAAATATAAATATAAAATAGGATAAAATAACAAAGTATTTAGTTATACAATTTTTCTGCTAGTTCTGACCGTAGTTCTGGCGATGGCGTAAAGCCGAAATAGCTATCAACTACCTGATAAAAAATTTGTAGAACTAAATACTTTGTTATTTTACCCTATTATAATGGAGTTCTACCAAGTAAATGCCAATTCAATCAGTAAATATAAATCTTTACGCAATAATCTATAGCTGCTGAATAAGAGCCTCTCCAAGTTATGGCAATTTGTTCAATAATTCACAAGCATGCACTTGTCATTAAATGTATTTTCAAGAACATAGAATACTTCATTACCCACTCAACTTATTTAAAAAAATAAACAACAAAAAACTTCGTTCCAAGAATAATTTATATAGCAGTACAAGTGTACATTAATTAACCAATCCTAATTATTTGAATAATTAAAGTTTTGATTCCTTCCTTCGATGTCAAAATATTTTGTAATTGTTTTACGGTATGCATATATGCAAATAAGAATAAGTTAACAGGCTATCGTCTTAATCGGGCGCGCGGTAAATAGTTCTAATCGCTTAATTATTAACAGTTCATTTATGTTGCGATTTGTTTATGGAGTTTAACTAAAAGCCATAGGTGTCTGTGATGTTTTAATCTTTACCCAGCCTCTCCTATTAGTACAAGAAAATAGGGTTTGGGGATAGCGATGCGCTACATATTATATAATATTATTTTCTTAAGCCCATGTTCTCTTTCAAGAGAGAGGTTACAAAAATTTTAGTCTGAATGGTCAATTTCATCATGGTTTGAATATTTTAGGTCTTTTAGTATAGAGGTAAGGAATTTTCCCGTTGACTGAATTCCAATTTTTAATTCATTTGTGTCATTAATTTATAAAATTATGTTCACGTTTGATTAAGTAAGTAGTCGGCCTGTGTTGTATTGGGGTTAGAGCTTTGCCCTAGCGACCAAGTGGATTCTAGTTCAAGTCTCAGCAAGGTCAATTTCAAATACAGATTTTTTTCTATTTAAATTTGTGCCTTTGGACATGCTTGACTTATAAAAATTCTCATCTAGTTTATCTCGTATGATTTTCCAATTTTTCAAATATTTGACGCATTGGTTGTCAGCTGTAATGCCAGATATTAATAAAGTATTAGTACAACCTTATTTGATTACAGATAAATAAATGCAACCTTCCAACACAAAAAGCTACTTATTTCCCACGGCAAGTTCAATGGTAAGCTATTTGGGCTGGGCAAGTTGATTGAAAGGCCGGATTGCACTTGTGGACACAACCATCAGGACGCTAATTACGTTCTGTGGGACTGCCCTGAGATGAATGCCGAACGAGCAGAGCTGTTTGCTGTGGTCCGTCCTCACACGGGCCCAATAGGCCGCGCTGACTTGACCTCAACCAAGGCCAACTTTGAAGCATTCGATAAATTTTCAACATCATATGGGAGCGGGATATTTTCGATTCTTCTTTAGATTCAACGCGGAGTAGATTAAATTCTTGCACTACAGCGGATTCTCAATATACGGATACACAGGATACTTAATATCGCTTAAGCTAAGTGGTTGAGCAAGTCACATTCTCTTTTTTTTTCTAGCTTTTGTTTTCTTAGGCACAATATTGCGTGGTTAAAAGATCGGTTCCGTGCAGCTCTGCATTGGGCCAAGAATATGATGAGTAAATTTGTTTTTCTTTCGATCTTTATTGCGTTAAGGAAGGCGGCCGTGAAACAGCGACTGCATACAAATAACGGGTGGAAGTGGCAGCCAACTTGTATTTATACCCGGTCTCTAATCCATTACAGGGGTTGTTAAATTAGTTTCGTTTTTAGCAAGTATAGTATATTATATACCTAACTATATTTCTCATAAAAAATGATGAATGTTTTATTTTTAAGAAATTCTTTTGCAAGTAGATAATCAATTTTAAATGACTATTTTTAAACGCGTGTCTACTAACCGTAGTGTAAAAAAATGAAATACAAAAAAAATCTATTTTAACGATTATTTGTCCTATCCCATTGACAAAAAGTGTTGAGTAAATCGTATGCTTAGTTATTATCACAGTCAACTGAAGGTGATTGGCTTGCAGCCAACATCTAAATACTAACACACGTGTTTCAGTTGCAACTTGTTACACAAGATACCAGATTTTTCTATGCCGACACGTTTCTTTGGCTTTTTCTTCTTCTAAAAATCTAAAATACATTAGAAGCTTGGGCAAAATACAGAATATCGCTCAGCAAATGTGCATATACGGCATATAAGCTATACTCAATGTGCTTATTCGATAAGCAAAATAGCCTCCGATCGGACAGAAACTTATTGCTTTAATTCTATATACACAGAATTGACAAAAACACGATTTAACATTTAAGTAATTACAATTATTGCGCCTCGATACAACAGATTTCGATTTAACAACCAGCAACCGCTCGTTAACAATGTCTGTGCAAGCTTAGCACGTGATTACAGAGCTTCGGAAGTTGTAACGCGTGGCGGCCGATGATTTCACTTTAGCAAAGCCGCATTCCATCCGTCTCTCATTATTATTTTAAACAAAATATTTCGGAAAGCGTACTTTGGCTTTGATTTATTCCAAACATTAGTCCGTTACATCAACTTATTTACTTTACTGCTGACAGTAAAAATACATATTTATTTTTTAAACCATTCCCGCTCCCAATGTGGAGCATACGGCCTCCTAATGGAGAGAACTGTTTGTTACTCAACCCGTATGTTTTCTAAGAGAGTAGAAATATAAGAATAGGGCTAAGAGAGTGTGTGCTATTGGTTAGCTAATCGCTCTCGCTACACCCCATTGTTAGGATCGGATGGACGGGAGGAAATTTTATAATTCATATATATCCGTAAGAGAAATCCATAAATCAATTTGCGAAACTGTCCGTACTGGGATTCGAACCGGTGAGATCCGTAATCGAAGCCAACGACGTTGACCACTGCACCACGGACACGACGAAAATACAGCTTACTGGAAATAACATAGTCTGAGTAATGACACTAAATCATTTGTTTTTGTGTAGGTATTTTTTACAGTCGATAAAATATTGTAAAAAAGAGATTACTAAGGCTGAAATAGAAATTTATATTGCATTACATAAAGTAAGAAGTAAATAACCTTACAATACGGTTAGTCTGAAGATGCTTCTTAAAGAGGCGAAACGCGTCACGTTAGTGATAAACCAAGTGGAATAACTAAGTTACCAATTTTTAATTTAATTTTATATTAAAAATGAACTTCCACAAAGTCACCGCCGAATCCATAGAAAATATTGGATAAAGTATGTCATATACCATTATTATAGCAAACTTTATATTGTATTCAACAATAGTCGTTATTTGAAGGCCTTCCAATAAACCAATCATGCATGAGCTTCATTATTCTAAATAAGATTACACTGCTAAACATGAAAATAGTCCAGCCATATAACTATTTGCAAACTAATTTAGCGTTTCAAAAAATTACACTCAACCCTTTAGAACCTCACATCAAAGATATTGTGCAGAATATGGAAGTAGATGAGGTCCAGCTCACAGGCAAGCACCATCAATATGGTCCCCAACCAGAATTCAAAGTTTGACACTTGAGAAACTGACAGTGAGCCAGCTGTGGAATAGTAAACTTTCATCCACAAATCTTCTCGCATTTTTGGGCACTTTCAAACACTGATATCTTATTTATCAATTAATTTTTTTTATTATTTTTTAATTAAATGTTTAATGATTTGTCAGTTTAACGCTTAAGATACTTCACTGAACTTTAATAAAAATCAACGTAATGTTAACTATTTTCACATTCAATATATTTTTTATACTTTAAAGCTGTTTAATTTCATTTTATTTTTCACTTTTAAAGTTAAAACGTATTGGTTATTTTCACTGTTTCTCAATTAATAAATCCACAGTTGTTCTTTGCTTCGAAAATCAATATGATTCACAAACTTTCAATGAAATTATTATTATATGTTGTGCATGAATATGATTATAAAAAAAACATATTCAACCCTTTCTAGGATATTTTTATTATGGATGATACTTGACTTAACTTGGAGATAACATCACGCGAATGGCAGTTTTATTATCGATCAGTTTCATTCGATTCAGATTTGGCTACTAATTGACTTTCATCATAAATCTTGGCAGACATTGTGAGGTATTGGGACATTCTATGGACTAAGTATCATGTGTTAGCCTAGTGAAACCCGGTCAAGGTCATCTAGTGTCCTGTTAAGCAATATTATGATATCTCGTCAATTTAGATACATTTTTGTTTAATTAATTCAAGTTGGTTAAACATTATTTACTTATAAGAATGCCCGACATTCAATGCTAGAATAAGTAAAGTAACAAATTTTATTTTTGATAATTTAAAATATTTAATTTGAGATGTATTTAGATATTCACAAGTATGATTAGTGTGCATTTTTAGGGAGAATAAACCACTCATGAAAAAAGCATTATTCTGAAAATAGAACTGTTTGCACGTTAAAGTTTGTATCAACATTTAATACAAGTAATAATGTAGTTAAATCTGCGACAAAAACCACTTCCTATTAAATTTCAATCAAACACAACGGTTGTTAGTGTGTTGATTTTTTTTATTGGAACGCTTATAATGCCTGACATCTAATTTATTTTTATGTTTTCGGCTACAAGCATCGTTTATTATTTCTTACCTCGATCGCTAATAGTCTTATTCTTATCTTTCATTTTTAAATGCAATTATTTTGTTTATTTTCCATTCTAACAATTTTTCGTATTTATTAAAAGAAAAATTTTGATTAACCAACACAATACACACTTTTTAATCTTGAATAAAAAACAACCATTGAGAAAATTGTAAATAAATGGTAAACCCACTGTATTCGTATTAATTTTAAATTCAATTATACAAAAGCTGTTTGAGCGTCTTACTCCCACGGGACCTAAATAATGACCCACCATAATTATTTTAAAACTACAAGGAACTGAAATTTGGGCTCGAAACTTTTCAACTGAAATTTACCAGTGAATTTTTGTCTTTTGTTTTATAAGTGAAAATGTTAATATTTTAACTTAATATAACTCAAAATAGCTTAAAAAATATACAATAATCATTTTTTTAAAACGCCTTTAAAATTGTTTGTTCATAAAAACTTAATCAATGATATTTGCAAAACAAAAATATTTGGGAATGATAACTGATAAGATGAATGATTGACTGGTAAGATTTTGAAATGATTCTTTATAAATCGATTACCAATGAATGAGTTTATAGAATACTAAATGGATTTGGGACTAATTTTAGTGTAGCAAAAATACGTTTAGTAAAACCGGAAGTCTACAGGCAAAATGATATTTTTAGAGAAGTTTTAATTTATTAAACACATTTATTTTGGCATTGAAACATTGTAGAATCGTCAGGCACATTTTCTTCTTGATTTAAAAATATTTTTCGGATAATTTGGTTCATTTAATAAAAGCACGTGTTTGAGTTTTCTTTCAGAGGAAATTTAATTCAACCATACTGAGAACTATCAACGGAAAAGCACTAATATAAACAATCTAGTTTGACAAGATTAAGAAGTTTAAAAAAACACAGGTAGTCTACCAGTCCAGCCTGTAGAGACCGCGAATTTCGTTTATGCACTTATTAATAATAATAGGAAGTATTTAATACTGAGTTAGCTTTTAATTAATAGTTTATGAATCTTTTAAAAAGTAAATGCGTGTAAATAATATATCTGGGATTACCATTAACTGTAATTAGAGATAAATCAAACGCCAAAAATCGCGAAAAGATTTTATCTAAATAAAAACTATTGGTTCCGTGATTTGACTTTGTAAGAGAGAGGACGTTCCAGCCTATTAGTACTCCAAAATAAAAAAGTGACAATGAACCTGGCTTTTACTTCTGCTGCGGGTGCCCCAGGGGAGCCTGAATCCTGCCTGTCTCTACGAACCGGGTAGATTCCGTCGCCCTGGAAGGCCGCTGATGACCATCCATAGGATGTACTCGGTGGAACTACGGGACGCTGGGATGACCTGGGAGGAAGCAAGAAGACTGGCGGGGGACAGAGAATCTTGGAGGAACCGTGTTGTGGATATAAGCTCCGAATAGGGAGCGGATACGGTTTTAAAAAATCTGATAACATTATGTTTGACCAGCCCGGCGGTGACTTTGTCGAAATTTATTTTCAATGTAAAATTATATTTGATCTGCTGTGAACTGTTAAATTTATTAACATACTATTGAAGTTACACTGTGTCAACATTACATATCGACTGTGTTTTGGCCAATTGATGAAATACGAAAATGATTTAATAATTGAATCTCAATTTAAAAACGACAGAGCAGATCTCTGCCAAATTATGTAAATTAGAAAAATAAATTGACTACTTTTCGGAAGGGAAACAACATTTTACATTGGTTTTAGGTTTAAAAATTCTGACCCGGCCACTTGATGTAAGCCACTATCATATCGAAACACCCTACGTATAATCCCGTACCTGCAAACATGAAAATTTAGAGGAGTGCATTTCAAAGATTCATAACGTAACTCACCATATAATGTTTTCGGTAAAAACAGTTTTTACTCTGTCCGGAACAATTTCAATTCATCGATATATTTTATATTCAATAACACTGATTTACCTCAAAAGTGGAAAACATTAAACATTTACAACTCTTGTGGATTCAGATTACAAGTTTTAGTTTTAATTAACATTACCAATCAAAATTAAGCTTTCTGTTTAGAAGTAAGCCATCCTATTTAAACTAATTGTATCATGACTTTTTTGTTGGACTTCTTTTTTTATAACAAGAGCTGTTAAACGATTTTGAGTATTACAAAATTCAAGAATTCGTGTGTAGAAGGATCACTGAATCGAAAGAAGATATGCCATCGCTGCATTAGATAATGCGACGTATTTCGACTTATAATAGAAACTTCAAATTGATACGCAGACGTTTAATGCATTAATCATCATCTTCAGTAACAGTTTTTTTTTCATACATAACGAGAGTACGACAGGCCACAGGTCAATTAGTAGACTTGTAGCCTCCGTGTGTAAACAGGTGCGAACTAAGGATATATTTTTAGGATTTACAACAATAAATTAATTACACCTTAGTGATAAGTTAACTTACATTGTACAAAACAAAATATCGGACTACCACAGCTATTTTTTAAGAACAGAGAAGAACGAGGCTTAAGAGTTAGGTTAAAAGTAAAGTAGATGATAGTGTCAGATTCGTGGTGCAGTCGTCAACGTTGTTGACTTCGGTTACAAATCTCGCTGCTTCAAATACCAACACGGACAGTTTCATAAATATATTTTTCAATCGACTTATGGATTTCTGTTCATAGACATTGATGTTTGTGAGGTCTGAAATGTTCTCCCACCCATTTTATCTTAAAAATGGGGCGTAGCGAGTCTTGTCCTAGCCCTATCCTTCTATCTTCTAAACTAAGAGTTCTCGTCGAAAAGCTTGTGTTGTGTTATCTCCAATATGAGACCATACATTCTCTACGTTGGGAGTGGACATGGTTTTCGATAAAAAAAAGGTAGAAGATGTGATTTTTTCTACATATATTTACTTACTGAAACTATTTACTGGACATTTTTCATTCTGTTCCTTTCCAGCAACGTACTGTATTTATAAAGAATCCGCTAGCTGCAGGTTTTGAATGGGCAAAACACTCAAGAAAAACCCCTTACGAATACTGACTGTAGATGCCCAGTAAACAAAATGTGTGTTTCTGAGGTATTCAAACAATTTTACCATAGTCACTTACTTACTGCTGATCAAAAATATTATCAAAACACCAATATTTCATCCCTGTATTATACCTTCTTTGAAGTGTGATAAAGTAAATCACAACGAACCGACGTAAAGTGTTTTATATATTTCATAGGTAAATAGTAGACTAATTATTTATGTATGCGTTTTTGAAGCATAAAATGCAATTGGTAAAATACTTACGTGCAAAACCGCTTCTATCAAACAGAATTTTTTTGTTGTTTACTTCGTAAATCGTAAAAAAATCTGTTGTCACATTACTGGTTTTTTATCGCTGTATTCAGTATTTGCCAAGCTGTTATGAGCTAATTACAGGTATAAATATAGAGGAGGTCATAGATTACACGAGGTTTAAATTCCTTATCTAGAATTTAAGAATATTACGCGATTCAGGTTGAAAACATATCATTATCCAAGACGAATTTCCAACTATATTTACATCAGAAGTACATTTGATTTAATACTGGAGAATCTTGTTAGCAAACAGTATACATTTTTAGAGGTCTCACTGTCCTTACTACAATAATCAAGTGGCTTTAGAATAATTAAAATCATGATACTCTGGCACGTGGTTGGGAAACACAGGGTAAATGCACCCGCGGGGTTTTTTGAATGCGCCCACTACAGGATTAATTAAAGAAAAAACATAATTGAATACGGAAAGTATTGTTTTTGTGAATGCTCTTACGTGCCTTTACACATTTTATAATGTAACGATACACAAAAATTCAGTAATTGTTAAATGAATTTTGCTATTTTTTTAAAACCAACTTTTGCTATCACTATTTTTTTATGTCGTGAATCTCTGCTCTAAATGATATTTTTTTTAATGTAAAACACTTAGCATGATTTTCTTACAAAATTCTCTAGGTTTCCAAATTAAATCTTTTATAATAAAATCCCAGTCAAGCATATTTATATGACAGCAGAATTTCACAATTTCTCTGCCTTAAAACCTAAAGATACTAAATCCCCAAAAGATTTTTTCTAACAAAGTCTCAAATGTCCACGTTATCTACATGAGTTTTATAACGTTACACTAAGTCAAAGCATTAATCACGCATCTGCAAACCTGTTAACTCCGCTTCGAGTACATTATTTAAAATAGAAAAAAACTTCATAATTTAACCATCAGGTGGAATTTAACACTTCCGAAAATTTAATTAATTATTTTAAAGTAAAAGAATAAATATATTTCTGTAATTGTTAAATTATAAGTATTTACGGAGTCCTAAAATTTTGCCCAAGTTTAGTTAGCCAGTCTGCAGAGTAAGAAGTCGATATGTTTTAGAAAATTTAACTAATGCTAAATTAGCAAAATTTACGATATATTTTTCAATGAGTAGACAAATAGAAATATTATTCAAGGTTGAAAATACTTTACACTCGTAGCCAGAGATTTAACAACTAAATGATTTATGACGCTCACAACAAAACAAAAATAAGTTGCCAACATTATATTTATTGATTCTAAATTTAACACCGTGAGTTCTTAGTAATGGTTTCTTCAGTCCAAGAGTTGCATTACGCTCATTCTATACATGTTTGGTGATAATACGCCACTGGAGTTTGTTTGTTGATAAGTTCACCACCGTCAGAGTAGCTTCCACATCATCAGCAGCACTAGCGACGGTTTACCAGATCAAAAGGTCAAGGAATACGTATTATTCTTGTAAGTAAGCAACCTACGTCCAATGATAATTTGGAGGACGATGCAGCAAACAGTGACTTGATTGCTTCATTAAGTTACATATTTATCAAATCACTTTAACTACGTAACGAAATTAATTATTGTATCACAGTATGCTATCCTGTATGTTGGTGGAAACAATACGAAAAAACGTATTTAATAAAATTTGCACTGGTATATGACGACACCATTCTTTCACGCCAGATCTGTAGCCAGAAGTGGTAAACGCTTTCAAGCTTTCGCCCTCTTAACCGTCAAGGGTTCAAATTTTAAATTTTGTCGCTTAATATATTGAATTTTGTATTAATTTTTAATGGAGTTGTATGTTGTATCTAAAGGCATGGATATCTGTAATTTTTTCATTAATTCTCAATCACTACTATCT
Source organism: Himalopsyche phryganea (assembly GCA_022494535.1). Lineage (NCBI taxonomy): Eukaryota > Metazoa > Arthropoda > Insecta > Trichoptera > Rhyacophilidae > Himalopsyche > Himalopsyche phryganea. Next base: position 2,062,463 of record JAGVSL010000125.1, on the reverse strand, counting down.
GATTATCAAAATAGGGCTTAGAGAGAATGATTTTTTATATATCTCTTTCAGGTGTTGACTGTCAATTTTTGGTGGAAAGCATAATATTTTAAAAATAAAACAATGTGTACTTCTTCCATATGTTTATAATGATCACGACTGGTTTTGCCTCATCACAAGCATTATCAACTGATGAATTGTGGAAGTATTACAAAAAAATTGTATCTAATTTTTAAAATATTAAATATATTTTATTCGAATATAAAACGTTTGCTTTCATTACAAATATATACTTATGTGTATCGTCGGTTACTCAATTTAAATAATATACAATGCAAAAAAAGCGTTGTTGCTGTAATTTAAATAAATTGAATCAATTTTGTGTATTACCAATAAGACTCGTTCCCGGAACCGCGTGCGTGACAGGCAAACGTTGTTAAAATCAAAATCAATGATAATATTTATGTTTCGACGCTTGAACTTTATCAATGAGTGTGGAAACAATACAATTCGATTCGACGAATTGGCTTCAATTTAAAGTACAATATATCAGCACGAATATACATTACATAGATCGAGCAATACCCGATAAATAATAAGAATTTCTGTCATTAAAAATCATCATTTTTCATCATGTTTTGTTGCAAGGTAATCTACTTTTAATTTCGTGTAAGTAATATTCCACTTTTAAGTCATCATTAGATCTGTTAAAATATAAATAACAATTTTGGATTTTTGCTAAGCTTGCCGTCGCTGCGAGAGACGATAGTCCAGTGAAAATTAAAATACATGCACTTTCAATGCACCTATTAAAACAGCTGCATTTGCAGAGAAACAAAATGCAGATTGCAGGCCTAATGGCAAACACGTTTTGCGAAATGTAGAAATGAGCTCAGGGTCGCCTGTAGGCAATTGCCATACAAAATGACCCAACTCAAGGAGAATTGGATTTTATACATCCGATAAATGACATAGTGACAAAACAAACAAACATAATATTCATACAGTTTTTGTTACAGTAACATCAGAAATTAGTAGGTGACAGTGACACCTGTCAAAATTATTGGGCGTGGCTAAGTTCTGCAACAGAAACTATTTTAATTTAAAATTATCAATACAATTTTATTTAAATTTGATTTTGAATAGATAATACACATGAAGTAGCAAAAAATTTTAAATCTATGATACTGCCATCTTGTTTATAATACATATAACGGGTCCGTGGTGCAGTAGTCAACTTTGTTGACAACGGATACGGATGTCTCGGGTTCGAGTCCTCGTACGGACAGTTTTAAAAATTGATTTTTCAATCGATTTATGGATTTCTGTATGTAGGCATGGATGTTTGTGATGTGTAAAAATTCTTCTCACCCACTTCTACCTAAAAACGGGGAGTAGCGAGAGTGATTAACTAACCACTAGTCCTGTCCTAGCCTCATTCTTATATCCCTACCAACTTCAAAAAAGAGAGAAACTACTGAGTAATAAACTTCTATCGAGATACCTCCATTAGGAGGACATATCCTCCACATTGGGAACATTGAGAGTAAACATGGTAAAAAAACGATACCTTAGTTCCAAAGTGTAACAAGTCAACAAATGTAGTTTTGAGTTAAGTAGAAGAAAATGCTTAGATTACCGATATCTACCATTTCAAAAATATAACAAGTGGTTATTTTAGAATGACAGTGGTTTTTATTACTTTAGATTCAAACTGTAAACCTCTGAAAAATTCTATTATATTTTTATAGATAGTCTTAGAATGTCATTACAATCTACTACAATTAGATGTTCAGTAGCAGATTCAACCTTCCCAAAATCTTGTTTCCTAAATATCTCAGAACTATGCTTTCTGTGTTGTAACACTTTTTGGTACTGAGGTATTGATATAAATATATGTATATATATACAAACACAAACAAAGTTCTATCAACATTTTTTTTTTATTTATGAAAGACTTCATACCGGGAGTTTAAAAAACTAACGCGCACTTTTTTTGCGAAACATTGTGACAAAGTATTGTTAAAAAATATTTAATTTATTGATTTGTAACAGGGATGCATGCAAAGTATACTTCTTCACCGCATTATTATACAAACGGACTTACTGTTATTATAAATACTGTCTTTGTAAGGATCTGGACTTTTCGATCGATTTAATAAGTATGGAGCCTACAAAGAAACATCTGTAAATATTCGTCGAAACCTAACTCAATTGTTCATAAAAAGTCTATGTATAGATAAGCCAGATGAGGTTTCACAAGGTGAAATGCTTTGCTTACTACCTTATCATAAACAGTATTCTCACAATCATCATGACATCTGTAGTACATAACCTTCGTTGTGCGAACAATCTCCGATATGTACATATTATAGAACTAAATCATTCAAAAAGTATTAAAAAAAGTTTTTTCATCGAGGATTCTCTTTATAAATGGGTTATAAATAATTGCACTTCGTTTTAGATAGTATTTACTTAGTACACTCAAACTTTTATTTCAATAGTTTCCACTTAGTCACGGATTCTTTTAACAAAGTGAGTTAAGTTGTAGCAGGTTATGTTAGGGTTGGTCTGGTTTTTTTATGTAATGTATTCTATTGCGTGGAGCAAAGACAATATAGGATCGAAGAATAAGTGACAATTCATTTCAACTTCGTGCAACTATCGATTTATAATGAGTGAAGACTATTTTATCTATTTGAAAATATTTTTTTGAAAGTGTAGTATGTTCCTTCAATGTTAAAATATATTTTATTATGTTCGATCACTTTATTTTTAGTGAAAGAATTTGTTTTTTGTGGAATGTATTAGATATAAGTGAAAACTATTTTTATGAAAGTGAATATGATCTAAGCAAAAGTGCATTTAATTGTAAGCTTTTATAAATTTAGTTTCAGTCATAAAAGTAGTTATATTATTTTATGTCAAACCGTTTTATCAATGAGATTGAGCATTTTTTTCATTTTTTTTTAAATTTTGATTATATATTTATCGCGGATAAAAATACCGTCTAATACCTATTAATAGTAGACATATTAATTAAATAGTCAAATACGGTCAACCTGGGTAACTTTGGCCCAGTTCTGTGGATTTTTGTATTTTTGTTGTTCGCCATTGCATTTATGTGTGGGTTTGTTCTACATAGAAATGAACTAATGTCTTCAGATGAAATTTAATTAACATAAATAGATTTATTTTCATAATTGATACATAAATATAGGTGGACAAAATTTTCATCTAAATCGGGCAACTTTGGCCCGCGATACAAATAAACACTGCAATTACTATAAATTTAGTGATTTTAAAGACTTGGCAACTTTCATTAATGCTTTCATATATTCTGTACATAATTGAGATGTGAAAAAATATACAGCATTTGGTTTACAGATTAGTGATACAAATTGAAAATATGGCCATCCAATTTATTTCAAGAAAAGTTTTTAAATTGTGTTTTATCATTCAATCTGACAGCTTACAAATTCAACAGTAAAACAGATTATGTTGCACATTAATTAATACTTTTACCACCGGGTTACTCAATACCTTTGCTTAGCTAAACAATATTCACATGGCATTAGTATTATCATAGTATTTTAACAGCACCTTTTTCCATGTAGTGGGGCAATCTTAGACCTATTGGCAAACTTACCCAAATTGATGGTATTAAAAATAAGTGAAAATCGATTATGTCATTCAAATAGAATATAGCAAATTAGTATAATAATAAAATTCAAATTTATAACTTTGCTATTCCTCTACATAAATATTTAACTTGTATGACACATTATTTGCCCATGTGGAAAGTATATTAACATTTTGAAAAGATAAATATTTCATTATAAAATGAAAATTTGTAAATCCACTGGGTGTAAAACTTATTGTGACACGTATCATTACTATTACAAGACTATGTATTATTATGTATTGAACAACATTATTTATCTTTATTGTTTGTATCAATTCGAAATTATAATCCCTTTCTCATTAATAACGGACTATAAAATAATGAACGATAGGGAAATTAACGATTAGCTGGGTGCAAAAGCCGATAAAAATTTTAGCATATTTTGAAAAATAATTTTGGTGGATTATCCAAATGGAAACAAAATGAAGAAGTGGGAAGAATCTATAATATTTAAAAATATGTATTGGCTGTTACAAATATTCTGTTTGAAAAAAAAATTATCATCAAATAATAAAAAAAGATTAATTTAAACTTTATATTTCGCAAAGAAATGTAACAGTTTTCAATTCCTCCCAAACAATACAATTTGTGTCACATAGAAGGTTTTTCAATGCTGATAACGATAAAAATTCGACATGCATACAATGTTTACTGTTTTGCTCCGACACTAGTATATATATATCTGCCAAGCACCGCGCGAAATGTTCTCTGTATCTTAAATAATAAACACAATTCTCCACGGTCAGAATGTTTCCGATATCGTTGCTTGATCAAAGTTAATATAATGCGTAATATTTGAGAAAATTGCTTACCTCTTCTGGTGTCTGCGCCTGGAAAAGGAAGCAGTACAGCAATGTTTCCTTTGAGTCCTTGACGAGGTATAAAAATTCTGTTGGAGTACTCTGGACTTGGGTAAATCTACAACAAAAGTAAATCGGTTATTATTTTCTACACGATTTTCTTGGAGCAGATTGGAGGAAAAATAATTGGTTGGCAATGTATATTATTTTTGAATTATTGACCCTTGATTTAATGACACTGTTAGATATAATTACAAAACAATTTATGTTTGGTAAGTATTGCAAAAAAGAAACAGGATTTCATGTAAATTAAAATACTAATTGACAAGTTAAATAAACAAAACATTACGATAGCAACATCAACACCAGTTTAGTCAAAGCAATTACAGCTGAAAACAAATGTTCACTAACACTTCGGGGAAACAAACTGATTAATAAAGTATGATAATTAATGACAAAAACAAGGACAATAGTTTTCTAAAGGTTAATTAATTATGAAGTGAATGTAAATCAGTCAAGGGAAATGAATTACAACAGAAAGAAGCAAATGCCTTTGAATTATAGATAATAACAAATACACGAAATTTATAAAATAGGGTGCCTATTTTTAAAATGTTTAAGTTATCATGTTAAAATACTTTATGTAATACGATAAAATATCAAAGTATTTATTTCTATAAAATTTAATTACGTAGTTGATAGTTATTTCGGCTTAACGCCATCGTCAGAACTATACTCAAACATATTTTAGCTTAGCTATATATACTACATAGAAAAGAAAAACATTATTATGTCATCTCACGTGTTCAAATATCATATTTGTTTAAAATTAAATTGTTCAAGGTTCTAATTATGTTTTTGGAAAAGAAGCTTGCTTGGTGTTATTAATTATCATTAAAATAAATGCATTGATATTTTATTAAGCATAAAATTTTGTAGAACTAAATACTTTGAAACCAAGAAACGCCAAATCAATCAATACTATTTTACGTAACTAAGTATTATTAGGAAACAAATATTAGTATAATTAATGTGCTTAAAAATATTTTTTTTACAATTTGGTTTTTCTAATAAATAGTCAATTTTATCAATAATGTTTAATGCCAAATTATAAATTGAATATAAATGTTACACACATCAGATTTAATTGAATTGTTAATGGTTTATAAGATGCATTGTCGATAATTAAATCCACCAAATTAAAAAAACCTTTCAACATAATTCACATGTTGATAAAGTTGTTGAAATGTGGCTACCACTTATCAATTAAATTTCAACTACGTTTCAACATAAATCGACAGGTTTAAACTAGGAAGTTGTACAACCCGCAAGCTTTTGTGTGTTAATAAAATCAGTAAAATACATTTTATATTTGTAGATATTAACAATAATTATTCTTATCAATACAATTTTCTCTTACCTCATGATGTTCTGAAGTTTATGAGTGAATTGAAGTTCAAAGTTGACATCATAAGATAGTAATGCGCCTCCTTCAACCGCAAGGCATAACTGTGGAAAAACGTGGTTGAATTTTACGATTTATATTTTATAGTTTTATAATTGCAATGAATGTTTTAGTAGCTATTTTTCTAGAGAGACAAGGAGATCAAATACATCACGATCCATAAGTCGTATTAAGTTACAAGGTATGTTATGTTTTTCCCAAAAAGAATGATGCGCTATCTATCTAAATGTATATCTGTCATAGGAACTCCTCTCAAGCGGTGAATAGTAGCGACGTAACATTTGCACACTTTTGTCAATGGCTGTCATTTCTAAGTAAACTGTGCTATTTTTATCTTTTAACATTATTATTAATTGATAGACTATATTTTGTGGGTGTAACATGCGATACGGTCCTTAACCTATTTTTCCCAAGTGTTCCAATATTGGAACATTAACTTTTTATTGTTATCGTTTCAATAAACAATCTGGAGATCGTCTGGCAAGAGTCGGGAGGGTCTGATGCAGTATTCTTTCAGATTTTAACCTTTCGAAGTATGAGTGTTTTTTATTAGCATTTTTACAAGCAAAATTACATGTGATCTGACAAAACTCCAGCAAAATTTGGTTAAAAAGTAATAAAATATATATTTGTTAATATTTGACATTAAAGCTAATAATTGTCAATGCAATTATAATTTTTAATGTTGCCTTTAGTGCCTGTCTTTAATGATCATCAGGATAGACATCACGTACACCCAATGACGTAGTGCAGGGTATACGATGTTTACCATCTGCTTTTATTCGTAGAAATAGCGTATACCTACCCTCTGATTAATTCAAAATATTCTGCCAACAGACAAAAATAAAATGCTTATATACATACGGTTAATGGTAAACGGTATCGCACGCAAAGTGCATTACCGTATACCCTTAACTCTTCCGTACTCATGATGTAACAATGCGTTACTTCGGCCTCTAAACCTTTAAATTATCTGTCAAATAGGTCTTACAAAAATTTAAAATTTTGCTATTAGCTAATAAAATAGTTCTACATATAATTAAAAATTAAAAATACATTATAATTTACGTCTTTTTTCTATAATTAATTATAATTTGAAAACCTCGTCAATTTTATAATCGAAAAATACAAAATTGTTGTATAGTATTAATTATACTATAATAACAATTCTTATAGTATAGTAACGATCCAAGGTGCATGACAGTACCGCTTGTAACTGTTTTTTTTCAAATGACACCGGAACACGTCTCGAGCCTGTGCTGCTATGAAGAATTTCAATTCTTGCGTCTTTCAATAATTTGGCATAGTTTGATATGTATTTAAGGTTTTACACACAAAATATGACTTAAAATAATTATTTAATACTACATAAAACCATATTTCACTTTTGAAAATTATCATTTCGCTTTATAAATGCGTTTCTATGACAAAACCCACAAGGTAACACAATGTGGCTGCATGAGAACCGAAGGGATTTTTTAACATGAAAACGGGAAGGTTAACGAAGATTACGAATACCTACAGTACTGCTTACACCCATGTCTAAGATCTAAAATGTTAAATTGAAAAATGAAAAAAAATATTAACCTTGCCGGGACTTAAAATTATCCAAGACAACTCAAAACAATAACAAAATTAAGAGAAATTAAATATAAACTGTTATTTAAAGTTTGATTGACTCGCTCAGTTTGTCAATCATTTTGATTCATCATGAAATGAAATAATCAAACATATGTTGAAATGAAATTTTGTAGTTAGTTGAGACTTTATACCATGTTTTATATTACATTACTTAAAATAATTAATTTCCCATCACTTGTCTTCTACAAGTCATGCTTCCTTGATAATGCAGTTTGCCTTCTTATATAAAAGTCGACATCTGTAGCCTGGCCGGAAGCATCACCGCTTACCAATAAAAAAACGCGCATATAATATGCCCTTTAAAGATATAGTAGTTCTTATATATTAATATCCGTTTTTGCATTAATTTACACATTTTAAATTTTTGAACCAACCAGGCTTTGTATAATAGTGATAAATAAGCTACTGTGTCAATTGATAAGCAATGAAAAAAATGGACTTTGCGTTTTACCAATCTCTTCTTTAATATTATCATATACTTTTTGTTTCGTTTCAGCTGACATCATTTGTAATTTAAGTATTTTTTCGCATCTTAAATTAAACAGTTAAAAAAAACGGTTAAAACGACCTCCAAGTGACCCAAAACTCTATATGGAGTGTCGCTCTAAGAGATTTCTATATCTTTCTGATTTCCAAAATTATGTTCAAGAGAAACGAAAATTCTTTTTAGTATCTCTGGGTATTTTTACCATCAAGAAATTTCAACTTTCTGCTACACTAAAAAAGAATATTTTAATTTTAAATTACTTAAAAATATGAAGATAAAGATACCAACTTAACTCAATCAATCTTGAATTGTTTTCGAAAGAATAGTTTCTAAGAGAAAAATCATATTATTTCTCTATTTATTTTTTATAAATTTATGATTTATAAATGAAATTTGTCGAGTCCGTCGTGCAGTGTTCAATATCCTTGGCTACGATTACGGATGTCTCGGGATCAGTTCCCGGTCCGGATAGTTTCATAAATTGATCATTCAATCGATTTATGAATTTCTGTTCGCAGTCTGAGTGTTTGTGATATCTAAAAACTCCATCCCACCCATCCGATCCTCAAAAACGTAGCGAAAGCGTTTTCTAATCACTATTCCTGTCCTAGCCCTATCCTTTTTATCTCTACTATCTTCGAAAAAAATAAGTTGAGCAACTGAGTGAAAAGCAGTTCTCGTAGAAAATGTATGTTGATATACATCCATTAGAAGGCTATATGCTCTACATTAGTAGCGAACATGGTAAAAAAAAATTAAGCTATATTCATAATAATTTTTAATAATACAGGCAGTAATTTGGACATCCATTATTTTTAAATTCAATTCAATTAAGTTTTACAAAAATGACAAGCTTATTGTTATTTGACAAAAGATATAAACATAGTCATTTGACACTGTTATGACTCAGTGGATTAAGTGACAATAACGCTTAATGGATAAATGAATTTTCAATAAGTCAAATAAAATTAACCACCACGTCACCGTAGTTTATTTCTCAAAATCTTTGCTTTCCAAGAATATGCCTAACTTGAAAATCTTATGAATCATATTTCTACAATACAAAAAGATGCCGAAAATTCGTATCTACGTCTTATCTTTTTAAAAGTAATAGGGGAAAGACATCTCATCGTATTTTGTAGTAAACTTTGCCCTCGCATAACACCGTACTTAAATAAACGGATGATGAATTGCGACATTATTGTATGGCAAGTTGGCAAGTAATTATTTCGTGAGTAACTAATTTCATAAGTGGTCAGTAATGAATTCAATAAATGTTCAGTTAATAATTATGTTTCGTCAGTAAATAATTTCAAATATTAGGTTAATAAAAATTATTAGATTAGGTTTAATTTAATAGCTAACTATTTTATATAATTTAAGACATCGACTGACGGTGCTTGATGGAATTTCAATATCAAATTTGAATTATTGAGTGTTAGTGACAAAATACATGGAATGAACAAAAACTTTAAACAATAAATATGCAATACCGTTGAAATATGTAATCAATAAAATATCAAATTTAGTTATTGAGATTTTACTGTTTACTGTCTGTCAGTTCGAGTTCTTTCGTGCGATCGAATGCCTGAAGATGCCGAAAGGCGAAACCCGGGTCGTTAGTGACAAAATACATGGAAGTGTACAAAATCTCAATAATTCAAATTTTATTTTATATAAATCCTGTCCATTTACTATAATGACTGACCAGGTGTATACTGACCATTTATCGAATTAGTTACTAACCATTTTAATTAAATACTGACCATCTCCTATTTCTTACTAACCAAACATTGAAAGAGTTACTGACCTAATAAATGCAGGCATCGGCAATTAAACGTATCAATGTCATGGTAAGAGTAAATTGTTGAATGCAGAAGACATTTTTGAACACACTACAGAAAAAAGATTTATAAGCCATCTTCGGAATATTGGCACTTTTTTGAATATAAATACTAACACTTATTACCCGGATTCGCCTGGGAGAGATTCAAACACAATCTTTATTCATTACGAGTACAAACAATGCGCTCATTCTAACAAGTCAAAAACATGGAATTCTTTGCTGGAAAACGACAGCTTATATACTACGCTTCTATAAACAGAGTAGGTAGGTAGGCAGGCCTACTGCCCGGCTTTGCCTTTGTTGTATCAAACATACAAACGTAATCCCCGGAAATAAATGTATGAGTGACATTATTTCGGTGTTAACTAATGTTGAACGTTGAAATTATCACTTTGGACTGTACCCCATGTAATACCCGCAATATGTAATTTATCAATTATTAATATTAATGCAAAAAGTTAAAAATAACACAGCTGAACTAGAAATGGCAGCCTAAATGTCACGTCGCTACTGTTCATCGTCTGGGAGGAGCTATTGTGACAGACTGACACATGCATTTTCTGTTTTGTAAAATATTATAGATCAAGATTCTCCTTAATGAAATGACACCGCCCCGTACTTACGGGGCTGACAGGGGTCTTCAAAATCCATCTACAGACTCTTCCTATTCATGCAAATTTAATATTTAATTTCTCTCCTAAGGCGTTCAAAAAGCAACAGGACATACTTCTCTCAGATAGTTATAACATTTTTAAACACGACAAATAAGGGACGGCTAAATCGAACTTTTGGTTTCTATTGGCAAAATTATTATTCACGTTATAAATAACTTCCATTAGAAAAAATTGCATACCTTATCTCTTGTCCCTCGCTGTCGAATCTCCAGCAAAATCCATGGCAGCATGGAAGTTGAAAATCTCCTATCGACAGCCGTGAATCCCAAGTAATCCACAGATGTCAACCTCGTCTTCATTTTGCCGCGTTTTTTCTTTCGGTTGGTAGCACTTACGATAAACACACTTGCCTCAGTTTTAGCACACTTGTCACTCGAGACGTTATGTCATTGTTCTTTTTTTGAAACACCAATACTATTTATTTTTGACAGTTTAAAAGTGAACTATTCTCATTTCTTATTTTTATAGCCATACATATTGCATGATTTTAAAATTCTGGCAGCACTGTAATGTTTTAGAGTTTGCAGGTTAAAATTAGTTCCCGAGTTAATAATACAATATGGTTATAAATGTACGTATATTATAACTTCATGTTTGATCATTTGTGGTAAAATTTTGAATATATGTCTATGACGTTAGCTCAAAGATTTACAAAATTAGATTTATCTTACTATTATTAACAAGAAAAATTAACGTTTTGTGGTATCACTCCACTATCCTGAGCAAAGCATTTGCATAATATCACTAAGAGAATTGACTGTAAGAAATGTAATTATCATAATATACGATTTTTCATTCTATCCTTAATACATAGAATTAGAAAAATAAATTTTTACTTTAATTATTTTCAAAACAGTAAACATGTAATAAGCAGGCATCTGTATCCTATTTGTAAGGAAGTGTAAGGACTCCGCTTAGCGGTCATAATGTTACGGGCTAAATTACTGACAAGGCTAAATTAAATACACCAGATAAGTGATTTTATATCATAATAAAATCAAAAAGTATAGTTCGTGAGATAACAAGGAAACAAGATATTGGGCAGTTTAATCTTCCACTGTACATCTAATTTTTGTATATTTTACTGAAACTCAAGGATTATCTAAAACATATATTTATTATATAATTTAAGACATCGACTGAGGAATGATGGAATTTCAATATCAAATTTGAATTATTGGATTAGGCATTGGAGCGCACGAATGCCTGAAGATGCCGAAAGACGAAACCCGGGTCGTGAGTGACAAAATACATGGAGGTGTACAAAATATCAATGATTCAAATGTAAAAAAATATATTTATTAAATTATCAGCAAATTTACCACTTTCATTCTAAAATAACCACAGATTAGAGCACATGTGGTATAACTTTGCACTCCGGCTCTAGGATTTAGGATCACGGGATCCATACACTGGTCTGTTATCACTGAATCCATACAGTGTAATAAACTGACACGCTCTGTGTTGTATATACAGAAACTAACTAATAATTTATGTAGTCAAAAGTTGTTCTGCGTATACTCTACCACTTGTTACATTTAGAAACTTGTAGATATTAGTACTCTAAACATATTTTTATACTTAAGTCACAACTGATTTTTTTGACTTGTTACACTTTGAAACTAAGGTATCGATATATATACATTTATAAATAAGACTAATACGTGAAAGTGTACATAAATATTTCGCATTAAATTTCTTTACTAATTCAACAAGATCGTTATAATAATAAAGTAGAGTCCCTTGATCAATGAACGTTGATCTGTCTTATATGCTAATTCATAAGCGAGAGAGGCTACGAATGGAATACGGAATAATTTATTATGTTGTTGTAGACATTGATTCTAAATTTATGATATGAGAAATATAATTTTATAACATCCGCAGTAATAAGAAAACAACAACTATGCAAAATAGTTAACCTAGTGTTCTCATTCTAATTTATTGCATTATCCTGTAGTATGCAAGGTTACAATTTTCCAAATAAAAAACGAATTTAATAAGTGCAGCAATAACGACACATCAATTGGCAATGTAACGTGAAAACTATAAACAATCTATCGCGAGTTTAATTTAATTCAACACTTCGTCGGGGATTGATGAAAATTAATGATTTCAATTGTTTAATTGAACAATAATTAAAGCTTACATCTTATGTTATAAATAAAAGTGAAAATAATGAAACGTTTTTTGTAATAAGAAGTTTTCATCGACAATAATGTCTGTTTGGAGAGAATTTTGTTTAATTATTTTGACGAATGACAAATGTTTCCGGAGAAATAATGGTTTTAATAATACTATGTTTTTACAAAAAAAAAAAAAACTATAAAAGTTTGCATTCATTTTTAAAATTTATCACATGATCGAAATCGATGCTGATCTTTTGAAAAAAGGGAATAAATAAGTACAAAAAAAATGTTTTTAATTTTTAAATATAAAATAATTTGTCGGCTCCGTGGCGCAGTTGGTAACGTCGTTGGCTACAACTACGGATGTCTCGGGTTTAATTCCCGGTGCGGACAGTTTCATAAATTGATCTTTCAATCGATTTATGAAACGATTCTGTTCGTAGTCTGAGTGTTTGTGATGTCTAAAACTCCCTTCCACTCATCCGATCCTCAAAAAACGGGGTGAAGCGAGAGCGATTAGAGAGCGAACTACCTATGTCTTAGCCCTTTCCTTCTATACCTACTCTCTTCGAAAAAAGAAAAGTTGAGCAATTGAGTAACAAGTAAAACTCGTAACGAGAAAAACTCTGTTGGGATACCTCCATTTGGAGGCCATATGCTCCACGTTAAGAGTTGACATGGAAAAAAATATATATATAAAATTACTTACCATCAAGAATTGACAGTTTACACCATACAATATACATTTATAATAATATGATCGCACGACTGTAGATGTTGTAACACGATTTAAATAGTGAAGTAATTCTCTTCTTTATCCGCTAAGAAATAAGAATTGTTAATGAATTAAAGCACTCAAAAGTAGTACAACTGTCGTGAAAGGTCTTCCCAAAGAATGTGTTCATTGTTGTATTCTTCAATCTATCTATATATATAAAATTGAAGATTTGTTTGTTCTCTATGCATTCCTTTACCATTCATCCGATTTCGATCAAATTTTGGTGAGTTGTTGTGCGCACACCTGTAAAGGTTTTTGAATAAAACAATCAAATAGTACAACTAGCGACATCTCTGAACCAGACGGAAAAACAAAAAATATTGTATATCCAAATTTGAGGACTGACAATTCAGATTTGGGAAAAATATTTCGTACTATGTTCTGGTCATGAGTCAGCCATAAGGCAATAGTTTTCATAACTTAAATAATTTATTTCACATGTGCTCTGAATATCGTTATAAATATGTGATCAATAAAATATATCAAATTTAAATTGTTGAGATTTTGTACATTTCCATCTATTTTGTCTCAAACGACCCGAGTTTTGCCTTTCTTCAGATATTCGATCACACGAGTGGAATCGAACTGTCAGTTCGATGTCTTAAATTATATCAAATAACATATAGTTATAATTTAAGACATCGACTGAGGGTGCTTGATGGAATTTCAATATCAAATTTGGATTATTGAGATTTTGTACACTTCCATGTATTTTGTCACTAACGACCCGGGTTTCGCCTTTCGGCATCTTCAGGCATTCGAGCACACGAATGGACTCGAACTGACTGAAAGGCGAAACCCGGGTCGTTAGTGACAAAATACATGGAAGTGTACAAAATCTCAATAATCCAAATTTAACGTATATAAATTTATGATTTATAAATGAAATTTGTCGAGTCTGTCGTGCAGTGTTCAATGTCCTTGGCTACGATTACGGATGTCTCGGGTTCAGTTCCCGGTCCGGATAGTTTCATAAATTGATCATTCAATCGATTTATGAATTTCGGTTCGCAGTCTGAGTGTTTGTGATGTCTAAAAACTCCCTCCCACCCATCCGATTATCAAAAACGTAGCGAAAGCGTTTTCTAATCACTATTCCTGTCCTAGCCCTATCCTTTTATCTCTACTATCTTCGAAAAAAATAAGTTGAGCAACTGAGTGAAAAGCAGTTCTCGTAAAAAATGTATGTTGATATACCTCCATTAGAAGGCTATATGCTCTACATTAGTAGCGAACATGGTAAAAAAAAATTAGCTATATTCATAATAATTTTTAATAATAAAGGCAGTATAATAAAGGAAGTGTACAAAATCTCAATAATCCAAATTTAATATTGAAATTCCATCAAGCACCCTCAGTCGATGTCTTAAATTATAAAGGCAGTAATTTGGACATCCATTATTTTTAAATTCAATTCAATTAAGTTTTACAAAAATGACAAGCTTATTGTTATTTGACAAAAGATATAAACATAGTCATTTGACACTGTTATGACTCAGTGGATTAAGTGACAATAACGCTTAATGGATAAATGATTTTTCAATAAGTCAAATAAAATTAACCACCACGTCAGTTCGAGTCCATTCGTGTGCTCGAATGCCTGAAGATGCCGAAAGGCGAAACCCGGGTCGTTAGTGACAAAACACATGGAAGTGTACAAAATCTCAATAATCCAAATTTTATAACATATAGTGTTTGAAAAGTATAAATGAATTACTACATTTAAAAAATAGCGGGCTTTATTCGGGATGAGAAAAATAAATCTGGGCTTCGGCTCGGGTTCGGGTAACAAGTGTGATATTAAGACTCGGGCTCGGGCCAGGCCTGAAGATGACGGGTTTGGACAGGGTAATTTTTTGAAATTTCGGCCCTTGCAGACCTCTAATCCAAAAGCACTTCAATAAACAGAATTAAGACACAAACCCTTTCTTTCTTTGAGTGGCATTGCAACGCATGCCGGGTACTTACTAGTTTAAGATAAATGTTAATTGTAATATTTTCAAGATACAATAATTTAATATAATTTTTCACCGAAATCGTACCTACACATAGTAGACCTTAGTTACACAACCTTTACAACTGGAATGAGATTATTGTCCCGAAATAATGAAATCGTTGAATCATCGCTTGTCAAACATTACCAGTATGAAAAAAAAACCTTGAATGTAATGTTACAAAATATATATATATTGAAACTATTGCGTAAATAAACATATTTGTATACTTAAATATTATTTACAGCAATTATTAATAGGTGAGTGAATAATAATTACTTAATCTTCAATTATTGGTGTGTAGTGTAATTGGCAATTAAAAACTTCCATTGTTGTCCAAGAATAGAACAGCCCAAAGGGCCCAAAGTGCAAGTCTATAAGCCAGACATAGTAATTTAAAGATTACGTAAATAGCAACATTATAATTATTTAACTGGTCGTTATTAATATATAGGTACTTACGCCAATTATAAATAAATTAATTGACAATGTAATTTTCCATGTGAAGGGACTCACAGAACGAGTGGCGAAAATACATAAATATATCGGAATATTTGTAAAATTTCAAAAGTAGATTTATCCATAATTCAAATCTAAAATACAGGTATGCTTCGATTTCCATGGAAGATTTTTTTTCACGAAGAAATTTCGTAATTCAAATCAGTGTGAAATGATATCATAATAATTATGATTTTTCCAAGCATATCAACAGATATCAATAGTTTTAAATCTGTCCATTAACTCTCTTCTTTAGGAGTAATTGGTGGGGTTGCGAAAAGATTAATAATTATTAACTTATCGCCCTCTATATGAGCGGTGTGGCAGAAATGAAAACATCACAGACCATTCAAATATTTGGCTACGAATCTAAAACACGATTGAAAGATCAGTCCTTGAAAGATTCGTTCCCGCGACAACGCAACAAAGTAGACGACGCCCATTAGAATTGACCACTCGGTTACAGAAAGTGCTTTAATCTATCTAAACTTATAAACATACAACAAGATTTGAATAACACATTAATTTGAAATAAGTTTATATGCCTATTATAAACTGAGCTAAATTAAATTTAAATATAGTTCTTACATTGGTGTAAAGCTGAAAAAGTTATACACAAACAATTGATAAAATTCTTGTGGAACTAAATACTTTGTTATTTTTACCCAGTTATAATGGAGTTCTACAAAGTAAATGCCAATTCAATTAATAAAGTAAACATGCCACCTGATGAGCACGCTTTCAGTTATATGATAATTATATTAAACATATTTGAATCCGTGTTTTAATTTACGTGGTTTTTAAATATATTGAAGTGGTCTTCTTCCGCGACTTAGCGTTTAAATAAAATGTAACTTCACAGCTGTGAAGTTAAAAATGTTAGTTAAATTTGCATTGAGGTATTTTTAAGAATATCGTAATCTTTTACGAAGCTTTACATTTTTTTTGAGTGTCATTCACAAATACAAAAATTGACATTGCTCTTTTTCAGAATGTCTGTCTATTTTTTTTATTAATGTCGTGACATTTTTAATTGACATTTGATATCACAAGTGCGTTATTCAGAACAAGAATATTATTCCCTTTTTGACATTTAAATACTTTTTATAGGGCTGCATTTATTGGGTCAATAACTATTCAATTTTTGGTCGGCAAGAAATAGTAAATGGTCAGTGTCTTAACCTTCCCGTTACCATAGGTACACCAAAATTGCCATAAGAGTTGAAAATAATAATACCTCGCTTATTAGGTTTGTATATTAATTTAGGATTTTAGCTATTTGTAGCTATTTCATCATTAAATTAATAAAATTACAAAACTTTGATGACAATATTATTCCAAACTCAATGAAAGTGTTAGCGATATATAAAATTCTAAACGCAAGAGTGACGCAAGATATATATTGTCAAGTTGAAACAAAGCGAGAAATGGTATTAGTTAGAGGGGGAAAGGACCGGATGCATCTTCGCATGTAGTTATTTTTTATGCAGCGGCATGTGGTTGAATTACTATCTCTATCGCACAACCTCACTTGTATGTGAGCAAGTAGGATACAAGAGCGTACGCCCGCTAGGCGTTGTATCTCACTCGCACCCTTCACTTTACATGGAATTGAGCGAGAAAGAGAGAACGGGACGTCACGTGCTTGCTTGTGCTTGTTATTTGAGTCAACTCTGTCAAGTTTACATTTGAAACGGACTGTATAAGGCAGAAGCGAGACATGCCTGCAGCTTATGCGACATGCTTTTTCCATGTCGTCCATATCTCGATTATATTACATGAAGATATGTAAATTGCAAGCTCTGGACAGAAAATAAAGTGTAAAACGACAACAATATGATATTTTAAAACAGAATAAACCTTTTGAAGTGATCAATTAGCTTTAAAATACTCAATTAAATGACCAAGTTCAAGTGACAGCCTGTATCGACCACGGCTAGAAACGTGATTTTTAAGCACGGACCGGAAAAGGTTAATTAAACCTAACCTAAACCAACCTAACTTTTATTTATTTGGCAATTATTTATTGACAAAACATCATTTTTAACTGACCATTTAACGTATTAGTTACTGGCCATTTATGGAATTAGTTAGTGACCAAATAATTAGTTGCACTTTTTATAGATGGCCGCATCTCAACACGAATTTCAACAAACCGTTGTACTGGCTTCATTTCATACTTCATACTATGTAATCCAAAAATTTTAATGTTTGAAAAAAAAGTATATATACGTTCAAACATTATCTCAAATAACCGGTCAAATAACATTCAATAGTTCAAGGGCAAATAACACTTAGCTATAAACACGGGTAATATTTTATGTAAACAATATCAGTATGTCTGCAAAATGTGCAAATATTATACTTTCGCACTCAAGTTAATCAACTGTAAGACGTCAATATTCAATGAATTCAAAACCCACGCTTAAGAAACAGTAGATGCATTCGAAATTTGAATTAATTGAAAATTTCAAGTTTTAAAAAATTTGGCAAATCAGATGAAAAATGCATTGTTTTTGACTTAAACAAAATGGAGGTAAATATTTGCCGGCTCCATGATTCAGTCGTGAACGTAGTAGGTTTCAGTTATGAATTTCATGGATTTGATTTCCGAAACGGACAATTTCATTTATTATTTTTTCATATAAAATTAAATTAAAAATTGATAACTTAGTTATTCCACCTGGTTCCATCCAAGTGGAATAACTAAGTTATCAGTTTTAAATTTAATTTTATATTAAAAATGAACTTCCACAAAGTTACCGCCGAATCCATAGAAAATATTATTTTTTCAATTGATAAATGTATTTCTGTTCAACGGCATGTTTGAAGAATTTTTGAGTCTTAAAAAACGGGGTGGATTGAGAGTGATAAGCTAACCATTTATCCTGTCCTAGCCTCATCCTTCTATCCCTACTCACTTCGAAAAAGAGAGGTTGAGCAACAAGCAATTCACATGGGAAAACTTATGTTGAGATACCCCATTATGAGGCCATAATATGCTCTACATTGAGAATAGACATGCCCTCAAAGAAAATATATTGGACCTATGTATTTTAAGACATACTTTGGTTAATACTGTTTTTTTTTTATATTTTGTAAAAAAGTATTATATTTGCATCCTGTAGCTGCCATAACAATCTTCAAATGATAATTATCTTTTGATACATAGTGTCAGATAATGATTATTGTTCACACATAATAAGTCGATAATTGAGTCGCTGAGCCGCTAAACACGTTCCCGAAAGTTTTTATAGAGTTTTGAGTAAATCACGAAAAACTTTTATTGGCAGTATGATAGTTTTAAGTATAATTTAAGTTATTTGATGTCTTCCCTGGTATAATGAAAAATAAAATTTTCTTTTACATTGTCGTTTTCTTGGAGCGCGTTGATCGTGTAAAATGAGGATCGAGATCATGTAAAAAAACGACATTTTTAAGTTTGGAAAAATTTTGAATTTCGAACAAGGAATTTTGTACCCTATTGGAAGAAATTTTAGACTTGCAACTGGAAAAATTGATAGACCTGTCACTAGAGACGTACATTAAATACTTACTTTATTGAAAAATCGCCAGTAGCGTGCTTAGCGACTCAGCAACACAATTTATAAATGGGACATTGTTTAAAAAACGTAAACAGATTTATTTAACTTCAAGTACATTTTAAATCTCTCCCGTTTCATTCCAATAAACTGTTAATTCGTAGTTTCTACTACACCCGATAAATGTTAAGTTTACTCTTCACATCAATATAAGTCTGATACTGACCATTATTGACATATTCTTATTCGTAATATCATCTCCGTTCTTGGTTAGCTACGAAGCTACGTCGAAAAAGTCATATTTAGAGTTATCGATACTGAACTGTTAATATTAAATTGTATCACCTGGAAAACACAACAACTCACCGAAATTAATACGATTTAAGATTCATCGCATTGTAAAATACAACAGTATTTAACTATTTTGTATGATTGGTACACAAATATTCAACATTGATTTACTCAAAACAGGTATTTCCAACATATTTTTTTTTGTCAAAACGACGGTATTATGTTATTTATCGGGGTTGGGTAAATTATTCATTTTAAAATACGGTTTTGATGTATATGTTATCCAATAAAACCACATTCAAGATTCTTTTGAATACATATATACACTTTGTATGTACCAAACCTTATTTTCTAAATTAAATGAAAAAAAAAGGATTCAGCCAAAAGATGGTACTTCACGACCCAGAAATACGGACTTCAGGCCAAAGACTCCCAACCTCTTTTATAGTCGTTCGAAAATAAATCCAATTGTAATGGTTTTCACTGTTAATCATAATATAAATAGCATTTTAAGCAGTAAACAGCAGATGAACGTACGATTACTTCTGTCCAGCGAAAGTTGTAATATTTTTTTTTTTTGAAAATCTTATATCAAAATATGTCAAAAATAATTCAAAATAATTTTATACCGTCACTTGTAAGGTGTAAACTGTCAATTCTTAGTTGAAAGGCAGTTTCATCAGTTGATAATGCTAGTGATAAGTGAAACTGGTCCTGATCATTATTAACATGTGGAAATAGTACAAACAAATCGTGTTTTACTTTCAAAATATAATACTTAATAAAAATCTTCACGGAAACTGGTCCAAATACAGCAAAAAAAACACTATACATCTCAAGAATGTTAAATAAATGCTACGTTTTACTCGCTCTCTGAACACTTGGGGTTTCTTGACATACGACCTTTTGAAGTGTCAACGAAGATTTTATGAATTTTTAAAATAAAAATCTGCATTGAATTCTATTTAAAGCATTGATTACAGTTAGGATGTTATTTAAGTTCAAGTTTTCTGAGAAATAACTTTTAAAATAGTATGTCTCGACAGCATGAAAAAGTATTGATTAATAGTAGTAATTGATTAAAAACCGAACCATTCAATTATGGCGTTGAATTATTGATAAAATAACTGAGGCTGATGTTGACGGTTGTTTGCAACGCTGTTTTTTATAGACTGTGAAGCAGTGGCCAGCGACCCGGGACTCGCGGGCGCCCAAGTGTCCGCGAAACATATTATATTAAATGTGCCAGCCACCAACATGCTCTGTTCAATACTTCGAAACCACGTGACGCTTAAAATTTCTGCAAATATTACAGTATTAGTATAAACGTACCCGTCATAGACGACGGTATTGAAATTGAAATACTGAATATTTAAAGTAGCTGGTTCGTCGGAACTGTGTGTCCATTGCATAACATTTTATTTTATTATACACCGTGAACCGCGAACGCTAAGGTCATAATAAAATTTCATACCTACATGTGATATGTGATAATAATAAAAAGCGTCTACAGAACAGTCTGGGCTGGTATGTATAAGATGAATTGCTGAGTCGCTAAACACGCTCTTAAAATAAGTTTTCAATGTACTTATGTGCACTATCGATGGTTCTATCAATTTTTCCAGTTGCAAGTCTAAAATGTTCCTATTTCGTCTCCAATTCTAAATTTAAATTGAAGACATCGACTAAGGGTGCTTGATGGAATTTCAATATCAAATTTGAATTGTTGAGATTTTTTACAGTTCGAGTTCATTCGTGTGCTTGAATGTCTGAATATGAGGAAAGGCGAAACCCGGGTCGTTAGTGACAAAATACATGTAAATTTACAAAATCTCAACATTTGGAATTCAAAATTTAAAATTTTTCCAAACTTAAAAATTTCGTTTTTTACATGACCTCGATCATTGCTTTACACGGTTGACCCTTCCGAAAAATCGACAGTGTAAAAAAATACTTTACTTTTCCATATAGACCGGAAGACACAAAATAACATAAATTATACTTAAAACTATCATACTGTCGTAATTTACTCAAAACTCTGAAAACCTTCGGAAGCGTGTTTAGCAACTCAGAGACTCATATATCCAATGATCTTGATATTATATTTCTCACCAGTCAACTTATAATGCTGCCTATGGGAGAATTGGTCACTCATGACTCATGAAATTTGATGGATGCAAGCCTTGCATTTGCATTATTTCGATTTTAATTTAAAATTATGTGCACAACTTCCTCATCTAGCAAAATTAAGATTAGGTACTCGTTAAAAACGTTGTTAATCGCTGCTGAGAAGTGTTAATTCAACAAAATGCGTCTTAGCTTTAGTAAGTTTAAAAAGACGTCAAACATCAAAAAAATGCAATTAAATCAAATAATATTAAATTCAAATTATCTATGAGAAAACATTTGGCATGATTTGTTGTATTTATTCCATAATTGTATATATTATAAATATAATTAGACCGGTTTCAATCAACGAGCGTATCATAAATAAATTACAATTAAAAAAACAAATCAAATATGTGTAGTAAATTAGGTATCGTCTATTGAAAAAGTAGGTTTTAATTATTGTATTGAAAACGAGTCCAATAAAATAAATTGTAAAAAATTATTATTTAAAAATATTTCAGAAAATTTTCAAAATATTTTTTCAGTAAACATTAAACTGTTTTACTTAAATATTACGCATTTATTTATTATAGTGACAATCCTATAGTAAAATTAATCAACAATTAATATGTATTGCTTAGTAGCGTAATTAAAAATTTTCTCGCAGAACAACGATTATGGATAATGTGAATAGCGGCAATAATAATATTTTATATAATTGCTTTAAATATAAAATCACGGTCAAGTCTCAGAATATGACCATAACCAGTAATTAACACTATTTTCCGTTTTCCGTTTATTCATTTCTACATTAAAAATAGTATTTTTGAAGATGCAAAAAAAAAAATTCCCATCACTTCAGGTTATGTTTACCATAAACAATACTCCAGAACTTTTAAGTGACAACTATTGATATGATATTTAAAAAATACATATAATTATCTGTTCAAGAAATTTAGGTAAAATGAAATTTCAACAATAATTATCATATAATACATATAATCTGATATTATTTATCGGTAAGTATGGATTATTAAAGGTTTTAAAAGGATGTTATTTACAGCTAATGTGGTGTGTATAGACTTTTATAGGGTTTTAGTATTTATTTAATTAATTTACAATGTTTAATTGATAAGACAACTGCATTTAGAATTTGTCAATCTCTTATTATATACAAACTCACCATTGTGTTTGATTATAATACAGATATTTTAATTGAAAAAATGTACGTTATGATAATGCTCACGTTTTAAGTCAAAACATTTTAATTTAATTTGTATTTCATACTATTATTCTCTTTTATTTAATCGATATTCTCGTCTACATTATTCTTCATTTTTTGAAAACGTTTCTTTTCCGGTTCTGGTTCTTTGTCTACTTTTACTATCAATATTAAATATGAAATGTGCTTCATGTTGCACAATTTTATTTAAAAAATACATTGCCAATTTCACTCAGCTATTTAACATTATAAACTTTTACAAAATACGTATTTTTATCAAATTGCCCGATTATTTGACAATAACTGATAAAGAAAATAATGTAGCATCACTTTAATACAGGTACTCTTTGTACTAATAATAAAATCCATGATATATTATTTTAGCAGTTCAATTAATAAAGGGAAATTAACCTCATTAAATGGTTATTTTTAGTAATAAGCCAAACAAAAAAAAATAATTAAGCCAAGGTTAAAGAAATTTATTAACAAATACAAATTCAAATAAGTATTATACCGTTAAATCAAATTAACTGTTTATTAAATATTTGTGGAATACTGTCATTCCACCAAGAATAACTGACAGTACAACTCTACATTAAATTT
Organism: Himalopsyche phryganea; assembly: GCA_022494535.1. Classification (NCBI taxonomy): domain Eukaryota; kingdom Metazoa; phylum Arthropoda; class Insecta; order Trichoptera; family Rhyacophilidae; genus Himalopsyche; species Himalopsyche phryganea. The sequence goes on along the minus strand of JAGVSL010000125.1, from coordinate 2,038,720 downwards.
ATCAAAAAAAATGAATGAAAGTGACAAATATTCTTACAGCATATTAAAAGAATGAAAGATTATATCAATTTGTGATTATTATTGAATCAAGATACTTTATAATTCCATTATTTAATTGATAATTAAACTCTTCCTTCAAAAAATCTTCCGACATTTACATAACGGTAGCTAAGTATTTGTAAACCTTTTTAATCCTTTAAAGAGTATTGAAAATACATTACAATCAATAAGATGAATATCCACCACTGATTTTATGTATCTATTACACACAAAATACCACGACTTTCGTCCAAGAACAATGTTTAAAAAAAATCGATAAAAACAACAAAGATTTCTGCTAACTTACACATATAAATTCCCACTGATAAGGTTAATCTAATAGAACAACAACACGGAAATAATCATTTAGTGTTGCTCTGTATACCGCGTCATGAACACTAAAATCAGATTTATTATTTTAAACAGTTTTGAAAATAATTACGCTGACGGATTCTACTTGTATAACCTGAAACCGCTTCAATCATAGTAGAACATTCTTAACAATACCGAAATACATCTATTTCAAAATCGATTAGACACCAATTAGAGTACGGTTTAATTCACGTCAAGGTGTAACGAGTTAACACAATAAGAATGAATTATGTAGTATAGGAACTAGCCGATATCCTATTCAGCTTAGGTTTAAGCACATTGTACGGATCCGCGCAAAACACCATAATAAAAACATTTCTTAAGCGTGCTAGTGTTTGGGTCTAGCGGATGATTTTCACACTAAGAAAAATCCGAAGAAAATTCAGTTTCCTAGAATTATATACAGTTTTCCTAAAATATTCGTTTTTATTCACAGGCTAGTGAATAATGAAATATCCAACCATAATGAATTATGTCTGTATATTTTAAATTAATTAGCGTATAATGTAAAAGGTAGCTTTATAACAAAAGAAAATAAAAGATGTCCATGATAAGTATTCTTTACAATTGTTCCAATTTATCAGAGTATTAGTATATATTATATTAAAACTAAGATTTCCGTGTTTCTTCGGCAAATTCAAAGTTTGTTTGTAATTCAACCTGGTGGCGAATTTATCAACTAGTAAAATATACGGAAAGCTAGTTTACTGCCATCTAGCGGAGATTGTAAATATCATTACACATGCGGATAAAACAGTTTTGAGAAATAGTAATAACGAAATTACAAATTAATGCATTCTAATTATTCAGTTTGCAAAGGGCGCCATTTCATCTTTAATGTTCAGTTACGAAATAATTAAAATTGTAAATAATTATCTGGTTTTATTAAGTTGAATTTTTAAACTAAAAATATAGAGATCTGGAAAGCAGTGGCATCAGACAACCGTATTTTTAACTAATCTTTCGTATTAGAGGAAAATGGCGAAAACTAAAACATTTCACATAAAAGATACTTGATTTTAAATACTATATGACATTATATTAATTAATTATAAGATGCAATTACAAAAAGTAACTAATAATGTAATATTTACTCTACTTTTTTGATAAACCTTGTATGTTTAACATTTTTAAAAAGTGGTCGTTTGTTGAAACGATATACATTTGCTTATCGTTGTTAATTTTTCTAAACTAATAACACAATTATAATTGAAATTTTTATTTAATAGTCATACAACATAACTGTTGATTCTTTGTGAAAATGCATTATATTTATTAATTAATACCTACAAATTATTTATGATCATCTTCAGACAGGTCATTCTGAAAATAAGTTATAATACATTTTGGAACGTTCACTGTGTTCCGCGTATTATTATTTGGAGATCTTTAAGAAAAATGAATGAACAAGGCGAAAATGTCTGCCAAAAACTTTGGGAGGTCAAATCACTGCCAAAGAGGAAGCACTAAATTGCTTTAAAATAGGCGCTGATCGACTTTGTCTGATTGTGTCATTTAAAATGCAGTAAAAGTTTTAGAAACATGTGGCCAAAAATTAATTCTTATTAATTATTTTCGTAAAGTACCTTAAGATCAAAGAGGATATTGAATAGCGTAAGTATTTTTGTCGTACATTTGTTGGATTTGCCAGTATCTTCTTTAAGTTAATTTTCAATTTAAAATTAAAAACCTTACAAACATCGCGCACACGCACACGCATACTCTTTATTCATCTCCGCATCGTGCGCACCAAATACATTGTGTGAGTGAATGTTGACAAGTGGGAACTACCAACTGGCTATTTCTAGGTACATAAAACTTAATTGACTCTTATGATAAACATTATTCTTCGTTATTATAAGCATGATTCATATTTCCTAGAGGTAGTAGCGTAACTTTTATGTATGATACTAATCCTCACAATCTATAGATTCTATAGTATAGAAAAGATTTTTTAAGACTACTTGATGGAGCTTTGAGTCCTAACTGTGATTGGGCTTTACCCTAATATTGGGTTCGAGTCCCGTAAAATTTATATATGAAATCTTGAACATGGATGTTTGTGATATTTCTTCTCCTCGAGTTGATCTTGAGTAACTCAAGAGCAATTTTGAATTTAGTTAATCTCATATTCTCTTAAAATATCTCACGCCTTGGCTGTAATGCTTGCTATTTTTGATTAATTTATTTAAAAAAATGTGCATTAGTGTCAGACAACTTCTTAACTTGGTCTATAATTTTGTGATATGGTATATAATTATTTCAGTATATAGGTTTAAAGTTGTGTTGATTAATCAAATTTATTTATTACTTTTATTTCCAACAATACAAAATATATCATGCAAGAGAGCAGCACTGATTAATACGCAATATGTGTATTGATTTTACAAATATTTTAATAAAATAAAGGGGACTGTATGACGCGCCATTGTCACATACATTATTGCCAATGAGACAGATATTATTCACCTTTATTTCGAAAAAGTTAAATATGCGAGCCTTAGTATGCCGATTCTGATCAAATAAGTTCCAAGAACGTCCTTTGTAACTATGTTTTCCAATTAGAATCAAATAACCACGTTATTTCGCTTTTAAATAGTGTGGAAATTGCCACGTTAAAAATAGTGAAACTGAGATGGGTGCAGATATTATAAAGCAGGTTAGAAAGAAACGAGAGATGCAAAATACCTTCGCTCCCATATTATTCTATATTTAAAAATGCTCTCCGATTGGTCAGTGACCCAACGTTCACTTGTTTCATTTTGACAGTTTTTATGTTGTATATTAGTGCTTTATTGCACATTGCTAATTTGCAAATTCATTTAATATGCAAGTAGTAAGTGCGTTTCTAAAATAATGACGGCACAATGGTAGACGGAAATAGTAGGTCTGTACATTTTGCAGAAATTCATATAACTTGTTTTAGAAATCTGCAGTTTTCTTATTTGAAATCAGTCCGCGCAGCAGCTTTACTCTAGCAATAGTCTTCTTGAAGTTTGGAGTGTTTTATTCGATTTTGTTTTATTATGATAAGTAAAGTGCGTTATATTAAAGGTTTTAAACAGTTTAGTATTCCATCCAGTATCACACAATAGAATTTAATCGAATAAAATGATATTTAAAAGAACTCTTTTGTAAGTTTTAATAGTGGTCCGACTGAGGTACATTTTGTTATTGTGGTAAATCGAACAATTCTGACGGTAAGTTTAAAAATATACAGTTTTATGAGTATCAATATTTCTTTGATATCAAAATATTATTAAATGCCACTGAAAATTCTTAATATTATTGATAAAATAAAACGTTTACTTTAGCTACGAATTGACATATTGGTTTTCATTTTCAAACTGTACAGTGTTCCATTTTTGGATACATCGACATTTTATTTGCATTATATTATCGAGTGTAAATATGAGATGTCAGACAACATTTCAAATAATATATTCACAGTTTAAAGAAGGATTTCGCGTGTTACTAAGTCGACATATTATTATTGCGGACAAAGAAAGTTCGAGTCGAACTATCCAGTTATCTAAGTTTAGATGCGACGATTTCAAAATCGTCTGACAGTTAAAATCGGGTTGCAGGGTAATTTTAACTTTTCGTCTTACATAAATATCATTTGGTGTGCTCAGATTATAATATCATCTCTCGTCTTAATATATAGTAATTCAACAGCAGCTCTATCAAGACATTCATTTAAATGCGTATTGGATACATATTTTATATATTCAGGTTTATTGTTATACTGTAGTGTCATTGCAGTTGTTAAACTTGTTCAACAAAAATGGATTTGATCAGTAAGTTCTCCGTGACATATTTATTAATAACTTCAATGGTACATGTTGCTAAATAATTATGTTTTAAATACTTGATACGATTTTGTTTTAAAATGAAAGAAATAGGGTTTATTGAAAATAATGAACATTAGCGTAACTACTTAGTCTTGGAACATACATGAGACATATTAAGTATTAAGAAAGTAAACATTTGTGAAACCTGCGAAACGGACTCTCAGTTTCCTGGATATTTTTATTTCTAGGATAAGTGTTACAAACTAAGTATTTATCTCTTTTCCGCATGTACGCTGAAGTTAGGAAAATTATTAATATAACCCCTTATGAAGACTGATTGTGGTTGTTCAGTAATAAAAGTGTTCCTGTGTTTTCTCAAGTGTTCAAACCCCCGATTAAACGTTTTAAGCACACTGATTTAAAGTTTTCAAGTTTTTGTGACTTCTCATGTTTTTATATCTTTGCTCACATAACAGAATCCGTAAGCAGAGAGTAAAAACTTGATCAACTAATTTTAGCATAGTTACATATTTTTTACAATTACGAAGTGATTGTTTAGTACAAAAACACAAATTTCAGGTGTAATGTCTTTGCACCCTGAGGCAGCGGAGCCCTATAGAAGGATATGCTCCAGCAGCACCATCTCCGAGCAGACACAGAGCGACTGCGAACGAGGCAGAGGCTACTCCAGCGTCGAAGGTGACATCTCGAATTTGGATCCCGACCAGTAATATTTTAAATCATTAATACATAATATGTAAGCTGCACATTGAGCATAATTATCATATTCGTCTAGAAGTTTCAACACCGGTTTAACCGACATCGAGATCCCACTATTATAACTATTTTATTAATACCGAAATACCGGTTTTGAAAATTCAATTTTTTTCGTCTATATGTGCGCTAGCGATTGCAGCAAGAGATCATATATATTTTTTCAAATTTGCCTCGCATTACTCCCCCTCAAAATTACGTCATCGGTCGAATCAGAGATCTTTTTCTGCAACCGTACTTATTTGTACAAGTTGGCTGGCCCACCTCCACCCGTTATGTGTATGAAGCCGCTGTTTCACGACCGCCTTCGAAGTAATGAACTTACTTCTCATGTCATTGGCCCGATGCAGAAATGCACGGGACCGATCTTTTAACAACGCACTATTGTGCTTAAGGAAAGAAAATGCGACTTGCTTAGCCAATTCGTTTAAGCGATATTAAGTATCCTGTGTATCCGTATACTGAACCGTTGAATCTAAAGAGGAATTGAGAATCTCCCGACCAAGTTACAGAAAGTTGGCCTAGGTTGAGATAAAGTCAGCGTGGCCTATTGGGGCCGCATGATGACGGACCACAGTAAACAGCTCTTCTCGTTCGGCATTCATCTCGGAAAGATTTAAAGATTTTAATTCAAATTTCAGTCACATATTTATTTAAAGAAATCAAAATAAATTTATAGTTATTATGAAAATTAACCGTACTATTTATTGTATATTTTTTGTTAAGATCGGAATCAAATGTATTTAATAAATTATCAATGTTCGTCTATCTGACAATAACAAGGTAAGATAATATCGGATGTGACAATAGATTATGAAATAATTTTCCGAATCCATTTTCTTGGATAGTACAAAAAAAAATTGCACTCGATATGGAGCAGCTATGATACAATATTTAAACAAAAATACGTATTGCATTTATTGTAAAAACTCTTTGTAAAATCTGAGCAGGGATTTAGCATATTCAAAAACTCAAGTGTCAAAATTTAACTGAACACTTTCCGAAAATTATTAACTCTTTTCATATTCCCTCCTTATCTAAGATGGCATATCGTTTACTAGTTTTGAGTAATCTCATCTAATGTATTAAAAGTGCGTTTTGACACAACAAGATTTATCTTATTATGACGTAATCCTTTAAATAAACAACATAATCACTCATGTGTCCAAACGAATTTATTACATTACGTATTAATATTGATAATATTGATAAATGGATTTAACAAGTCAGTGCTTGATGTTATTATATAATAATAATAAATATATCTCTCGTGGCTTGTTTTTACTTAGGTCTTTGAAATATAAACTTGCCAATCGTGTTTCGCAGAAATTGGTCCAATAAACAATTGATATGTTTTAATTCCACGTTATTATTCTGCTTGTCTACTATAACTACTTTTACAGCTGTATTATACCGGTATAATTTTCAATGGATTCCAAAATCGCATCGGTATTTTTTATTGAATAATATAAAAATGAGATCTTATACACCGCTTCATAGATGTGTTACAAAAAAGATTTTCTAATCGATGTGCAATATTTCAAACGGACACACTTTTGTGATAGGTATGTATTTTTTTAATTATTCATTATTATTTAAATTCCTGATAAATTTTGAACAACACTTCTTTGAAGTAGCTAATTACAGTTATTTAACAGTGACTGACATTGGAATAATTATAAATACACGGACGACAAAAAAGTGAAATGAGTAAAACTATGAATTGGATTTTTTTGGTAAATTCAATGATTACTCTGTGGAAATTCTTTCATAGTTTCATAAATTAGAGTTGATGTGTTTCTTATTTCACTGTTATATTTTGATTTCACATCAGATATTTTGAAAATTAATTGTAATATAAAATATTTTTTAACAAATTTCATGCAACATGGCTAGCCTCGTATTTTTAACATTCTATATTATGTAATGTTTTTTCTTTTCTATATAAATAGATCTCAAAGTTGTACACCATATAAAAATACTGTTAGTAAAATCCAGCCTCCTAATGGAGGTATCTGAACAGAAATTTTTCTACGAGAACTGCTTGTTACTCAGTTACTCAACCACTCTTTTTTGAAGATTGTAGGGATAGAAGGATAGGGCTAGGACAGGACAAGTGGTTAGCTAATCGCTCTCACTATGCAGGGAACTTTAGACATCACAAACATTCATGCCTACGAACAGAATTTCAAAAATCTGACTGAAGACTGTCCGCACTGAGACTTGAACCCGATACATCCGCAATCGTAGCCAACGACGTTAGCCACTGCACCGCGGGGCTGGCAATTATATACCTCTACATAACTATTTAACCTATTGAGCGGTAAAGGATAATATTTAACAATCAAATGGCTACTATTATAATCGCCACCAATTGATTTGGAATAAATATCGAAAGTAAAATTGAATACTATATTTCTGAAAATTTACACAAAAAATAGATTCTGACGCTGTTTCAGTGTTTTATTGCAGAGCTGTAATTCATTCTAAATTAACTCCGATCAAATCGTACCATTTGTGTGATTGTTATCACTCGAGCGAGCTTTCAAAACAATACATGATCCTTCAACTCTCCTTATACGCTTTTATTTTACTACTGAAGTACGATTAAACGAAATATGCTTAATAGTATAATAAAATTAAAGCCATAATCAGACGTTTACTAATCTGTGACGAGATTAAAGTCTTACTCTAATTTACATTCCGTTATCTAAGTCAAATAAATAAAATAAATTGTCGTTACAATAGCATCCATTAGCAGTGCCGTTTAAATATTTGTCGGGTCGCGATAAAATGGCTGCAAAGGTAAACCTTCTAATATAGGTATTCTTCTAATATTGGAATGGACTTTCTCCCTGGTTTCAGATTGCGGCTGAATACAATTATCAAAGCCTTTGAGCCACTTAGTTTAAATGGAATTATGTATCATGTTGTATCCGTATACCAAGAATCCGCCGTGGTGGTAGAGTTTAATCTTTCTTCATTAATTGAATCTAAAGAGGAATCAAAAATATCTCGGTCCCCATAATATCAACGGTGTTTTGGCCAATTTATGTAATCCTCAAAAGTTACGAAAATTAGTTATTTGATCTCATTTTAAAGGCGACAGAACAGGCCTCAGCCAAATGATCTAAATTAGAAAAATAAATTGACCACTTTTTGGATGGGAAACATTATTATATATATATATATGTTTTAGGTTTAAAAATTTTGCTTTATGTAAGCCACTATTATATCGACAGTCCCTTCGTATAATCCCGTATTTGCAAAGACGAGAATTTACGGTAATACTCACCATATAATGTTTTCGATAAAAACAGTTTTTACTCTTTCCTTAACAATTTCAATTTTGAGGGTTTACATAAATACGTTCAACGTTGTCCTTGGTTGAGATCAAGTCAACTTTTTTTCAGTATATTTTTACTTTTCTTAAGCACAATAGTGCATGGTTAAAAGGTCGGTCCCGTGCAGCTCTGTATCGGGCTATAAACATGAGGAGTAGGTTCGTTTCTTTTCTTGATCGTTGTTGCGTTATGGAATACGGCTGCATACTCATAACGGGTGGAGGTAGGGTAACCAAGTTGGACTCCTCAATCCACACTTTACGATTGCATGTCAAGATATTTCTAGCACCAAAAATTGATGATACCAAAATCTATTGATAATACAAATTGTCATTTTCAGGCTTCCTGTAATATTTTTGTTATAATCATTGTAAATGTATTATTATTTTCTGAGATTTTTTTAGACCGATATTTTGTAGGCGATTCATCTTTAGCATACATAACGTAATAAATGCTTAGAAGATAATATATACAGAGACAAGGACAGGAAAACATGATGACAATAAACATTAAAGCGAATTACTATTTATTGCCATACGTCAGCGGCGAGTGTTTGCGACGTGTTCAGTCGATGATAGCTTAATATTTGACGTCACTGACAGTGCTGCGAAAAGTTTGCAAGTGTTTGTACATTATGTTTCATTAGTTTGTCACTTTGTCGATTTCGGAAAACAAATATCTATTTGCTCATGAATATAGACGTAAAATTTCATGCTTCGGTATTCATTATTATCACTTCATGTGCTATCAATCTATCCATAATTAAAATCCCCCTTCGATAGATGTATTTTATTTGATAATGACTTCGTATTGTTGTGTAATTTAAAACCCCTTTGACCTTTGAGCTATTCGATTGTTTGGCGTCTGCTGCGAAATCGATTCCGCGAACTCGGCTTGTAATTAAGAACTTTGTACGGGTTCTTGAGTAAACCTCTTAATGGTCGGGGTTAGATAGACAGCATAGCCTACCCCAACGCGATGGAGATAACATAAGCTAAACTTGATTACATCGGCTACACCCTCACTGTCGTATGAGCTCAAAATTATAAACCTCATTTAATATGACGCGTATCGTCATCATTTGGTAAAACTATCTAAATCGTAGCATAAGCCCATGATTAATTTTTGACACATCCAACACACCATCAAAGTATTTCTAAGAAAGTGATTCGATATGGAATTTACAATATATTGAATATAAAAACTTCCTTAAAAATACTTTTTTCTACGACATTGTCTCATACATAAAATCTCGGTAACCTACAATAAACCCTAATCTAGTCACGGCGTAAAGAAAATAAAAGCATATCTAAAAAGCCGGTGTCGACTCTTTTTGCTAGACAGGCTTGAAAGCTTTACTATTTCCATTTAAATAAAAGTGCAATAGTATAAAAAATACTCTGAAAATGCAATTATTAAAAAAAAAAATTTAAAACGATTAATGATTTTTGCGAAATGAGAAAAAAAACCTACTTATTGATCTTAAACTCAACAATTTATATCTCTTACCTAACGCACATATCAGGCATGTAAATCAGTGGTCAATGTCGTTGGATTCGGTTGCGGTATTCACGGGTGTAAATCCCAGTACAGACAGTTTCATAAATTGTTTTTTCTAAATTCTCTCTCATTCATACGTTTATGAGCGAAGCGTAAAGAGAACGATAATAGCCAAACGTTAGACTCATCCTCTCTATCTTAACTCTATCTGAAACAAACAGTTCTCGCAGAACAAGAAGATAAACTTCATTAGGAGTCCATTGAGACCGGATATGTTGACAAAAAAAAACACTCTAATAACTTCCATATAAAAGAATTATGGAATTTGCTTACATAGTTCTTTTTGATTGAGAGTTATCATTCTGTTTTTGAATGGGACTAATGGGGATAGACACCAGAGTACCCACGAGCTGTTTGTTGTGTAATATGTTTTAACTGAAAAAGTGCCTTCAGGCAATTTCGCCTAATAATTTGAGCGGGTTGTTTATCGCAGTGTTGGGCACTGTATTCATTTATAAGTAGTACAAAGATGCGTTGTCTTATCTCGATGTAAATACACTTCGACAGGATAGAGTGGGATTTGAACTGATATTATAAGTTACATGAGTTCATTAAAACTTTACGCGAAACGTGACATTTTTTTTATAAACGTCGCATTTGCTTGAAACGTCGTATTTTCGTCGTCAGCGTCCGTGGCGCAGTTGGTAGCGTCGCTGGCTACGGTTACGGTTGTCTCGGGTTCAATTCCCGGTGCGGACGGTTTTCATAGATTGATCTTTCAATCGATTCATGGATTTCTGTTCGTAGTCTGAGTCCTCCCTGAGAATTGACAAAAACATGGATATGGCTGCTTTTGAAAAGTAGCGACACAAATACAAATCAAAATTCTTTTTGACTTTAAATTATCATACTTTACCTTGCGTGAATTTGCTTGTTTTGCCCGTGGTAGATACATTCAAAGAATCATGGCTGAAGCTGTGACAATTCGTGACCGTCAATTATCTTTTAAAGGATCATGTGGATTAAATGATTTAAATAATTATATCATCAAAGGTTATTTCCGATATAAGCATTTATATAGCATAATTCATTATCTGACAAAAGAACGATACCATGAGCTTAAGATTTCAAAAATTTATCACTATTATGATTTAATTAATTTGAATGACTTAAATACGAAATAAATATAAATATAAATTAATTGTTTATTTATGTATTGGCTACTGTTACTATTATATAGATTTATGAAGTTGTATTAATTGAATAACAAGCAATTCTCGTAGAAAAAACTTCTGTAGAGATACTGGCTTTAGAAGTACATATGATCCACATTACTAGTGGACATGGTAATAAAGTAAAACACTTCTACAAAAAAATTGTATATCCAATCCAAAATTTAATAAATATGTGTCTCTCCGTTATAGTTTTGCACTCTAGCCTGGTGGTATAGTTTTGTTTTGTACATCGAACGATATCAAAATTGACATCGAATCAACACATGCAACTCATATGAACTCGACTTGCCGTCTTAAAATTGGAGATCATTTGATACATTTTTTTAGTTCATTACGAATTTACTGAAAAATCATTCACAAGCCGTGAAAATCTTTCAACTCGACGACAGCGTCTGACTTTTCTCAGATTTTTTGCACAATCTGTCATGGCATCAAAATTGAAATGCGGCCATTCGAACAGAATGGATAGATGAATGTAATATAATAACTCACCGCTGTAAACTTTCTCCCACGCGAGATACATGCATGTAGTTCATCATTCCAGAAAAGTCTGACAGACCGACGGAACAAAGAAAGACTGGATCTGTACGTGAACACAATAAAATCACTATTTTGCTTATATCGCTTGTATATTATACTACTTTTTTTAATTTACGTTTGGCACGACCCTCCAACACCCTAATATTCAACAGGTACTATCTTGACAATTATTTAGCTGGCAATGTCTAATGAAAGCGTAAAAAAATAAAAAAAAGAAATCGTGGCTTTAAGCTTTTTCTATTCATTAATATTCGATATTGTTTTCAAAATAATAGGTATATGCTTTTTTAGTTGAGATAAATTAATTTATCGAAAAAATATAAGGCCAAACTTTTAAGACATCACCGCTCTATCAACTGAGTTCCTCTGTCACTTCTGGCAAGCATGAATATTTTTTTTACCATATCCGCAACCAATGTAAAACATATGGCCTTCTAATGGAGATATCTAAACAGAAGTTTTCTACGAAAACTGCTTTTTACTCAGTTGCTCGGCCTGTATTTTTTGAAGAGAGTAAGGATGTAAGGATAGGGCTATGACAGGACTAGTGGTTAGCCAATCACTCTCGCTACACCTTGTTATAGAATCGGATGGATGGAAGGGAATTTTAGACAACACAAACGTCCATGTCTACTGACAGAAATCCATAAATCGATTGAAAATTAATGTTTGGAGCTGTCCGTTCCGGGACATGAATATGAGACATCCGTAACCGTAGCCAAAAGCGTTGACTGTTGCACCATGGACCCGACGTAAATATTTTTCAGTTCACAGATAATTTTGGATGAATCTGGCGGTAACTTTGTGGAAATACGTTTTTAACATAAAATTAAAATTGATTACTTTGTTATTCCACTTTTTTGTTATTAATTGTAAAGTAGTTAGTCTGAAGATGTTTCTAAAAGAAGCGAAACAAGTGTCACAGTTAGTAACACAAAAATATCAAAATTATCAATTAAGACATCGACTGACGGTGCCTGATGGAATTTCAATATCAAATTTGAACTGTTGAGATTTTGTACATTTCCATGTATTTTGTCACTAACGACCCGGGTTTCGCCTTTCGGCATCTTCATGCATTTGAGCACACGAATGGACTCGAACTGACAGACAGTAAACAGTGTCTAACGTTTGCATATTATTTATAAGATACTATATTATAAGTCTAGGATCCCCACCGATACCCGAGTTAATCCGAAAACAATCCCGAGAATAACCTTAATCCTTGTTGGGAAAACAAACACATTAACAAAGTAAAAGACAATATCAATTGCCGGTGGCCAACTGTCAATGTATCTTTTTTTAATCTAAAAACAACTAAATTTTCTGATACTCTTATACCTAATGTACGTGTGGTTATAAATTAACAATCAAAATAAAGATATTTCCATATTAATAAATTCCTTTACTTTGTTAATGCGTTTGTTTTCCCAACAAGGATTAAGGTTATTCTCGGGCATTTTTCGTATTAACTCAGGTATCGGTGGGGGTCCTTGACTAATAATATTGTATCTTATAAATAATATGTATACCTTAGACACTGTTCACTGTCTGTCAGTTCGAGTCCATTCGTGTGTTCGAATACCTGAAGATGCCGAAAGGCGAAACCCGGGTCGTTAGTGACAAAATACATGGACAAGTACAAAATTTCATCAATTCAATTTATTAATTTCAATTTTAAATTTTACAATTCTACTGTGAAAAGTGTTGGAATAAAATTAGGTACGCTATGCTGCACAACCAAAAAAGTACATTAAGCAATTCATTTTATACGGTCTTAAAATTATCAAATGAATACAATACATAAATCGATTACAGCTCCATAAGTCTTCATATATACTAGACTCATGGACTATTTCGTGAAACAAGAAATTTATTCTATCTGTTTTTCTATTTTAATATTAATGGACGGACACTATGAATGGCAGACGACGTGCTAGATTTTAAATTGGATCATTTCAAAAGATGCGCATCTGTCCCATACGATGTCGGAAAATTTCAGAAAATGAATTCACTTTTACTAATCTAGTTTTGTATGCAGGTACAGACTGAATGACGTCAATGACGAGATACATTCGCCTTCAAATAATGATTCCATCATTTTCTCAAAGTCATACATATTTTTAAACAGCTCCGAATCATTTATTACTCTCATCTGTCGCTTTTCCATGATTGTGATGTAAGATTAATCGCCTTAACACCCATATTTAGTCGCACTCCAGGTTATCTGCGCTGTGCAAAGTTATCTCTTCTGTTTTTGTTCCCGTGATCGCAAAGTAATCTTTAGTGCAAATCGGATAAGAGTGGCAAAATATTTAATAAGCCCATTTAATTTTTGTTTATGCCATCGGTAAAAAAATATGTATGGTTTTTTATTATGATTATTTTAGTTATAATTATACATCTATTTAAAGTGTTGTATTAGGTAATAATATAGGGTATTCGTTTCGCCTCAGCAAATTTGAGTTGTCAGTTTTCTTTGATGTAATTATTTGCTTGTGTGGTCTATAAATAAATAAATATAACATGACAATAAGGGTAGGGAGCTAGAAAGTTCAAGGTTCAACTTTATATTTATTATTTACGCTATTACATTAATTTTATAGCGCAATAATAAACAACCACATATTTTCATTTATTTTTTATTTTTATTGATTATGCTAATATTATTCAGCTGTCAGCTCCGAAGTGCAGCGGTCAACGTCGTTGACTTCGGTTACGGATGTCTCGGGTTTAAATCCCAGTACATACAGTTTCATTGATTATTAGTCGATTTATGAATTTCTGTTCTTAGGCATGGATGTTTGTGATGTCTAGAATTCCCTCCCACAAATACGATCCTAAAAACGATGCGAAACGAGAGCAATTAGCTAACCACTTTTCCTGTCTCAACCTTACCGTTCTATTTCTACTTTATTCGAATAAGAGTGGTTGACCAACTGAGTAACAAGTGGTTCTCGTAGAAAACGTCTATTGAGATACCTCCATTCGGAGTTCATATGCTCAATATCGGGAGCGGAAAAAAATTAAAAAATGTTGATTATGCACGAAAATACTTTTCACCATTGCTTAACAAATTGATAACGTAGATTAGGTATATCAAAATATGAAATATAATTATCATTGCATAGTCTAATGTACTATAGTTACTAATAAACTAAATATAATATTACGCCGATTTCGTACAGGGCAGTTTCGTGCCGAAAAAAACGAGCATGGTCCGATAAATCATTGAACCTAGTTCAACATCTTCCAAAAGTCGGCGATTTTTGCGGGAGCGGCGGGTCAAAATATCGCACGCAATAAACATATTTTTGGCATATCATTTCACGGTCACTTGTGTGCGGTGTATTTTCGTATTCTCGGTGCGAGCGTCGGGAATATTGGGATTGACGAGAACAAATCGGAAAATTTCCAAATCCTGCCGGAACTAATTTGTTTATTGATTGTATTAAATGATAGAGTGGAGTAAAAATCGTTGCTCGTCCGTCGACACAATAAAAAGTCGTGACGAAATTCGGAATTTCAAGTTGCGTAATATTCTGGAATTTCGGATTAGTAATAGCGTAACTTGCCAATATTTCTAACGCATTCTGTTGAATGAATCATTTTCTTTATAATGAGTCTTTGGTTTGAAACGAACTTTTTCCCCTTTGTCAAATACGCTCATCTTCGTATTTAATAAATTTTGAGCCATTTTTAAATAAATTTCATATTTAAATCGATTTTTTATACGTATAAAATAATAAAAAAATCGATTGTCTGTACCTATAGTGAAAGAAGTATCATAAGTGAGCTGGATAAAAATCGTCGTTGTTCTGGAAGAAAATACTAACTGAAAAATATTGATTTTGAGTAATTAGACTTTGAAGTTTGACAAATGTTTTAAATGCTACACCTTTTTCATTTTGTTTGTTTGAATAAAAATAAGAGTTTGAAATAAAAAAAAATTGGTATAACTAGCTCAATATGTCATTTTTCGATTTGTTGTTTTCTTTCAGAATAGAAACGAAATGACAGTCACCATTTTCGCATTTACTGACGTAATCCTGTGCTTATTGAATTACAATTTACTGTTAATATAAAATCAAAATTTTTAAACTTACGTATTTTGATGACAATAAAATTTAATTTGGTTCGTTAAATATTTTACAAAATGCAACAATCTACCTTCACCTATACTATTTACAATATAGTCGGTACTTAGGGTATTTATTGGTCAACATTAAGCAGTTAGTATTTTTTCAATTTACAATCAGTGGCGTGAATATAATTTGTATCGGCCACAAAAGATTTTTAAATTAATTTATTCTTTCAAATCCTCAAACTTTTAGGGACTAGTGGTTGTTACTCTTATTTTCGTCTAACTAGTAATAACTACATGGTCTTTACAATATATACTTACGAAATATTTACCAAAGTGATTCATTTATATTTTAAAATATAAAATTTGTGCACCACTGTTTGACAAGTGAATTAATTTATATTAGTCATATACCTACCATATAAATATTTATTTAGAATAATGTAAATTAGTACACTGTTCATAAATATTTTCATTTTTCAGCCCTATACGGGTCTAGTTAAGGACCATTTTTTTTTTAAATAAAACACAGTTCATTTGTACTACTTCCACATGTTTATAATGATCGGGACCGGTTTTGCTCATCACGAGCATTATTAACTATTAAAAATACAAACATAACAGGGCCATTATTAAATTTATTCCCCTTGGATTTTTCCCACATCCAGGTGCCAGTAATTGATTTTTTTATAGTGTAATAGTGCTTATACCTTACCCCCTTCCACACGTTCAGTAGAATAAAACCCACCCCAACCCTTTTAAGAATTAGAATCATCGTTTACCTTAGAAATAAATAACCTTGCGATACGGTTAGTCAGAAGATGCTTCTAGATAAGCCAAGTGAAATAACTAAGTTATCAATTTTTAATTTAATTTTATATTAAAAATGAACTTCCACAAAGTTACCACCGAATCCATAGAAAACATAACAGGGCTATAAATATAAAATTGAGTGTTAATAAAACAGTGGGTTCATGAACTAAGACAAGAAATTACAGATCATCAAACAAATTATACATAAATCAAATAGTCTACAATGAAAATGTTAAGGACCTCATACAAATCAATAAATACTAATCTGAAAACTTAAATATAGCCACATTAAAAGTCCATTAACTGAGCAAAAAAATTTAATGACATTACTGATGCATTAAGCAAATAGCAGATTAAGAAAAACCATTTAAAAATCATGAAATATTAAATATGTAATTAATATTAAAACTAAACAGCCATGGTAAGCGGAGAACGCAGAGCCACCAGGAGCATCCAACAATTTTTTATATTTGAAAAACAAACAGACCAGAATCAATTCTTAAGTATAAAAAATAACGTTATAGGCATAATGTAAATTAATGAATCGGAGAAGATGCAAAGACGGTTTGCTCATTCAATAAATTTTAATTGTGCAAATATTTATATTTACTAACATCTTACTTAAGTTTTGGGTATTTATAACATTATAAAGTTTTTTGTCTATTTTTCTAGAAATAATCTCTGAAACTCTACCTAAGAAACTTAATTTGATCCACCGTTTTTTTAATTATGGGCTCATCAACAATCAAGCCAGAGCTTACATTTAATAATGCATTTTTTTTTAGTTTTCTTAAAAATAATCCGATCAATTAAATTCGCATCATATCCGTTGTTACATGCCATTTGCTCAGTTGTGTTTAATTCTAAATCAAAACTAGCTTTAGACATCGGAAGCGTTGGTGAATAAAGGAGTGGAAAGTTGAGAGTTTATGTGTAATATGGTGTCTCGAGGAATTATTCATAATGTTGTCACAAACGTCACTTTTCTATATGTGCTGAAAATATGACGTTTATTAATTATTTCCATAGTTAAGTCCAAAAAGTTGTTTTCTTATTACCTAGCTCCATTGTAAATTGAATTGCCTGATGGACACTATTAATTTTATTTAAAAAACTACTAAGTTGTATTTAAGTTCCTCCCCAAAGTAACCCAATTTATTGGTTCAGATAAGTGTATATTTTTTCCATAAAATCGTAAAAATTTTGTATTTTCATTTTATTTTTAACAATAAAATAGTCGGAACGCCAAATAAGTTATTGAATCGAGAAAATCTTTGTGCAAGTAAATATAATATTATTGTATTTAAGCGTTGGTGAACTTATGACACAAAGTGATAATTTTCTAGAATGTTAATCACTATTAAAAACCGTGGAACTATTACGTGACAATTTGCAGACTTTAGCGTTGTAGACGGCACACGGGGTTAGCTATTGTTATATTATTCTTGTTCTCTTAATTTAGTAAATCTAAACTAATTATCTTGCCTCCTGACATATTTCTCAAATTTCAGTTGCGATGCCAAAAAAATGTTTCGTTTCGTCATCACGAGCTTGGCCCAGAAGCTATCAATCAATTCGCGATACATATGGGTTAGGTTTTGTATTTCTTAAAAATAAATTCCTCCGCCTTCTCATTATTTCTTAGTATAAAAAATAGTTATGAAATATACAACATACATATAACGTAAATTTACAATTACTTTGCAACGAGCGAAGTCAATTGTAGAATATTATGATTTTTTGAATATCTTCTACTATATTTAGAATACTGACTTTCTTTACTCCCCATGTCTACGACCTATATGAAAAGCATATTATAATGTACGCGATGTTACTATGGCTAAGACTGATAAACAATGAATACAATTAAATGGTCAAATGGGTAACTAATGAATGTCCAGTTTTTATAAATGGTACAAATTCATGTCAATGAATGGCAGCATAATTTACAAAAAAATGTAATTCGTGAAAATTTATGAAAAAATGAAAAAAAAAATGATTTTCCAGATTCATATAGAAAAAAAAATTTAAATATCTGAAACTGCCATTAGGGAAACACGTATCGTTAAATAACAAATAATGTATTATTATACAATGCTTCAAGGCACTTCAACATTAATCGTCAATACAGTTTACCTTGTTTTGAGATAATCGTCTTTTAAGAAAATCATAAAATTTTAGTCTTTCTATTTACATATCCTAACCATTGTTAACAAACCACTTTATGAGATTCGTTAATCATTTACGAATTCGATTTAATTATTAGTAAATCTTTATTACACTTTTTTCCAGTAATAACTGTGAGCTAAATAATATTGATTTCTTCAAAGTATGTAAAAAATACTTGGAATATGGCTGAGTTTGTTTTTCCAGACGATAGACCGTCCTAAAATCTATCGTACTGAATTTATAACTCAAAACAGCTGATTTTTTACTTATTCCCTTCTGCCACTATGCCAACATAATTGTTAGCTTAGAAGAATATTGCATTTCAAATTATCATCGTATTTTTAATTGTTATGGGATTAAACGTTTTAAAATTAAATCACGGAAAAACTTTGCGACCCCTGATAAACCTGAAGACATATAGTTGCCGGGTGCAACAAATTTCATTACGTCTCTACTCAATTTTATTGATAAAAAAAAAACATATTTATTTGTGAGCAAGATTTCATCCGTCTGCAGACATCTTAATATTATTAATAGAAAGAAATTTTCTCTTAAAATTTTCATCGCTTAACTATTGATAAACGTACAATAGTTTTTTTTATGAAAAAAACAATAAAAATTCAATTGCAAATAAAAATATTTTCGCAGTTGGCATGGAATCAAATACAATTTGAAGATCATGTGCAATATATTCTACTATAACGTTAAGATTCTTGTGTTACGTATAATCTGTCGAACCCTGGTCAATGACTGTTTTTGGGTTTTCATCGCGCAAAACTAAACCATGTTTATATTCGAGAATATTTATTATAATATATAAAAATAAAAACTTTTAGTACCGGCAGTCATTTTCGTCATACCGCTTAATGGAAAATTGCCAACCGCAGTCGTCTAGTAGCTAGTGCTGTCCTGCGATTCGAAGTTCGCATCCCTGAGGGAAAATTTTCTTAAATGAATTTCATCCAAGGCCGTCTCTAACAATTTTAGCAATCCCTACTCAGACGAATCTTGAAAACGTGACGTGTACTGATTGGCTAACTATCAATTCTTCTAATTGATTACTCTTTTTGTTTTCGTTAAACTCTCTTTGAGATTATCTCAAGTGATTTGATAAACGGGCCGCTCAACCTCTCTCTTTAGAATATACGTGTGAGGCTAGGAAAGGACTAGTATTTAGCTAATCATTAGGGCTCGGATATAAACGTCACCCACAAAGTTAAGCATCTTCAGACTAACCTTTAGTTTAGTCTAGGTTAGTCCGAAGATGCTTCTCAAAGAGGCGAAACGCGTCACGTTAGTGATAAACCAAGTGGAATAACTAAGTTATCAAATTTAATTTTATATTAAAAATGAACTTACATAAAGTTACCGCCGAATCCATAGAAAATATGTCGCTCACAAAATACATATATCGAAAAGTGTCTGTTGGGAGAATCAAACCCGTGGCCACCATAAAAGGGCGTTGCTACCATCAGTGTTGACTACTCGGCTACAGGATCCCTATTTGTACTTGAATACTACTAAATATTCACAGTTCAACCTATTTTTTGTGTAATGTGGTGCTAAATATTATAAAGAATTTTTAAGAGCGTTTTGCCTGAATCGGGAACGAAATTTGCTGTGCAAAGTCAATGAATGAGAAATGAAAATGCTCCGATATAAAATACAGAAATTGAAAATTTCAGTAATGTATGATATTTTGAAACAGCCACGAATTAAACTTAAAACCAATAAAAACACTTCTCAATCTTGTGTATGAAATTATTTTCAATGGATTCGACGGTAACTTTGTAGAAATTCATTTTAAATATAAAAATTGACAACTTTGTTTATTCCATTGGCTGTGTTACTAAACGTTACACATATAAGTCTGAAGATGCTCTTTAAAGAAGCGAAACACGTTTCATAGTTAGCAATACACCCATCAGAGTAACAAAGTTCAACTTTAATTTTATATTTGTCTATTAAGAGTAATGGCGAAGAAGTGTTATTCAGAGGGCTTGAAATAATCACACTGTTGAGGTTGAGAAATCTATCTGATTATCTTTGATTATTATCTCCGCTTAAGTTTCGCAAAAGTTCTGACAAAATGAGTATCATTAAATTTAAATTTATGATATAATTCATTCGTCCTGCATAAGATAATAACTTCATGAACGCTAACGATTAACAGATCTTTATTTTACATAAGTTAATACATTGCTAATGCGAACTTCACGCATGGCATACGCGTATAAAAGCACCACTAACAGTGCAGGGTCTTCAGAGGTGTGGATTACCAATGGCAAGGTCGCGCTTATCGTCAACTACACGGTGTTTATGAGTTTCTTTCATACTAAGCTGCCTTAGACAAAAACATGTGTAAAATTTTAAATAAAATAATGTCTTCTATTGTTTTTATACCACTTGACTATTAATAATTATGATGCTCTTTTAATACTTAATTAATTGTTTTTGTTAAACGAGAAGAAATTACACCGTTTCCAACACAATATTATAAATTTGTTATATAAATATATGTTACGCGAAGTATTAAAGTGTGACATGTCCATCTTCATAGTTAAGAGGTGATCGTAAAAATCTGAACTAAATATGTAATGTTTCATACTAACCATGTTTTTAAAATTAAAAAATGCTTCAAATTCACAAGGAAAAGTTATGTTATGATTTCATAGGCTTAACAAAAAATTTATACTCGACGCTACCTTGCTACGGTTTGTCTTAAAATGGACATGTCACACCTTAATACTTGATATAATACATATAGCATCATATGTACATCTCTGAAACTAACAAAATGTGTTTCTACGAATGCATTCGCTTATTAAATTCATTATTAATTGTATTTTCACACTGCTAAAATGTTCTTTGCAGTGTTAATATGACGTATTTCCCAATACTGTATCAAATTAAATTTATCTAAGTGCCTTATAGTGCATTGCTTTTATTATCACAAATTAGTTTCATTATTTTTTACTTTGATGTGTTAACGTTAAATGGTGTCAACACGATGTTTCAAGCAATTCAAATTCTACAAAACGTTTTGAAATCATCAATGACGTTGCATTTGGCAAACAATAATATTTTTTTTCCAAAGATTGTCTACGATATTTCTCAAATATTTTATTTTCAATATGTGGATCATGTGAAGTTCTAATTCTAAGATTGCAACGGATTTTTTAAAGAGAAATGATTATTAGTAATTCGCCCAAACTCTCTTCTTAGAGAGAATGGATAGAATGATGGGTTAAGAAAATGAGACGAAGGCAGTTAATTGGTGACTATATTCTGGGTTGATATGAGGTGGGTTAGTAGAAATGAAAACATGGTCAGCCTCTGTATTGTAGTGATTAGATGGGTCTGGGTTCAAGTCCCTGCAAGTTCAGTTTTTTTATTTCTTTACTCCTTGGGTGACATTGAAAATTCTTATCCAGTTTACCTAATGTGATATGAAAATTTCAAAAAATATATCGCCCTGGCTATTATCAGCTGTAATTCTATTTTTTTTCTTTTATATTGATTATTAAATTATTATAAAAAAATAAATGACATGATTGAAAAATTAAATTATATGCTTAATTAAACAAATATCAGTTAAAATTGACTTACAAACGGCACTGAGAGATAACATTTGCGATGCCGTCTTGTAAGGGCGGCCGTCTTCACGCTCACCCTATAGTTTTTCAGGACTATGCACATTTTCACTGAGACAAAGTTATTCCAGTCAGTATCTAAATTAACGTCGCCGCGGCCGGTCGAATTGATTTAATCCGTAGCAGCTGACATACATAGATTAATGTGATAATTAATTCTTGTAATAAAACATTGTGCTTTTGTTATCTGTGACGCGAAATTAATTTTCGGTTAAAAATTCATGTTTCATAATAAATTGTGACATATCGTGAGTTAGTGAGTATTTTAGTATCGGCAGAGGAAATAAAATTAGTTTTGTGTGTGGGCAACGAAAATTCGAGTGGGTGAACTGTGATACCGTCTATTTTCATTTAAAAAAATGACACTCATTAAATACTTTGGAACTTTTTGAGAAGCTGTGATGAAACATCGATTTCAATTTTAATTTAATTGTCATCGGCTGTTTTGCGTTCGAAATAGTTTTTAATGGAAAGAGTTAAAGAATGACTTAACTATGTAGCTTACGCTGCGAGTATAGCAAAAGCTGTTGCGAGTTAAATTTATTTTATTTCAAACTTCGCATTTATTTTATGACGCAAAATTCAACTACGTTTAAGTGCTTTGAGAAAAACATGAAGCTTTCGAGTTAAAAATATTATATTGTAGTTATTTTTAATTCACTTTATATTACAGATACATATATTTATGAACTTTAATAGATTCTTCTTCTTACACCCTTTACACCCCTTTATTTCGTTAACTTCAACCATTAATTACAGTTAAAATCATTTTTTCAAAGCGATGTATCAATTATAATCCAAGGCAAACACTCTATGATATTCACATTAATTTTAATTCACCCTCTTCTATCCTTCAAATGGAGCGGCAATAGAGTGATTAACTAAGTATTAGCTCTTTTATGTAACAATCATTCTAAAGAATAGTATTTTTACATCATTCTATCATAACCCTTTCCGAAAGAGAGAGATTGAATGACTGACTTACGCAGTCCTCGTAAAAACCTTACTGTTGAAATCGCCATGTAGTGAGTGGATATTTAAGACGAAAAATCTACGTTGTTTTCAAAAATGTAAACATTAAAAAGCGCATATTATGAAAAGTGTCAATTTTTAATTGTTAGCGATTAATTAAATCCTTATTCCTGAAATTTATAGTACAGTCCAAACCGGATTCACATAGTGATGTAATGGTTTCAATTGATATCCTAAAATGCTTCACTATTAAAAAAACTTGAAGGTCAACTTCCTAACTAAAATTTTAACCATTTATCTACTTTAACATTCAAAAAATAACGTTTATACATAGTTAGTAAACGTATTCGTTTGCGAAATAAGTCATTCAATTTTTTTTTGTTGATAAAAATACATATTTATGGTATTCGAATCATCATAGGAAAAACAAAGAGACGCGTTTAACATAGTTTAATATTCAACGCAAATACATTTACAATTCTGATTCACGAAATTAAAAAAAAACAGTCCACCTTTTTGTTGGGAGTATGCTTGAAATTAATTCAAAATAAGAATTTCTCGAACAGTTTTACCGCCATTTTCGTAATATTGAACTGACAGATATGGATGGTACCTTGAAAAAATTGTAAGCGGCTTGGTAAGATCTTACCATTGGTTCGATAAATATCAATTCTCTATTCTATTATTATGTATCTCTCACGAAACTGATTGTCAGAAGCTGATAAAAAATAGTGCGTCTGAATAATCCTTTTTAATAATAAAAAACATAAAGAAACAATAAAAAACCGGACAAAAGAAACGGTCTAATACGCAAGCTCTTATCAGTGTAAGTATATGTTATATCAAGATGCTTGTATTCATTTTTACTAAGCATCCTTTTGTGTTTTTTCTTTATTGTATCATAAAAACTTTCGGTGTAAATTCGTCAACCTTCCTTGAAAAGCGAAAAATTTAAGTCAGAATATCAAAGATGAACACATTACAGACATTGATTTGACTTTATGAATACAATTCCATTGAAAAATGCATTATTTATTTATATTTACAATGCCTTCGGCGTTTACTCAATAGACAGTTATTTTTAATAGTGTCATACCTAGCTACGCAACTAGTGAAATAAATTAAAACTAATTATAAAAACACAACGAAGACTAAAAAATTTTACAGAGTTCAAATAAAAGTTAAAATCGATTATGTTTTGGCCAATTGATGTAACCCTTAAAAAATACGAATTATTGAATCTCATTTTAAAGACGACAGAGGAAGTCTCGATCAAATGATGTAAATTAGAAAAATAAATTGACCACTTTTTGGAAAGGATCATTTTACATTGGTTTTAGGATTAGAAATTCTGACCCGGCCACTTGATGTAAGCCACTATTATATCGACACTTCCAACGTATAATACCGTATCTGCATTCATGAGAATTTACAGGAGTGCATTTCAAAGATTCATAGCGCAACTCACCGTATAATGTTTTCAATAAAAACCGTTTTTACTCTCTCCTAAATAATTTCAATTTTGAGAGTTACATCAATTGGTCAAAACCCCGTCGATTATTATGTATATACTTTTTTCTGTCTTCATTTTCGACTTAGGAGATCATCACGATTACTGGATGTTGACTGCAATTTTACAAGACCATTGATTATAAGACGCATTTCAAATTCAAGGAAACCAAAATAGGATAGAAACACATGTCTTAAAAACGAGGAAATACGGTTTCTACAGCATGTATGAAAGTTTCCATTCGTGAATTCCGCCCTGAAAGTCCAACAGCATCAACAACTCGGTTAAGAGACTAGAACTAATAAGTACGTGTTTATAAAGAAATGCGTTTTAGCGATTACGCATTTGCTACCGATCACTGATCAGGGGTCAGCAAGGTGAAAGTCCACCAAAGACAAACTGAAAGTTAATCGCGTGTAATCTAGTCGTGTAAACAGTCTTCACCGCGAAAATATTAACAAAGATTTAATAATATTAAGGAAAGCAGATAGCAGAACAAAGTCAATATTTTACATTGCCGAAAAGCGTAACAACTCGTATTTTACGATAAGAGAAACGGTTATCTTAAACCAAAAACGGTCCAATCACAGCAGTGTAAATTAAACTATCCCACAAAATCGTGACCTAGTATATTATAGGTATCATAGATGCCAACCGTACTGGCCCAGTGGTAACGCTACGTGATATATTTTCTTTACGACTTCGCTTGACTGGCGAGAGTAATTTATAAATTGAAGTCCAAATCATCCAATTATAACTTGGATAGTAAACAAGATAATTCAGTAAACTTTCGTATTGTTTTCTAAACATACAAAATTGTGGTGAGCCTTGTCTGAAGAGAGGTCTATATTCAGAATTCTGTTTTGGTGACATTAATATTAGCGATCATAGTTTTCTGGGGGCGTATTGACTATTATATTGTATGACGTTTTATGCGTGTAGTTTTTTCTCGATAAGAATGTTTGTTTACCAATAATATTATTTACAATTTTATCAATATATTGACTGTTTCTAATTTTTCTTTAAAAATAAATTTACATGAAAACAGTTGTTTTCAAGTGTTAAATATAATAACATTCTTTATAGCTCAACAATAAATAACGCGACGATAAAGATCACCTATCTTTTTAACTGAAAGGTAACGTTGTCGAGAAAAAAAAAGTTTTGTTAATACCACGAATCTTATCCATCTCAGAAGATAATTATGTCAATCCAATAGATCTTTTCAACAATAAGGATTGGTTGAAAATAAATTATAATATTTAACCTCGCATTTTAGGATAATGAAAAAGAGACTAATTAGCCAAATTTTTAACATTAGAGAGGGTACGGAATAAATGGTTTAAATTTCACATACACCGATGCGCAAAAATATTTGTC
The DNA here is from genome assembly GCA_022494535.1 of Himalopsyche phryganea. Lineage (NCBI taxonomy): Eukaryota > Metazoa > Arthropoda > Insecta > Trichoptera > Rhyacophilidae > Himalopsyche > Himalopsyche phryganea. Next base: position 2,012,541 of record JAGVSL010000125.1, on the reverse strand, counting down.
AACTAAGAAGTATTACTCAATACGCTCGATGTGAACAATGCGCAGAAAAAGAAAGAGTGTGTATGTATGTGGGTACATATGCAGATAGATAGATAAATGCAGACAAATTAATATATTCGCAAATATATTATAGACTAGACCGCTCTGTAGACGTTTTATAATTCTGACATATCACATGTAGGTATGTAATTTTCTCATGAGAAATGGATTTCTCATCCGCAAGGCATATAAAATAAAATGTTGTGCAACGCACATACAGTTCCGACGTACTAGCCACTTTAGACATTCAGTATTTCAATACCGTCATCTATGATGGGCACGGTTACTCTAGTATACAAATAATATTGTAATTGACAAATTAACATGGTTTATGAAAATGTTCACAGCGGAAATCTATAGTTATGAATATTAATATTAGCATATTTTGCAACTGGTTGATTGAATTTACATTTACTAGGTAGAATACCACTATGTTTAGGTAAAAAATAGTCAAGTAAATAATTTCACAAAGACATTTTTTTAATAGTAGTTAATCCAGCATCACGCCATCATCACGAACATGAAAAATGGTGGTTTGAAATTCTAACGGTGACGTGATGCCGGACTAATTGTTAACTATATAAGCAAATTGGTTTCCCCACCTTCGCCTTATATGTGTATGCAGCCGCTGTTTCACGGCCGCCTTTTATAACGTAATAACAATCAAGTAATGAAACGAATTTACTTGGCCGGATACAGAGCTGCACGGGACCGCTCTTTTAACCATGTACTGATTAACTTAATAGGGTGAAATGTCAAATTATTTAGTTCTACAAAATTTATTAGGTAGTTGATAACTATCTCGGCTTGACGCCAGCGTCAGAACTATGCTTAAAATTATTTTAGCTTAGCTATATTCTATACTGTTGATAAATAGACAATATTAAACATCGTAATATATATATAAAATTAAATTATTGAAGGTACTAATTGTGTTTTTGGAAAATGAGGTTATGTGGTGTTATTTGTTAGTGATTAAAATAAATGCGTTGAAATTTTATTAATTATGCTTAATTAAATGAGCTTCTTGTAATGGTTTAAGTAAAGGTGATGAATTAATGTTTGTTTGGTCATTAAGGACATTATTGCCTTGATTGTATCTATTAATTTCCGATTGTCTAAGAATTTCGGTCTAAAAACTTCAACTTGTCAGTAAAAGAAGCTCATGTAATTTAGCATATTAAATAAAATATTCAAGCATTTATTTTAATGATTAATTAATAACACCACGTAAGCTTCTTTTCCAAAGAGACAATAATTTAATAGACCTTGAATAATTTAATATTATATATAATAGCCCAGACCACTCTATTGAAGTTTTTTTCCTATGCCATGTAGTTATGAAATTTTCTCATGACATAAGCGTTCGCAGTGCAACGCACCTACAGTTCCGACTTCCGACGTAGTAGATACATTAGACATTCAGTATTACAATTTCAATAGCGTCTCCTATGACGGGTACGGTAATAAAAGTTTTAAATAAATAATCTGAGTCTAAATAGCTATCAACTGACTAATAAATACTTTGGTATTCTACCCTATTATAATGGAGTTCTATCAAGTAAGTGCCAATTCAATCAATACACTGATTAACAATACATATTAACTAGTATAACTGTACGCGTCATAGATGATGGTATTGCAATTGAAATACTGAATGTCTAAAGTAGCTAATACGTCGTAACTGTGTGCATTGCATAACATTTTATTTTATATGTGCACCGCGAATGCTTAGGTCATGAGAAAATTTCATACCTACATGTGATATGTGATAATAATAAAACGTCCACAGAGCGGTCTGGACTATTATATATAAGATTCTTGTGGAACCAAACATTTAAAAAATTATCCGGTTAGCTGCGTATGCAAAATGCGTCTAACAATATTCTGAAATGCGGTTAAACGAGGTATCAGATACAAGTTAGTGTCTACCTTGGCACACTTTAAGATGTCAATGACTTGGTAACCTAATCACTAGAGACCCGTATTTTTAGCATCTATTTTCTTTCAATTTTCACATTTCGGAGCATTTAAAAACTTGGAAAAAATCTATTTAGCATCTATTTTTACAAGACGCAAAATATCAAATAATTATCAATTCTAATGTATTTTAACAATTTTTTTATACAAAATATTGACAAATATACATAATAATTAAGGGGGGTTAAAATGTTCATTGTTGAATCTTATCTTACTAATAATGATCTTATTAAAATTAATCATGGATCATGTTTCAATGGATGATTTTTTTAGATTAGTGCGACGATCAGTTACTACTAAATTGTATTTACTGAAGAATCTTTCAACATCAACACTATTTATTGGACGCCAAATTGATTTGATGGTAGCACAACTAAATTTTTCGTACCTAACTTTTGTGGCCAACAATAATTATTGTAAAATATCTGGTTTTAAATCACTTTTTATAATTTCCAAAAGTTGTTTGAAAAAATTTTGATATCCTTCTATACATTGGGATTCTATTAATAAATTGAATAAGGGCAAGTTCTTGAAAAGTGTAATGGTTTGTTTAATATTAATGCTATACTTTGATCCTGCTACTGATGGATTAAAAAGTTGACTCAAAGTTTCATAATACATATTGGTCTCATTTATCACTGAATGAGACTCAAGTTAGGCCATAGCGATGTAATGTATGAGACATACTTGTATATGGGTCACACTGCATGACCCATATACTATATGTATGCAAAAGATATCATTTTTGTAAAAAAACAAGCAAATTTTGCAATTATTTGTGATTTTAGCATCTATTTGCATATTTTATAAAATTCGCATTTATTAGCATCTATTCCGAATTTTAGCATCTATTTCGCATCTATTTCAAAATGCTAAAAATACGTGTCTCTACTTATCACGTATATAATTCGTCAAAACTAAGTTATAAATTAATCAAACCGAGTAACTGTCACAATAATAAAAAAGGATTAAGGTAAACGTACCAGTAGTCAACAGCTTAAGAAAAAAATTCAACAAAAATAACGATTAACGTTCAGCATTAGACCGAATGATGACTAAGCAAGTGTATTCATAATGGATCAAATGTCTAAATTAATATGATAAGATAAAAATTAGAAAACGGTTTGTTATAAAAAAAATTGTGTTCAATTTTTAACAACCACGTTTTTGTGTCAGTAGTTGACCATCTAAAAATTTGAAAGTTCCTGTAGTTGACCACTTTTTTTTCAGTAGTTGACGTTGCCTAATCAGAGGGTTTCGTGACAGCCTTTCATCAAAGCTTCCTGTAAGCTTACATTCACTGATATCTAAAAAAATTCTAAATAAAATACTTACTGTATAATGTGTTATTTTTAAATGGCCACTATGACACCCGAATGACATATAAATGGTGATGTGCTAGTTCCTCAATCCGAAAGATAGTTTCACTTGCCTGAACTCTACAATTTAGAGCAATCCCGCGTATACGTTTCTTATTTTGGGCACTTTTATTGAAAAAGGTCAATATCAAAACGATTATTTAGAAGAAAATTGGGACTTTGCGGCTTACTAGGTCCTTAAGTGCGAACTATTGATTGAATCCACATTTTTCATTTCATTGTTATCATTCATTTACAAAGAACATTTTTAAGTATGTACATAACAGTATATGAAATCAAATTTTCTTAGATGCAGCCTTATTAGACAACAGATAAATTTATGCGGATTTTTTACATGAAACGTGTCCACTACCCTATCATAGGTCGTCAACACTGTTGTATTGTTCAACAATTACTTTTCTTATCCTGACTAGTCGCTTCCCAATAATAAATTGTTGGTTTACAACAGTTTGTAAACAGTGGCGGATTGCCGCATAAGCGCGTGAGGTGAATCTTAATTCAAACATATAATAACATAATTTTTTAATTTAGTTTTTTTCACGTTTATTTATTTTTTATGCGAAATTCAAATGATATCGCAACAATGGTTTTTATTGGATAAACATTAATTGTCGGGTCTGTGGTACAGTGGTAAGCATCGTTGGCTATTAAAAGATTTCTGTTCTTAGACATGGAAGCTTGTAATGTCTAGAATTCGTTCCCATCCATCCGATCCTAAAAACGAGGCGTAGCGAGAGCGATTTGCTAACCACTTAGACCTATCCTATCCCTACTCTCTTCGAAAAAGAAAGGTTGAGCAAATGAGTAACAAGCAGTTCTCACAGAAAGCTTCTGTTGAGATACCTTAATTATGAGGCCATATGCTACACATTGGTAGCGAATATAGTGAAAATAAAATTTGATTCAATTTTTTCAATGTATGCCTTCATTAAAACGCCTTTGATATTATAATTATATTTGTGAACAGAAGGGTAATATGAAAATCTGGAATATATTTTGCAACGCAGTTATTACTATCCGAAAAAACAGGGCAAACAAATTTATAAATTTGAAAAGAATTTAAAAATAAAGCTGACGTTACAGGTAACTGCCAATGAGTCAGATATTTAAAAACTTAAGGAATGCTTTCACAAAGTCCCTATAGATCAACTCGAGTAAACTAGATTTCACAAACATCCGTGCCCAAAAATGGCAAATGCTCAATAACTTTAAAAATAATACAAATTTATCTTACCATGTCTTAATCCTGAAACCTTCTGATCCGTAAGTGAAACTTTTACTTCTGAGATACAGAAGCCGTTAAGCGTAGTTTTTCTATATTGATCGATTTAATATGTCGTTTGGAGTATAGAGCTCAGTGTTTTGTATTTATTCCAGTGTATTTTGAATACGTTATCTATACTTTCTATTTCTGTAATTTCATTCAGAGCACCCTTTCAAATTTGAACTGGGTGACAAAATCATTAAAACCTTTTTTTTAGTTTGACCTGATTTTGTGAATCATTTGGAAAGCCAGTGTCTATAAAAATTGCTATTTCTTGATTGTGCGAAAAAGAAATAAATAGGAAAACCTCTAAATGCGAAATATATCTAATTTGTTGAATGAGCATTTAGGGTTTCATCTTGTAATTAATTTATTTGGCCGAAAAAGGCATTCTTCTATTAGTACTAGAGGGGTAATTACACTGTTTGTAATATAGGCAGATAGAGACAAAAATGACAGAGCTCACACACCCTACTTTATTTAGCAAAAAGAGTATTCCTCGTGACTGCTTAAATCCAGCTCGCTTTAAATTCGAGAACGTCTCAGTAGGTTATTTTATTAATTATAACAATATTCCACATAACGTCTGTTGAATAGAGTATCGTCAGTAGCGTCCTTTTACGGTGACTAATCATTTTCTTCATTGGTTATTTTATACTATAATGCTATGTTTTATTTCTTTATATGGTCCACTGGCAGGTCCTTACTGTCCAATACAGCATTCGGCTAGTGGAATAGTAATCCATAGTAATTCAATCAACTGAGATGTTTTCGAAACTTCAGAAAGCTGGATTTACACAAAAATTTGTGAAAATAAATCTATTGCTAATTGTCTGTCGATATAAATGTCACAGAAGCTTTTGTCTTACCATTAATCTTAAAGTTTATATTATTAAAAATAAAAATTCATAAGAATATCTCGTTAACTACGCTAAGTTAATATAGTAAGGTACGTCATTTTTATTTCTATAATATAAATATGACAAAATTATTCTCTGTCTATTATCTTTCTTTCAAAAATATAAGAATTTTCTTTTCCCGTCAATTATTGTCATTTTCATTTTGTATCAATATTTAAAAATCACTAATTTTTTGTTCGCGACTTATTTTAGACGAAAAGTTTATAATTTAACTGGGTTTTTCATAATTGCCATCAATTCTCCCAAATGGATTATACAATATTATTACTTTGTTTTTACACAACTTGATTGACTGTAGGATCTCCCGCCCCACACATTTGGAGAATCCAATTACTAAGGTTTATTTAATCAACCACATTTTATGTTCGCATCACATTCATTTATTTTTTAGCAATATATCTCCCTCGCAAATGCTGTAGAAAACCTGTTGACCTAATGAAACACACAAAGGGCTTCTAAATAACAAAATAGTAATAAATTTTATTCTTGGACAATATAGCCAAGAACAATGCTCCCCAACCTTTTTAAGCCTTTCTGACAGGTGAAAATAGGATACATATTTTGAGAACCGCTAACAAAAATGTAATTTATATTAATACTTTGAATATTATTTTTTAAATTTTATTTGACAACAGATAGATATATACATACATCAGTCAGATATGCAAATACAAAAATATCTTTGATCAAATTGGCATTCACCAGGTGGGTAGGTAGAATTCCATTATAATGGAGTAATAATAACAAAGTATCCAATTCAACATTGAACAGTTTGTTAATTTGATCAGTAAAAATTAAAATATTTATCGTGTTAATAGTGTTTTGGAGTTGTTCTTGAAAAGGGAACATACACGATATTGTTAATTAATCGTTAAAATAAATACATTGGAATTTTATTGATTATGTATAATTAATACGAGAGCAATATTGGTAATATTTTTTAATAAAATGTAGAAATAATATTTATTGTATTTTAAAATGGGTGACAACTATTTGCGGACCGGCGCTTGGGAAGCACTGGTATAAACAGTCTGTCTTGAATTTTTTTCCTACCCATTCTATAATGCATTGTCTTGGGTTTTGGCAGCAAGAGATACGATTTACTTACAGCGATCATTTTATCACGCATTACAGCCATTCCTCGTTATAAACCTACCGTCATTGGGATCTGCTTGGATATTATAGTTATATAATATCTATCTGGCAAACGCCACCTACAAAAATATAGATTTTAAAGACATAATTTGTATGTTATTTGAAGAAAATAGAACTCGATTGGTTTCGTGACGTTCTGAATAACCCAAAATTTGTACGGTATATCCGTGTATTTCGGTGTTTAATAACCCTAGCGATGGTGTCTGAATTGGCGCGATTTTGCTGAATAATTTTCGATCGATAAAGCACCATACGTTATTCTGACCTTGCTAGGTCTTTATTTTATAACTCAGCAAACCTATAAAGTTTTATGAGGAAGTTTCCAAGCAAAGTATCACGATAAAATCCACCTAAAAGATTCTAGTCAATTAAAAAAACGATTAAAGCACAGTACTTAAATATGACTACATGATGATTTAATGTTAGCCATTGTGCACATCATTTTTGCACTCGTATCATGTGGATAAGAAGGAGGACATGCATTAGAGAAAAACTAAAATATAAGAAATAATTCATTAAAATCATTAAAACTCACCATCGCTGATATTCTAATTACATAAATCATAATTTCAACAAAAAGTGAAGATACATACAACATACAATATATAATATAAATTTAGTCGCTAAGTCGCTATACACGCTCCTGGCGATTTTTCAATTAAATAGGTTTTTAATGTATGTAATGTGGCTCTATCGATAAATCAATCAATTTTTCCTTTTACACGATCTTTTTTTTTACACGATCTCAATTCTCGTTTACACGTTCAACGCACTCCGAAAAAACGACAGCTTAAAAGAATATTTTACTTTTCCTTATACACCAGAAGACACAAAATAATTCAAAAAACTATCATAACAGTTTTTCGCGACTTATTCAATACTCTAAAAACCTTCGGGAGCGTGTTTAACGACTCAGCCACTCAATTATTGTTTTTTTTTATTTGTAGAATCTCCGATATCATTTTGAAAAGTGAAAAGTGAATAATTAATAATAGTATAACATCAGTTTTACACAAAATGTCGTAAAATTTAACAAACTCTGTGATAAATAAAAATAGACACAAATGAAAATTGACTCTAGTTAGCATATTTACTATAGTGTAAATTTCACACTAATCATGGTTCGTACTGCTGATGGCCTGGACAACACGCGGCCTCGGCTGCTGTCCATCAAAAGACTAGTTAAAAGCAGAAATCGAAAGCCAAAAGACATAAACATCGGAAGTCTGGACGATTTTAACAAAATGTATTCATTGGTTGCCGACAGTGAGGTGACTCCAGGATCCCTGGAAGTGTGGTCCGACCTGCCCGAGGAGATCAGGAACGACCCATCGTTAGCGCCCTTCAGAGACCGATACGAGAGGCAGTTTGGGGGTGAGTTATCATCTTTCTCAATTATAGATATTAACTATTTGAACTACCGCCACGAAGAGTTATTATGTTGGTATGTAGTATTTCTTTTCTCCAAATCAAAATCACCTCGTAAGGCTACTTTATAACAAACTTGATGCAAGACATAACTTTACATTATGCATTGATAGCCAAATTACCGTAGAGTTTTATGTTCTAAACCTATAACATGACAGCTTAAACTTCGCTTATTGCCCATAACCAAAAAAATAAATAAAATCAACAGACAAAAGCATTAACTAAAATTATATAAAACAACCACTTTACAGAAATAAAATTAATTTTTACCTAGCCATTATTCGAGAAAATATGTAAGAATGTTTTCTCGTTTTCGAGTAGAAATATATTTTCAAAAAGAAAATGAAATACAAATTTATTAATTTATAATTTTTACTTGAGAACCAGAGGGTAACATATTATTTAAATCATACGTTATGTAATAGGAAATTGACATTTTGACCAATATTATAATATAACATCGTATCAGCTGAATTTTGCACTTTATAATTATATTAATTAGATGAATTTGTTTCTTTGACTACCAACAAACAAAGGGTGTGTGTGGCGATATTAACTAATATGCTTCGTTATTACTAAGCTGATTCATACTATAATAACCATTCATATTATTTGTAAATAAAATCAACCCTGTACTAGAAAATACCAAATTAAAAACGGATACTGATTGAATGAGATCAGTCTACGATATCTCTCTATCAGAATTTTGTTTTTCATGCCCTATCTTATTTACGTAGACGATCTTGTGTCAATATAATTGTATTGGAACATCAATCAATATCTAGATTGTGTTAGATATTATCTGGGTTTTTTAGTCAATCATCATTTGGGAATTTTTAAGTGCAAACATAATGGACAAGATAATATTATACTTTAGATTTTTCTTTATTTCGTTAAGAGATTATTAATATCTTTTTCCGGTGTGCAATCAATTTCATTAATGTTGAGTTCTAAAGTCGGTATTTTTCGGTTTGAGATGAGTTATTTTAGACACTTTCTTCCTGCTTATTGTAGAATCACTTTATCACTGAATTGCATCACAGTATTGTTGATATTAGGAAGCAGATTTTATTGACGTTTTGATAATTATCAATTAACACCATAAAACATCGATCGGATATCTTTACAAGCTGTGTATTGGAAGCCATTGTAATTTCAGATAATGCTGTGTGGATTTTAGTTACTGATTTTTAATATAAATACTACAATTGAAGCACTCATCATAAAATGAAAGATAGCTCCTGTATTCAGAAATTAAGTTTTATGGGTTTGCTTCGACACTGTAACCGTCTAGTTATCACAAAGTGATAATACAAATGATTTTAGTAGAGCCGATAATTCAAAAGTGAACGCAAATACTTTTTGCAATGAGTCCAAAAACATAAACGTATACCGAAGTTTTTTGAGATATGTAATGAATACCTCAATACAAAAAAGTTTGTATGAATGAGTATGGCCATTAATCTTTATCAACTACACGTAGAGAGCTGTTCTATCTTTTTTGTAACCGAATTGAACGTACGTCTAGAAAATGAAGCTCAATATTTTGAGATCTACAAACTGTTTCAAAATACACACAAAACAATATTTTATTTTCCAGTGTGCGTTTAAAAGTTGTCTTTTGTCGTAAGGCACGCTTTCATCAATATCATTGTATTAGTCAAACTAGATTCTAGTTTTATAATTCCAGTTTAAAATTTCTAGTGTAATCAGGGCTTTCATATGCACACATTTCAGCATATCACTACTGCCTGTATAGTCCGAATGTAAATATAAAATTTAGTGTGAAAATTTAATTAAAATTTCCGGTATTCCCGAGTCTCAACAAAACAAGAAATTCCCGGGAAATATATACCCGTTTGTCTTGTCACATCTTTAATACCTTAGTAATTAGCTAATGCTATAATTTCCCACTCACATTTCATTTGTCTCGAGGATTTTTCCTCGGACAGTTGCTAGCACAACTTTGAAACACGTTGTTACGATACGAAATACATCATGTAAGAAGGGTACAGAGACGTAACATTTGATGATGGGTACAGATTTGAGTACCTTAGGGAAGTAGACAAGTAGATTATTATTCTGCTAGCACGACGGTGTGGATTCGTAAATGCGCGATTAGCATTTTTATATGCGACCATTATAAGTAATATGCGGATATTGTACATCTCACTTAGGAAAGCTACAGCTTGAGATAGATAGATCCGTCTATCCATCTGCTATCATTAGATATTCCACGACCTTTAAACCAAAACGGCGTTCGTGGAAATCATCAAACATCATTACTCCGTATCATTTGATGTCTGCTGTAAATACACATACATACGTCAAGCGCCATTGTTGACGAAACGTCGGTCGAACTGCCGCTGATGATAATGATGATGAAGACGTGTCCTCAATTGACGTGATCGGCGTGACTGGTCCACTTGTCGTCCTGCAGGATGTACGCTATGCAATTCGCTTTTTGTCCAGCCAAACTGACCGCTTACCGTGCTCGATAATAGTTGCAATTATCTTGGCTGGAATTGGCTAGTGAATGACTTTCTCAGAGGGTAAATAGATACCGGCCGCATGCAGTTTCCTTCTGATTTCTGATACAGGTGCTCTTAAAGTATAAAGTAAACTCTCTTCCATATAAAAACTGTGAAGATATGATTTTATTGTTATATTTTGATTGAATCCACTAAAAGCTCTTATGGCAACATGGTTGCAATCCATTATAATGTACAATATTTATAAATGACCTGCATTTATTGACTCAGAATCTATTTCAATTTTTGGTCAGTAAGAAATAATAGATGATCAGTAGTAATTTGAAATGATCAGTAACTAATTCTATAAATGGTCAGTAAACACGGAGTCAATTAATAAAATATACGGTCAGATATTTATATAAAAAGATCAATTTTTCAATTAAACCTAACCTAACCTCTTACCTTTGTTAAATTTATTTGGCAATTATTTACTGACCAAGCATAATTATTAACTGACCTTTTATTATATCTTACAGACCACTTTTGGAATTAGTTACTGACCAAATAATTAGTTGTCTTAATAAATTATTTCTGACTATGACTTGACACAAAAATATCTCTTGCAATTGTTTGACCTTCTTTTGTTGAACTAAATACGTAGTTTTAACTTGTATTTCAATCAAATTAAGACTTTACTCCACATGAATAAAACAGGTAACAATCTCACTCTGTGAACGAAAACTATCATGAATAACATAAGATAATGTTTAAGTTATACAGTTTTTTTTTTAATATAATATATCTTATCACGTAATATGAATATGCATATTTCTGAAATAATATTTTTTATCATATTCACTACTCATAAATAATTTCACGTTTTTTTTTATTAAATATCATGTGATACGTTGTGACACGTTTGAGAATTTTCGTGTTATTGAAGACCTGCAAATAAAATAAATAGCCAAATCCAATATCCACATCATATTATCTATTCGTGAAAATTGTTGACATATGACGTATTATGTATACACAAATGAAAGAAAAACCTTACTCTCTTTTGTAGTGTCTAAGTGCAGACAGAGAAACGATATTCAAAAATCTTTATTACGTGTTTGTTATTCTTCACGTGAAAAAGTTTTAAATGTATTATTACTTTTCAATTCTCATTATTTACCATAATTGAAAAATGTGCAAAATTAATTGAATATGTTTTAGCATTTCTCGATTCCCTGTTTATGACTCCATACAATGTCTTTTACATCAGCTATGTACCGCTTTTCTAAAACACACAATACTCCAGGCCATTTTGTATGGAAACAGTAAATGCCTTACAACCAAGATATTATGTTTTTACCCTCTCCTGAACAAAATGAATTTTGTGACATTTGCTGTTTTTATGCCAAGGTCTTCAATAATTATTACGTTGTTTACCGTACAGGAAAGAACTCGCAAACAAATGTCTCACATTATTAAATCATTTAAATATAAATATAACTAGAACCATATGGATTTAAATGTATATTTTAAAAATGTAATTTTGTTGTCCACTTATATAACGCAATTTAATTTATTGCTTTACAGTAAAACTTGTCAACATAATTGATATTGTAATTTCTTACACAATATGACAATCCTGTATATTCTTGAAATGTAACAGCTGATATTTATCCGATTTATTCAGAAAAATAATGCGATAATAAGTACATACTTTGGATTAATAATACAATTTAATATAGAGCCATTGATCCAATTGTATCATTGACGTTATTGATGTGTCTTTCACGTGCGTGAGCAAGAACTTTTATCGAAGTTTTTGACGGTTTTTAAGAAATGCCGACACGTCTGATTATGAAAGCATTGATAACAACGTCGATTTGAATCACATCTCCATTAGCTACATAAATAATTAATTATCTTTAATAATTCAATGAAGCTTACAGTTTTTATTACCGCAAGATCTACTGATCTACTTACGTGAGTAGTGATGAACAGTATTATATTTAATTACCTAGAAATAACATAACACCTGTTTATTGTTTTTCAATGATATATTCTTGGACACACTTTATTATGCTGGTAAATAATATTATAGATAATGATTAAGACTTTTAACGCAGCATCAAGCGAAAACAAATCGAAATATGCATTAAAAACGCACAGCTTTCAATGTCGAGATAATATAAGTGTAAATTTATACAGCATAACTACTAAAGACAGACAACTTCTTACATATTTGGTTTGAGAGGTGACATCTACATTATTTTCTTAAAAATATTTTTTAGGAAAAAATTAGTAGGTATAATATCAGTGACTTAGCTAGGAATTTGGCCCCGGGCAGAATTGAGTTAGTCGCACGCCAATTTTCCCTCAAAAAGTATGATTTTAAATTTACATAGGTGTGTCATAGGTATTTTTTAAAATTACCGACTCTTAGACTGTACCGCATGTGACTTAAAAAAATCCAATTTATCAATATCATTTCTTGAAAATTTTATATTTTTACAATTTTTGCAAATTTATCATTTACAAATATTTTAAAAAATAAAACACAATTCGTTTGTACTACTTCCACATATTTATAATGATCAGGACCGGTTTCGCTCATCACGAGCATTATCAACTGATCTGAGCATTATCAACTGAATGAGTTGATAATGCTCGTGATGAGCGAAACCGGTCCTAATCATTATAAATATGTGGAAGTAGTACAAACGAATTGTGTTTTATTTTTTAAAATATAATGTCTTTCCACCAAGAATTGACAGTTAACACCTTAAAAGTAATTTACAAATAGTATATTTTTCTTTAATATTGTAAAATCAAATGGTAAAAACAATTTTTCTTTCTCCCTCGACATTGAACTTTCATGATTAGCTTCAGGTTTTTGAAAAAATCAGCAAAAAGTTGTATATTTTCAGTAACTCACAAACCACAAAGTAAACGGAAGAGAACAATACATGGTGCATGGAATATAGCTTGCATTGATTCTGTATATTTACTTAACATTTTGTGTTTGTTTATTACCTCTTTAATTTTTTATTAATTTTCAAAAATGCCGCCCCCAAATAAACATATTTTGTAAGCGAGTCACACAGCACAGATTAGACGGATGAAAACATGGTGAATCATAGCTTGCAATGATTTTTTATTTTGCCTACAATATTTCTTTATTACCTTCGAAATTTTCTATTCATTTTCAAAAATGCTGCCCCCAAAAAAGTGCCGCCCCTTGCTAAGCTAGTGGCTACAATATTGTTTAATGCTTTTCTTTTTTTGCTTTATTATATTGATAAAATTCTATGATTTATTCTGTCTCTATCTAATATAGTCTACCATCGAACTAAAGTCCACAGTAATTATTGAATTATTCATGAAGTAGCTAGTAAGTGATTTTCATAGAAATGATCAACACCTCCTTTCATTTTTGAATGATTTTGGCTATGATATAAGTACGCAGGTACAATAAATCCAACGTTTTTTTTAATGTATTGTTTAAAAAATCAAACTATAATTTGTAGTTATAAAACTTCTTTTATCTCATAAAAAATGATCTACTTCTACAACTAAATTTGTAGGCAATTGCAATGGCGAAAAGAGCTATACAAAACTATCAATAGTAAAAATTACCTGCTTTTTAATTAAAAGTCATTTAACATGATTTAAATCTAAAATATAGTACATTTAATTTTCAGCTCCCCCTCATTCTGCAGCCGACCACACCTCAATACCGGATGACCTTCATTCGGACTGCGAGCGACAGGTCACAAAGGAGAGCTTGTCGAACGGGCGAGCCAACCACTTGGCCATCGACCACAACCACCTCCATGGGTCCACGGGGAAGCTGTCCGGAGCGGGTTCCGCTTCCGGAGCGACTCTCTTCGAAGGCACACCCTTCATTCCGGCCATCGCGAAAGGGGACCAGCACAAAGTTAGCTTTCTCACCAACAATATGGTCGATGGACAAGCCGGACTTATGCCAAACAAGTAATTATTTTCTTTTATATTAAATTAACTTCATTTAAAATACAAATAAAAGATCATGAACATAATACGGTGTGATGAAAAGACATAGGATACGGTCAATATTGAAGAAAGACAAAAGATAAATTTGAAGAAATTTTAAATATTTTTTAAATAAAAGTGTTTTGTATCGCAGTAATTTTACAACATAAACACTCCACATAAATACAATGAGAAATTTAATGAAGTCATTCGAGGTCAACTCAAGTCATACATTCGTGCTCAAAAAGTCAAAAAAGTAATTGAAAATATCAACATTGGTAATGTTTCTTCCCAAGCCTTCATCTTCAACTCGGAACCTTCCGATAGTTCAGTGTACTTCTTACAGTTAATCTCCAGATGCCGCTGTTGTTTATTTGTGTTAATATACTTATATAGGAATTAGCAGTAATTTACAATATTTAGGTTATACTGACAGAACGCATTAAGTTATCTTTTTGATGGCTTTCTGTTTTAAATATCAAAATGTATGCAATTTAATGCTCTACTTATTGAAATGCATGAAGTCGTAGGATATAATGGCTTTGAAAAAAAAAGTGTTTAGTCATATTACTATTTTTGTTTTCTGGCAAAAAGCATGATATAACTATAACTCATCGATATCAACTCTTATGATTTATATGTAAAAAAGATTATTCCTTATAATGTCAAAAGAATATTTTTAAATCACAAACAATGATTACTGTACTTAGGAGAGAGAATACTTTGAAAAATAAATACTGCTTTAAATGCGATTATCTCAGAACTTGTGTTGATATCCAAGTCTACCCACACTCATCGGTCTCCTAATTCTTTTCCAAATTTGTACTTGCTAACATCTGCTATTATAGTATAGTTAGAAAATACAGCCCACAGCGAACAAAACAATAACTGATATTTTACAATAGATTGAAAAGAAAGTTATTGTTACAAATTTCTTTGCCATGCAAGCTCAGTTGCTCAAAATATTTTCTAGAGCAGTTAGTTGTAAATCATTGTCTGTGACATGGTATATTATATTCTTATTGTGTAATTCCACAGACAATTCACAATAATTAGTTTAATATTAATAGGTTTGGATAAAATTGGTATTGGACGTCGAGCTCTGTACTTTTATAAAATCTCTGCCAAGACAGGACAATGTGTGGACTTCTTTACAAACAAAACTAAACAAATTTCTTGTGATACTCAGAATTAAACTCACTGTAATGGTTCATGTGTGCAGTTTCTTTGAAATCTAAATTATTAATAGAAGTGAAGAGTAATCACTTGAAGTAAATATTTAGTAATCCATTTGCAAAATTGAACATTTCTGACATGCTTCATGTGGTGAAATATTAATACCCAGTTAGCTATATGACTAGTAAGACTTCCTTCAAATCTGGAATCTATTTTCATTGTTGTTAAAATTTTATTTATGAAATCCAATGTTGTTTACTATCGCTCCTCACTGCAATAAACTTTCGCTCGAAGTAAAATGTCCTCATACACCATTTTTTTTATAATGAATTGAAGGTAATTACAATTATTGTTAAATAAATTATTTTTTTCAATAAATCTTGAGAGAGTGGGTTAAAACGACAAGACATCAGTAATATATTGTATTATTTGAATGTTTACTTGATATTTCAATTATCATTTTCAGCCATAAAGTGCCATCTCACCCATCAAAATCACCGCACGACGCATTAGGCCACGACGATACGGATGCAGTAACTGGACAAAAAAAGGTAAAAGTGATTAACATTCTTAATTATCATTAAAAATCATTGTGTTGATTAATTAATCCAGCTACAAATAAGGAATGTATTCCCTGTGAACAGATAATTAGAAGTGCAAAGATTGTGAATCATTTTACAGTAATATCAGATATTTATTTCCTGGTATATTTTTAAAAAATGCAGCCAATTTTAATTCTACCAATGTTGGTATTCATTCATTTTAGAGGAATTATTTTGACTAAAAATATTAAAGCATTAAACATCGATAAGAGTTTTTCTCAAAAGAGTGAAGCGCAAACTTTAATTAATCAACTTTTATTTTATATTGAAAATAAACAACCATTAACTATCAATCATCCTTAAGAAACCTCCACCAGTCGACATCGTCATTGAATATAAAATGAAGGATGATAGCATTGTTATTCCACAATAACAAAGTTATCAATTTGAAATCTATCAATATTGAAAGCTACCGAATCCATTGGAAATGATAGAATGCAGTTTTAAAAAAAGTTTAACTGACGATGGTTATTGTTATGAACAAAAATTTAAGTACATTAAATTAATTTGTTATCTTGATGGATCTATGATCCTTCATGTTTGATTAGACACGTGCTTGAGACTGGTTTTGATGGCAAAAGATTAATTTAATCAAGACAGATTACCTGTCGGTTTTATCTATTGGTGTCAACTTACTTGCTGATTTATCTGAGAGTAAATAAATATGAATAACATGTGTGCCAAGTTCATTGCTTTGTGAAGAATATGTCACATTGATTGTTGCTATTCAATTAACAATATTTTTAATCCAATATGATTTGATGTCATGATTAATAAAACAATTTATTGATAGCTACATCTCTTAAAAAAATATATCAATGATAAAAATTCAAGAGTTTTACAAGTTTAAGCGAATTGGCACATTACTGTGTTAACAGATGAACAGCTGAGCATATTGGCATATAAATAAAATCATTGCGATCTTTACTCACTTTACTTTCCATCAACCACTATCTTCTTATTGTCATAAGGGGCCATCCATATATGACTTCACACTCAAGGGTAGAGGGGAAAGGCTAAACAAAGTGTGACGAGTTGTGGCGAAGGGTGGTGGAGGACAATAGACAATGCGACATCATAAAACCAACATAATTCAAATACACCCTTTATTTATTATTATTAAAATAGATCTATTTATTGATCCGCTGACTGCTAATGTCGCATCTCATTGCAGTGTGTCCATAGTTGATAATCAAAAATATAAGAGTATAAACAATATTAAAACTCTCTTGAATAAGCTCTTTTTTTTATTAAAATATAGCCTAATCTCTCTTTTTATAAGTTTGCTTAACACCAACCCTACTAAATTAATTTTTAAAATATTCTTTGTTGGACTATCAGGGAAGGGATTTGATAGAATAAAATATTGCATTAATGCATACCCCTTAAAAAATTAGGCTATAAGGGTTTCAAAAATATTATGTCATTTAGATAAGTGGGTCAAAGATTTTGTTACAAATCTAATGCAGAGGGTAAGGGATTGGAGTTAAAAAAATCGTGTGATGTCAATTATAGAGGACCCCTAAAATAAATGTCAAATATTTATTTTACGGTAATACTATCATTGTACTAAATTCAAAATTACTACTAGTGATAAAAAAGGTGTATGACTTTACTATCAATGGTGTTGAATTTTGATTATTTTTGTAAAGAAATGCTTATTAAAAATTTAAATACTGACTCAATGAATGATGAAAATGAATTATTGTTATTTTCAGATGAAACCATGGCTTAAAAATACAAAAATTGCCATTTTACTTGTTTGTTGGGTTGTTTTCACCACAATTCTGATGCTGAAAAATGAAAAGGTGGAGATTATCAGACAGCTTTCCGTACCTGTGAACAGAACCAAGAGTAAGTTTGTAACTGTCATTTCTTAGAAATAAAGCACTAGCTGTGTGTAGTTCAATAAATAGACATACATTATTCAATAAAAAGTTTTCTTTTCCTTTTTTTTGTCAAAAGTAAAAAAAACAACTACTAAGACGCTAAAAAAAATATTTTGGTAAAATATTTCCAGCATGTTTTGTTTTTGTAAAAGCTTTATAGCCATTCATTTCTTTTGTGCAATTCGTTTGTAAAATTATTCAAATGGTGCATTTTTATGATTCTTATAAAAAAAAAAAGAAAATGACAGAAAATATTTGACTGTAGTTTTATAGTTGTGTCCCAACCAGTGGAATAACAAATATTTTAAATGTTGATTGTAGCATTTCATTTAACACTGTCACTGTGAACTTAATGTATTATTTATCCTATCCAATTTTTCAATCCTTCTCCATCTGAAAAAGGAGGTTGCAATAGAAATATGATCATTTTCATTTTTGGGATATCCTCTAAATAAATTATGGTAATAATTTTATAAAAATATATTTTCTTCTTTCAGGCTTTCTATTTCTGGAGCCTCCTATGAAGAAACGAATATCGATCGGATTCAGCGGTCCTTTCTTACCGGAGCAGTATGGAAACCTGTCTAGTAAATGGCTTCGGGCTTGGGTGGAATTAGTCAGCGTTCAAATACCAGTCACCGCAGATAACATCAGTATGTTGGATCAAGACGATGTCATATATCAAAAGGTTTGCATCATTTAATCTGCACAAGAAAATCTTTTAAAAAGTCTTTTAAATTGATTATTATATTACTTATAAAACCATAGTATGTGAATACACTAAATCTTCATTTCTATGTTAAATAATGTGTTGACCATTCTTACTAAGATCTTTACAAATATACGATTCCAATGTTGAATGTTGACATGATTAAACCACAGGACGGATGATGGTGATGGTGATGTTTGTAGGGCAGTTCGTAGTGGATGTTAAATGGTTGGAGAGTGACTGATGATCCCTTTTCTTTATTCTTCACTCGTTGTATTGCGTTTTCCAAATATCGCATTTGATGATTCACATGCTTACAGACAATCTCCTTTTACAAATACGTATTTATTTATCTTTGCACTCAGTAATATCACATTTCGTAACTGCTGTTATATGAAATGATGACTTCATAAAAGTTTCATTTTATGGAAACTGTTTCTCTTTACAAACAATTATAATTTTCGCCGACTGAAGACAAAACATTCTCTCGGATATCACAGTTCGCAAATCTACAGTGTTATGTATCCCAACAGAACTTTTTTCTTGACTCTTTTAAACAGAAAGCAGCTCAGTTGTGATATTTTAAAAATCCAACAGAAATGATAAATTTATTTTAAAGCACTTCTTGACTACTTTAAACCGCAATACTATATTATTTTAAAAAAAATATTAATGCCTTATTTGATTTAACATTTTTTTGCTTATCTTTGATTGCAGACTCTCTCAGATACATGGTACATTCCGCTGGTATCGGACGACATGGTTGATTTTGTACCCGAAATCCATCGAAAGCACTCTTTCTTCTTGGAGAACATAACTCTAGGTTCGACGACAATGTCAATTATGCTGAATTCAACGCAACCTGATCTTCTCCGACTGAGGATATCTAGTGACCTCGGAGTAATCACACCAGTGGCTCTCAGCTATGACTTGAATCCCATTGATATTCAACGCGGGGTATTAATGGCTGCAGCTGTATTGGCCGGACTGTATGTTCTGATTGTGTTTGAAGTTAGTAACAGCCGCTTTTTTATTAATAATATTCATTTATACCGTCTACTTACAAGTTACAAGTCTACAATATTTTAAAATAATCTAAAATTTTCAGATTGTACACAGAACATTCGCGGCAATGCTTGCATCAACAATGTCTGTCTCAATTCTTGCAGTGTTGGATGAGAGACCTTCTACTTCAGAAGTCATATCATGGATCGATGTCGAGACCCTTCTACTACTTTTCTCAATGATGGTTCTCGTGGCGATCCTCTCTGAGACGGGAATATTTGATTATTTAGCAGTATATGCCTACAAGGTTTGAATCTATAATACTTACAATAAAAATTTGTTATACTAAATAAATGACATTCTGATAAAGTATTTTCTATTGTAACCCCTTTTTTAATTTCTTTTAGGTTACTGGTGGAAAAGTGTGGCCATTAATAAACTATCTTTGTCTCTTCACTGCTGTGATGTCTTCATTCTTGGATAATGTTACCACTGTCCTTCTTATGACACCTGTTACAATAAGGTAATGTACATTATTAATTTTTTCATACAAATGCTTTAATACTACTGCCATCTATGATTTTGTATTTATTATCAAGCATCCAAATTACAAAAATTATTTTCATATTTGAAAACGTTACAATCACGCAAATAAATAAGTTTTAAAAACATAAAAGTGTTCATTGTATGTATGACCTTTAACTCTTCATTGATAAAGATTTTCTGTCTTGTATCCTGTTTATGTTAGACAGATTATTAGATTCATGGAATTTTAAGATGATGGCAAATTGACGTATTTTAATATTACATTTATTACAGGCTTTGTGAAGTGATGGAATTAAATCCTGTACCGATTTTGATGGCCATGATTATCTATTCAAACGTGGGAGGGACTCTGACACCCGTCGGCGATCCACCAAATGTTATCATCGCTTCAAATTCCGAAATTGTGAAAGCTGTAAGTCCTTCAACGTTTTCATAATCTAAAAATATTATCAAAATTGCATACTACAAAACATAATACTGATTTATGAATGTTTATTTCCAGGGTATAGATTTTACTACATTCACAATGCATATGAGTTTTGGAATAGTTCTAGTGGCTATACAAACCTACATACATCTACGTATTTACTTTAGAGATATCAACAGTCTTAGGCACTCGGAACCAAAACACGTCCAAGGTAAAATTGTATATCTGTATATATGAATGATTTTGTATATTTGCAAAGCAGAGAAATTCTGGCTGCAGCCCTCCCATATAAAATGACACTATCATTGTTAACCCAATGAAAGTGCTGGACATGTTTATATGTCCATGACTAGAACACAAGGAAATATATTTTTGACAAGAGCTCTCGATATTCAATCTTTCGAATTTCAGCTTTGAACTGCCGATACGCAGCATTAATCGTAAGCCCTATGTATTACACATACTTATGCAGCAACAGGCTTGCTTGCGTGTGTGTTGGCGGTGTATATGAAGACTGACCGCAGCCATTTTGTTTGCATAGTCGTAGATTAAATATCTTTCAGCTTCTTAATTTTCTTCGATTTACTTTAGCGAGAACGGGATGAATTTAGCTTCTTAAACTATTTGGGGAACTAATATATATTTCACATAATTCTCCATTTTTACTGTTGAAATTGATCTATTTTTAGCCATAGTAAGCATTTTAACAGATCAATTGACTGAACATAAATTCGCGCGAAAACAGCTCGCTCTGTAAGGGTTAATAATATTAATAAAATTCCCAGGCTTGCCTTTTGCAGACGTAGAGATGAAATAATACTCATCATTATATGCATTTGTAAATACATACTGTTTATTACTGTACTCACTGTCACTACCCAATGGGCTAATGTTAATGATATCTATTTCAGAATTACGTCATGAAATTGCCATTTGGCAAAGGGCTGCTGCCTCGCTCTCGAGTTACTCAAAAGACGAAGATCTCGTGCGTGAAACGCTCATGAAGAAAGTGAACAAACTTTTGGCTCAATTGAAAAAGAAGCTAAAGCACGGAGGGGCCGGGGGTGAAAATTACAGAGCCAACTTGCAAGAACTCACAATGAAGGTATTTGTTTTGTATAAAAATATTAGATTATCTTTAATATAGCTTATTGATATTTAATCACAAATAAAGTATTCATTTCAGCAAGTATATATTTCTGAATATGTATATAATTATAAGGACGGGGTCATTCATAAATGATTTCACTGTTAAATTTCATCTTTGCTTAGGCAACATTAAGCTTATATTCTATTGGTTTTCATCAAATCATCTCATTAATTTGAATACCCTACTCCTCTTATAGTGTGGCATCATATATGAATATCAACAGCGTGTGGTAAATGATTTTTTCTACCTCTATCACACAATCTCACATGCGTATGAGTAAGATAAAAGAGCAAACGTTGCCATGCCCTTATATCTCACTCAATCCTTTTACTCAGCTTGTGATTAAACGAGAAAGAAAAATTCACAGCATGCGCCTGATGAACAGCCCATAACTATTATGTATTATTTCATAATGGCCCATGTTATGTATTATTTCACAATATAATGTAAGCGATTCGTGAATCTAAATCAATGATTACATCAATTAAGAATCATACCGTGACCTTGAAATATCAAAATACTTATATTGTAAATGGTGTCTTTCATGATTGTATTTATTTTACTCATAAACAATGAAAATAGCTCTTAATTCTTTAGAAGTAATCAATAAAAAAGTACTCTCGATCAAAAAAGGACTAACATCCTGCTTTCCATTTTTTTGATTCTAGTATCCAATAAGAAACAGGGTGCTCCTGGTAAAATCAGCAGTGGCTGTCCTCTTTGTGATTATAGTATTTTTCCTACATTCCATTCCAGAATTACGTGAGTATATTATTATTAATAATTTAAGTATCACTATTCCTAATAATATTTCAAACTTTACTAGACTCAGTTTTAGGCATTTATTATTATCTTTATTTTATTATTATCGCATAGGTTAAATTATTATATGTATATAATAATATATTTATAAATGTGGATTTCCTATTTCAGAGCGGTTGTCACTAGGCTGGACTGCCCTTCTGGGAGCACTCTTGCTGTTGATATTAGCAGACCGAGAAGATATGGAAGCAGTTCTGGCAAGAGTAGAGTGGTCCACATTGCTCTTTTTTGCAGCACTCTTTATACTTATGGAGGTAATTAACTTAAGCATTATCTGCAAAGTCTTATAGCAACCGTCTTTATCAAAAAATCCGTATTTTTAATTGTTAGTAAAGTAATACATGATATAAATGAATAAAATTGAGCTTAAACATTATAGTAAAAACAAATAAGTGCTTTTGTTACTTTGTTTCATCATTCTGTCCTTCTTGCACCGACGCAGCATGGGGAGTGGGGGGGGTTATTTTTCGAAGATGAATAGAAAATTTCGACGGTAAAATTTAATATTTTTTTATACTATGCAAGTTATATTTCATTCATCATATTTTCTTCTGTCTAATTTGTGACTCGCTGACAAAATACATTTTTCTAGGGGCGGCTTTTTTGAAAATGAGTAGAAAATTATGCGTATACAAAAATGACTGTTATACCTTGTGATTCGCTAACAAAATTTATTTCTTTTCTGAAAGATCTAAGAATAATCGTAAAACCTGGATGTCGCAAATATTGAAATGTTTTTAATTTATTTTCTCGCAATTGTGTTACTAGTTGTGAAAGAAGTTTTTCGAAAACGAAATTAATAAAAAAACAATTTTAGTCTTAAGATGAAATTTAATTAATATTAATAGATTTATTGTTATAATTGACATATAAATATAGATAAAACAAGATGGGCCAAAGTTTGAATCAAAATCGGGTAAATTTGGCCCACGATACAAATAATCACTGTAATTACTATAAATTCACTGATTTTAAAGCTTTGGTAACTTTTCTTTATTCTTTCATATCGTCGTTGTTCTGGAAGAAAACACTAAATCGAAAAAATGACATATTGGGTTAGTTTTACCAAAATGTTCCTTATTTTAAACTCTACCATATGACAGAACTCATTAATTTTTATAAATTATACTTTTACTTAAAAGCAGTTTTGTACAAACAGACAAAATGAAAAACGTATGGCATTTCAACTATTTGGCAAACTTCAAAGTCCAATTACTCAAAACTAGTATTTTCCAGTTAGTATCTTCTTCCAGAATAACGATGATATATTCTGTACATAATTGAGATGGGAAAAAATAGACAGCATTTGGTTTACTTATTAGTAATACAAATAGAAAATATGGCTAATCCAATTTATTTCAATAAAACAAGTTATGTTGCACATTAAGTCATATTTTTACCTCCAGGAGATACTCAATACCTTTGCTTAACTAAAAAATATTCATATGACATTATTATTATCATGGTATTATAACAGCAGAATGTCAAACCTTTTTCTATGTAGAGGACCAATCTTAAACCGATGGGCAAATTTACCAAAACTGATGGTACTAGAATGTGTCATAAACAAAGACAAAATCACCGACATTCCGAAGAATTCTTAAAATATTCATTACTTTTGCCACCATTTGAAAATTTTCAAGTTTTTTCATTTAGAATAATTATTGATCTTTATATTTACATTTTTATGATTAGTTTCATTTTCATCTGGTAACAATGGAATATTTAAATTTAATATTTTTTCATTGTTACAGGCACTTTCAAAGTTGGGTCTGATTGACTGGATCGGCAAACAAACAGAAAATGTGATATTATCTGTTTCTGAAGAATCAAGACTTGCAGTTGCTATTCTGCTGATATTATGGGTAACACTTTTAACTAAAGCATAAGATTACTATTATTGTCTTATTCAGCCGCTTTCTCAAATAAACTTTTTGTCATTCGTTTGTAAGCAACATTAATTTTAATTATTGCAGGTTTCGGCGATTGCTTCAGCGTTTGTGGATAACATCCCACTGACAACGATGATGATAAGAATAGCAACGTCTTTAGGAAACAATCCTGCTCTAAACTTACCCCTTCAGCCACTTATATGGGCTCTGGCCTTCGGAGCATGTCTGGGAGGTACTGTGTATATTTTATCTATCACCTTGAAATATTATATAAACTCAAATAGTCAAAATTTTAAATTTGATTTATTGAGATTTTGTACACTTCCATGTATTTTGTCACTAACGACCCGGGTTTCGCCTTTCGGCATCTTCAGGCATTCGAGCGCACTAATGAACTCGAACTGACTCAAAATTTTACTTTGATTGTGTGATATTAGCACATTGTACGCGGGAAGAAAGGTAATTGATAACCATTTCTAAGAACATAATAAAATCGGCCCATGAGAATCAATGAATATTTTTCAGCATCTTGGGGAAGAATATAAAAATACCTCTGTTATTATAGTAATTAATATAGTGGCATGTTTTTTACACTTAGTAGTCAACTATTACCCGTTTCTAATAGAGTTCTATCACATGTGCATTAAGTGCTAATAGAACTTCATTTATTTCTCCAGGTAATGGAACATTGATCGGTGCCTCAGCCAATGTGGTATGCGCAGGAGTAGCTGAACAGCACGGCTACCGCTTCACATTCATGGAGTACTTCAAAGTTGGATTCCCCGTCATGCTGGGAAGCATCGTGGTAGCGACCGGGTACCTACTCGTGTGCCACTGCGTTTTACACTGGCACTGACCCTCCACTAAGATTAGATTAATAAATTACTTTCCCTGAGCATTGATTTGTGTGTAACTCTAAATGTCACGTCAAGCTATGTATCTTTGTCTTCGTCGAGTCTTCATGACTGAGGATTGTGCCCTCTGGAATAATAGTTCTTTGTTCATGCAAGTCTCTACACTCGTTTGTTATGTTACTCGCCGTGCGGAGTTCTGGATGGTTCCCTCCTGGGTTACAATATCGATACTCTTGTTCATTTATCGCCGATCTAATTAGGTTCAAGTGTTCAAACAAATATTAATTAAGTGCAGCAACAATTTTTATATTTCAGCAAGACATATCGATAATTTCGTGAAGCTTTAAAACATATTATTTCATGACAATAATGTCTGATATTAAATTTCATTATAAACATTCAAATCCTTGAGATTTCCTTATTTAAACCGTTTGTATAAAATGGATTTATTTATTAGAGGATGTTTCCGATTTTCAATATAGCTTTCGGCTTATTTTGAAGATCGGTTGTTTTATATAGTCAGTTTGGATATTCATTGAATCTTCATCACAGTCTATTTAAACTGTTATCATATATTAATATTAATTGAAGAAAAATAAATATTTTAGTCCATATCCTTTTTTGCACGCTAAACTCTTCAGTTAATGTATATTGATATATTACGTAATTACATCTAATGTTTGGATGACAGGTAATGAACTTATATACATTTAAACTGAACTATGTATCATATATTATATTCAGAGTTCAATAACAATAAAACAAAAGCTGCTCAGCTGCTATATAAAACAAAAGAAAAAAACTTGTGATGGATGAAAGTTATTTGAAATTTCATAAAATGACTAAATTTTACTATTTTATAGTTCCATCATTAATAATTATTATTCCAATAAGATTTTTTCATTGAATGAAATATTTTTTTCTTTTCCTTATAAAACACACAAATAATAATATTTTATTTATTAGATAGCAATAATTTCTTTTGGATATTGCATAATTAAGATATTTCCTATTTGTGAATAATTATAATTAATTTTTTAATGAGTGTTTTTATCAACTGGATCCTTTTAAATGATTGTTTATTCTTTTTTTTTTTGTGACATAGCATATTGAAATATTTTTAAATAAAGTAAAGAAATTGTTTTTAATATGTTGGCAATGTGTTGACAATATAAAATTCATTAAACATCTTTCTTGTTCATAAAAAAATGTCAAGTTATCTTTCAATTCATTTTTTTAATATGCCATTTTTCACTTTATTACGCTTGGCAATCCACTTTTCAGTTATAATCATTTTTACTATCAGCGCAAAAAATATCATCACCTTAGTTTTACGCAGAATCAATATGAATTTCTTTCTTTCACTGCCTAGTTTTTTGATCTATTTTTTTATACTTACCTGAAAGTTGTTTTGCATTTTTCTATATTAGACTCCGCAGCTCTTACCATAATATTATGTGTTAAAGAATTGAATATCGTGACATCTCTGAACCACAAAAATAAGAGTCCCATTGATATTCAATTATTTCAAGAATTGATCATAATAATATTTCTGGACCAATAGCAATATGTCATAACCCACTTTTCACAATAACTGTTTTATGACATATTGTGGTTTGTCCAGCGATAGAGTATTTAATTAACTAGGTATTCCATAGCAAAATGCAGTGCTCGAAATCACCATTATAATTATCTTTGTTAATCGTTTACAAATTTTATTATTTGAATTTAGTAAAAAAGAAAAACAATCAGCAACTAGTCAAATTATTGAACATCAGTAATTCTCAAGTTTTATTATTCAAGCATTTATTGTATGTTTTTAAAACTCTTTATTTTTAGTAGTAATTTTTTTGTTCATATTTATTTCACTTCATTTATTTTACAATAATGTTTATTTTAATAATTATTAGTAATGTTTCTACCTAGATAGAATTAAATTATAAAAAAAATAATTAAGCAAAATTTATCTTGTGTTATTTAGGGTTGAATGGTGAATGAAATAATTGCAGAATGCAAGAGAGTTTGTATTTTTGTTCTCTAACCAAAATATAATATTCAAGGGACCAATTTCGCCATAAGTAGGTACTTGATAAAAATAGTTTTTTTATATATATATATGAAGTAATTTATTTGTGGCCATTTTATTGAAAATATGAAATCAATGATATTGTGTAAATAAACTATAAAAATGTAAATGATTTGTAAATACAATTAATTATAAGCTATGTTCAAATGAAATAAATTTAATAAAAGCATTTAACTGTTTAACGATTTTTTTATTTTAATTATTATACTGCCTGTAAAAAAATATTCATAATGAAAAAATTCACAATTTCACGAATCTTGTTCAATATCATGAATACATTTTACATGAGATTCTTACAAAAAGAAGAAATAGGATTATAAAATGCAAAACAAAAGATTTTTTAACTGAATTTGAATATTATAGCGTGCGACAATTTCATATAGATGTCGTCAGCTAGTTTGAATAATATTATTTAATTTCCACCTGTTCGCTGTAAATAATAGATGGCGCCTAATGAAAGGCGCATGTATTGCGTTTCTGAAACTACATATATATCTTATCTCTTCACTCCCATTCAACCTTACTTCGTAACTACCAATTATTAATATACTCTACTTTCTTGCATATATAGCCACTCTGTTGATCTCTGGCTTCATCCTTAACAAATTTAATTAAGACTAATGAAGTCCAATGGATATAAACCTAGTGAAACTATCTTCTGCCAAAGCACTGCCTTCCATTGTTTGATCGTTTATCACCTGACACGGCTGTTCTGAGTTCAAGCCTCTGAGCGTCTGATACATAGCCACCCATCTCAATGAAAGGGGTCTTGAAAAACTTACAAGTCAGGCGATGATATCATTGCCCAGACAAGGTGTATAAGCATAAAGTCAGCTGGACGAAAAATGGTAGTCGCCATTTTCGCATTTGGTGACGTCATCATGTGCTTATTAAATTACTATCTACTATGTTTATAGCAGTGTTTTGGTGACAATAAAAATTTGATTTCGTCAAAGTGACGTCACATATTTTACAAAAGCAATGATCCAGCTCGACTATACTACTAACACCCATGAAATTATGCTTTCTGCTTAAATTAATCGTCTGTTGACAATACTCATTCAACTGAACTAGTTCTATTGGTACACAAATTGTGCTATATATATCACACCATATGGGCTGAAGCAAGTAATAAAATTAACTAAAGTACACAATAGGGTTTTTGAATATCTATTATTTGTTTGGAATGACTCAGTAGGTGCATTGTAACAATTTTTTGGAAATAACGAATTATTTTATTTGTTATAATTAGAATAATTAGACAGGCAATTGTCTTTCTCTATTTAATATCAAACTTTATCAGCATAAATCCATCTATATTTTGACATTATAAAATTATCTCTTTAACATGAAATATCAAGGCTAAACACTAGTATTATTCTAAAAGCTGAAATTTTCAAGCTGCTTACTCAAAAATATCAATTTGTTACCACCAACCTTTGCCAGTATGATGAAGATGTATTCATGGTAATGTCTTTTAACCAAGAATTATCAGTGAAAAATCATCAAAGTGAAATTGCTGGAAGGATAAATAGGTCTAGATAGGATTTCAGAGTAAAAATAATACTGTTTTCAATAATTATTACAAAATTAAATATTTATTTCAATAAAAGATTTATTTACATTCATTAATATTTAAGGCATAGGAACCTAACAATAACTTATTACAATTATATCTCAAAGCTATCTTAAAATTAAAATAAATTACATGATAGGTCTTCTGTATTATTATAATATACTATCTATAGTCAATCATTGAAATAAACAGAAAAATTCGTGCGAAATTCACGTACTCGGCAGATAATTTGCCAAATTTTTGAATGAGGCCATGGGCTTAGTTATTTCATGATTTAGGTAATATTTTGCACTTTTCGTGAAATAAGTAATTCCACACATTCAGTGAAACATATATATCATTTATTACTTTCATAATTGTTACATTTATTTTCTTTTAGTTTTTTGTGACTTATACATTTTTACTATTTAGATATGGCTTGATTGCATTAAAATATAGTATTCTGAACACAAACATTCATATTTTTATAAGATAATGATTTTATTAGTCATAGATGCAACATATATATGCAAACTTATTTAAATTTGATCTATAAAGTATAATCAATAGTAAAAAATAATCAGTTATCATTCCACTGTAAGTGTCACATCCACTTACACTCAGTGGAATAACAAAGTTTTCAATTTGAATCAAAAGTAAGTTTGAACAATATTAGGAATCCATCAAAAATATAATCAATAAAGTCAAACATGGTCTCGTAATGTAATCTAATAATAATTGTTGTTACATGAATATTAAAAACATATATAAGTAATGAATACTTGAAAATGAGTATTATATGGTATCTATTATGAAATGAATAATTGAAAATAATCTATCATTACGATATACACAAAATATTATTATTGTGCGACTTAAGATAGAATATGAAAAGTCAAATGTGTCAAAAATAAATGTATGCAGCTTTTTTAAGTCTAGCTTTGTAAAGTTTTCAAAACATTGTTAATTTAGTCAAGTGTTCAGATTTTGATTTTATTCGACTATTTTTTACTGAATAAAAACAGAAAATAATATCTAATCTTTAAAAAACTAAAAGCAGGAATCTTGTAAGTTTTTTTTTTTAAACAAAGATTTCTCAAGTTTGATGAGTTAGGCACAAATTTACTATTGACATTTTCAAATTGTGCAAGATTAGCTTTTTTTACAGCTATATCAGAGTATAAAATTTGAAGATGCTAATTTTCAATAAAGAAAATCAAAAATGTGATATGGTCACAACCAAGATGTTAATAAAACGTCTACAGAAGCATAAAAGGCAAAGGAAATAGACTATATAAATTACTAAAAACATTTTTTATTGCGTGGCAACAAAAGCAATTTGTGACTAATATTTAATTTGTAGTTATAATAATTAAGCTAATTTGAATAAAAGTACCTTTATCACATCTTCAATTACATTTTAAATAATCTAAATTGTTTTATATAGGTTTTCAATTTGCATAAAAGATTAAATAAATACTATTGAAAAAATAAAATAACTACATTTTGACATATAATAAATTGTCTATATAAAATTATTCACTACAATAAATACTGATTAGCAATAATAAAAATATATCACAATCATTCATCAAAATTATTGAGATAAATAAAAGTAACAATCTTCACATCAGATATCGAATAGATTCTTTATCACTTAAATATCATTTTCATCAGTTTTAATGATGATAAAGATAGATTTAATAATGTCTTTTGTAAGACTCAAACCATTGGTATTATAGAAGAAAAGAGTACATCTGTGGGATAAAAAATATACTTCTAAAATTGGTAAAAATCTCTCCAACATATGGCGGACATCTAAAGTATTGGAGTAATGTTTTCTAATGATGGTTTTATAACCATAAGAATTGAAAATTTCTTTTATTGTTAGGGTTAGCATTTTCAATGGATATTTCATTCAGATGTTAAAACATAAAACATCATCCACGTTGAAATCAAATCATAATTTTAGAGGTATTATTATTGGGCTGTTTAAGTACTATGCCGAAATGTATTCCTTCATTGAATAGTACCAAAGTAATTCAGTTAAATTAATTAATCCAATAATATTAATGATCAAGTATGTTTTTATATTTATACAAAACACAGTCGATCAATTAATAATATAAGTAGTGAATATTAATATAATTAGAATTACGCTAATTCAGTATTTCCATTGCTGGACATGCTGACAGTTCTTTGTCTCATAGATTCGGCCCTTATCGAGGCCCTGACTGACGCCCTTGAGCTGGGTCCAACAAGACTCGGTCGGTTGAATCCTGAAGATCTTCGGCTGGCTGCCGATCTCATGGAAGCATGGACCAATGATGATCGCCGAAGGTAGAATCCGGGATGTTCATGGTGCACTTCTTCCTCTACAGTTTTCCTTCAAAATAAAAATTAATAATTAATACCAAATTAATTACTGACAAAATAATTTAAATAAGGTTTCCAAACTTAATGCTACATACAAGGTCTGCCCTAAAAAAAAAATTGCCGCGCCCCCGTACCTTTTATTTTTTTAATAGATAAATAATATAGACATGACATCTCTATATTATTTATCTATTAAAAAAACCTTGTTTTAAATGATAAAAATTTATTAAAAAAAAACTGATAACTAATTAACAGAACAATAACAAGATTTTGCAGTTTAGTAGCTAGAGGTTTTGCCATCACCCACGATTTTTCCTCCAAAAATGATTTCATATTTACAACAGTGATGAATTAAGGGTATCTTTAAAATTACTATTTATTTTAAATCATAAATCATCACAGCACACAAAATTTGTTACAACTTGTCATTTACAAATGTTATTTTTGATATTAATATTGTAGTGCCCCGCAGGTTTGTTCTTGAAATTATTATTTATTATTTTTATAAAAAATAGAAAATTATTAATGAACAATCCACTAACAAATTATAAATGAATTTAGAACAAGATATTCAGCAGATTGTACTAACACAACTTTAACTATTCCCAAAAACAAAAAAAAAACAAAAAATTGTTGTTCCTTTGTGCTTTGCTCTTCGCAACATTATCAAAATCTATTTTATCTGCCAGTTGATGTTCTATTGAAAGTATTGCAAGATTTTTTTAATCGCAAATTGCTCACTGTTGATATTAAATCGTTTTTTTATTAATTTCAACCACAAAATGATAATTCAGCATCTTGTGACTGTTCACAACAATTTTTTTCTTGCTGCCTCGACATTTAGGCTTTATGATTATCCTTAGATTATTTTTATTTATTTATTAACGGAATTTTCTGTTCATTTTCGAAAATACTGCCTCCAAGAGGATATTTTCTTAATGAGTAAAATAAACATTCATTCACAGAATGTTTACTGTTATGTTACGATATGAACTTTTATTTTTTTTAGATATTATGGTATAAACATTATTTTTTAATTAAAAAGTTTTGGCGCCTCTCCGGTTGGAAACCACTGTGCTATAGGATTCTTCCTTACGTTTAGTCAGTATATTGACAGCGTCGGCTTGAATTCTTGGTTGGGTAAAGTATCATCAATTTTTCAATTACTAATTTGTTAAGCATTATAAAGTGCAATCATTTTTTCCATATAATTGCTAGTTGAGTTGACTGTTCTCACAATCACAAATTTGTTTGTGGGTTCTATATGTGGCTACTAAATATAGTTTCTACAATATTACTCAATATTTAAAAAAAGCTTCTTTATTGAAGCTGAATATTTATAAATCCATCAGACTGTCCATTAAACAGTGATAAAGTTTAGATAAATTACTTTCGCCGGTGTCTTTTGTTTTTACTTTCTTTGATCCATTCTACAACAATGATATTGATTATGAAATTCAATCATTTTAATTCATGCCAACAAGTCACTTACTTTGCACAGCAAGGGAATTGCCAGAATGTCTGATCCATTCCAAAGTTCTCTCCATCAGCAAGACTTTGTGGAAGATCCTTGTCGACAGTCTCCGGCAAGAACAGACATAAGAGTCCACCGATGACTCCAAGAGTTCCCAATATCAACAGAGGAAGTGCTTGATAATATGTCACCTGCAAGAAAATGATTATTTATATTGTTTCTTTTCATCAATATTTATATAGGTCTTAAAAGGTGATATTATACAATCACCAAATGATTGTAATCAAAATTGTAGCTAGGAAGCTCTTGTATATCAAACTATGTCTTCAATACGCCGTTGTCCGAAGCCAGTATTCGTATCTTAATATAATAACAACAATAGAACTTTAGATTGACATTATTATGTTGTCATCAGATATTCGTATTGCAGTTGTACACCAAAATGTGTTTTAAACATTCCTTTTCATAATCAGATTGCAAAATATTGTGCAACATATGTCCAGTCGAAATTATAGACTGGGCGGCCTGGGAAATAGGTTTTAATTATAATTATTACACTTAGAAAGAACTTAATATTTCACTTACCAAATAGACAATGAAGGGTGCTAAAATGCTAGCAACATATCCCATGATATGGATAAGAGCTACTCCTTGGGCCCTGACAACTGTTGGAAGCAACTCTGCGGCATATTGTAGGCCGATGTTATAGGAAATATTTACTGAAAAACGACCCATGATAGCCAGACCAGCTGACAATCCACCTGTAAAGAGATTGATTCAAAATAACTGTTTCTTTTATCACTTTACAATATTATGTTATAAACATACACAGCTATTGTACTGACCAGAAGGAACTGCAGTTGCAAGCAAACTGAAAAGACCGCTGAACACCATTGAGCCGCATGCCAACCATCTTCTACCCCATCTACAATCATAAATAACATGATTAATATTGTTACAATTCATAAACAAAATAATAGACAACATAATTTTTTTGCGAAGACACGTATTTATTGTTGGCTGTGATCAGTTGACTTTTCGAATTAAAATGTTGAGTTATTGTTATGAGCACTGTTATATATATATATATATATATATATCAGTGCTTCCCAAACTGAGGTTTGCGAAAATTTTCAGTAAAAAGTACAAATTTTGATTTATGAACATTTTTCCAAATTACATGCCAGGCCAATGTGTATTAAACTTAATCAGAATTTCGGATAAGGAGACCGTAAAAATATCCATCTATTAAAAAAGAAGCCTTGGTAATCATAATTCCTTTTAGCGACTACATACCTATATGAAACGTTATTTCTGTCATTACTTCTAATAAAAAATTAACACAGATTATTGTCTTTCCACGGAGACTGGAAGATTCCTTGCGAGTTAACATTTCTGACATTGAACCAAATATTGATTTGTTGTGTAAAAACATGCAACCGCATCCATTTCATTTAATTGTTTTGTAAACTTCATATTTTAGTGTTTCTTATTTTATTTTTAAAAATTATTTATACTAAGTTACTATTTTTTGTGATAACATATAAACATAGTAATAATAATTAATGCCAAATAAAAATTTTGACTAAAATTTGTTTTTTTTTAGGGGTCCGCGGATTATTTTTTCAGATTTAGGGAGCCATGGCATGAAAAAGTTTAGGAAGCACTGATCTATATGATTGAAAAATGTTGAATGAACAACATTCCCTCTTGAAAGATGGTATGTTATCAAAAATTCTATTATTCAATGTTTAAGATTGATAGTCTGTGAACAGCATTTTCCAAAATGTAGAAAATATTAAAAATAAGCTGCCAGCGCTATAGATAGAAAATAAGGTGTTTTGACAGTTGATGATAATAATTTTTCAATTAGGATGTACTACATAACTAAATTAAAGCAGCAAACAAACTTGTTTTATTCTTTTCCATTGTTAGCCTGTGTTTTATTAAATTTTAGGAAACTTTTATTAGTCTTGTGTATTTACAGATATTTTGACACTTTGAAATTGGTCTGCCACCAACCTTTGCGGTCGACGGCTAGTTAGAAATTATTGTTGCCTATTTCAGTGTGCGAAGTAGCCCGGCTTCTATGATGTTCGATATAGGGCATCCAATCCCGGGATATCGATGACTTTTTTCAATACCGGGAACCCGGGATTGAACAAAAGCCAGGTATTGGATGTTAGAAATTGTCAAAAAAAATTGTATGCTCCTGCGACAACCGGACGTTCAGGTGTCCCTTATTAAATTGTCAACAAAAATTTTGACACCCGGGCGTTCACGCATCCGTCACACGGCGGGCCAGGTAAGGAACTCAATTTTTAGAAAAAAAAATTCGGGCTATGTTCGGGTCATAAGTCAACTTCTTGCGAATCCTGAAATCCCGGTATTGGTATTGAGTCAATCCCGGGTTTACGGGATTGACTTATTGCCCGGGATCCCGGGATTGTAAGCCCTAGTTCGATAACGTTCTGTCCGTTGCCTCTGCGTTCGTTAAGTGTTGGCAGCTTGTCTGTGTTGCCCCTCGTATTTATTCGTTTCCCCACAAAATATTTATAACTCCACAATCCGAAGAAAACAATATAACTCACCTGTCCAAAACAACTGTAAGGAATGTATCTGCGGGCAACTCGGTAGCAGCTGCCACTGTGAATGTTAAGAAGACATCAAGTCCAAGAGATCCAACGTTCCTGACATGTCCGTCGAACACCAGCGAGATGATCATCCAGATGAGAATGAGCAATATGACTGTCTTGCGGAGACGAGGAGTCTTGAACAGTTCTAGGACTGAATAGCTTCTTTGTGCTGTTTCTTCTTCTTTCTGGATCTTCAGGCAGGATTCCTGTAAACGCCGAAAAATATTTAGCAAGATTTATTCAAGTCTCAGTCACATAAATAAAATAATTTCTTAAAATAATCTCAACGGAACTTACGGTAAAATCTTTCAACACCTTTTCAGGGATTTTGGTTTTGTTGATTTTCTCAAATTTCTTCAAAATAACAAGAGCTTTGTCCAATTTTCCCTGAGACACTAACCATCTGAAATGAGACAATAATGTTAGTTATATTCTGAAATATATTAATTAAAACGAATCGATTGCAACCGATGTAAGGTGAAAAGGAAACCTACATTTTTTAGTCATTAAATTTTACTCAGTTATACAATATTTTACATTTGTAATTTTTTTTTTTCATGTCCGCTCCCAATGTGGAGCATATGGTCTCCTAATGGAGGTATCTTGACAGAATTTTTTCTACGAGAACTGCTTGTCACTCAGTTGCTCAACCTCTCTTTTCTTTTTCGAAGAGAGTAGGGATAGAAGGATAGGGCTATGACAGGACTAGTGGTTAGCTAATCGCTCTCGTTACGCCCCGTGAGGATGGGATTGGGGGGAGGGAAGACTCAGACTACGAACAGAAATCCATAAATCGATTGAAAGCTCAATCTATGAAAACCGTCCGCACCAGGAATTGAACCCGAGACATCCGTAACCGTAGCCAGCGCCGAAAGCAACTGCGCCACGGACGCCGACAATTAATTTTAAACATTTGTAATACTCCACACTTATGTTTTAAAAACAACAATATTTGCAATTATTATTATGCCACTGGACACAACAGTTACAGTAATCCCAACCTATTTGCACCATTTCACAAAAGGAAATTAATTTATACTGAAGGAATAGGTTACTTCGTTAATTCCGTCCAATTATTTATTTCTGACAGAATTAGCAACATTTACTTCTTTAGCGTATTAAATAATTTTATCTTATTCTCGTTACTTACCTGGCACTTTCGGGAACCACCCATGGAGTGGCAATGGCAAGAAGCAGAGGAGCTGATGTGACTACGGCCAACCATCTCCAGTCTGCCAAGAACCACGCGATCCATGGAAGAAGACAGGAAGCCAGCGTGAAGAAGAGAGCGATTGACATGTTGGCGACGAACGTACGCCATTTTGGTCCCACATACTCAAGAACTGAAATTTAAAACAATTGAGGTTATTCTTTGTATCTTTTAATTACACCACATATTTAAATCCTCACCTTATGGTGGGACCTTCTCAAACATTATACCACGTCTTAAGACCAATTTTATTTTGGCATTCGTAAATATTTGAATTATCTTTTGTTTACGTACACCGACTTATCGTCGAAGGTATTCCATGTCTATAACTGATATCGGTGTAGATTTTAAAATGCCTTATTGTAAAAAATTAACTGAAGAATTTTAATTGTGGAAATGATTATTTCTTAAATATAAATATAGTTTTCACCTCGTCAAAACTTGAGCCACGAAATTTCCTTAAGCTACCCGGATGCAATGACATCTTGGCCAACAGGGTCGTGCATATATTATTAAAATCGTTCAATCCAAACAACTTATCTTAGATAATCATCAAACGCGAGTTATCACTGGAAGTAAACACCCACTCTCTTAATTTATTGTGTTAAATTTGATACGATTAAATTAAGTCAAGTGTGATCAAAACGGATTTGTTATTTCTTATATCGATCATAGGTAATACTTATTTAGTAAAGTTAATATTACTATTGTCTTTGAAAAAGCACAAACAATTTTCATTTATATAGGTAGGTAGAATATACGCTTCGAATTTATTGTTATTGGTAGGTAACAATACCTATTAGTATAGAACGAAGTACCTACTTATTTTGCTTGTTCAGTTTGACGTATACAATTTTTGTAGCTAATTTGATTTGTAGAGTTCTGAATAGAATTACTTAATTGTTACATATTATGTATACATTGTTTAAATTTATTAAAAATCTTTGTATTGTTTTTGAAGGAACTAGACAAACTGTGAACTATGGGAATAAGGAATAAAAGAAAAAATGATAATTCATTATAATTAACAATCAAAAACAATGCTCCTTGAAAATATTAGTTAATAGTCTGTTTTTATTGTATTTCTCAAGGCTATTTTTCGCCATTACAAATTTTTTTCTACAATCCAGAAAAATACGACAAACCACACCTAATTGATCACTGCTGGAAAAAAATGAATTGAGGAACGATCAATGCGATATTTTTTTGATAATTTGTATGATCATTCATCGGGGCCTGACCAAATGACCGATACATGCGAGAAAAGACAGA
The DNA here is from genome assembly GCA_022494535.1 of Himalopsyche phryganea. Classification (NCBI taxonomy): domain Eukaryota; kingdom Metazoa; phylum Arthropoda; class Insecta; order Trichoptera; family Rhyacophilidae; genus Himalopsyche; species Himalopsyche phryganea. The sequence continues at coordinate 1,974,216 of JAGVSL010000125.1, read as the reverse complement.
TAGCGGACGATAGGTCCGGATAGCACTGAATATACATATTAGATACATGTATATTGGTAAAAAAACCGCAAATACCATTATGTCATTATTTAAAACTGCAATGCGTTCATCAGTGGCGTTACTATGCATGGAAACCGCCCCTGTAAATGTATTATTTACATTGCAGATCGTGGCATTTTTTAAATTTACTTATTAAAATAATTAATTCTTATAACCAAAAGTTTCATTTCCCAATGATGCGTTCATGGTACATTATGAATTATGATACTCGGGAAAAGATTCCCGAAATGAGGCTTTTACTGTAAAAATTACATTGGTGTATAATATTTATTATGTTATAACAAGTAAGTACACCGAATTTGATAATTCTTTCAATAATATTATCGTCGTTGTTCTGGATGAAAACACTAACTGAAAAATAGTAGTTTTGATTAATTGGACTTCAAAGGTATTCTAATATTTGAAATGCTATACCTTTTTAATTTAGTTTGTTTGCACAAAACTGTTTTTAAGTAGAAGTGTAACTTTTAAAAATACGTGTGTTCTTCCATACGGTAGAGTTTGAAATAAAAAATACATTTGGTTACAACTAACTCAATATGTAATTTTTTGAATTAAATGTTTTCTTTCCTAACAACGACAATAATATTAATGAAAGAATCACATTAGGTATACTTACTTATTATAATACAACAAATATTACACATCAATGTTATTTTTACAGTAAAAGCCTCATTTTGGAATCTTCTCGAGAGTATTAATTATTCTTAGCGGCGTTATAATACCTCAATTCGTCAAAAAAATCATAAAAACATCGGTCGCGCCATCATCGAGAATGTAAATAAAAAAACACCGAAATTTGCAGTTGTCAATTTTTTCAATTGATCTAAAATTATAATCACGGCCAAGCGATCTTCTAAATCTAGATCGACAACTGAAATGACCCAATCTTCCTAAAATCAAATTGATTCTATGTGCCAAAAACTGACGCCATGCATCAGCGGAGCTTCGTTTTTGCGGCGTTTATAATTTAATAAAATGCTTTAATTGAATTAACTGTGAAATGTTTTTCATCTATCCGATAAACGGTTTGCAGTTTGTGTGCAACATTGTACGGTACACGAGTAAAATATGCTAGTCCAGTGCAACTAAAAATTATTATAAAATATACATTGCCTATTTGGCACGGCCTTAGTGGTGGATATTACACAATGATGTCAGAAAGGCTGAAATCGTAACTAAACTATCATATAAGGAATGCAGATTTTAAAAGTAACCACCCAAAAACAACCAAAGATAAACACAAAATTGTATTCATTTGTTTAGAGAAAGAGCGCGTTTGGTCGGTAGCCAAGTATTTTAACCAAACCGAAGCGCGCTCCGACAGGTATTCAAGCAGTTTCCATATAAATTCTGTTTGACCAAATAGTTTTGAATGACGTGAATGCGGAATTTTATGTAGATATTGGACTTAAAAAAACGACTTATCCTGTCTCTATCCCCCTGTTGTCAGAAACGGTTAGGGCAAGCGGGAAGAAATAAATCAGTTGTAACCAATTCATATTGTAATTCTTGTAGAATTAAATACTTTGATATTTTTACATATTTCGAGTTGGAGTAAGCCTTAGGGCAGTGGTTTTATAACCACATTGAAGCTCTCGCCCTTTTGACCATACTAATATTTCTGGATTTCTTGAAAGAAGGGTCAACTTAATTTTAATACAGAAGACATTGAGGTAAATAAATGAAAGCACTGACTTCATCATTGCAATATTCAATCGCCCCCACAGATATCAACAGCGCCACCAAAAGCTGAACATTTAAAAACATTAAGAAACACTGCTCTAGAGCGTTGTTACTACTCAACTAATTAATTTGCTTTGATTAAAAATACGTGTAAATATTACAAACCTAATCGTCCTTTAAATATTATCTAAATGTGAATTAAACTTATTAGCCTAACGATAGATAGATTAGCCTATAGAATATATCGACGGTGTTTTAGCCAATTGATGTAACCCTCAAAATCGGAATTTTTCAGGATAGAGTAAAAACTGTTTTTATCGAAAATATTATATGGTGAGTTGCGCGATAAGTCTTTGAAATGCAATCCTGTAAATTATCATATTTGCAGATACGGGATTATACGAAGGGAGTGTCGATATAATAGTGGCTTACATCAAGTGGCCAGGTCAGAATTTTTTAACCTAAAACCAATATACAATGATGTTTCCCTTCCAAAAAGTGGTCAATTTATTTTTCTAATTTACATCATTTGGCCAAGATCTGCTCTGCCGTCTTTAAAATGAGATCCAATTATTAACTCATTTTCGTACTTTTGAGGGTTACATCAATAGGCCAAAACACAGTCGATATTATTAATAAGTAATGCTTGTTACGTCTGTTAACCTTTTGACATGAACTACTGAAAAATTAAAAGATGAATGGAAAATATGAATGCTTGGATATTCTGACACAATTTATCAACTTGTGGTAATGGCATTTACGCTAACAATTGAGCAATCATCTTATTATGTGATATCCACAATCGTGGAATGCAGTTACCGAGTAAAAAAGGTTATGTACGTTACGTCGTTTTGTTTGTCAATTTATTAGTATTACGAACTTCACGGTTGATGTCACTGCAATCTAAACAATAACCAGGGTCATCAAAAACAAGTCTAATCAATATTAAATAATGTATCTGAAAAACCTAACTATTATACTAAACTATATTAAAACATGTTGTAGATTTGCGGTCCCATTCTCAGATATATCATAAATACTCATTTTCAGAGATGAAAAGATATGCGACCATTGACCTCTTTCCTGTGTGTATTATGATATTGGCCATACTTAGTACCAATCTAATAATCAAGTGTAGAGCAAATACAAAAATCATTACGTTATGTGTAAAGATTACTGACCGGGCACTGTTAGTGTTCGTGTAGTCACTAATAAATTTGAGAATAGGATTGCTGATTACGATCTGAAGACTAAACTTGTTCCAGTTTATGGTAAAAGGCAAGAATCTATTGACTATAACAAAACATTCAGTCGTCGTCTAAAAAATCTAAAATTATAATATATATTACATTAAATTTGGTTTTGTTTAATAATGTTGTGGGGTCCTTCGGCAAGTTGCTAACATTGTTGACTTTGGTTACGGTACTCACGGTTTCGAATACCAGTACGGACAGTTTTATAAATTAATTTTTCAGCTGATTTATGGATTTCTAATCGAAGGCAAGGATATTTATGATATATAAAAAATTGCCTCGCACTCATCTGATCCTAAAAACGGGTTTAGCGAGAGCAATTATCTAACCTCTTGTCATTTCCTAACCATATTCTTAAATCCCTACTCTCTTCGAAAAACTTTTACTTCATTAAAAAACTTTATGCTCCATATTGCGAACGGACAAGTTTTTAAAAAAATGTTAATTTTTTTTATCGTATTGGAATGAATATCAACCTTTACATTACTGTTGTCTAGTATCTGAGGAATACTAGACGCGGATGAGATTAAAAAATTAACACTCAATATGAACGGCAAAATTTATTTGGCAACTATCACTAGTTGTTTATTAACATAGTGGCGGCATGTACGATAATGTTCAACTTTTATATTAATAGAACACTTTTCTTTCTTAAATCTTTTTATTATCTAGAGTACAAATTTCAGACAACAAATTAGTGAGATTAAGATTTTTACTCATAAAATACGTTTTTCACTGACGTATTTTATCTCCCCCTACTAACGCTATTCCTTTTCAACCTTACCGATACACGATAGCAAAATTGATATGTTTTGTTCAAATTTCTGATAGATTATATATTACGTGTTTTTTATGACTAATTTGTATAATTGTTTTCCGGTTTTTCGTTTGTGGCAACCCTGGTGCTCCGTTATTTAAGCCACTGACCGCGTTTAAACGCCAATGGCTAGAACAACTCTACTATTATAGCGAAGCTTTAAATATTCAACTGCAGTTTTTCTCATTAATTCAATCAATTTGCGGATTACCTATTTCATTCACTAAATGTTTTCAGTATGGTTCTTTATTCACTTATCATTTAATAAGTTGACTCGCAGTCAGTAAATCCGGTTAAGTCGTAATGCGCTCTGGCTTATCGTAGTTAGGCTTATGTTGTGCAATTGATTTTGAAATATTAACTAAATATAATAATACTAAAGGTATCTATGTTATTAAACTTACCTTTAACATTTAATATTTTGTAATGTTAATAACAATGAAGGAAATAATAACATGAAATTGTTATAGGAACAAATGTTTGAGAAAACTAATACGTAATTTTATCGTACAAGTATTTATAATATATATAATATTTCCTTCTCTGCACACCAATTCAATCTTTTAACGGCATTTAAAAATAATAATTCAAGTATTAGTGCTTTCCTTGTCGAATCATTTTATTATTTCCTCGTTGAAAAGACCACACGTGATCGATTGACTTACAACTAATTCTCGTAAAAACAAAATCACTTGTAATGCTGCATTATGAGTCCATGAGCTCCACATTTGCTATGGCATTACAGGAAATAACATAACAATATAATAATATATCGAGTGCAAAGATATTGTATGACTAAGAACTGGTCTTGTTAAAATTGAGAGTATATACACAAAACGTTCGTCGGTATCATGTATTATCTTTATGCTGTAAAATTATTGTACGTCCAAATAGGATATTTGAGAAGATATTGTGTCATTCAAATGCATAATAATGTCCATTTCGCCTATATGTGTATGCATTCACGTATTCAAAATCGATTTTCTCAAAACAAACATGCAATATATTTGCACTTAACCATCGATATATCCTACAGTCTCCAGGGTACGTTGTATCCACAACCACCTACTATGTATTCAAAAACTTATTTGAACTATATTGTGCAACGTAACAACGTTAAGAAGCATTTTTAAAATTTTTGCCAAGAATATCCGCAAAAAAATACTCAATACTTTTTTGCATACACAGTAGCTTTCAGATAGAAAGAAAATATATACCATAAATAATGAAAGAGCTTTTATCGGCTGAGGTCTACTCGATATCCATAGGATGTTGTGAATTTGTTGTCTGCCTTTTAGCTTAGCCTTAAAGTAAAATTTAATATAAAGCACACATAATTCGCACATGGATGCATAATTTGTATTATTGTTGACAATTGATGTAATTTATAAAAATAAGTTTATTTTTTAATAATGTTTTCTTACCTAAAATATACATCATAGTAAAGCAGTTATCGAAGGCGAGTCCTACAAGGAATCTGCATACACAGAATTGCCAGAAACTGTTGCAGAAAGCAGTTGCCACACCAGCCAGAAACCCAGCCAAGTTTGTTCCTGAAAATAACAATATTATATTACGGAAACTTCTCAAATAAAATGGATTATCTGCACATCTGTATTGTCCATGAACTCTCACCAAATATATGATACGATAAACATTCAATTTATAAAGAATTGTTCAAAATATTCAGTATCGATAAATAATAACATTTTTTAAAAACGTATTTAAAAGTAGCATAATAGTTTTTCCTTGCAATTCAATATTATAATATCGACGTTATTCTGGAAGAAGACACTAAATGAAAAATACTAGTTTTGAGTAATTGGACTTTTAAGTTTGTCACATGTTTGAAAAGCTATACATTTTTCATTTTGTGTGTTTGTACAAAACTGTTTTTAAGTAAAATTTTAATTTATAAAAATAAGAGTTGTTCTTCTATATTCTATACCGTAGAGTTTGAAATAAAGAACATTTTGATATAACTAACATAATATGTCATTTTTTCGATTAAGTTAGATTAAGATTAAGTTGTTTTTTTCCAGAACAGCGACGATATAATCACGACACTGCCTAAATATACTGCGCTTAAGTTAGTCTTGATACTGGAATGTATTTGATAGATTAGTTTACGCAGTCAATAAACATATGCAATTGTGAAAGATTGAATGAAAGAATATGAGTCATTAAGCTTTGTTCTTACCAACGAGAGCAGGAATCCTTCCATATTTATCAGCGATCCATCCGAAAATGAGTCCTCCGAGTATAGCACCACAGAAGAAAACCGCTTGCGCCATCGCTGGTCTGTTGTCCTTTTCGCACACCCATCCCAGCTATAAAATAAAAATGGTTATGTTAAAGCTTGACCATCAACATAGAAATCATATTCAGGTTTCTTGAAATAATAGTTAATTTATATTACACTGCTTTTTATGCAGAACAGCTTGGATACATTAACAAAAGTAAATGTATGACCCGCCTCACAAAGGATTGCGGATTTTCCCAAGCGGATTTCAACAGTGCTCCCCAATAATAAAAACATAAAAACGCCCCTCTAAGAAACACTGGTCAGGGATTTCTGAGTACAAAGCATAAACTTAACTTAGTTAATATCCTCATATCGTCGTTGTTCTGGAAGGAGACACTAACTAAAAAATACTAGTTTTGAGTAATTGGACTTTGAAGTTTGTCAATTGTTTGAAATGCCATATATTTTTCATTTTGTTTGTTGTACTATTTTTAAGTAAAAGTATAATTTATAAAAAAAAGTTTGTCCTTCCATACGATAGATTTCGAAAGAAGGAATATTTTAACTAACTCAATATGTCATTTTTTAATTTAGTTTTTTCTTTTAGAACAGTGGCGATCCACTATATAGAAAAAAATACATGTATAAATCAGTCTGTCTATCACAAGAACTCTTCCCAAACGGTGAACAGTACATTTTGCACATGCATTTTGGCTGCCATTTATAGATTAACTGAGCTACTTTCAGTTTTTAACATTATTATATATTGATGGATAATATTTTGGGGGTGTGACATGAGGAACGGTAAACGGTGATACTTTCAACATTAGCTTGCATCAAAATAACGCCAACGTCGAAATGTAAGCGCACTCTATCCCTGGCAAAACTGGGTAATAAATACTGGTATTAGCATAAAAGCTACGCGAGAAAACTTAATCAACAACAGACAAAACTATTTATTGAATCTCCATCTAACTTTGACATCAATGAAAAAAACTGTATTTCTAAGAATAAACAACGATTCCAAACATCCTATACTACCATATAAATAGTGTTCTCTGATTGTATAATAAATATTTCATTTAGCACGTAACATTACAGAATAATTTATGTTAAATAAGATACATGTTATTAATTCAATATGGTTTTAATTGTGACTTTATTTGTCGGTGTCTTTTTTATTGGATACTTAAGTTATGGAAGGTGACTAAAAAATACACTTCAAATGGTACCAACAACTTACCGTCGTCCAAATACCAAAACGGAATCAATAAATATGCTTCGATAACATACAGCTGAGGTATTATTATATAGCCTGCATTTATTGGGCCAGTTACTAATCGAAATGGTCAGTACCCATTGGTTAGAATACACATCGTCAGTTTATAAATAAACGGTGAGTAATTTATATGAAGTGGTCAGTTATTAAATTAAACGATCAGTTTTTTAATTAAACATAACCTGACCTACCCTGACCATTTGGAAATTATAACCTAACCTAACCATTTATTATTTCTCTCTGACCATTTATCGAATATTAGTTACTGACCAAATAATTAGTTGCCTTATAATATCGTTTGTTTAATATTGTTCAGTGGCGACTCGTTCATAAGGGTTATTGAGACCCTCCAGTATAAAATGATAGTCCCCGTTTAATTACCAACGCTCTTAAATTTGTACATCAAAATGTTAGTAATGATATTTTTTCATTACATGATGATTGATTTTACTTTTACTACCGCAGCTCCGCCACTATAAACTCTTACGGACCACCACTGATAATGTTATAGGATTACCTAAAGCCGAATAGAAAGAGCTGTTACAGGATTAAAGTTATGGTTATATGCTTAATGTCGACTTAAGCTGAAAAATACGTATCTACGTTTCAGAAAAATGTTGCGAAAGGAATTTTACAATTGCTATTTAAGAAATGAAGTCAAATGGTACCTTAGACGAGTGGTAACGATTTAAGCCTTTTCTCTACTCATTTGCATAATTAAAAACTTAAATCCAGTAATTGACTCTGGAAAATGTTTATTATTTAACAGGTGTTCGAATTTGAATTATTTTCATCGATTTTTATCCTCCCTTTACAATCTTTAAAACGAGGCGTAGAAAGGAATTTCAGTATTTATAAAACTTTTCCCAACCATTCCTTTATCCTTACCCTCTCAGAGAAGAAAGATTAATTGATCAATCGAGTATCCATGACTTCACAACATAATATTGAGCAAACAGGATTGTTGCGGTATCCGATATTCGCTGCTAAATCCGAATTAAAAATGCGATACCAACAGGAAATATTTTCTTAAGAATAATCAGTTTTAAATTAAGATTATTTTGAATTAATTACAAATGAAATATTAGTAAAAAAATAAACCGGCTGTAAAGCACTTACTCAAAGCTTAGTGCGTTTAAACTTATTTAAAGAGACATTTCAAGATCAACTACAAATTGACATAAAAAAATGTGACATATTACTGTCATTACTGTTAATGAGACGTAAAATTCAATGTTGCATGTACATTACCTTATAATTTTAATTTCTTTAAAACACTGCGGAATCAAATAACACTATACCATATATTGTACTTGAGGCTGTATCCGATAATCCTAATAACCGGATATATTATTCATTACTGTCAGTTCGAGCTGGTGTAAGTGATTTTGATTATAGCTCTCACTTACGCCCTTTTGCCAGGTTGTTTTTTTTTTTTTTTTTAATATTGTTGATGAATTCGAAATTCTGAGATTACTATGTGGTTACTGACTTTCAATGCAAAATGAAAAAATGGTTAAGTAGTTTATTACGCGTATTTTGCTCAATATAAAAACATCTTTCGGACTAATTAAATGATTACTTACTATCGATACTCTAATTTTGTTTCTAAAAATAATTATGATTTCGATTACAAAAGCATTACTATTTACAGTAGTGTTATAACTATATTATATATTTTATTGTTTTTTTAAACCATGTAAACACCCAATTTGAACCATATGGCTTTCTAATGGAAGTATCTCAAAAGACGTTTTTTTACAAGAATTGCCTGTTACTCAGTTGCTCAATATCTCTTTTTCGAAAAGAGTAGGGATAAAAGAATAGGGCTAGCACAGGATTAGTGGTTGGCTAATCGGTCTCGCTACACCCTGTTTTGAGGATCAGCTGGATGGGAATGAATTGTAGACATAACAAACATCCACGCCTTCAAACAGAAATCAATAAATCGATTGAAAAATTAATTTATGAAACTTTCCTTACAAGGATTCGATCCTGTGAGATCCGTAACCAAAGCCAACGACGTTGACCGCTATACCACTGTTATAAATTAGTATTGTTAAATCATAATCATTTCTATTTCGTACTTTACAATACCTTTATGGAACATAAAAGATTCAATTTTAATTTGATATCAGTACGAGGAAAATACATAATATATCACCCATCCCTAAGAACCCAGTGATAGATTGAAAGTGCCAATAACGACCTTGCCAGGACTTAAACCTAGACCTTCAAATCGCTTAGCAGAGATAAAAAAAAATACTTTCATATTATAGCATCATATTTAAATTCATATTAGTATTAAAAAGAAATATACTCGAATGTCGTAATGCTAAACCCCAAATCACAAAAGGCAAGCGCGTTACTTCTATAGTATTTCGAACGGTACACAATTGTTTTTTTCTAAATGCACAGATTTCGTTTCATGGGAACGTAGGCAGACATTAACCTTGTGGTTATTAAGCATATTTATGGTGTTCATTCAGGGTATTAAGATGGCTCATTGAACAAAAATGCATCTATAAGAGTGTTAAGTCAACCACCCGAATAAAAGACGGATAGACTGACACCCTTGACAGATTTTTTACAGCTAAATAAAATTCGAATATGATTTACTGTGAAACTAGGTCGTTACCCTATTATTCAGCAGTTAACAATAATTCGAGAACTTGGAGCGCTGTTCCTCAGTTGTGAGAATTGTCAGTCGTTGCTATCAACAAAGAAATAAGTGTATGGCAGTGTACATAATATAGTATTCATGTTATGTGTGTACTTATAATGTGTAACACGTAGTTTTGTATTATTTTGTTGGCTGTAAGTAACAATCGCTACTGGTATTAAAAGTCAAACCAAATCTGCCTCGTTTTGGGTTAATAATACATGAAAAATTCCATTTTCAATTAAAAAGTATAATTTTATATGGTATTTTGCATTCATATTATAATTTCATAACAGGCGTATCTACAAAAATAATTTCTGGAATATCAATTTATTTTCAGATATTGATTCACTTAACTATTCTCTATATTATTTTATTGTTGTTCTCTTTATAAGTTACGAAAGGTACATACATTACTCGAATTATATTGATTAATTTATGCCTCCAGATCACATTTTTTAGTTACGCGTATGTGACCCTAAACACGCAAAGAAAACTTGATAACTACACGGTGGTATCGTAGTAAAGAAAACTGCAAGCTAGATAGAGTCAATATTTCTAAATCCAGCAATGGATCAAGAGTGGCTGATAAAAAGAATATGTATTTATGTTGAGAAATCGTTTTATGAAAGTGTCGTCCAGAGATTGAACCTGTGGTCACTGCAACCGAACCGGATGAACGCCCACGATTGTCGACCACTTGGCTACAGGCCCGATTAAAATATTTCCCAAACCAATATTAATACAATTTTCTTTGTTAATTTATATTATTGCTCCAATTTAATTGTTTCTAAATATGTGCTCCGTATAAAACCAAAACCCGATATGTCCACTTTGCAATGTAAGTAGTAAGTGTCGTGTTTTGCGTTTAAGCATACATTTATTTTTTATTTTGTGTTCTATTACGAATACATAAGAATATGTCTATTTTTATTAGCCAGTCAAACGCTAATTGCAATAAACATAAGCTAAATAAAAACGAACATATCGGCATTTGCTTGTAACTATTAATATTATTTCAAACACTATGTAATTACAAATACAAGTTATTTATCATGACATGTTGTGTGAACTGACTTAGTATATTTACGTATTTTTGTTGGATTTTGACAAAATGTGGACTTATCGATTGTTTTTCAATTTCAGTCGTCTCATCTAACCCATTCGTGCTTTATTTCAGAAGAAATAATGTATGCATGTTATTAGTAATTATCCAGTTCTAGAGCTAACACCTTAGTATTCAAATAATAATCAAGCTCTAGGTCAAATGCATTTTAATCACACAGTAAATACCTTCCGACCAGAGGCATGTTTATAATTACATGCAAGATTTTTTATTTAAAAATGTGGGTGTTGTTTTTATTGAAGCTTTATTCAATTGGGAAACTGTTTATTTAATTCACTGTATTAATGAAGTTTATTCTATTCACGATATACAAACGGTTCCGACTTGGCCATGTGATTTTATTCTTCCACTGATAACTTAGGCCTGCATTTATTGGGTCAGTAACTTTTTCAATACTTGTGTCAGTAAGAAATAATAAATGGTCAGTTAATAGTAAACGGTCAGTAATTTAAATAAAATGGTTCGATTTTAAATTAAGTCAGATATTTATAACAAACGGTCAGTTTTTTAATTAAACCTAACCGTTATTTATTTGGAAATTATTTACTGACCATTTAGGGAATAAATTACTAACTAAATAACATGAAATCTTTATCATTTTGTCCATATTCCACTATAAGAAGTAAGGGCAACATATTATCTATCGTTCAGTTCATTATTCAGACATCTCCAAATAACCGCTATTGAAATAATGGAAAAACCAATGTTCAAATGGTCACCATAAATCAAATATTATTGACTTGTACCCGAGTTTTAAACATTTTATAAACAGGTGTTTAACAATTAGGTACTACCAAAGAAGTGAGTTATCTCCATAAATATAGGTAATACTAATTGGCAGTTGTCATTTTATAAGTGATATTATGAATAAAATTATACAGTAAAACATGTTGACCAGGTAATTTAATTTGGGCGGTGACAAATATTCAATAAAATAAACAAAAACGTGTGAAGTAATTTTGATACCACACGGTAAATTAAACTCTTTTATTTATACAAAACCGACGTGAATTTAAAAGTAGCCAAACGCAAATAATTTTCTCGTTGTCCAATGTACAAATCAGTAAGTAACAAGTCGATAAACGTTATTTATTAGTCAAATGGTGAATCATGCTACTGGAAATGCGATCAAGGTTTACGTTTAACTTAAGTTAAACAAACAATTATTGATTAAAACAAAAAATTGTCAACAGCAAAGATAGATCACAAGAAAACAAAACAGCGGCCCTTCCGCGAAAAGACATTGTTCATTCTTTTTTTAAACAATGATTGCATGAATTATTGATTCTATGCGGTAAAACAAAAGCTTGTGATGAAAATATATAAATAATACTTATGATTAGGTATCTAAAGAAACATGTGTTAATTCAAAAAACAAAATACTGACAACACGAGTGCTACCTTTTGAAATGTTTTGATCTTAAAGTGCATGGATAAACTCCATTTGACATCCAAATATTGTTTTCTTATTTTGCAGAAACAGTTCTTCTTTAAAAGATTATTTTAACGGTGTGCTAGAGATATATTGTAAGACTATTTACAGCTTACCTCGGTCGATATTGTTTGATATGGCACGTCAGTCAAGTTGAATTCATATCCTCTGGAGCAAGGTCGTCTTTCCCAGGTGGGATCCACAGTCGGTATGCCATCCTTCAACAGGGTACTCCAGTCCACTGCATACTCCTCGCATTTTGATGGGACACCTTCAGCGTTGAATGGGATGGCCAGAGATATTCTATATAAAAGAAAAAAGAGATTACATTCAATATAAAAACAGCTCTCAAGTATTGAAATTAATCTGAAAGACCATCAGTTGGACCTGCCTAACTTGTCAGTCATGCCAACTTGGCTGCATCTAGAGCAAATTACAAGGCATTTACAATAGTTTACAGTGTCGTATGAAAAGGTAATAGATATCTCAATTCATAAGCTTTTTGGCTTTCTGTACACTACATTGCATGCAACCAAGACTTGAGAAATTTTTCCTCGGATATTTCAGGCAAGAATTTAAAACACGAATAGCGTTATTTCCCTGCGTAATACACCAAGTAAGAAGATTATTATGACGTATTGGGCAGTTATGGGTACAACTTTGAATACTATATAAACTATTAAACAATAACTTGAACGTAACCAGTTGGGTACCGCAGTGGTGTTTGGCAAGGTGATATCATATCGACTGGAACCTCAATTTATGAAACTGTCCGTACTAGAACTCAAGCCTGTGAGCACCGCAACCGAAGGCAACAACGTTAACAACTCTACCACGGGCATGGTGAGCTCATCACCCGACGACCTAAGAATACTTTAATATTTTTTCAAGAAATTTTTCATACTATAGAATGCCTTCAGAAGAACTTATAGAAGTACAGCAACGCCTATGATGTAATAGATCATAATTCTAACAATTAATCGCATATGCCTTGTAATGTGTCTTTTGACATTCCTATTACAGATTACAGATCGATTCAGATATGCAGGTGAATAATTAATCAATCTAGTAAACAAGTTGATTCGAATCCCACTGGACCAATTCACCACTCACTTAATCAGCGCTACATTTTTTTTATTCAATCTTATTTAACTGCATTATTATGCAATGTGCTTAAATAATATGCAAAATACATCGTCTGGTTCACAGATGTACGTCTAGATACAGTGATTGTATACCAATGATACAATAATTATGTGAAAGCGTTTGTAAACAATAATTGTGTATCGATTGCTGGTTTTTTTTTTTATAATTTGATTAAATTGTAGCTTCATGTTTAGGTCAAATAAAATAACACAAGAATTGCCTCTCCTAAGCCTTAAACGGTATTTTTGAACAGCCCTCAATTAATAAAATTTAAATATCTGCTCTATAACATGTGGAGCACGTAGTACTCTTAACATTACGAAATATGACAGTATTGGTTGGCCATCTCTATTTAATATGAATTTGAGATATTTTTCAATTAAAATTAACACCCGTTGGCACATATGCATAAATTTATATGGAACGAGCTAAGCTTCAAGCTTCGTTCTGATTTGTAACTACGGACTAGAACAGAAGTGATGAACCTTTCGCCTCTTAGGGTCTCAAGTGCGGTCTCTTGACTGAATCCAAATTTCCTAAATTTGTATATAAATTTCATTGTTTTTCTTCACTTACAAAATAATTTACATATACTTATATGAACGTTTCTTAAATGCGGCCTTATTAGACATAAGATAAATGAATGCGGCCAACTGACAGGAAAAGGTTCGCCGCCCCTGGCCTAGAACAATATTATTTTGTACATTTTACTTTCTTTTTTTGTGGAAACGTGCTAATTCGGGAATATTCTTTTTTGGATATGGCCACCATTGATTTCCTCCAATTATGTTATCGAACGAAAAATGTGATGATATTGTGTTTGAACTAAAAATTAGTAGTAAAAATTAGTTTTTGCTACTGCTCAGGGCTCGAATTCCAGCGGCACACCGGTTCGTGGACTCCGACAAGTAGCGCACCCATTCATAACAAATTTAATTTCCGTTTTGGTTTTGCATTATCAAGCAATACTTATTTAATAATGAACGTAGAGATAAATATTGGTGATATTGATGAAAAATATTTCGATATTCGTTTTAAATAGTCGAACATTCCAGTTTGTGAAATTTTGCGTTTCGAGCCCTGTTATTACTAATCTGCTTTCTATTTAGTCGACCATAAATCCTAAATCTAGCAATATTAATGTTTTGTATTTAACCGTTTGTGGGATGAAATTTTGATAAATTTAAAAAAAAATGTACGTCTAGTATTTTTTTAATTTGAGCCGTTTTCGGTCATTAAAAATAAATCATTTTTAGCTTAGCGTGCTTTATGTTTGTTCTAAAATTGTGTATCATTCATTTAACAAATAACATAAACACAACAATAACAATGAAATTTAACATTAATTAGCATCAAGTTATTTGGTTGATTTACATAATGTCTTCTTGGCAATGATTCTTTTCAAGGATACCAAATTTGATCATGACACAATTAGCCGAATCTCTGTATGAATTTAAATAAAGAAATAATTAAAAGTCCCGCGCGCCTCCGGTTGGCGACCGCTGCCGAGGAAGTTTACTTCCTTGAGTCACTTTTTCAATGCGAATTTTGCCTTGAAAAATCTATCTACATAATGAAACTGTATGCAATGCGCTATTTATATAAAGCAAGTGGATACATATGATGAAAACCTTTGTTAAAAACAATATTCCATATGTGTAGCAGAAAGGTATACTGCAATAATTATTATTTTGAATCTTAAAAAATTGCCATAATTTTTATTTCGAATAATTATCGGTAGCTGGTTACTTTATGGTAATTAATTGTTAAATTAAAATTTATTATTGCATTATTCCACTTATCTTTTTAGGTGTGAACAATTTTTCGCTTCTTTGAGAAGAATCTCCAAATTAATTAGTTTAGTACTAATTTTTAAATAAGCAACTTTCGTTGGTATTTTTTGGCCATTTAGTGTTGACTCATAAAATTTATAATGTGATTTATCATATTAATAAGTTGGGAATTTTACCAAATTTGTTCACGATGTGAAGTTTTTCAAAAATAAATTTTGGCACACACGCGGGAAAAGGTTCTCCATCACTGTAGCCTATAAATATGAGGTTGACTGATCATTGTGATTCGTGTCCCTATATGGGAGAATTCCCAAAGTCACATTTCGTAAAGAAATCTTTCACTTCCCAACTTAAATTACTTTATATTTTAGAGCCTCCCCTTCCCTTATTTTATTTGTTACATTAATATTTAATACATAAGTTTTCGATCAGTACAAATCAGCTGATATAATTTTAATTTTATGACGTCATATTTTCTATAACACCGCATCCTTTTCCCTTTCCTCACAATTCTCAGCCATTTTGGTTTGGTAAGAGAGCTTTACTGTAGCGAAAAGTTTATTTAAGATATTCAAATTCTTAACGCATGATCCCATATATAAACGGTTTCATAAATTTTAAATTTACAAAAATGCTTCAAGTGGGTACCTCAAACATACAAAACGAATAATATTTATTCAATGCGTATTTATGTAGTATTAATAAAATACGTGACAAACAAGATAAACAAATAAAATTGGAAGAAGGTTGACCAGGTCTACCGTAACAAATTGGCCACAGATGACAGAACACGTTAAAGAGAAATAAGAAAAGCTTATAGGGCAATGCGCCTGTCGCAGATCTGATTACGACACTCACTTTCCTAATAATATGCAGTTTTATTTTACCGAAATATTTAATATTATCAGTAGTAAGATATTTTTTCAATCACACTTTAGTACATCGCCAAAACTTCTTTGGATAACGCACTTGCGACACCACTGGCAAGAAAGTACAACGGGCTGTAAATCTGTGGCAGGTTATACGTTGACTATCCTGGGAAACTAGAGATTCGGGTCTCCCAAATCGGTAAAGTCGATCTAGGTAACTAACTAAAAACATTGTATAATAATAGGTACTTACGCTTGACCAAATCTAAATTTAAACCGTTTGTTTGCAAACAATATTAGTTGCTTTGAAATAGTCAGGCAAAATTATTTAATCTTTAGCAGTTAATAAGATCTCTTAATGAAGCTTCTAAACAGAAGTTCTTTCTTACGAGAACTAATTGTGATTCACTTGCACAAAATTTTCTTTTTTATGCCTCGGATAAATCCCAATTTGATGGTGTTTTGGCCAATAGATGTAACCCTCAAAATTGAAATTGTTCAGGAGAGAGTAAAAACTGTTTTTATCGAAAACATTACATGGTAAGTTGCGTTATGAATCTTTGAAATGCACTAATGTAAATTCACATGTTTGCAGATACGGGATTATACGTAGGGATGATCGATATAATAGTGGCTTATATCAAGTGGCCGGGTCAGAATTATTAAATCTAAAAGCAACGTAAAATGATGTTTCCCTTCTAAAAAGTGGTCAATTTATTTTTCAATTTACACGATTTGGCCAAGACCTGCTCTGTCGTTTTTAAAATGAGTTTCAATCATTAATTCATTTTCGTATTTTTTGAGGGTTACATCAATTGGCCAAAATACCGTGAATATAATATAATAAGAATTTGTATAATTCTTTGTATTATTGTTTCTAATATTTCATGAAACGCCTAACATAATATTTTTTTCATATTATATCTTTATATGTACTTAAATGATATGCAGTATTAGTTATGTTTTTTATAACATTTTTCGATTTATTAGTGATTTTAGTTCATAAAACCGTTCGAAACATTATAAACAGTTTGAACCCTATCTGACGCACAATAATAGTAACCACACCAAATGAACCAATGTGACTATAGCAAACAATTATCAGAAGAGTGCAGAACAAACTTAAATAAAAACAAACGTACATTAAGACTGAGATGCTATTTAGATGTAAGTACTTTATTTTGTTGATTTTACTGTAGTTTATATCATGAGAAGTGACTATCCAATTAACCAGTTACATATTAAAATGCACATGTGCTGGAATTGAAATAAATTTATTCAATTTTAATTGGTTTTATTAACGACTTATAATTTTTTTCGTTGATCACGACCAAACATGACGCTGAGACACTTTAACTTCCGTAAAATCGTGACTAAAATAAAACTACATTATTAATTGAACAATGCTTACTATATTATTAATATTACAGATGAACTTAGTAAAAACGTGTTCATTTCTACTAATAAGGATATGAATACGGAAGTTGAAATAATTTATGACAGGTAGGCGTTGAAGAAAACTCTCGAAGTAACTTAATATCAAAACCACCCACCCATTCTCCCTCCTATATTTAACTTTAATTTAATATCTATCCAATTTCAAATTTTATAAACAGGTATTTTCAATAGGAAAAGAATTTACCTTTTACACTTTGCCGCCATTTTAAATAAAAGCTTCCACCATCTTGTTCAAATATTTATCGCCGCCAAAACGCAACTCTGGTAATTGGTTATGGAATGGCTTGTCAAACAAACTTGTTTAGTGCTCTTTTTCCTGTTTTAATATAGGTATGTAATAATATGTATCAATATATATTCAGGTTTATTAATATGTTATATCCATTATATTTCTGTTATGTTCAAAATCTCAACTGTACACGGCGATCATTTGAAATTTGGGATACGATTTTTTAAGTAATGTGAAATATCATATTTGGTCATACTGAATTAAAGATGTCTTACTAATTGATAGACATTTCGGCTTTTGGCAATAAAAAATATCATATTAACTATGACATATCAATCAAATCCCTAAATGGCATAGTTTGAACATATCAGTGTTTAACTCTTTTTCACAGAGATATGTAATATTGTTATTTGATTGCAATTGGACTAAACCAGTATCAAGCTCATAAACATTTTGACAGGTATTATGGACAAATTTTATCTACGACCGACAGCTTTGTGGCAAAACTATCGTTATATCAAATGGATCACTTGAAAAATTTCAACTACGAATAATTTGACGAGGGGTGTGGAAGAGTAACGATTGGTGTTTACTCAATAATTACTTAACATTCATTTTTTGCTGAGGTGAAGAATAAATGATGTGGGTAAAAGGGGTTGAAATGATTAGTCATTTTCCATGAGAACAAAAGAATGGGAAAAATGAGAATCACTCAAATGAGAGTCACTCTTGGATATAAAAAGTGAAATATATAATGAAATTTCCTTCAGTAATTCGAGCTAGGTTGATGCTTGCACATAACATACTTCTTGTGAACAGTACATTAGTTAACATAGTTGTAACACAAAAACACAAAAAAAACCTTTTGTTTATAAATGAATACTTGAATTAAATAAGAGGTACGATATCTTTTTTACTCTAGCACAGGGTTTCCCGAACTATGTTCCGTGGAACACTGATGTTCCAAGCTACGTGAATGGTTTTATATTTCACTCCATACTGATGTTACCTACCCAAAAAAATAAACATGGTTCCGTTAACATTTCAGAATTTTCTAAATGTTCAATGGCAGGAAAAGTTTAGGATACCCTTCTCTAGCACTTTAAGTATGTTCAAGCCATCAAAGTGTTTTTATAGCAGTTGTCCAATCGATATTCATGGTTTTCCCTGAATATAAATTTTGTGAGGAATGATATTATTTTTAATTCACTTGCATACGTTATTACTTATTTAAAATAATGTATTGGTATGCTTGATAACGATACTAAATCATCTGTACCAGGGAAGGCAAATAGGATTTTAAGATATGCCAACATAACGTCATGTTTTTTTTTGAATTCGTGGCGCGTGCCATTCATATTTTGGTACACATAATTTTGAATCTTCGTTATATTTAATGAATATAACAAAAACAACGTATAAAATCTTAATTCGTAATAATGTATTCGATTGATATTATGTCGTTCTAAAATCGTTGAGAAATCAATTCTTTTCTTCCTTAAATGTCGTTATTAGCAATTTCTTTATGATCAGTTTTAAAACTACGCTTAATAGAAAATGTTCGAGATGCAATTATTTCACGGCACAAACCATAACGACTTTAATCTCCATGTTTAATAAAACC
Source organism: Himalopsyche phryganea (assembly GCA_022494535.1). Classification (NCBI taxonomy): domain Eukaryota; kingdom Metazoa; phylum Arthropoda; class Insecta; order Trichoptera; family Rhyacophilidae; genus Himalopsyche; species Himalopsyche phryganea. The sequence continues at coordinate 1,954,537 of JAGVSL010000125.1, read as the reverse complement.
ATAAACTATTGTCCGAGATGTTAAAAAATTACGTAGCTTTTGTCTTTTCTCCGATATCATTTTAATGGGGCAACATTGCGAGCTTCAGTTTTCTGCAATCAAAATTGATTTTCATATTATAATTAACTACATTGTTTTATATCATACATCTACATAATTTCTCATTGATTTTATGTTTTTTCCAATCAAAAATTTTCGCGTGCCAGGTTGGGCACTCTTACTACGTGTTTGCCATCGCTAATATATACTTCGACTACTGGGAAATTCCAGAAACTTAAGTTACTTTAAACAAAAATTATTAATTAGAAAATATCTGCCAAACGTTACCCACAATCCTCGTTCAATAACAAATCAATGAACTTTCCTTCATCACTACTCCAATTATATAAACTGGTTCACCAACAACAATGCAAAAAAATAACATTAATTAGTGTTATAAAAAAAGATATGTATAAAATTCTGTATATAGAATGGCATCGAGGTAGTTATTTCAGGGTCATAAATATTATCATATGTAATGAATTAATATCGTTGATCGAACTTCAGCATTGCAGGTGTTTCAAAATCGAAAATATTGTAGGTTATTGACATTGAGTGGTTTGTTAGCTGTGGGTGGCTCGATTCCCGACTTGACCGCTAACATTACGCATTCCAAGTTCATCAGAACCAGTGATTCCGTGAGGGTAGGCAAGTTAGGCGATAACTAAGGGCGTTGAATTTAAATGAGTGGAAAATTGGCGACAAATTTTTAAATATTTCCTCGTTGTCTAAATTATCTCTCTGTTCACGCTAACGTTATATAAAGCACGACAATACCATAATTCAATACCATCTAGTTTTTTAAAAAATATCCCTAAAAGCAATAGCTAGGTATATTCAATATTTCAATTACACTTAGGCAGATAACATAAATGTGCTTAAAAGAAATTATAAATCGCCCATCCCCATAATTTTCTATATAAAGGTTCGTCATGTTTCAGTTTCAATACATTTAAAAATATTAATATTTTTCTTTTTAAAGAACGGACATTATCGCAAGGCTTGCTTAAGGGGGGCACTTTGCTTAGGGAGGGAGGCTACTGATCTTTTGTGTAAAAGTTCATGTAAAGCCAATAAATGTATAAAGACAAGAAATTAGTTGTAATATTTTTTAAGCCACTGCACTATACATATCGCGCATGCTATTTTCCCGTGTTTATTATTTAGCAGAATATGGAATTTATTTTCTCAATTGCACTTTTGATAAAAAAATATAAGAAATGAAATCCAATCTATTTAATATAGGAACACAATAAAATGTGCCTAAACAACCAAAAGAGAAAGAAGAATAACAATTCTGAATTCGAATTATATACATTGGCATTGAATGGGAATCTATTTTTATATTCAGGCACTAACACCAAAAAACTAATTTTAAAAACAGAACACTGTTCGTAATAAACGCGTATCATTTATGAACATTCAAATGATTTTTATCGACCACATATCGTTGTGTTTTAAAAAAATTTGAATATGGAACATCCAACTGTCAAAGATTTCTATCAACCTTTGACGAAGAATAGTCTCTATGTAATATGATTCCTCAGTACTAGTTTAACGATCGTAGAATCGAATAAAACGTGATTAATTGTTAGTGAGTTTTTCTTCGTTTTCCCAAGGCTTTTTTCCGCTCGATTCGATCATAAATGGAGGGTTATAATTGAATAAAACGGAGGTAGACACGTCTAGAATACGGCGCAGACCGGATTTGATTTCCACGCATGCGTGATTCTTTGCATATTACAATAATTTATTATTACATGTTAATATCAAATATAGCTGTTTGCGATTGATTTCTTAACATTATACAAAGAAATACATATATCTGAATGTGTTAACTTTTCATCGAATAAATAATAATAGTTTATCGGCCTATGTGGTCTAGAGGTGAGAGCTTTACTCCAGCGATATGATGGGCCTTGGTTCAAGTCCCAACAACGACAATAAATTTCTGGATGCCTGTGATGTCATTTTTCCTGGAGGTGATCTCGCATGACTTAAAAATATCTTTTCGAGTTTACAAAATTTCAAAATACCTGAAGCATTATTAATATCAAAATTATTACATAATTCTAGAAGAGCTAAATACCTTATTTCAATGGAGGTATACCAAGTACCAAGTACCTACCAATGCATACAGAGATATGATCTAATCAGCTAGATAATTTATTTGGGGAAAGCTTCACGCCTTATTATAGCATCATTATCGGCGCGCCGGTTTGTGAAATCTGTGAAGAGTAGCGCGCCGTAAGTATTTTTTTTTTAATTAGTAAAATATTAATTATCGCACGAAATTGTTATCATTAATTATTTCCGAAAAGAATTTTGACAATATCGATAGTGTTTTGGCCAATTGATGTAACCCTCAAAAAATACGAAAATGAGTTAATGATTAGATCTCATTTTAGACGACAGAGAAGGTTTCGGCCAAATGATGTAAATAAGAAAAATAAATTGACCACTTTTTAGAATTGAAACATCATTTTACATCGGTTTTAGGTTTAAAAATTCTGACCCGGCCACTTGATGTAAGCCATTATTATATCGACACTACCTACGTATAATCCCGTATCTGCAAACGTAAGAATGTACATGAGTGTATTTCAAATATTGATAATGCAACTCACCGTATAATGTTTTCGATAAAAACAGTTTTTACTCTCTCCTGAACAATTTTTATTTTGATGGTTATTGGCCAAAACATCGTCGACATTTATGAAAAAATATTCAATTTCGAGCCCTGAGCTTAATGTCTGATTTCAAGAATTGAAACAGAGACGGGTACTTAGCATCTGACTGACATTTTCATAGGACGTGCTTATAGAATAATTCAGATATTATTTTTAACACAATAAGAGAACGACGGTAAGTAAAATCTGCCGTATACTGTGTATTACATTCAACATACCTGTGTGGAATCAGAAAATACTTTCAAATAAAAATCGTAACTTGTTGACGTGACCATGAAACTCAACGGACATAATTAACAATCTCAGTTTACTATAAAATATAAACTCTGATATACATTTTACCATAAATTATTTTCTAAAGTAAAGCACCCATAATATACTTCCGGATTATTTTTTTACGCAAACAAATAGGCACTATGGAGCTGGCGATCATATTGGACCAGGGTTGCCAAACATGTATAATATAATATATATTATTATATTGTGTTCGATTATGTTCGTAATATTTGTGTAAATTAAGAGAGTATGTAAGTAACCATATTATAATTAAGATGTTATTTGATGAAAAATTTAATTCTTACAATAATATGTCGTGCGATATTTATCATTAAAAACTCACACCACAAAACCAGTAGGTATTTAGTAACTCCCAGTTCGAGTTTATCCGTCCACCCGTGTCGTTAGTGAAAAAAATCATGGAAGTGTACAAACCACTTTGAAGATGTTAACTGTCAATTCTTGGTTGAAAGGCATTGTATTGTAAAAAATAAAACACAATTTGTTTGTACTACTTCCACATGTTTATAATTTTCATGAACGGTTTCGCTAATCACGAGCATCGTCAAATAATAAAAACACAATCATAACAGGGCTATTTACATGAAATTTAATGTTAACAATTATAAGAAAATTTGAATTATTGAGATTTTGTACTCTTCCATGTATTTTGTCACTAACGACCCGGGTTTCAGTGTCAAAATACATGGAAGTGTACAAAATCTCGATAATTCAAATTTGATATTGAAATTCCATCAAGTCGATGTCTTAAATTATAATTATAAGTTATATAAAACAGTTGGTTCAAGAACTGGTGCCTGAATGAAGCCGGCCCTGATTATTATAAAGAATGTACAAAACACTCTCATTTATTATGACGATATACCTTATTATTGTAGAACTTATTAATGTGACAAGTTTTGATAGATATCACATAGTACATATTGAATTCCGCCATAATTTTGTATTTATCCATTATCTTTAAATGATATTCTATAATATGAAAAAAATTACCCATTAAACTGTATTTATAAATCATTTTCGTCAAAAACCTCACATATGACAAATTGAATGTGCAGCGACGATGTGACATAAAAGAATTTTGATAAACAAAAAGAATAATAAATTTAGTATCCATTTTGGTCAATCCGTGATGAAAAGACACTATAAAAATATCTGTGTTTCAAAAACATGACCGGTGAATTAATTATTAATTAACAGACTCTCTAGCTGTGCGGAATCGTCCATAATTCAAAAATGAAATTATGAATAACCATTCTATATTCTGTGTCTTTTAATATTTTCTATAGTCAAGATTTGAAAAAATGGAAAATATATCTCGTCCTCACTGAAAAACTTGAAATAATATGAGTTACATAAAATATTATGATAACTCATGTAAGTCGAAACACACTTGTACATTTTTATAATTATGTCTGATATGCATGATACTAAAAAAAACTTTTTTAAATTTAGTAGTAAATAAAATCATTTTTAAAATTACATTATAAGGAGTTGCTATGCAAGTGGCTAATCCAGGATTCAAACCAAACAAAAAATATTCATGCATAAAAAATAGAATTAAAATAGAGTGATTTATTAGGTCTTTTGAATATAAATATATTTTAAGTCTTTGTATTGAACACCTGGGCAATCAACATACTGCTTTATAAAAGAAATCATTTTCCGACAGTAATAAGTCACTTGAAGTCAAACAGACAATAATCGATGTGTAAAAAAGCACATGTTTTCGAACCCAAGGACCAACTATGTAACATGAACCCCGACCGTTTATTAACTTTATCTTTCTTAATATCAATATAGCTATAAAATTTAACTATATTTATATGGACATAAAAAAGACTACCGTGCTTGAAAGCTATTGTTATTTTTTATAATTAATAGCCTTATCCTGCTGTTATTTTTTTTTTCACATAACTATTATAGCATACAGGATTAAAAGCTAATAAACTATATATGTAAAAATCGATCATAATAATTCTGAGTCAGCGTACCTTTTATAATACTATCCTGACGCAATCTTAATAGTTATTTCTAGGGTTGTGCAGAGCCAATTTGTGAGCCGAGATAAGATTTATTACCCATTTATTTCCAAGGCACATCATTAGTTTTTGCAGCAGACAAAGGACTTATAAAACTTTCAAATCTGCGTATTTAGTTTGGGTATTTTTCATTTTAAATTATTTTTCTTAATAATAATACGTGCAGCAAACAATGGCTGTTCAATCAAAGCAAACAACTTGTCTTTGAAAAGATAAGTATTCACTATTTAGGCACGATTTCATCATCACAGTTTCCCATATACAGTTTTAAGACGCTGACGTTTATGCTAACAAAGCTATTGAACAGCAGTTGAATTGAATGAAACTGAGGTGCATTGTTGCGAAATTGTATTACAGCAATTATAAATAATAAATACGTATTATATTAATGAGAATCCCAATATGAACTACTAATGAAAAAATTCAAAGCTTTGCGACACCTGGCTTTAACTCAGTCGCTTAAGCTCTCTTTTTAGATAGGGTAAGAAAAAAATAAAACTATTCTCTTAATAACCAAATGACAATTGTATCATTTTTAAACCAAATCCCAAGGATGCCATATAGTATTTACTGAACTGAATGATAAAAACATGCTTAGAATGGCTTAATTTTACGTACCTATATTAAAAAAACAAAAATAACAAAATCTGTTAAACACTTAAACCAAATTTATATTCCAAATGACCCATATTTTTGGCTATTTAGTACACATAATTATTATTTTATAATGGCCTATTAAAAACCGGCATATTTTAAAAATTGGTGTGTTTTCACAATCGCCTTATTCAATCGTTAATAATTTTATTTTGTACCAACATGCAACGGTAGAAATAATAATTATTACATTTTACGGCTTTATCTAGTTTCACAATAAGACGGCTCCTTTAAAGTGTCTAAATTTGGCTAATTACAGTGTGTTCAGGGACTTATATGCATCGTCATAATACACAAACTAGACTTAATACCTAATTGCAGTAAGATTTAAATTACTCAATGTTACACGTAACTTATTCGAAAGTTTTCTTTCTATTGTACAATTTTTTAATAAATAAATAAGCCTTGTATATACAAGGAGATAACTGTGTTATTAATGTAACGGCTTTTATTACATAGTCATGTCAAAAAAATTCATGACTTCATATTTGCAGATATTTGATGAAGTTAAAACGAAATAAAACATTAGGTTTATTTAGTTTTGGCAGATGCACAACATCGTCGCTTTCTAAGAAACAGCAACTTGCAAAGATCACATAATAATTAAATCCTCTCTTATCTATCTTCTCTAGAAAAATCGACTAAAAATGAATTTAGAGACCGAATATTGAGAAAACTTAGTGAGTGCACTATTTTTTTTAAATCTACACACATCATTTGTGGGGAAACAAATTAATACGAGGGACAGCACGGCAGAAAGCAGAGACACCAACAGAACGCGTCACACCGTTGGCGGCAGATCTATTCCAAAATGTTAAAATATCTGTAATTACACAAGTCGAATAAAAGATTACAAAACAATCATAGATTGTTTTCATTGCAAAGCACAAATGCAGCATTTTTCATGCAAAAGTATTGAATTTCAAATTACTGTTTTATTAATACAAAGACCGATTTATATAATAGTACATGATCGCGTAAATAAGAGAAAGATTTTCACGTATTTGTAATTAATGCTATCAGAATACTAATTAGACAGGTTAAAGAAAACTAAATATAGCGCATTGCTGGGTGACAAAATGATAAGCAGGTTACATTATTCGATACGATACCTAAAAGTAGGGCTTTCAACAAAATGAAATAAGGAGATTTATGGAAAATATAACTTGTTAGCTCATTCTAAAATATGGCAACTATGACTCAAAGTCAGAACAGAGCTACTCAGAAATGATTTTGAGTCGTTCACAAACCTTCTTATGGAAAAATAATATAAATAAAAATAAGAAAAGTCTAATAACTCAGTCATTTATTACTTTTAAGGTGTTAACTGTCAATTCTTGGTGGAAAGACATTATATTTAAAAAAATAAAACACAATTTGTTTGTACTACTTCCACATATTTATAATGATCAGGACCGGTTTCGCTCATCACGAGCATTATCAACTGTTATGTTTGTATTTTTATCAGTTGATAATGCTCGTGATGAGCGCAACCGGTCCTGATCATTATAAATATGTGGAAGTAGTACAGACAAATTGTGTTTTATTTAAAAAAAAAAAATCAGTCATTTACGTCAAGTACTACGAGTATAGTCTAAATCAGGAGTGACGAACTGTTTCCTGTCAGTAGGCCGCATTTATCTCAAGTCAATTAAGGCCATATTTAAGAAACATAAATAAAAATGTATGAATATTGTTTTTTAAATTATGGAAAACAATGAAATTTATTTACAATTTTTCAAATTCGAAAATTTCGATTCAGTTAAAAGGCCGCACTTAAGACCCTCCTAAGTGCCCGCAGGTTTGTCACTCCTGGTCTAAATAATGAGTGTCAACTATTATAGAAAAATTTAACCGGTTCGCTGCCACCAAATTTTGTAGATGCTTCTGTAGATCTGTTGATGAAAATTGGGTACGGCGGTATTCAGCCAATTAATGACGCCACTTAGAAATAAAGGATATGTTACGATCGTTAACTAAGTTAGTATAATTTTCAAATACCGTCTAGCAAATAAGCCTTGATTACATTCAATTTAGCAAAACCTAGACCTATAGACCTGTGTAAAGACGGGCTGCAGCATCGTTATGAAATCGTTTTATAGCAGTCTCATTGGGCGCGATTGACGCTATATTAGACAAAGAAAATTCGGTAGCAAATAAAACCATCTTGCTAAGCACATTTACTTTTACATTGAAGTTGCCAGAGTTAGTAAGAAACTGATAAAAGTGATTATAGAACCTGTAGAAGTCAGTCAAAAACAATAAGTATTTCATATCTTTTACCCATCGTAACTTCATAGTTTATGAATGATTTTATTCTTTACAAATATTGTAAGGAGAATTAACTGTAGTTTGATAATAATTGTGAGTTATCACACGTTTTTAGACATCGTGTGTTATCTATTGATGTTACTGCATTGTTCGTTTGCTATTACCTAACAGGTAAACAACACAAAAAATATTCTAAGACGCTCTATGCTCCAATTCATGATTTTAGAGTGTGGAACGACCTCACTTTGAAAAGTATAAAAGATTTTTTCTTTCAATTTGTTGCATATCACCGTTGTATAGATGACATTATTTGCGAAATAGTAATAAATGCGATTGATTTCTAAAAAAAAACGTTGATTCGGTTGCTATGAAATTGGTTTAATTTAATTTGTACAATATGATTCGCCAGATAAAATAAAATATAATAATTATAAAAAAAATTGTTTTTGTTGTAATTATTTCACGAATGTTATCAAAATAAATAAATGGTACATGCATAATTTAATTTTCTACACTATTTAAAAAAAGGTGTCCATTTTAAAAAAATATTTTTTTATTTGTTTTTTAATCTTATAGCCCAGACAGCTCTGTAGACGTTTTATTACCTAAATGTTCGCAGTGCACACATAGTTCCGACGTACTAGCTTCTTTACACATTCAATATTTCAATTTCGATACCGTCATCTATGACTGGCACGATTATACCAGTAATTTAAGAAAAGTTGAGCAACCGATTATTTTTTTCATTCTGATGTTCCATTATAAGCAGGGGTCTGGAGGCATAACAAAAACGCGACTCCTCCTCCTCCTCCTCCGACAGACTCAGATTACGCAGATTACGACTAAAAAAATCTAATTTTGTCAGGTTTTTTCCTACCTTTCCTATTTAAGTGTAATTTGTCATCAAATTAAACACCAACCAACCAATCCGACAAATAGGCAAATTTTTCATATTATACATATATATATATATATATATGTATATTGCAGGACAAGAAGATGTTATAGGCATAAATAAAAATGAAACAAGCTCATTAAAACACACAAAAATGCATTTTTTAGAAAATGTAGTAGGAGTCTCTTTAGGAGAACTTTAATTTTCATCACAAAACTCAAGTAAATTAATTAAAAACGTAGCAATTTTTCAAATAGAATTGGTTTTGTTTGATGAATGATTATCTTCGCATTCATTTCGATGGTTAAAGATATGTATAATTCATGTAATTTAGGTTTATTGCTCTTCTGTACAATATCCAAGAGGTCTAAATAGGTGGCACTTGCTCAAGCCGAATGAACTAATTATATTTTGATTTTGCATGATGAAATTTTGTCAAGATATTGCGCGTCCTACCATATTTGTTTTGCTCTGATAAAAAAATATCTATTAAATAGCGAGCTGATCATCAGCAATGTGATATAACGCACTTACAGGTCTGCCTTTTTTCTATATATATATATAATTTAATATCAGTGGCATGGCCGATAAAATAATATCTATGATGGAATGTTGCCTTCTAAGAATATAACAACAATACATCTTAAACCTATTTAATATTTGAATATATTAACTCTCTAAATCGAGTTGTAATTAATGTGAAATTAATTAAAGCCTTGAGTGAGATTTATAATTTTGACATTTCACTGTCAGTCGATGTGTTGGGTTACCATTTTTGACACGTCCCAATCGTGTTTGGTACGGCCCAACCGCGAATTGTTCCCAGAACTCTACTCGAATCTTCTCACAAATACAATTAGCAAGAAATATACACTGTGATAATAAATGGCAATGTTGCTTCAATTTGTAAAGTCGTTCATTTCAAATTTAATAATAACAACCACCTCATTTAGGAGTGTTTCGAAAGCGGCAGTGTTATACCGGCCGAGGGATATTAACCGACCCCTTTAAGGTACTCGGTAGTGGTTACAAAAAAAGCCCGTCCTTTATTGAAATTTGTTGGCAGTCGAGCTGCGTCGGCGGAAGCGGCCGGGCATCTGCTACGCCCACACCGGCAATTAAGTTAACCGTTCCACTGCTGCGCAATTTTATTTTAGTGTAAATCGTAAACATTTTGTATTAAATTGTAAATTCTTAATGTGTATTGATAACTAACTACAATAAAGATAACTTGGATTGAACTAGCGTGTTTTGACTGTTTGAATCACCCCAACGGTTGAAAATCTAAGGAATTAGCACACTTGTTATTTTCCGAGTTTATCATTTTGTATTTAATCTCTATAGTTGTTTTATACCATACCATTTATGAAAACACATCGAAACCTTACTTCGCACAGGTAGCCACGTAGCTATTTTGCAGTTAAGTTACCTATATAAAATTCATGACAGCCACTGATTTTAATTTAGTACCTATAGATATTTTTTTAATACAGTTATTATCTAAATTAGTCTGGGTTGTTTGCGGTGGACAAGTTTACGATTATCGATAATTGTATTACCGATCGAAGATTAGTCACTAATAGTACTCCGCACGGGCCCAGGCTTGGGCCGACCCAGTCCACGGACACGGATCGGGCCGGTGAAGACGATTAGGGTGTGGATGCAAGCTATGTCCGGGGAGAATTTTTTTTGATTCATATTATAACGATTATATCGAGCTGTAAAGCAAACACACGTACAAATAATACATTTTTAAAATATGATTAATATTTATAACACTATCCATATATTATAAAGTTATTCTTTGGTAACTTATTAACATAGACATCTATGTTATATAAAATCATATATTATCTTTAAATAAACAATGAAATTTGTATTATTACATTTGAAACTTTAAGCATCATGTTTCCGAGAAATTGAGTGACATTATATATTTGTTTGGAATATTTGTGTAAGCTTCGAACATTTCTTGAAATAAAGGGGAAAAGCTCCGCTCGAAAATGTATCATGGCATCTCAACAGATAATGTTGACCCGTAGTCAAACACGCAGAAGTACGGGAATGGTCGTTAGTGTTTTAATGGTCGTATCTGCAAAAAATAAAACTTAAAAAATAGCTTTAATTTATTCTATTCGTAATGGATTTTCAAAGTTTCTTATTGTTAATGGATTTACGAGTGTGTTTAAATTGTGTTGAAATTAATTAGAGATCGTTTTTTACATCATTATACACAGCTTGATAAAATGCTCGAACATTTTAGTCTTAGGACGAACAATTTTTCAAAAAAAAACATTATAAAGAATAATAAATATGTCAGAAAAAATAAGTTAATAAACAAAATAACACTAAGTTTAAATCCCGTTCTTATTATTTTGCTAAAAGCTAGGTTTGCACTCTATATCGACGATATTTAGAATATTGAAGAAAACACGTAGACATTGAGATAATTTCGAACTAATTTGATGGGTATATACTTTTAATGCCATGGGTTTGGGTAGCAAAATCGATAGTAAACATCGGACCGGATACTAAATTTTAGCCCGTGCCGACATCTTAACTGAAATACAAATTTATTCATGTAAATATAATGTAAAGAAAAATACGTAAAGTACAATTAAGAATTACGGCGCCATCTTGATATTAAGTGATTTAGGTTAGCCATTTTGATTTTATCATATATAAATTCATTCTTTATTGTATCACATTGAAAAGTACATTCTTGCAAAGCCAAGACCTTAATAAGCAACAATAAGCAAAGTCATGTTGTATAGTTCACTTAACTGGCTTGGTAATAGTAGAGATGCTATGTACTTCATCAAGGACGATGTTGCTGGTGGCCAGATAAACCAGCTCATTATTTCGCTACAGTACATCCGAGTGGTTTAACCAGATATCTACTACAAATTTACAGGACTAAGAAAAGATTTTAATCACAAAAAGCAGTGAGCACTTATATCATGTTCAAATACTTCTTTGTATTTCAATCCATAACTTTATAGACATACATTACGTAGTGTATTCTCAGTATTTATTTCGTCGATTGAATAAAATGTATGCATAATGGTTTATACCGTGCTTAAACATTCATTGTGTAAACATCTTTCAATGATTTGAATTGACCACAAGATTTGTTCTGGTGAAATACGTTTTCAGTTGACCAAAATTAGGGAGAGAAATAGGTGAAGATAGCGATCCAAAATGCAGAAACGCGAAGTACACAACTGAAGTTCATCATTAATTTAAATTCTGATTTAAAATAATGATCTTCAATCACAACTACTCGAAAATTTAATTAACAACCACGTATTTTGAATATTTTCTATCAAATTCGTATGTACGACACTGAAAATTAAATCTTATAACTAGATTCACATAATTTTTTGGTTTGTTTAATTGTATGTGATTGACATATTTATAAATAATATTCATCATCATTTTACGTAAAACTAGTTTTCCTACAACGTTGTAATCATGTTTTTTTTCTTAGTCGTATTCCTCACGTGTGAGCAACTCCAACAACTCCATTTCCTTTGCCACTCGCTTACACACTCCGCTGATCTGAGAGCCTTCGGTAAGCAGATGCCTGTGGCGTCCTTCACTTGGTCGCTCCATTGAGTTTGGCCCTTCCGCGTCCCTTTTGACCTTCCTGTGACGACGAACCTCTCAATAATGTCAGTAGGCTTGCGGGTGATGTGACCACAAAAAACGAGTAGGCGTCTTGTATAAACGGCCGAACGTCTATCTTGGATTTGGAGCTCTTTCAGGATAGATGCGTTTGTGCGCTTGGCCGTTTATGGTATACGGTGCATCCTTCTGCATGTCTCCACACTGTAAAGGAATGTGGAGTAGACCAGCGATCGTACTGGAAGCATTTTGGTATGTCTGGCTATTTCCTTATTTTCAAGATTCTCTCCAGCCTAGACATTGCGTCCTTAGCCATCCCAATTCGTCTTTTGCCTTCACCATTATAACAAAACAAAACCAAATTTGATGTTCATTTCTTTGAATTATCAATATAAGAAAAGCGTTGGGTATACAAACTACCAAGATTTAAAAAAAAAGTTTTCAAACACTCAAAACAAAGCTTAGGTATCTACAGATGCAAAATAACAACACTCATGTGAATTTTTTCACGTCAACGGGCAATTATAATAATTGCAGCATGTTTTAATACAAAATCCATAAATTTAACTATTACACCAATAAAAACCGAGGTCGTTAAACTACTAAGCATTGTCAACAAATGGAAAATGTGTAAGTTTAAAAAACTTGAAATAACAATCATGTGCGGGTGAAACACCGAGAAAAAACAAAGTAATTACACTTTCGATGCATTCAACTTTTACGAGGTAATACCATCATGTTTTAATATTTCTTATGACCTACACTAACTAATACTAAAGTCGGCAAGAATACTTTAGCAAGCACCTCATTTATTTTGTCGATCAAAAGTTAATTCAGCATTTAAGATCTTGGGATTGGATTATTTTAAATATTTTCTCTTCATGCTTATTTGCAGTGATTTCAAAATATGCGGTACATTGTCAGTGATTTACGATAGTGAAGGGTATCCAGAGCCGAATTTATAAAAATAAAGAAATGCTATAGGTTATTACAGTTGTGATGCCCATCTTTGCGATTAGCTTAAACAATAGCATGAGGACTGTTTCATATTTTTTTCAAAACGGCCCACAAAGAATTGTAAAAAATCGTAGTTAAAAGAATGGGAGGGAGACTGGTGCTCTAACCCTGCAATAAGAAAATACACCTCTTTGTTGGTGCCCGAAAATGAGGATGACAACTTTTACGTTTTTTTTTATTTTCCTTTAAATATTTATTTACTTTTTATAAAAATTAAAAACATATCGATCGATTCTAGCGCCTTTTGAGGCATTAAGCTTGAGCCTAGTTATGTTATAGATAAATCCAGCCCAGTCGCTAAGAATAACAGCGTACCGAGATAGAAAAGAAGATGTTTCTCAAAAGAACGAAACACGTGTCACACCTAGTAAAAAATCCTTAATGGAATATTACAATTGTGTCGCTACTTTTCAAAAGCAGCCATATCCAAAATGGATGAACGAGAGAAAAACCACCTTTTTGTTTCTTCGTGTTTCTTCTGATTTACTTGGTATTTAATAGCATTTGGGACATTTAAATACAGAAATATTAAAATCAACTAGGTCGATAGCAATTGACAAAAAAAGCGAAAATACCGAAACATGGATATGTCTGCTTTTGAAAAGCTACTGCTGAATCAAATGATAAAAATATGTTTTAATTCTATAAATATAAAATGTTTCTATACCAAGAATTGGCATTTAACTACGTAAAACGGATTTCTCTGTACCGAAGTTCTCTTTTACGATTCCATATGAGCAAAATAGGTAGCGAACATAGTTGGAACAATATTTTACACAGAAATTGCTCGGAAATAAACAGTACTCAAGAATTATTTGATACAGAAAAGAGCGTAGACATTTTTTTACGTGTTATTCACACTAAACTAGAAGCAATATATATTTGTATCAATAGATAACATGCCTATATATATAAAAAGAGCTATCTAGTCGTTACGAAGTATTATTGTTCAAAATCACGGTTAAAACGTTGCATAATTTCGGTCTAGGAAGGTAGGTCACGTCTGTTATGCTTTTTATGACATCCTCTCCTTTAATCAAAATCGGTTTATTGCTACGGTGACATTACTGCCACGCTCTTTGGACATTTGTGTTTATGTTTTGATCATGTTGCGCGATAGTATTATTATATGATATTTGATACATAATAACATGATATAATATGTATTTATTGCCCTTACGTACGCAATGGGGGATACCTTCCATTTTATTTAACCATGTCCGTTCCCAATATGGAGCACATGGACTCCAAATGAAACATTTCAGTCATTCAACCTCTATTTCTTGGAGAGAGTAAAGATAGAAAGATGGTGTTAGGACAAGATTAGTAATTATTGTATCTATCTCGCTATGACGGTTAAATGAGTGTAAGGAAATTCAGATATAACAGACATCCATATATTTAAACATAATTTTTTGAAAAATCAATTGATAAAAATGTCCATACGACGATTAGAACCAGTATTCACCGCAACTGAATAAGGTGACGAATGGTCACCATTCGACTACCAGACCGTAGAAATTTAAACAAATGCTACTTTTCTTCACAGAGTTACTAAAATGAACCGATTACCTATATTGGGATAGGCGCAATTATAATTTCGTTTAAGCTCCTTAGACCAGGGGTCTTCAAATTACGACTTGCGAGTACCACCAATCCGGCCCGTGGTAGCTTGCGGACATGCCCGGTATCTGGCGCGGCAAAGTTTTTTCACACAGACAAGTGGTGCCAGAAAGTGGAAAAAAGCCACGAAGACATTTTATGCAACTGAGAAACCAAATTTTGTGTCGAAATGACTTAATATGAGTGTATAAATCAGGCAGAAGCTGGTTTTCTCCCCCATAATGAAATTTATTTGATACTTTGGTAATTAAAAACTACAGTGTGTTGGTATGATGAGCTAGCTAGGTCTTGGCCCTTGGAACTTGGAGGCATAAGTGTGGCCATTAGGCTAAAAAGATTAGAGACCCCTGCTTAGACTATTGATATTTAAAAAAAAAAGTAATCTGACTCACCTTTCAGCTTTCGTCAGGTTCGCTAATTCAGGAACATCGCACCAATATTGTTCGGGCACCAGGGTGATGAAAATTTGAGCGAAGTACACGAACGCCACATAAAAAGAGAACGGGATCATCAACAAGAACAGAATCTTCTGGTAAAGCCCAAATTCACCAATGTGAGGCAAGAGATCATCAAAATCTGTCAGATCCTCGTCAACCAGGTCAAGCGGATGTTTTTCGTCTTTACTATCACGCTTAACTCCACTTTTGACCATTTCGATATTCCTGTTTTCATCTGTTGCGTCATTTTCGTAAGCTTTGTTAACAAAAGCACCTAACGTATTTAATGATCCATCATTTTTCGAGACGAAACTTGGCATATCCTGTTGGCAGTCTGCAGCGCCTGGATTAAGCACGTGTATTCTTCTATGTTCATTGGACATGGCATCACCTTGAGCGGCAGTCTGTTCGTTTGTATTCTGTGCAGCATCGCACGCAGGTGGTGGAACTGATTCCTCGCATGGGATAGAATTCCTTTCTTGAGGAGCCATTTTGAAGTTTTAAGTTGTCAGAAATAATTACAAAGAAAACTTTGAGTCAAATTTAATTTTGTCAATGTATTTCTTAGTCCAATACTGAGTTGTCATTCAACAAAAGATTTGACTTAATTTAATTAAGGCAGTGTATATTTGAAGTTTAGTCAAATATTAAAAATGTCACATTAGTTTCTATGTTTTTAGCATCACTTGCGACAGTAAATAATGCTCCTTCTCATAGTAGTGTCAGTTTATTTTTAGGATTAAAACTTTAATTGTGCACTAATTAACTTAGGCGCTGAATATTTGAGGAGATGATAAGTGTTTTATGGGTTATTTGTTCTTGAATTAAAGATCGTTGTAATGTGTTATTAAAAATGCTGTCGCTACGGAAAGTTTTGCGTTTTGAGAATCTTGCGTGATGCAAATCTGAAATAAAAAGAACAAACAATTTCATTAGCGCGTGTCTTTTATTTAAACAAATATATCGTTCAAAGGAGAGACGTAGGAAAATTTTGTAATTGTAGCTTTTCAGATTCCAAATAATAGTTCATTTATTTGTGACTAAGCAGGATATGCATATATTTTGTATCGCCACTTAAAATACGACAATTTTTAAATTAACAGTATTTAACGTAACACTCATAAGTTCAATATATATTGTATGTGAAAGGTTTTTGATAACATCAGACATAATACGGTGTCATAAAAATCAAGATGCTTCTGTTAGACAGTGGTGAAATATTGCTGATAGTTATTAAAACATCAAAACTATGATCAAAACGGAATACGAATTTATGAAATATTTTACGGATTTTTTTTCCTCTTGGCGCAGTTGGTTGACATGCAAATAAATGTTTCAGGTAATGTTTTAAGAGAAGATAAAAAAATCATGCGCACAATCTTTGGGTATAAGGTTAGAGTACACGCCGTATAACTTTGAACTCCCGCTCTAAGGTCCAGCTCTAGGGCTTAGGATCATGGGATTCATATATAATAATACGCTGACACACTCTGTATAGTATTCAGAAAGCGTATCAGTGAAGTAAAAATTTCAAAATTATATGGCGTATACTTTATATGCGATTGTTTTTAAGCTACTTAATTTTCGTCAGTTCGGGACTGGGCAAGATAAAGTAAACTAGACTATCCTGATTTTTTTCTTGATTCAAATCCTTTAGCTGACAGATTCCTTATTTATACATTATCCGTCTAGAATACATGTGGAAAGAGATATCAATTCTGTACCCAATCTAGCAATATAAGCAAAAAAAATGAATATACATTTGGCAAGTTCCACATGGTTTCGTTTTTTTCTATATCCGCTCCCAACGTGTAGCATATAGTTTCCTAATGGAGGTATCTCAACAGATTTTTTCTATGAGAACTGCTTGTTACTCAGTTGCTCAACCTCCTTTTTTTCGAAGGGATAGAAGGATATAGCTAGGACAGGAGTATTGGTTAGCTAATCGCTACGCCCCGTGATGATGGGTTGGGTGGGAGGGAGTTTTAGACATCACACACACTCAGACTAAGAACAGAAATTCATAAATCGTCATTTATGAAGCTGTTCGCACCGGGAATTGAACCCGAGACATCCGTAGCCGTAGCCAACGACACTACCAACTGCACCACGAAGCCGACAATGCTTCATTAGGTATATATATTATATATAAAAGAAGAAAAACATTTTTTTTTATATGACCATATCTTAGAAGACTTAAAAATCACTCTCTCGAACATAGCAATAGTATTTTTAAAAATAACACAATTCATTTGTACTACTTTCACATGTTTATAATGATCAGGTCCGGTTTCGTTCATCACGAGCATTATCAACTGAGAAAAATACAAACATAAAAGGGCTATTTTTATAAAATTGAGTATTAAAAAATAAGGTATATAAAACAGTTGGTTCATGAAATAAGACAAGAAATTACTGATCATCAAACAAATTATACATAAACCAAATAAAATAGTCTACAATTAAAAGTTTTACATAAATAGGTCTGTTATGTTTGTATTTTTATCAGTTGATAATGATCGTGATGAGCGAAACCGGTCCTGATCATTATAAACATGTGGCAGAAGTACAAGTGAATTGTGTTGTATTTTTGAAAATATAATTAATGCCTTTCCACCAAGAATTGACAGTTAATACCTTGAAAGGGAAACGTGTAATAAAAATTTATTATTTTGATTTTCTTTGATATTTAAATAATTACCGTATGACACGAAAATAGGGGGGTCGCCTTACATTGGAGCCACAAACAAGTGAACAATAAATTCACTGCTTCGTGATGAGCAAGGTGACTATATTACTTCCATCACAATATATTTTAATGAGTGCATTCAACAGATAGCATTTGTTTACAAATTACTGACGCATTGCAGTTTCTGACAGTTGTGATTTATCTTGTTTCTTATGCTGTGCAATGTTTTACATATTTTTTTACACCCTCTAAATTATCACTAGTGATTATATTGAAATACGAGGAGCTCGAAAAAAAATGATGATTGCCTTATAATCGGGGATTTTTTTTCCCAAATGGCGGATTAAACAAATGGGGGTCGCCTTATAACCATTCACCCTATAATCGGACTAATACGATAGAATTGACTGTTAACTCCTTAAAAGTGAATAGCAATAGTATTTCTTAATTATTGTGGAACACTGCTATAGTGTGTCGTATGATAATGGAATGTCAATTCAACCAGTAAAACTTTATATCAATAAATGTTTATTATATCTGACTTACTGTTATCTGTTTAAAATTATTGTATTTTGTATCTCAAATAAAAGAACTGTCATTTGACTTTATTGTCCCATTTTGAAAACCACTGTTATTAATGTTAACTATTAATAATTTGAAGGTTATAATTGTTATAAAAAAGCTCAATAATTTATCTTGAACTCCATATTATAACTGTTTACTTTTTTGATTGTTTTCTCCACGGTTTCATGCTAAAGATATATTAAGACAATCATCAAATTAACTTTTTTGTGCAAATTCAATGATGAATGCAATTTGTTCTAAACAAATCCGTGTAAAGCTTGAAAATAAAACGAACAATATTATTTTTAATGCACATGCGATTAAGATTAAAATAAGATTAGAACGTTGCAAGGATGCAATCATTATCAGGGTAAAATAAAATCAGTAAGAAGGCGAAATCCTTGACTGAAGAGTTCTCATCAAGGGCTCAAAATTCATTTTTATTATTCACATTAATTAAGGGATCACTGTAACGACGGCGTTATTTCACAATCAGATTAGCTAGTACAGTGCTCCGCAACATTTTCTCTAAAAATGGCACACCTAAACGTACCGCAAGATTTCTATGACACACCACAAGTAAAACATATAGATAAAAAGGTATACCCAGATATTAGATTAAATTATATATTACATTTGTTAAATAAACATTATAAAATAATTGTATGCGTTGGCAAAGAATCGGATATTAGAGACAAAAATTTGATTTTACGCCGCGACACACCTAGCATCGCCTCACGGCACACTAGTGTGCCGCGGCACAGCGGTTGCGTGGAACTGGGCTAGTAAACGTGTCAAATTTAAGCTTTATGAGAAGAATTTAAAAAAAAACTAGCAAATGGTACTACCGCCTGTTAATATGAGCTCAAGACTATCTCTCTCACACAATGCATCGTGCGCAAGCACAATGTTACAAATAGACAGATATATTTATATAAATATATACCTAGCCTGGGCAAACTGCAGCCCGAGTTGGACTTCTTTGCAGCTCAGTCATCTCATAAAATTTTTTGTCACTGCAAAATTACTTTCTTTTCAACGTTGAAATTCCTCATTTATAATAATAAGTAAGGTATATCTTAAAATAGTATCTTAGTTGCGGCCCACTGAACATTATGAGTTCCTAATGTGACGGGTCTTATATAGACTAAGCAAAAAATCTGTCGTTGGGATTATCAATGCAATATTTTCATATCTTGAGTACTGCACTTAACCAAAGAATAAGTTATCTAAATATACGATAATACTTCTGAAAAATAAGTAATGTTGTTGAAATCACAGTTTTATAATCTTCTATATAAAAATCAATGTTTGTTTGTTCGTATCTTATGCGCTGCTATACCGTTCATCCGATTCCGATAAAATGTTGTCAAGTTATTGCTTGCATTTGCGCGAAAGTTATAGGCATACTGCAATTAACTTACAGTAGGTCTTATCTATATAAATATATATATATATAAATGAATGTTTGTTTGTTTATCCCGTATGCGTTCTACCATTCACCCGATTGCGATGAAACTTTGGTGAGCTGTTGTGCGCACACCCGCGAAGGTTTCTTAAGAAGAAGAAGTCTTAAATGGAAAATTTAAAGAGAATATGTACTATTGCCACGCACCCCAATGATTCCAACAGATATGCCAGTCGAATTCAAACGTCTGCAGTTTCCGGTGCGCATTTGCAATGAACATCAACAAATCACAGGGACAATCGCTACAGGTGTGTGACTAAATTTGGAAAATCCATACCTCTCACGTGGACAGCTGTATGAGGCCTGCTTCGATTTATTCGTATACGCACCAGACGGCAACAAAAAATATTGTGTATACAAAAAAAAACACTTTATTTCGTTGAGTGGCATTGCAACGCATGCAATAGTTTCATCGTTCAGAATATGTTTTTCGGTGTCACTTTTTTTTTGTGTTAGCGGTGCCGTTGAAGAATGAATAAAAGAATAATTTCCGCAATAAGTTTGCTTATTTTTTGTATATTTTACAAAGTTAAATCAACCTTATGTAACTTTTCCAAAGAACTGCCGCATTATTTTTAAGCAAATTTTCTGTACCGGAAATATATTTACATGAATGTACTAGTAAAACGTCGACTGTAAATATTTATCCGATACCGTTCAAGGCAATGTTTATTGAACACCATATCGTAAAAAAAGCTCGACGATATAAGAAAAGTAGTTCCTATTTGGTAATGTTTGTAAAAAAAATAAGTTTACCGACATTGATTTTCATTGCATTTATTTATCCAGCTGGTAATGTAAAAAAATATAAGGTTACCGGTTTTTGAAAACATAGTAAAATAGTACATTTCGTGTGCGCTTAAGGGACCGTAAGCTTGTAACCAATACAATATAATAATTATTACATCGATGGCGTTTTGGTCAATTAATGTAACCATCAAAATTGAAATTGTTCAGGAGAGAGTAAAGACTGTTTTTATCGAAAACATTATATGGTGAGTTTCGTTAGGAATCTTTGAAATGAACTCGTGTAAATTGTCATACGTAGGTTGCGTCGATATAAAAGTGGTTTTCATCAAGCGGGGGGTCAGAATTATTAAACCTAAAACCAATGTAAAATGATGTTTACTTTCGAAAATAAGGGTCACTTTATTTTTTTTAATTTACATCATTTGACCAGCCCTTTGTTCTTTAAAATTAGATCCAATCATTAACTCATTTTCGTATTTTTTGAGAGTTACATCAATTGGCCAAAACACAGTTGATATATTAAGTTAGACAGAGGGATTGCATATTGATTTTAGCAAAACCGAAACCTCGGTATTTCTATTTTTGAAAATGCTTAATATCGGTATTTCTTTATTAAAATATATATTATTACTTATTAAACCATGTCCGCTCCCAATGTGAAACATATGGCCTCCTAATGTAGGGATTTCAACGGAAGCTTTTTAGTGAGAACCGCTTGTTACTCAGTTTCCTAACGTATCTCTTTTCGAAGAACGTAGAGATAAACGAATAATATTAAGAAAATATTAGTAGTTAGCTTATCACTCTGACTATGCCACGCTTTTATAATCGTATCTGAAGGATGAAATTTTAGACATCGCAAGCAACTATGCCTTCAAACAGATATTCGTAAATCGATTGAAAACTTAATTTATGAAACTTTCAGTACAAGGATAAGAAGCCGTGAGATCTGTAAACGAAGCCAACGACGTTAATCACGTTGGCTTGGGTTCAAATCCCGGTACAGACAATTTCATAATTGATTTTTCAATCGATATATGGATTTCTGTTCGTAGGCATTGACGTATGTGATGTCTATAATTAATTTATTAGCGAGAGCGATTAACTAACCAATAATCCTGTCCTAGCTGTATCCTTCTTCGAAAAAGAGAGGTTGAACAATTGAGTAACAAGCATTTCTCTTAAAAAAACTTCTGTTGAGATACTTCCATTAGCAGGCCATATCTCCACATTGGGAGCGAACTTGGTATAAAAAACAGAAATTGGTTTTAATCTTCATGAATTTATGCGCTCAGAAAAATGAAAAAGCTTAAAGGGAATCAAAAGGTAAATAAAAACACAATATTTATGGCCCACATTTTTACACAGAATGGGGAAATAATATAATACATGTGATTTCATTACATAGTAAATAGTTTTACATATTGGATTAGCTATCAAAGAGATCTCAGCTATTCTCAATAAAACACTTACTGCAATTATGTTAAAATTCAGTATCTATTTAAACCGACACAAGGTCTCGATTCTCGATGCATTTTCATCAAGATCAATAAGTGCAGTAATGTAAGGAATGAATACTAAATACAATTAAACTTTTGATATATATGATACCTACATTAATTACGGTCTACTTTTCATCAGTTGGTAACTTCGTTGGCTACGTTTACGAATGTCTCGGGTTCAATTGCCGGTGCGGACAGTTTTCATAAATTGATCTTTCAATCGACTTATGGATTTTTGTTCGTAGTCTGAGTGTTTGTGATATCTAAAACTCCCTCCAGCCCATCCGATCCTCACGGGGCGTAGTGAGAGTGATTAGCTAACTACTAGTCCTGTCCTAGCACTATCCTACTATCCCTACTCTCGTCGGAAAAAAGAGAGGTTGAGCAACTGAGTAACAAGCAGTTCTCATAGAAAATTTCGGTTATGATAACTACATTAGGAGACCATATGCTCCACATTGGGAGCAGACATGGAAAAAAATTGAAATTTCCATTTAATTATAAATTTTAATATAAAAGTATTTTTTTTTTACCATCAATGTGGAGTATATGGCTTCCTAATGGAGGTATCTCAACAGAAGTTTCTAAGAGAACTGCTTGTTACTCAGTTGCTCAACCTCTCTTAAGGATAATGTTTCTATCCCTACTCTCATCGAAAAAAAAGAGAGAGGTTGAGCAACTGAGTAACAAGCAGTTCTCATAGAAAAATTGTGTTGAGATACCTCCATTAGGAGGCCATATGCTCCACATTAGGAGCGGGCATGGAAAAGAGTTTCATCATTCATTTTCAGTAGGTTTTAAATAAACGAATGATTTTAAAATTTGATTTCTTGACCCATGCACTTTCTCGATGGATTAATTTTGTAATAAATAATAAATCAATTGAGTTATTTTGAATTTGGAATAAGCAACCGTAAACCAACGTCTCACCATACAATGTTAAATACGTTTTTGACCCACTTCCCGTTTTGTCACATTTCTTCACAAACTCTTTTACGCTCTTGACCAAATTACGTCCTATTTTTAAAACCTGACTTCATGACTTTTAATTTAGTAATTTTATAAATGTATCTTTACATATTTTATTCTGTTGTTCATATGTCCTTTTTTTCCCTTCGTCTTTGAACATTTTACAACTCCCTAATATAGCTTGCTCTGTATTGAAAAATAAACAGTGAAATTGAGCTTGGCATCTAATTAACCAACACCACAATGAAGTGAAGTCACTTGTAAGGTGTTAACTCTTGGTGAAAAGCCTCTTGGTGGAATGGCGTCATATTTTAAAGATAAAAAAATATTTTTTTTGTACTACTTCCTCATTTTTATAATGATCAGGGCCGGTTTCGTTCGCGCTATAAAGTCCATATTGCAAAAACTCTATCAAAATGGTTGCCCTTTAAAAGGAAAGATACAATTTTTTTTTGAAAATACTATTTACCACATTAACATGTAAAAACAAATAAAATAAGGAAAGTCGTCATCAACACACAATAAGATTTTTTTTCATTCCGTGTTGAACGTTTTTTAAACCATAATAATCTATAAAATAGATATTAGATCGCAAAATGTTTAATTATCACTTTGTACTGAAACTATGCTCGACTTTCTTTGGTTTTGTTTTATTTGTAAAGTCAATATAGGACACATATGGTTTTTATGAATATTTAATTAGGTATTTCAAATATGTCTCCCAATACTAAAAAAACAAAGATGAAGCCACAAATCAAGTCTGTTTATTTAATTATGTTCAAAACAACGATATTCTTTGTGTCACGTTAAATATGAAATCAACATCATTAACTTAACTGCTGTATTTTGGGATATTTAATTCATATTCGCTTCCAATGTGGGTCATATAGACTCCTTATTGTAATATTTCAACAGAAAGTAATTTACGGCGAAGAAAGCCAGTTGATTCAACCTCACTTATCTTGAATGGTAAGCATTGTCGGGATAAGCCTAGATAGGATAGGCCTTGTTATTAGCTAATCGCTTATTTAAAAAACATAAGAATATAAGCATATTGATTAGGTCGAATTTAAGATATTGTGTATTATATACCATATCAGCTGGTTTTATATTTATACACTAGTATAACCGTACCCGTCATAGATGACGGTACTGAAATTGAAATACTGAAAGTCTAAAGTAGCTAGTACGAACGCTTAGGTCAAGAAAAAATTTCCTATACCTACATGTGATATGTAACAATAATAAAAGTCTACAGAGCGGTCTGAGCTGTTATATATTATATGGCAATAATTCTAAATAAAGAAAGCCTTTTTACGACGAAATGTAGTAATCCGCTCACCTTTGCTCCCTCTGTAGTAAAGCTGGGAGAGCCCGAAGAGCATTTTTGTGTGGCCCAATCGTCTCATTAAATTGTTGTTTATTAGAGAATCAGTAATTTTTTTTCAAGTCAAAATTAATTTTTCGTGATAAAATATGTATTCATAAAAACAGTTTTTTCCTTGCTGCCCGCCGCTCATTTTGAATTCCTAATGCGGCCCTTCAGCCAAAAAAAATGCCATACCTGCTCTATAGGTTAGTAAATTGATTGGGTATAGTTAAAAATACTGAAGAAGTTACAGAATTACTAAAAAGAACATATATTTATATAATAATATATAAGAAAGATATTTCTTATTAAATTATATAGAATCCGGATCGTCACTTTTTATAACTTAAGCAATTCTTAAATTTGTGGCACTTTTTGTCTCCCGTAATCATTTTTTTATAATATTTAAATATTTTTTATAATATCTCTTAAACCAAAAAATATTTAAACTATATTTATAAATTCAGTAAAACTACTTACATTTTTGTAAAGCAGATGATCACCAACATACACAAGTTTTAATGTTTTCAGCACAGTCACTTAGTTTTGATTACTTTTTAATAACTGCAATAAAACGAACATCTCTTGCTTGAAATCACAATTCAATCAAATATTTTATTTTTACTAAACTTTTGGTGTCAATGTCAGATTGTATCGCAGCGAGGATACAATTGAAAAAATCAGAATGCCTCTTTGTTTTTATTTTTGTCTTAGAAAAACTATTGTCACTCCAAAAATAATATTGCTTCTAGTTGCCGAAAAAAGATGACGGCCGGAGACAGCTTGCATTACGGCTCCCGAATAAAAAAATGTATCACCTATCTACGCGACACGGCCTGCCACTTTTGAATTTGGAACGATTTGAAAAATTGATTAATGGCGGTCATCAAACAGCTGATGACCGTACAGCATTTGCACTGATTTTGTGTTGACGGTAACTATCGCTTTTATAAATTTTACGCGCGAATCTGATTACTTGAGACAGCGGCGAAGGTAATTCTTATCGCTGTCTCCCTCTTTGCACAAGTTACTTGCACTTTTCAGACGTTTGCAATTAGATTTATCTAACGATTATCAAACTGTGGCAGCGCTCCGGCTATTGATAAACATATTAAAAGTTGATCTTGTTGACCATATAATTTTCATTTTCCTGAATCAGTTTGCTTTACGCTATAGCTGGTAATTTTTCTAGCTGTGTTAAATGACGATGAATATTAAATTAATTATTTATCATCTATCAGTTATTGTTCTTTTAAATAGCATATAACATTATTAAATACATGTAATTTATATTTAAGTCAGATATATGTATATATATATATATATATATATAAGCCCCAAAAGGCTTTCATCACTAAACTACGGCAGTATTATAATCAATAAATAGTATTTTTTTTAAATCGAAATGAATGTTGAAGTATACATTATATGCATTCATATAGCTTTATATCTAAATAAAACCGTTCTAAATCTATAAACTCATAGATACATTCTTTTTTGATTGATCGATAATCACAATCAGCAGTTTCCTCAATTTCATCACCTATTCTAAAATATGCCAATGTTTTTTAGAAGACTGTTGGAATAATTATGTGACAAAGTATAAATTAGACGTACGAAATACGTATTTTATATATTAATATACAGATAGCTTTATTTAATCTTAATAATGTATGTGAATGCTACCACAAATTTCTATTTTTCATTTTCACATCAATATCTTCTGTACAATATAAATCCTTTATTTGTAAAAACCGACCAACTCGATTTCATCTATGCTTTATGATTAATAATCAGTTACAAGGAATAGCAATAATTAATTGTCACCCTTTATTTCAATGGATTCAGCTGTAACTTTATGAAAAATCATGTGTCATATAAATTAAAAATAATAACATTGTTATTCCACTGCTCGTGTTGCTAATTGAGGCACGTGTGATCTTCGTTCTAAAGATGCTTCTCAGCGTGGTGAGACACGTGTCACAATCAGTAACACAGCTAACAAAGTTAACAATTAAAGTTTTATATTGTATTATCGCTTTTATTATTTGTATTATGAATGAAACGAACAAAAAGTTTGCACAAAAACGAATGCTTAGATAGTTTTATTCAGAAGACATTTTTATGTAAACCAAATTGCAATAACGTGGTAAACTTTGTTTTGTTTACTTTACAGAAAACCATAAAATTCTTTATTTCTTTGCAGAACAAAAATTTAAAGCCGTATTAGTAATTCTAAAAATAAATATAAAATAGATAAAAAAAGTCTGTGAAAACAGTTTACACTGTAATAAAATTGATAATTCTTTTAATCTTATGTAAATTTATCTCCTTAATATGGTGGTAATGAAATTCAAAAACTAAATATTTAAAAAAATATATAGATAACTTATATTTATTACCCAGCTTCGCGTGAGCTAAGAGGCGTTAACATTTAGACGTTAACGTTATTATGCTGTTATTTTTACGCAAGCTTATTTTGCAGTTCAATGTTAAAAAATCCACCATACTTCATGTAACACTCACAAAGTATAGTCCATCAATAAATTAATACATGTGCAAATTTCCCATAGCAACTATTCACCGTTCGGGAGGTGTTCTTGTGACTGACAGACGGACTTATACATGAATTTTCACAACAACTGATCCAAGATTATCAGATGTATTTGATAAATCTGAGTTCTTAAGTTCCCTTAGATGAAGTTTAAAAAAATACTAAAAATTTAATCTAAATATACCAAGTAACACATTTCTTAAACTACATGTCAACGCTTGCTAAATCAGTAGTTAAATATAATAAATACAGTATGCATATTAATAAACTTTATCAAATGATGTGAGGTCGGGATCAGCATGTAGATAAATGCATATTCAATTTAATTTGTACATATACTATTTTTATGATAAAAAATTTATGACATTGAGCCAGTTATTTAATGAGGTGTCATAAACTTTGCGAGAATTAACTACTTACTTCAGCAAACTGTACCAGATTACATAAACATACATCTATTAAAAATGTTTTCCTATATATATTTTTAAAAATGTCTGCCACGGCTTAAAACTAAATACACAAAGTAGAACCATGTATACACGGGACTTTAAATGGGATAAAATTTTAAAAACTTAATCAAAATCCCTGTCTTATCTTAAAAGAAATATTGTCATTGGAGGCGAAAATTTCGTCATGTCTTTGACAACTTTATTACATAAACGGTCGTTGGGTAAAAATTAATTTAATTAAGTAATTGAACGTATTTATAATTCTACTTATTGTAACACAAATAAAAAAATGTTTAGAAGCTGTGGCGTATCCGTTTAAATAACTTGATCTCATTAACGTTTTAGTTAAAACTAACTGCTCGCGCTTAACATTGCGTTCCTTTTCATTCTTACATCCGATAAAAAGAGACATACTTATGTAATCCTGTTGAGACAAAATGAATAACAACTTGTTCTCCATCTTGCTTGTTTATTAATAAACGGAAACTAAGCGATTCGTATTCTTCCTGGCAGACAGACAAAGCAAGGTGTATGTTTTTTATTACGTCAGAAAGGGAAAATGATATATTTTTGTTGGTTTCGTAGAAAATGTGCAATCGATTCTATTTTCCCGCCAGAATATTGTAACGCAGAAAATACTCTAGCATTCGAATGAAATTGAATATTTTCAGCTAGGTAAGTCCTTCCCTGTCCGAGCTATGAATTGAGGAAGATAAAATCACAATCTGTGTTCTGGACAAAGCCAGTAGGTAAAGCTAATATATTATAGAAATAAAAAACTGCAAAGTATGCAAGGCTTTCAATCCCGGGAAATTCCAGGATCCCTGTCAATTAGCCAATCCCGTAAAATATGAATCCCGAGATCCACTGTAAGTGAAAAAAACTATGTATATCAGTTTTTTATGACTTTTAGTACAAACTGTTTTAGAATACCTACATAATTAATGTATGAATTGTGTGTCTCCTTCCTTCTCATATTTCGTAACAGCCGTAGACAGGAACAAACAGTTTTGACGATAATATATTTTATTGTTTTTTTTTGCATATCATACAAATAAAATCTTCACAATAAATAAAAAAACAGACAATATTGTAGCACGGTATCAAAAACTTTTTTATAACCCTTAATTATACTAGAAAGACCATAGAATTTTTAATGCATTACTATCGTTTTTTTATAATAAAGGTTATGGAGTCGGCTAAAAAAAAAACGCGACTCAAACTCCGAATCACATTACAATTTTAAAAAATCTCGTTTAATCATGCTCGTTTATGAAGTTATAGTGTCCTACATGGTGACTGAATTCATAGATACATAATATTTGGTTATAAGAGAAACATGTAACCACCACGCGAGGTCTGCTGGAATATTTGCAACACACCAATTACTTTGCGTCGTTCCAGGGCATACCAAAATTGACAGCATCCCGTTGATTCGCCGAATATATCAAATATTAATTGGTCAAATATTAATGGGCGCATTCATCAGTAACATATTACCTTGTTAGTTTCTAAGTCTCTTAATGATTACTGATCAGTAGCAAGATCTTTTACCCGTCTCTACGACTACCTCACCAAGTCAAACCACCTTTCCACCAATATCTGACATCAGCACCTGTTCTTAAAACTTAGTATACTTTATTCAATCTTCGCCAAGAGCCAAGATTCACTACCCTAAAACATATAAAGCAATGTAATCGTAAAATGTCATTATAACTGCGTAAAAAGACTTTTCAAAGAAAGAAGATTTTTTGGATTCGAATCTCGGATAATAAGATTGTTAATAAATAACTATAATAAAAAAAAATCACAAACAGTGTTTTATTAAAGTGTATAAGTAAAATAAGTAATCATCTTTGTTGGATATAAGCATTTCTGTCATAATTGTATTTAATACTTTTTTCCTCGACCCAAAAATGACTACGATTATACTCTATAATGAGATTTTTTTAAAATTTAAAACGAGTTCAACATCACGCATAAAAATACAATAAAGATGAGTAACGTAACTCGTTAGGGATATAAACATAAAACATCAAACACCCCGTAATATTTTTCTTATAATTCATAATATTATTGACGATGCTATGGAGATTTTCTTTGTGATTCATTATTATATTTCATAACATATTATTATAAATTATTCTATGATTCATTCTAAAAAGCTTATCGACTCGGGAAACGAAAAAAATTCATAACAATAAAAAGACGTATTACTTACTAGCTTTCCAGTAAGTAAACATTGCATTTGATTTTCCGGTCGAATAATTTAAGTTTTTCTCAGAATTATAAATCAAATGAATGCACAAATAAGTTTCTGTATAACTTTAAATATCTAAAATTATGATTCGATGAGATTTTCATATTCATCATAAGACGTTAGAATTGAAAAGTATCGTTATCGTATCAAGCAAGGGTGAGTGATGAACCAAAACATGCTTAGACAATCCCTATCACGTATACAAGTGATTACAAATAAGTGGTACGTGAAAGAAATTCGCGTCGCCCTAAAGCAGTGCTCCGTCACCAGTGTGCCGCGGCACACCGGTGCGCCGCGAAAAGATTCCAGGTGCGCTGCAGCGCAGTGCGTTCATAATGAGAAAAGATCGAGTATTTTTATGTTACAAAAAAATTAAAACCGTTCGGGGCAGAGATCTCTACTTAAATTATTCTCCTTGAAACAAATGTTGTATTATTTTGATATTTAATGAAATAATTGTATTAGTGTTAACACGGATAGTGTAACTGCAATAATTTGGAATAAAATGGAGTTTGTCTCGTGTGTAAAACAAAAAATCCTTTGCTGTATGTTTTGGGAAGCATTAATGGCAAACAAATCTCATAAATTATTACAAAAAAGGAACGAATGTATCAAATAATACACATCAAATCAAGACCATTGAAAATATATTAGCTACTATTTCAAATTCATCAAATATAAATACATTAATAAATCGTAAGTTTTGTTTGCGAAATTTACATTTTTGGCTTGTGGTGTGCCGCGCAATATTAATGAATACTTAGGTGTGCAGCGGGTGAAAAAAGGTTTTGGAGCACTGCACTAAAGAACTGTAAGTTTTTTTAGACTTTCTTCGATGTATTTGTAGATAAATTATTATCGATGAATTGAGATATTGTAGATAAATTAAATTATTATCTACAAGTACATGATATTCTACATGTCGTTATTTCAATATAAAAAAAATGAAAAAACACTAGAGATTAACAACCTATAAAAACACAACAACATACTTATCCGTTTAGTATTTAATGAGTAGGTTATAGGAAGTTGGTATAGATTTTACTCAAAGAAAAAAATGACAACATGACAACTTTGCAATCACAATCCGACAGAGTGGTGGAAAACAATCTAAATATGAATCAAGGGCTTTAATATTTATTTATATGTTTTAATAATTATAAATAAACAATAGAAAAGCTTATTCTACATATAATACATTCAGAAAATTGTAATGTAATTACATATCTATACAACGGAAATAGGTACTGGCAAGAAATAATTGAATTAAATTATTTCGGCGCATTGGTTAAATTGTAATTGCAATCCCTGCCGAAGAATATTAGACGGTCGAAAATACTGATATTTACATCAATATGCACATCGCGGTATGCTCGCGATGAGCTAAAGTGGTCCTGATCATCATACAAATTTAAAAGAAGTAAAAAACAAATTGTATTTTATTTTCAAAATATAATATCAATATTTTTTTTTAAATTAATGCTCCTATTAATCAAATTTTACATCTTGACCCTTATATCCGACTCAATAAAATATGGAAAGTGAATATGTAATTACGTAATTCAGTCGACCCATGGTGGGATGTATTCTATAATTTCCAAAACCGTACCAATGCTGTATACAGAAATATTTTTTTATTTCTTCCTGGTTGTAAGCCAATCGTTAAACATACTGAATTCGAGCTCCGGATCACAGAACGAAAGTCTTAATTTTTAAACGTCGACTGAAATATATCTACGATTGATTTTACTAACTCGCTTAATAAATTATGGCAACGAATTAAATGGGCAGAATTTAAATCAATTTTTGGTCAGATTAAAAATATGAACCGTCTGAATAAAATTATTATACGGTCAGAATAAAAGGTTAAAAATACTGACCATAAATTACTTATTCTGCCCTTTATAATTCTGACCGATACACTATGACCATTTAATATAAATTCTGACCAATGTACTAAAAATTATGACCGAAACTAAATTAAAATTCTGACCAGAAAAATGCCAGCCATAAATTACCAACAAAAGAATTAAACACAAGTATAATATATAAAACTTCAACATTAGTATATATAGAACCTAGACTATTTTCGCCGAAAATTAAATGGAAAAAACTGCGCCAAAAAATTTAAAATTGAATTATTTGATTGACGCTTACCTTGGACAGATATTTTAAAAAATATATTATTTAAGATATTTTTTATTTATTTTTTAATTCGATTAGTAAAAATAATGATCAATGCCTTTTCTGAAAAACCTTATTACATTAATTTACGACGACAATAGATTTTCACAGTGCTGCATTAAAATTATAACGTAACGTTAGTCATAGCCGTGCTGGGAGATCTTGTGGTACGGATTCGAACACCAGACCTTCGGCTGTGCAAGAAAAGGTCGCAGCCAGTGGACCAGAAAAGTGATGATCATTGTTTCCGTTTGATAAGTGACGATACTTCCGATTTTATTTTTTTGAGGGAAAATCATTACCGTAAAATGTAGCTACGTAATTATTAATTGTGCACCTGTGATATCCATCAAAATCGACAGTCAATATTTAATTGATACTGTGGGGGGGGGGGGCAATTCTAAGGATCGGACTACATATATGCAGGGGTGTGGAGTCGTCAAAAACAAACGAGACTCCATGACTCCTACTCTAACTCAGCAGCCATATTTCATGTGAATACTTAGCTATTTACGATTTGAATGGTGTAAGCCAGGGCTGAAGAACCTTTTTGCGTTGGAAAACCAAAGTAAGTTAACGATTATCTCATAGGTCTGCTTTGGATTATGCCAGTGTACCTTATTTTAAACTGATTTTGAACTAATTTTGACAAATACGATTATTCGTTTTTTTTTAAATAATATGTTAGTTTTATATTTAAAATAATCAAATACAAAAAATATATTTTAAATCAGCGGTATACCTTTCATACTTTGCGTGGATCACAATTTGGAATAATACGGACCACTTACATGTTTTCTTATGAAATGGAAATAGTAATATATTTTTTTATGAAAACATATTAACTAGTGTGATATTTGTTGTTACGTGTTTTAAATATGTCTTGGCTCCTATCACGTTACTGCAAAAACACCAGAATTTTCTAACGGACCTCCAGTGATCCGCGGACCAGCGGTTGGCAACTGCTGTATTAAAGGATGTGTTCTACAATGAGGATTCATTCAGAATGCCACATTTTATATTCTCCAATGCTGTATGTGACCTTAATGCTGAAGCTTCCCGTCCCGTGGTGTCTGCCACAGATGGGTACCTCATATATTAAGTTGAAGATATTGAGTCGAGAAACACGTTAATTTTCTGCAAGAACATTTTTACGATTTGAGTTTGATATTATTATTTGCGACATTTATACTTTTTTTTTTCAGGTTGCTATCCCAACTACTAATAACAATGCGACTTTAACACAGTTTGTGTTATTATGAAGGCATTACAGATGTCTCATTAAGTAATTTTTGTTATTCTTATAAAATTCACGTAGTCAGTTCCAAAAGTAACAGTTCACAGTTTGCCTGTAACTATATATAACAATAACATATTATGAACAGCTGTGCGTGGTGGCGTTTTGGATCCCATAGGGAGCAGTAGCTACTAATTATTAACATCTCAAGCATCATTAAAAAAACCATTTTGATTTAATTTTACTGACACATTAATTTATTAATGCATCATTTATTTTCAACTGAGGCCGCAATAACTTTTGTTTCGTCATCAAATCATTCTTGTTAAAATATGAATAAATGATCGAAAAACTGCACTTCCGCTTAGGTGAATGCATTTAAGGTCTACCAAAACCCCTTGAGTTTTAGCGGCCATTGAAAAGTAAGCAGCGCCACTTTTTCTTTCTGTTGGGTTTTTCGTATATTGTTCCCAGTCGATGAAATAATAAAATACACTTAATTCTTAACAGTGCTGTATTGGCGTATGGTTTCGTTACACAAAAATGGCGAATAACGAATTTGGTTATTATACCACTCCAATCACAACTAATTTTGTCCTACAATACCTATAATAAAATATTTTAGTTGTTAAAGCAAGTTGTTCGAAATATCATTCTAAAAATAAACAAACATATTTTTGACTATTATTAATAACTAGTCAGTACCCGGCATGCGTTGCAATACCACTGGAAGAAAGAGAGGGTCTGTGTTTCTGTGTTTTAATTCTGTTTATTGAAGTGCTTTTGAAGTGCGTAAACGAATAAATCAGAAGGTTTTCCGAGATGTCACTGTTCGTACTATTTGACTCTTTTTTTAGTTTTTTTTTAGATTTCAGATTTCTTTCAGAAACCTTCACGGGTGTGCCCACAATAACTCACGAAAGTTTCATCGAAATCGGATGAATGGCAAAGGAATGCATAGAGGACAAACAGAAAAACAACAAACAAACATTAATTCATATACATATATATATATCATCGGCGTGCGGTGGACTTATCACTATCGCTATCGCACAACCTAATTTGGGCATGAGCAAGAATGATACAATAGCATGCGCCGCATGTCCTTGCATCTCGCTTGCACCTCACTTTTCATGTGATTGAGCAAGAAAGATATTAGACCACCGCACGCGCCTGATTATATATATATATATAGATAGCGAAACAAATATATCCCGTGAGTGAATCGTTGTCTCAATTAGTTTTGATTGTTAACCACTTTTATGATATTTGAAGAAAATCTCCTTTTTTATGAACCAATACAGCACTGCTTAGAATTAAGTGAATTTTAATTTTAGTTTAAATTAAATGTAATCAATGAGTAGACATTAAATTCAAAATTCAAAACTACAAGAAATAAAACATTAAATTGCAGACTTTATTCGTGATGTTAATATTTATGAATAGTTATATTCTTTCAAAAAATATTTTTGCAAAACAACACCACTTCTCGCTTTACCGTTAAACTATTTATTTTCAACTTCAGAGTTGAAAATGGAAACTCCAAAAACCATGGAAGTTTCCCTTTGTTCTCACCACCGTCCGATATAGGCTGTCAATATGTAGGTGTATCGAAATTTATTAATAAAATGGTGGTTTATATTGCAAAGCCAAATTAAAAGATACGGTATTAAGGGAAGGTTTAAAATAGTATAGTCATTCTCCCCATAGACCGGGTTCGAAGGGTAGCGACTGCTGACAAAAATATTTTTGACTTATTATTTGAAATGTACGAATATGTGAGAAGACCAGAATCGAAGAGACGCGAATGGTCGGTTATCGACGTCCTGGAAGGTCTGAGATGTCAAACAAACACCATTTCAAATCCGGTTCAACTCTTATTTATTTTAATCGGAGATGCAGTAGTTTAAAATACACAAATATTCCTAACACATAAAATTGAGTCTACATTTACATTTACATAACACATGAATTTACTTTTAAGTTATAATGCACGTGATACGGTAAACGATTTTAAATTAAGTCCAATTTAAAAAAAAACCACAACGTCAACGGTACTGGTCACGGGGGTCGGCGGCTCTCCTGGCTCGAGGGCTGGCAATAAACTCCCCGCAAAAATCAAAAATCGGACTCCCGCACCGTCGGAGCCACCCCTTTTCGTCAAAAATGGATTCATCCAGCGAACGTGTCCGCCGGCGATTGTCCGATCGCCCTTCACGACAAGAGTCGGGTCGACTTCCACGAATCATTGTCATTAACGCTGTGCGTTCTCAGTTACGGACCCTAATAAAACTTAAACTTAACAAAAAAAACCAGAATCTGAAATATGATTACTGAACGATTAAATTAATACGGGATTCAAGCGTACTAATTAATACACTGACACGCTCTGTGTATTATGCAAAAAGCGTATCAGTGTATAGTATTACCAACATTACTTGGCCGCCGCCGAATTTGGAACTAGAATTGTCAGTCTAGAATAAAATTCCCAAATTGCCATTTTATGCAAAATAAATATCTTTCGAAAAATCATGTCTACTTTTAATGAGCGTCGCAAAAATGTCAGTTTTAGAATTTATTGAAATTTCAAACCTGGTTGAGTATGGCAAATGCGACGATGGCGCCCTCACTAGCGGCCAAGTTAAATTGGTACATCTATAGTAAAAAGTGCAAAGTTATAAGGCGTATACTTTACACCTCTGATATAGAGTACATATATTTTTTTTATGATGGTGTTATTTTAGAAAAATTGAGAAGATAAAAATATAGACATCAATTTAAAAATAGTAATATCACAATCAGCCACGATAAACTCTACTTTCGAAATGTTCGATTTCTCGCTCCATCAAATCTGGACACTACCCACGGCGGCCGGCTTCCTGAATACGGTCCTTATTACCAGAGACGATCTTCTCAATTGTTAAATAATAATCTAGAGCCATAACTCAGTAGTAATAAATAATGACATTAAATATTATTTAACCTTTTAATGATTGACTTGGAAGGTAATCTCTTTGTTTAATTGATACCGTATCGAATCAATATTTACAACCGGGGATGCGGTCGGATGAATGGAACTCTATGACGGCCATGAATCAAATAATCTTGTTATTAATTTTTTCGCTGATAATTTCGATAGCACTTTGAAATCATTAGCTTATATATTTTATTCAACCTATATGGAGCACAGTGTTCCCTCTAAGACGAAAAATGTTCCCTGGGCGGGAAATCCAAAGGGTGATCACGCCAAACAAACAAACGCGCGGCATAATTTACACTTTTTTGCACACATCAATATTTGTTATAAAAATTAGTGTTGTATATATCACTTGACATGATTAAAATTATGTTTTTTTTTTAATTTATGTGAACTGAGTTTATGGAGACTCTAAAATTGCTGCGCAGCAGAGGGAACATTCACGTAGCATCTCAACAAAAGTACAACTGCTTGTTATTCAGTCGCTTAAGAGGAATTAGTAGGTTTTTCTCTCATTTCGCGAAAATCGTTAATTGTTTTCCGTCGCCTAAAAATATGAAACGCCGAAATAAAAAAAAAACATTTTAATAATTGCACTCTCAAAGTATTTGTTTACACTATCGCACTTTTATTTAAATGAAAATAGTAAGTTTTCGAGTAAATACTAGTCTAGAAAAGAGTTGACACCTGTTTTTCATAAATGCTTTTATTTGCTTTACGCCGTGACTAGATTAGGGTTTATTGTAGGTTATCGAGATTTGTTGTCTGAGACAAAATCGACATGCTGGAAAAAATATAATAAATTCAAATTTGGATTATTGAGATTTTGTACACTTCCATGTATTTAATATTGAAATTCCAAATTTATTCCAAATTCCAAATTCCAATCCAAATTTAATATTGAAATTCCATCAAGCACCCTCAGTCGATGTCTTAAATTATATAATAAATTCAGTATAATTTCGATATAATGTACTAGTGAGAACGGAGTTTCAGATATATCGAATGATTTGTCGTAGAAAAGGATACCTTTAATTCCTATTTATTAAACTTTTTTGTATTTTCTTGTCTATGGGTTAATTGAGGGTTCTATTATCATAACTCATAATCTCCAGCATATGCAGTATGGGTTATGAATGCAGCATTGTTCTTCGTGTTCACACCTACCATTTAAATTATAAAATATCTTTCTAAGCTTATCCCATCTAAAATGGACGTGAAAATGTTGTTAATTCTCTAATGTCTTATAATTTTCTAAGCTAACAATCTCTATTCCATTCAATGAGAGTGCAACATTTTACTGTCATCGCCAGCAGTGTTTCCTTACATATAATGATGTAAGCGTATGTTTCACAGTTGTATTTGTTTCAAATTATGCATTTGTATAACTGTAACATGAAAACGATTTTTTGGTTTGGTAAAAACAAGCATTGATGGAGCCATCAATTCTTTAACCCAAAATCAAGTAAGTAAGCAATAAAAGTAATGTAGACATACTGTATGGTTTTCTGCGATTCTTTTCCTATTCAATGTTTTCAATGCGTTAACCTCAATATAATTGAATGGCAACAATTAGAGTTGGTCAAATAGTTTTTTAAGTAAGTTTTAACAACCATAGTAGTGATTTTTATTATGTGTATGAAATAAATGAGCACGGTATCATTACACAGGTGTCAATGTCCTCAAAAACGTAACTGACTTTCAAAACGCAAATACACCAAAAGGTCAACGCATTGGAAAGGGAAAAAAATCGTTCTGGACGTGTGGTACACTTGGAGATAAATCAAACATCGGAATTATTCTGCTTTACACCCAAAGTACCCAAACGAAAAAAAGTTATGTGGGAAATAAATCCTCAATAAGTGACAAAAAGAAATTCAGTGACCTTTGATATAATTAGAAATTCATTTTTAAATATTAATATTGTGTGAACTTGCAGATTAAGGAACGCCTTGTTACATTAGCGGTCTTAGAAAGTCGCGAGAACTAACTGGGTCACTTGCTGTGGATGTCTCCTGACTTGCATATTCTTCCTACCGAAAAGATTACGGCGTCCTGAACGACTGTCGGATACTAGCAAAAGGGTGCTTTCGATTAAACTGAAGGATGCTGGCAAGTATTTTTTTATTGTACTCGATTGATTAATTCCGTAAGTGTTGAGAGATGTACCTTCATCTTTCTGCAGGCGATTCAGAACATCATTTTATAATTAAGCATCGGTAATATTCTGTTTTATTTACCGCGTAAAAGTGAAATCGCTCATTAAAACTACTTCTCAAATCTAGAGATGAGTGTATAGTATTTATTATATTTATGTAAAATATCTACAATCGTTTCGTAGTGATAATTACATTTTTAATACAGTACGCTGCGCAGAAAGTGTTGAAATCTTATGGCCGTGAAAAAACATAATAACATGCAAACGTGAATATTGAATTTGAACTAGAAATGAATAATAAAGTTACATAAAAAAAATACGTAATGCACTATTTTAGTACGTGAACTACTTTTAACATCTTGTCATTTCAAATATTATAAATAAAATATGTATTTTAAATTGCAATTTTACAAAAATTTTTCACGCATTCTGACTTATATTGATTTTGTATTACGTAACAATATCATGTACATTCTTGACATGTGTTTTACAGTTCAATGATTTCATATTGTAAGTATGATTTTAATAAAAGTATTAAAAATAATATCGACCCCGATTCACATAACGTCTGTATCCCGAAGGGAGTATAATAGTAAAATGTAGTGTATTCGTTTAATCGAAGAGTGATTAGCTTACGGAATGGATTTGGTACATTTGAATCTCTGGTTTTACGGTGCACTTTTTTATATTCAAAAACCATAAATTCTTTTAGAAATATTAGTTTATTGCTTATTAAATATATGTATTAAAAACAAAAAATAGCCTTGCATTTTTTAGTGTAATATTCTATAAACATGGTGCACTATATAATTTTGATGTATATATTTAAATAACGAGTGTCTTTATAGATCCGGAGGTGAATAACCGAAAAACCTTGCGAAAAAATCAAACTGCAATGTCAAAAATAAATAATTATTTTGATTTTAATTTTTTACGCACGGTATACAATCACTTAACGGTTATTAATGTTACATTTTAAACAATCAGTTATTTTACATCAGTAGTCTTCAACCATCGGCATAAGAACTGAATATGAACATTATAATTTACAACAGTACACTATTTGCTTCTACATAAAAATCAATGTTTGTTTGTTCGTATTTTATGCACTGCTATACCGTTCATCCGATTCCGATAAAGCTTTGTCAAGTTATTCCTTGCACTTGCGCGAAGGTTATAGGCATAGTAAAAATTAACTTACACTAGGTCCTATCTATCTTCTATCTATATACAAGGCAATATTTTTCATAACTTAAATAAATTATTTCACATGTGCTATGAATATCGTTGGAAATATGGAAACAGTAATAAATGTTGTTTGAAAAGTATAAATGAATTACTTCTGGATGAGATCAATAAATCTGGGATTCGGGTCGGGTTCGGGTAACAAGTGTGATATTGAGACTCGGGCTTAGGCCGGACCGGGCCAGGAGATGTCGGGCTCGAACCGGGTAATTTTATGAAATTTCAGCACGTGCAGAGAATTAAAACACAAACCCTTTCTTTCTTTGAGTGGCATTGCAACGCATGCCGGGTACTTACTAGTAGTATATATCTTGTGCTTTTCTTCAAGTTTAATTTCAATCATGACATGACAATTAAATAAAATAGAAACTATTTTATGCGACTGATAGTTCACGAACACCGATTTATTCAATATTTATTCTTAGACACCTAAATGTACTGAAAAGTGTATTCAAATATAACAACGTAGCAATTATCAAGAATTTAATTTGAAATTTAAAACTCTAATTATTAAAAAAAAAACGTTCATAACCAATGTAATGTTGTCTACCTCTGCATTTAGTCATTAAAATGTTCACTGACACTCGAAAGTGTAAATGATAACAGCACTTAAAAATACTAGATAGACAATGATCGTGTTATAATTCTATTTTGAAAAGTTATAAGGTAAAAATAGTGAAGTGTTTAGTTCGAATAAAATAAATATCAACTATTTGTGTAATTCTATTGTATTTTGAGTATAGTTCTAAAGATAGAATGACATTGAAATGACTAAGCTTTTGGCAGTCTATTTTAAATTGTGAAATTATTTTTTACGCAAAACTGATTTGCCCAATATACCCAATAACTTCAATTCAGGATGAATTAAAGTTTTTGTGACAGTGAAATCTATTAGAAAATTGATAAATGATTTTATAACCAAAGTCCACGTAAATAATTGAAAAAATCTATCTAGCTAACATTTTGAAAACTTCTTAGTTGATGAAAGTATTCCATTATGTTCCAGAAGTGAACAAAACATATTCAGATCTACTGTATTAGTAGCTGATATTGTGTCAATATGTCAATATGTATTGTTGATTAATGAACGCGAAATGATTATAAAAAAATGTAATTAAAATATTAAGAGATACGGAAGTAATAATGCTGTTGTACTTTTCAATTAAAATGTCGGAAGTTGACAAACTTTGAGATTACACTTTGTCGAAAAAGGGAATGTACAATGTATCGAATTATTAATCCATTTAATTTAAAACATTAAAAGGTCACTCGCAATGATACCACATAAATAATTTTATATTAATATTACACATTCTATTTTTAAACTATAATAAACCTTGTGGTTAAGCTTTTAATTTTAATGTAGTCATCAAGGGATCGAATCTGAGAGTGGACTTTTGTTTGTTTTGATGACAGATCGTTTTCTAATCGCATTATAAATTTGCATAAAATTGACGGATTTATTTAATATTTTTTACTTTCATATTCTACCCTATTGTCAAAATTGTGTAAGAAGAGGTTGAAATTTCTGCGACAATGTCATCTATTAATGAAAAATAGTAGATGAATTTCTGCTTAGATTATTATGAAAACGATTGTAGTTATGGGGAAGTATGAAAATAAACAGGAATTTGAATACAAATCCGTAAACGATTGAATAATAAATGGAAGAAGGTTTCCATTAGTAAATTTTAACCATTGATTTCTCAACATAGAATCAAGAAAGCCCTTAAGCAGAAACTACTCGGCATTTTTGCCGTCCTAAGCTAAAAAGGTATATATCGATGGTGTTTTGGCCAATTGATTTAACCCTTAAAAAATACGAAAATGAGTTAATGTTTAGATCTCATTTTAAAGACGACAGCCAAATGATCTAAATTAGAAAAATAAATTGACCACTTTTTAGAAGGGAAATATCATTTTACATTGATTTTAGGATTAAAAATTCTGACCGGTTCACTTGATGTAAGCCACTATTATATTGACACTCCCTACGAATAATCCTGTATCTGAAAACATTGAGAATCAACAGGAATTTTCAAAGATTCATAACACAACTCACCATAATATAATGTATTCGATAAAAACAGTTTTTACCCTTTTTTTCCATGTCCGCTCCATATGGAGAATATGGTCACCTAACGGAGGTATCTTAACAGAATTTTTCTACGAGAACTGCTTGTTACTCAGTTGCTCAACCTCTCTTTTTTCGAAGAGAGTAGGGATAGAAGTATAGGGCTAGGACAGGGCTAGTGGTTAGCTAATCGCTCTCGCCACGAACTACGACTACGAACTACTCAGACTACGAACAGAAGTCCATAAATCGATTGAAAGATCAATCTATGAAAACCGTCCGCACCGGGAATTGAACCCAAAACGTCCGTAACCGTAGCCATCGACGCTACCAACTGCGCCACGGGCGCCGACAAAACCCTTTTTTACCCTCGCCAGAACATTTTCGATTTTGAGAGTTACATCAATTTGTCAAAGCACCGTTGAATTATTATAAAGAAAGTTACTATTTAAGTTAAGAGCTTGATATATTTAATTAAAGTTATGTTTAAATAAAGTTAAATTTAAGTTAAAATATTTTGTTGAATTAAAAACCACACAAATTTGTATATTATAATTTGTTATTAACATACAATGAATCTTTTTAAAGAACGGGTCTCGGATATGATGTTTGCTGCTTATGATATTGCCTCCTTAATTTTCTTAAGACAGCAAAAGTTTACGTACCCTTTATGGCTTAGGATGGCAATAAAACACTGGCTAAAGTTAAATTAATTATAATTAATTATCAGCTTTTAAATTTTCTCCATTAATGCTTAGTAAAAAAAGAACTCATGATTACATATTACGTAACACAATCAGTACGGTACATTTTACGATCTAATTGTCTCATTTCACTACAATGCAGTTGCTCTTTCGTTCGTTTCTTGGTCGTATTTTTAATAGATACCAACAACTATGTAACAATTATCAGATTTAAATTTGCACATAATTAATTTAAGCACGATTTTGTATTGTGTACTTATCGCTAAATCGTCGTAGAGGCAATTTTTTTCTATGATTCATAAACCCCGAAAAATATCGCATTTAATATTAATTCTCGCCTATAATTCAATCGCACATTTACGAATGTATTTTTTTTATCGGCGAAACGGTAAAAAACTGCATTATAGGCAAATGAGAATTGATTGTTACTTTCAAATAAATTATAATCAGTTCAATTGCCTACAATCCGTAATTTTTTTAGAATGGCCAATGCCAAATAATGCGATAAATGATTGTAACAACATTCATTTATAAAATCTATTTTGACGCTTATTTTATATTACTTTCACACTAATCTTTTTTTATACATGAAAACATTTTCAAGACCTCTAAGTCTTTATTATATACAGATAAACAACCAATTATACTTTGACTTTTAAATATTGTGTTTCGAATGCTTCGTGAGTGCCTCAAGCCTCAACCCTCTTCTTTTCTTCTTACTGCCTCTCTTGTACTAACGATAGTATTATATATACTGTAGTAGACAGGTGACAGGGAGTCCTGGTGTTGCCGCTAACTGTCTATAAGTTAAACATAGGGAACGGATATTGCTAAATAAGTCTTATCATGGCGTAAGGTCATAACCGTGATATTGCGACAAATATTTAATTATAAAAATTTTCGCGCAAATATGTAATATTAAAATTTGTGAGTACTTTTATATTATCTGTATTAAAAACTTCTTTCATGTTAGTGACAATACACTAAGAATGTGCAGTAAGCAAAATTTTAATAATTGATGAATTCAAAACACAAATATAATTACAAAATTTTATCAAAAACAAAATCAAACATCCAACCGGCCTCAAGATCCCCAGATTCTCGCCATCTTCAGAACTATAATACAATACTTCTGACGATAGCATGAAGCCGAAGTAACTATCAACTATTTAATAAAATTCTTGTGGAACTAAATACTTTGTTATTTTTACCTCACTATAATGGAGTTCTACCAAGTAAATGCCAATTTAATCAATAGGCTATGCATTAGTTTGGCGTTGCATTCATTATGACAGTGCTGATTTACGGTTTCGATTCATGAAATCCCTTGAAAGCTGAGGATAACCGTATGGGCTTGCGGTGAATACTATCAGTTCGGCGTAGTTGGATTTGGAGGTAAGAGAGTGAACTATAATATTATGTAGTAGAAAATTAAAAAGCGACGATAGACATGGACTCC
The DNA here is from genome assembly GCA_022494535.1 of Himalopsyche phryganea. Classification (NCBI taxonomy): domain Eukaryota; kingdom Metazoa; phylum Arthropoda; class Insecta; order Trichoptera; family Rhyacophilidae; genus Himalopsyche; species Himalopsyche phryganea. The sequence continues at coordinate 1,910,333 of JAGVSL010000125.1, read as the reverse complement.
GAAAACCTCAAGATAGCCTTTTAAAACCAAGAGCTCGCCTATCTCTCCTTAAAACCTACTAAATAATGATAACGACCATTGACGTGAACTCGCTAAAATGTTAGATACAAAATGTCACCTTAGATGGATACAAGAAAGCCAGCGAGGGGCTCTTGAGTCGGTCATTTAAAACAGTAGTACAACTTTGTGAGATACCCTACCACAAATTTACCGTTGCTCGTTTGATTCACAGTTCACATACAATATCGCTTACATTAAAAAATATAAATATTCAAAGGAAACAATAAAATTATAAATACATAATCCTACCTTCATAAGCAAAAGTCACCTTTCATTCGAATAAGTATCTTTGGTCAACACACTCACACAATTTTAGTATTTTATTATTATAATTATTATTAATAACTCTGTACTTTGTGAAACTATTGTAATATTTAGTTTTGCTTATTTAATGCAATTATATTGCATTGATTGATTAATATTTTGGAATAGTCGAATTTTGATGTAACGTCACACGACTTTCAAAATAATTTATTTATTTAAGTTTCAGTTAAGTTATGTATAATTCTACACAGAAAACCACTGAAATAACACCAGGTATTTGTTGGATTCTGCGAGTAATATATTTGATTCGTTTCCTTTCTTTTTGAAAAGATATTTTGTCAAAGCTTATCTAGCAAGCAAGCCGACTTATCAGCTTCGTCACGAATACTGAAATTTATTCATTATCATTTTCTATATATATATATGTATACATTAAGCCCCAAAATAAATCATAAATTTGGTGACTTTTGTATATGAAATGATGTAGGTAGTCATAATTCAAGATAGCTTGCCGGTAATTTAGCCAAGTGGTGGATGTCGCTGGTTTCGATTACGGTGCTCATGAGCCCAAATCCCAGTACAGACAGTTTTATAATATATTGATTTTTCAATAAATATATATATATATATATAGATTTGTGTTTGAAAAAATTGATGTATCTGATAATTTTCTCGCACCCATCCGATTTTAAAAAGCGGGAGCTCTTAGCTATCAATTATTCCTGCCTATCCCTGTCTTTATATCCTTACTCTCTACGAAAAAAATCAGTTGATAATGCTCGTGACGAGTAAAACTGGTCCTGTTCATTATAAAAATGTGGAACTAATAAAAACGAATTATGTTTTATTTGTGAAATATAATGGCTTTTCCAAGAATTGACAGTTAAAATCATAAAAGTGAGAAAAACCTTAATTTAGATAAGCTCCTTTATGTGTCCATATATTATGATCCGCATTGGGAGCGGACATGTATAAAAAAAAATTAACTCCAGTTTCGTTTTAAGGATAAATGACTTTCTTATATTTCTAGAGTCAGTGGTATGATGTGATGACTATTTTTGGGTTATTTATTTATTGTTAGACAACACTGGTAAATAAAATTACCAAGATGATTTGCTGTGGCAAAAAGAACACAGCATTGTATTACATAAGTTATTTTTTTAAATATACATATAATTACAAATAAAAACAGCATTAAGAATTATGTAAAAATGGGCGGAAACACAAAACGTTCATTGGGTCACTAAAACTGTCCATATATATCGGTACTAAATTGAGAAATCGCCATGCTTTTTCGATATGCTTCTTGTCATGATATTGTCAATTTATAAAATCTACGTTTGATTGAGAAGATTATCAATGATTTTGAACAGAACACAAAATGCATATCAAAAGGATAAAGAGAAAACTCGTGTCTCAACTAGTAACGCAACCAATGATAATAACAAAGTTATCATTTTAATTTTATATTAAAGGCTATGTATGGTGGCTGCATAATGTAGAACAATACAAAGTAGGAAACGCAATTTCATTTAGAAAACATTACTTTGTCATTTTTTAATCACTTTGAATACTTTGTACATCGGCACCTGTTTGATTAAAATTTGTAGTGCTCAATGATACAAATATAATTTAAGTGTCTGTTATCAGCCATCTAGATTCAATCGATAGCCATAATTATTCAATTACGTATTCCTATCAATATGAAGCCTACTTTTCGATTTCACCTAACATATTCGAAACATTTTTTTGTACGGGGCATCCTCTTTTCATATTTCTTCTAGTTACTCCACTGATGTAGAAACGGTAAGCTATATTAAGATACGAATTTAACGTTTAACAGTGATTCAGATACTGTATTTATATTTAGATCCAAGAGCGTCTATGATATATTTTAATGTTCTTTACATCTCTCCAATATTATCAACTCATTGTGTGTTGGAGTGCACTAAATGGTCTTAATAACTACTTATTCCTAACATTAAATAATATCACCCAATAAAAGTAAGTTTGCATTATTAGTCAACGAAAAGTACTCGTAAAATGTTCACTTTTAATATGCTTCATATCGCGATGAAAACAAAAATTTATTTATCAACTGTTAGAACAAAGATACGTTTATGCTACCTTCATTGAAAGAATCTAGCAATTGCATTTTGTGCTTCTTCCAAAATCATATAATATCTATTGATTTTACTCAAAGCTTATTGCTAATAAATCTTTAAAAAAAGATTTATTTCTCAATTCATATATTGAATAAGAATGCTGTAACAATAAAATATAATGAATACGAAAAAAATTATAAATCTGAAAGAGATACTAAAATATTATTAGTCATCTAAAAGTAAACACCCACATGTCCACATTTTATCAAAATCGAACAAAAAATAAATACATATATACTATAAATCATTTCACACAATATGGAATGATTAATAATTTGCAAAGCCCGGCAAGAGTGGATGAAAATATGTTTAAACTTTCAATGACATGCAAAATCCGATAACTTCAATAAGCAAATACTGATATGTCCAATTTATTTTCGCTTATATTTATTTTAATAAACGGTTGACGGGCTAATAAAAATTTTCATACCATTATTAATTGGAAATACAATACGATGGAAAAAAAAGTATTCTTAAAACTAATAATTTATACGTGGAACTCAAAAACGTCGTTTACTACTAAAATTGCAACGTGGAAATATCTGTTTTTGCTTTTAGATGCCTGATGAGTTTGAGTGGAATTTTTGCTCTAAAAACTAAGAGTTATGCTCTACTTTTTTGGAATTGCTTTTTAATATTATTATAATAGATAATAGAAAAAAGCTTTACATAATTTAGTGTAATAAGTTCTGCAAAAATTGCGAAAAAGCACTCAAAAAAACTTGTAAATCCCGCATCGTAATCAATCTCAAATGAAATCGCTTGTTATACGTCGTTTAAATTTTGCGAATTTATGTGACGACATATTACTCCAGTTTGGGTACCGACATAGTCAACAGAAAAAACACATAGTCGGAACATATTTTTCAGAATTTGTGGGGCACCTGTTTAATGTTTATATATTTTTTAGATTTTAACGTATAATTTTGTTACTAATAATTTTATTGTTTTTGGACATGCAGGTGAGGCCTTCATGTTTCCGCGGTTGGCGACCGCCTCGCAATTCGCTGGACCGTTCAAAGTCTATGCACAGAAGGCTATTCGGAAGGCCGGTTAACCCTGCCGGTCCCAAATATTGGTTTTACCACCGCCGCCGTTATTATGAAGACAACATCATGAAAACGTACCGTTGAATACAGCGGTAACATTATGAAATTATTCATTTCTAATATAAAATTCAAATTAACTCTGTTATTTCACTGGTTGTGTTACTTGGTGTGGCACTTTCAGAATTATTCTATCGTAAGATTTAGAATTATAACGTAAACATTGATTCTAATTCTTTACTTATATTATGGTAAAGAAATCAAATCGGAAAAAGCGTTTAGTAAGTGTTAGTAGTAGCAACTCATCTTGTTTTAACGGTTATTTCATAAATATTGATTTCTATTACGACTGTCATTTATTTTATGAATTCTAAGCTATTAATTTTCAATACAATCAAGTAAATAATTTTATTAGATTCGTCTTTGTTACTTACTATTCATTGAAAATAATGGATCAGATTGTTTCATATTTATGTATTCTGATAAATTTGTCCAATTTGGTAACGTCGTTGGCTACGGTTACGGAAGCCTAGGGTTCAAGTCCCGGTGCGGACAGTTTCATAAATTGATCTTCGTTCTGTTCGTAGTCATGAATGTTTGTGATGTCTAAAACTCCCTCCCATCCATCCGTTCCTCAAAAACAGGGCGTAGCGAGAGCAATTAGCTAACCACTAGACATATCCTAACCCTATCCCTCTATCCCTAATCTTTTAGAAAAATAGAGGTTGAGCAACTGAGTAACAAGCAGTTCTCATAGAAAGCTTATGTTGAGATACCTCCATTAGGAGACCATATGTTCTACATAAGGAGCAGACATGGTAAAAAAATTACAAAAAAAATATCTCGTAGTTTTTCGCCAGTGGCTGGGCTTTCTAGGGTTAGAATTATTCAATATTATTATTGGTCTATTTAATACTGGTTGACTCCCGCTGACTTCAAACATTATTTGATGATGAAAAAAATATGTGTGCAATTAAACACTTAATAACGTCTTCAATATTATTTTATGATGACAATTTTACTTGTTCTAATTATGATTGTAATTACGATATATTAGACTTACAAATCGCAATAGCCATGTAGCAATTAGGTGTCATGAGTTCTTTTTCCTAAAAAAAAGGATTGTAGAATATGAATATAATGTTGTTATACCTGTCGTCAAAAATATCAATGTTTCATCCAATATATGTAATTGTTTGTGTAAAACAAATAAACTCATTGAAAGTTTAATTGAGACATCCAAAAGCAAAAACAAATATGTCCACCGTGCGATGTTTGTAGTAAGCGACGCTTTTTCTGTTTCATGCTTAAATACTACTTGATTAAAGATTACTTGTCTACTGTACTGTATTTCCAATTAAGCGCGGTATGCATTTAATTTGAAGCACTTATTGCAATAAATATAGCGAAATAAAATTGGACATATTGGCTTATAACTACATTTATAATTTATCAGATTCTGCATGACATTAAGAGTTTTCAGTTTTTTTGTAAGCTATTGTCGGGTTTTGCAAATTATGTATCATCACATATAGTGTGAAATGACTCATAGTTAGTATGTAGGTACATATTTTTTTTCAACTTTGACAAAATGTGGACTTATCGGATTTTGCTTTTATATACCTGAATTCACTTAAAAAAAAACAAAAAGATTTAAAAATTAAAGCCGTATTTTTTTTTTTGTTAATGAAAATTATAATAAATGACAATATAGCTGACGCCAGTACGTATGACAAAAAAAATAGTAATTATAATGTAATAAAACAATTTTAATAATTATTATTTGCCTACAAATTCATATAAGAAAAAGACATCTAAAAAAAAAACCATAAACAGAGTGCATTGCTGAACATGTCCACATCTCTATAATGCAGTAGGTATGTATTTAGATTTACATGTAATCATTGTGCAATAGTTATTGTTTTTAAAATAGTTGAACTAGCACGTTCTTTTGTTGTATGTGATTAGCAAGCAAATATTCAATATCAATTTACTAAAAACTGGTAATTCCAATTGTTAAGTGTTTCCTAGAACGACTTCGATGTATTATTTATTATAAACAACTCCTGAGTCCTCTGCTGAAAATGTAAGTATCTTTAACCTTATCGACAATGTCAATTTAAATTAAAATCACAACTGTGAACAGGTTTTCAACTGGTAATTAAAACAGTGAATGTTTTTTTTTTTGCAAGTAAATGAAAGACGTTGGGTTGCTCTATAAATTAAAAATATTCAAAACATTATGTTTATTTTATGATTGATATGCTTTTGGTCAGCGAACGTATGTAATCAAAATAAGTATGCAGCAAATGCAACAATACGAATTTTATTTTACATAATACCAACGATCAGTGTTTTTTTTTACAAAACGATTAATTGAATCCATTGATAATTACGGATTTGTTATTTAAATTCAGTGAAAAAATCTACCATCACAGTTAATTAAGCTGAACTAAAAGTATGTAAACATACACACAATCCTCTTTTTAAATGAGGGATACGTTATGTGCAAAAAAATGGATTGGATATAGATAAATGAAAGACAGATTCCATTATATTGGCCGTGCAATTTCGAAACCGTAAAAAAGAGGATTAGGTAAAACAATAATTATTTATTTTAATGTTATTTTTAATTTATCATATTCAAATAGCAAAATCTATTATTAATAGAGAAAAATGCTAAGAAACAAATACAAATATGAAAGACAAAAATTAATTTTAATTAACCATTGTATTATAAACAAAAATGATCAATGTTCGATAGCTTTTTTCTCTTCATTTTTTTAAATATACTCCATTACATTCCTGAAAGATTGACAGTAAATTCAAATCTAAAATTGGCAAGAATGGCTCGGCTCTTTGACATCATAAGATTTTGATTACAAAAACACAGTTAGGTATGATCAAAAAAATAGTTACATTAAACGTTAGGTTAGTTTTGTCTAGTAAGGTTGTGGATACACGAGTCCTTGACTAAAATCGTCTAATTAAAATTGATATCTACAAAAAGTAGGTTATTTTCAGTATGACGTCGAATTTTTAAATAAGCTTTTTACGATTTTCATCTGTAGAGTTGTTCCCACAATTTGTTATATAAAATATTTATAGCAAAAAGATGATGATTTACAATACTGAAATAAAAAATGTTTTTTTTTTTGTCTTTTCCGCTTAACAAAGGAATAATTTGCAAAATAAAAAATATTAGAGTCTGGGGTGGGGTATTTTTTTTACTGAAAAATTATTCTTCAGATTTGATGCGTCAAAATTAATCCACTGTTTCGTTTTATTAAATACAAATTTATAAAAACAGCTTAATTATGACATTCTGCAAAAAATTACGATCATTGCCACAAATAATAATTAAAGACAAAAAGTTTGCGATCGCTTTTTGTGCATAAAGAATTTATTTGTCACCCACATTCTCAATAAAATTACTATTAGAAACAATTATCGCTGAATCACCAAGCACCTTCAGCTGAAGAATTTTAATATTATTATTAAAGTGCATTCAATTGATGGACCGAAAAAATGAAGTTTCGTCATTGACATTATTAAGTCTTAATTAATTAAATCACTATTTTTGGCGATTTTTTATCGATGAATGCAGTTAATGCATTTTTCGATTGAAAAATTGAATTGCATTTTTTTTGCTCACCTTGCATCACTGATAGTGCAACGAAATATTTTTATAATTATATTCCACCACAGTCATAAATATCAAAGATGATGAAATAATTGTCTTCAAAAATGCTGATAAATCTTAAAATATAAACGCCTAATCAACATTTTTTTTTAACATGTGGAGCATGTGGCCTCCTAATGGAGGTATCTCAACAAAAGTTTTCTATGATTGAAGTTGTTATTCAGTTGCTCAACCTCCCTTTTTCGAAGAGATTAGGGATTGAAGGCTAGTACAGGACTAGTGGTTAGCTAATCGCTCTCGCTACGCCTCGTTTTTGAGGATCGGATGGGTGGAAGGGAGTTTTAGACAATACAAACTTTCATGACAACGAACAGGAATTCATAAATCGATTGAAAAATTAATATATGAAACTGTCCGCACCGGGACTTGAAACAGAGACATCCGTAACTGTAGCCAACGACGTTACCAAATTGGACACATTTATCAGAACATATATATATATGAAACAACCTAATCCACTATTTTCAATGAATAGTAAGTAACAACGACGAATCTAATAAAATTATTAATTTGACTGGATTGAAAATGAATAGCTTAGAATTCTTAAAATGAATGACAGTCATAATAGAAATCAATTTTTATGAAATAACTTTTAAAACAAGATGAGTGGCTACTACTAACTAAACGCTATTTCCGATGGGATTTCTTCCCTAAACAAAAATAATAAGACTGTTCGTATCTACGGTGGGAGGGAGTTTTAGACATCACAAACATTCATGACCATAAACAGAAATCCATAAATCGATTGAAAGATCTATCTATGAAACTGTCTGCACCGGGAATCGAGCCTGAGACATCCGTAACCATAGCCAACGACATTACCAACTACACCACGGATGCCGAAAAATGAACAAATAACACACAAATAATTATTTGGGTTTTTTTCCTCTCCTGTTTCCTTTCTCGCTCTCCCTAGTTAGCTGTAGCTTAGTACAAGTTACGAATTTTATATTCTCAGTAACCAAATCGATAAATAATTATAAAATTTTGTTTATTGCTAATCAGAATTAAATTATTAGATATAATGAAATAATATATTATGTATTGTATTAATTCGTCTTCCTCTTCTTCTTTCAGCAGATCCGCTCTTTGTGAGGAAAGTATGGCCACCACACGGCGCTTTAAGATACAAGAGCTTCGCCGAGTACACCCTATGGATACCGTCCAACGATCATCTAAGATCTAAGACACCGGAATCCTATCGGTTGGTAAGGTTGCATGATTGAAATATTTTCCACAGCCCACTCATATACCCATCGTTACAAATCATCACATCTATGAGACCCCTCTCCACCATTGTCATTCCACGCGTTGTGTCATTAGTCATGACAAGTGTTTCGTCTCTTTGAGAAACATTTTTAGTCGTAAGTCTAACTATTATATACTAGTAAAACCGTACCCGTCGTAGATCACGGTATTGAAATTGAAATACTCAATGTCTAAAGTAGCTAGTACGTTGGAAATGTTTGTGCATTGCATAACATTTTATTTTATATATACACCGCAAAGGTCATGTGATAATAATAAAACGTCTACTGATCGGTCTGTGCTATTATATATAAGACAGTAAGATTTAAACTGTATAACAGACATTAATTTCAATTTTTAACAGTACTAGGGGGAGGGGACACAAACAATAACAATATTAATCAATTTTAATTTTATATTGATTATTTCTAACCAAATGGAATTCGTTTTAATATTATATCCTGGATTTTCAAATACTCCATTGAAACAAATTGATAAATAAATCAAAGCTTTCTAATTCATTTTGAAAATACCTAAGGAACTTAGAGATTAGGTTTCTTAGAGCCTTGGTAAAATTCAAATTTGTTTTACCTGACTTAACTTCCTCAAGCTTGTGAAGTGAATATTTTAGAATCGCATGAGTCTTGATTGTTTAACAAACCATGATATTCATAAAATAAGACAATAAAATCTAGAGTGAATAAAAAGTATTCAGTAGATTTCTGTGAAGTGCTATAAATTTTTATCTAAGAGGCGTAAAACTATACCTATTTAAGTATTTTTATAAAAGTTATTAGTTCAAAATATTAACATTTTCCAATGAGTTCTTTTCGAGTATTATGTTTATTTTATTTCTTTTTATTAACCATTTAACTGCCGGTAGGCGTATGTATGGTGGTACCTTGCACGCCGCGTATTTTATTGCAAAAATGAAACCTTGTAAATATATATCGTTTTTGAAAATGTGTTAAAGCTTATTTATAATATAAGAGTATGTGACGATAATCCCAATAGATGTTGTTGTGTGCTTAACACATTTGTATGTTTTAAATAATTGATTTACGTTACTAAAATCCCGTTCAAAGCGGAACCTCCAAAGATGTAATTTTTGTATGAGCGGCTTTCTATTCACGGAAAGATGCGCGTCTTAAGACGCTATTGGCAGCCATCCGGTTAAAGACTCAAATGAAATATATATTTTTTACCATATCCGATCCCTATGCGGAGCATATGAACTCCTAATGAAGGTATCTCAAGAGAAATTTTTCTACGAAACTCCTTTTTATTCAGTAGCTCGACCTTGTTTTTTCGGATAGGGCTAGGACATGACTAGAAGTTAGCTAATGGCACTCGCTACGCCCTGTTTTTAAGATTGTATGGGTAGAAGGGAATGTTTATTATTTACACTTAAGTAAAGAAAATATATCATTTAAAGGTTTAAATCAGGAATTGTTTATGTAAACACATAAGTGAATAAAAATATGTTATATCCAAGAAAGCGTAGTAGCTTTTGTCTTACCATAAAATAAATTGTGTGTTACGTTAAAATTCTGTGATGATGATTTTTCGATGCCATATTGAAGTAGGTTTATACTTACGGTTCCTTAACCTAATAAGCAGTAACAGCATGGTTTATACTTCTTAAACCATGTTGTAACAGCATCAAATTGAAAATTGCGTACACCACTGTATCTATTGAACAACTGTACAGAATAATATGAATCATTATTTTGTCGAATTATACTTTTAAAATATCAAGGAAGTAATTTTTGTATATTTTGATAATGTAACTAGATAAAAATTTATCTAATAACACAACAAAAAATACATAATATTGATATTTGACACCGGTGGTCGAATGTTGATGGAGTTATTTTTAGATAACTATCATGAGTAGTTTAATGTCTACAATCTAGATCAGTGATTTCCAAAGTGATTCCTACGGACCGCCAGGAGTCCGTGTGACCGCTGAGGGGGTCTGTGGCAAATTAAAAATAATTTGGTGGTGCATGGACAGTGTTGGGGGGTCCGCGAGAGGTTTATTATAACACATTATGACACATTTTCATTATTATGAAAGTTTAAATAAATAGCAATAAATTAATTGGTAGCGATTTGTTGGGTGTTGGACCCTTTTGCAAGCATACCCACAAACTTTGATGTATGTATACAAATGCGGGAGCAATTTGTTTAATAGTCCACAAATAAGGAGCAGAAACCAATATCTGAACAAGATACCACTAATTTTTGTTACAAAAACAGATACCAATTTTATATCTCGCATTATGAGTCACTGTGCAGAGGTTGTTGTTGCTTTCTCGTCTTCATATTTAGTAGATCGTGGATTTAGTGCAGTTATGAACCTCATCATACTTTAAATATCAAAATGTTTTATCTGTATTTTATTTTTACATTACCATTTACCATTCAAGACATCAAATTTAAATTTTTTTTTATTATGCAGTTACGTTATTTTACTTAGGGGGTTCATGGTCAGGTTTTTTTCTTTAAGAAGGGGTCCATGGGCATAATAATTTTGGAAACCACTGATCTAGATGGAGAGGTAAACAAAATCATTTTTCTTTTATCCTTACAGATTCGATTTTAAATTATGCAATATAATATCATATTTCATAAAAAGAATGACTCTGTCTAAATAAGCACTTGAGTAATATAAAAAAATAATAAATTACTTTTTATTTTGACATAGGCAAAAATATTCAAAGGCCATACTAGTTGATAATGATTAACATCATAAATATGAAAATACTTAACATTAAATTCAACTAAAAAATTAACAGAATCCAGAAATATTACAAAACATGGATATTTTTTTTAAGCCATTTTTTAAGTCTGCTTTAAATGTGGTAGCATATGAACTACTAATGGAGACATCTCAACAGAAATTATTCTACAAGAACTGCCTGTTAAATAGTCGCTCAACCTCTCTATTAACGGAGAGTAAGCATAGACAGATGGAACTAAGACAAGACTAGTTAATAAGCTAATCGCTAGTTACACCAAATTTTACGACCAAATTGACGGAGGGGAATTTTAAGCAACACAGACAACACGAATCCATAAATCAATTTATGATAGTGTCCATACTGGGATTCAAACCCATGAACACTGGAAACAAAGAGCACCACGTTAATCACTTGGCTAAAGAACAAACGTGTAGATAATAATATATAGACTATAATAGAGGCTTCGTGGCGCAGTTGGTAACGTCGTTGGCTACGGTTACGGATGTCTCAGGTTCAAGTCCCGTTTGGGACAGTTTCATAAATTGATTTATGGATTTCTGTTCGTACTTATGAATGTTGGCGATGTCTAAAACCCCCTCCCACCTATCCAATCCTCAAAAACGGAACGTAGAGAGAGCGATTAGCTAACCACTAGTCCTGTCCTAGCCCTATCCTTCTATCTCTACTATCTTTGAAAAACGAGAGGTTGAGTAACAGATTAACAAGAAGTTCTCATAGAAACTTCTGTTGAGATACCTCCATTAGGAGGTCATATGCTCCACGTTGGAAGCTAACATGGTAAATGAAAAAAAAATAGAGCAAATTCAATAGAAGTTGTTATAATGAGAGGCAAGTTTACCACTCAAACTGTCTTCAGGGGGTAATGAGAGGACGGGCTGAGTATAAGGATAGTAGATGTTTTTATACGCACCATTTCCAGGATCAGGCGGTGTGGGAAGGAATTTAATTATCACAGGTATCCATGCTTTTGGATACAAGTTCACAATACAATGTATGAATGTTTCAATTTGGGCATTCGAACCCTTGACTGAGCGAATGAATAGGGCGAAATTTCAAGAGTATTTACCACTCAGTCACAGGTCTATGCAAGGTCAATATCAATTCAAATATTTTCAATTTAATATTGATATCTTGTTTACCTGCAATGCCAAATATTTAAACAATAAAAAAACAATAAGCCAATCCGTCAACATTTGCATTCGGGGATTCAAAGTCTCCACCTTACAATCAGTACAGGGGTTCTTAAACTTATTGCTGTAGCGGGCGCATTTTAGATTTAGTATAATAGTGCCGGCCGCCCGTTGGATTTCTAAAAAGCAAGTATTAAGAATTTTGTGTTTTATTTACTATATTACCAAATTGAAATTTAATTTATTTCACAAGAATTTTGTGAAATACAAAGAATTTACAAAGCGTAAAAAGCAAATACATTTACATATATATCTTATATATATATAAAAATGATTGCTTGTTTGTCCTCTATGCGTTCCTTTACCATTCATCCGATTTCAATGAAACTTTGGTGAGTTGATGTGCGCACACCCGTGGAGGTTTCTGAAGAAAAAGTCCAAAATAAAGTATGCACGGAACGGGGCTCGGGCGGGTAAAGACAATTCAGATTCGGGATCGGGCTGAACCCAGCTAAGCAACTCAAATTTAAGAAAAATATTTTGTACTACGTTCGGCTCATGAGTCATTCATAAGGCAATAGTATTCATAACTTAAATAATTTATTTCACATATGCTATGAATATCGTTGGAAATATAGAAAGAATAACATATATTGTTTGAAAAGTATAAATGAATTACTATATTAACACATCTCTGGCGGGGCTGGTTGAGCATAAGTTCATTAGCAACGCGGGCATATCCGCTTGCGTAATTATTCGCGAACCATTAAAACTATCTTAAATTTTTTAATTCAATATTGTCTTCATCCGAATAATCTGAATCACTATTTGCAAGTATGTCGTTGACGTAACGATCCGAATTATCATTATTCAAATCTATTATCATACGATAATACCCATACAGGTTACGAAAAATATGCAAAATAAAAAACGAGATGAATATAAAGTCCACACACGAATGCTTCCAAAGCACAACTAATATATTTGAATTAGGTAAACTAAAAGCGTTCGAAGAACTTTTAGGTACATAAAAAAAATGGAATAAATTAGGATCATATGTTTTGACATGTGGTTTCGATCTTTACGTGAACACATGATTGAGTGGGGACAGTCTCGATTTATAAATTTTCAATAAAAATTCAACATATACTAGTGTAAACCATAAATATCGCAATATAATAAGCAGGACTGTGATAGCAGTCGCCCGCTACAGCGATGATTTTTTTGGTAATTGTAATTAGTCTCCCGCAAACGGCGATTGGCAGACTGAGGACTGTGATTCTCGTTTCCCGCCAGAGATGTGTTAAAAAAATCGGGCTTTTTCAGGCTGAGAAAAATAAATTTGGGCTTTGTGTAACAAGTGTGATATTGAGACTTGGGCTTGACTGGTAATTTTATGAAATTTCGGCTCGTGCAGACCTCTAATCCAAAAGCCCTTCAATAAACAGAATTATAACATAAACTCTCTCTTTGAGTGGCATCGCAACGCATGCCGGGTACTCACTAGTACAAAATAAAAAGAGATCAAATAATATATACATATTCAAAATAAAAAATGCACAATTATTACGATCTTTGACATTTTATTTCACTTATTAATTTCTCAGTCTGGAATGTAAGATGATGAAACCAATAGTAAACAATCATCAAGGTACATTATCATTGGTTAGTCAAGATTTGCTTTTTGATTTTATTATGTTCATAATAAACTCACACATATGTGTAAAAACAGGATTAAATTTTGTACGTTTCTTCTTTCAAAATAGTATAGTTTTTATAGTCAGCCACAAGTTTTCATTCCGACCATGAGATGTTAATATGATGTCATTTTGAAAATCCAAAATCTCTTCAATTTTTGATTTTCTTCGTGAGGAATTAGCAATTTCAGTAATGTCATATAAAAATATTATCAAAAAATACTACTTATTAAATTTGGGTTTTTACATATTTTGTAGAGGGCGCATTAAAATAGCTCTACAGGCGCATGTGGGCACAGGATTAAGAACCCCTGATCAAGTAGGATAAAAACTTAAGAGCATTTACTACATAATTAAAGCACTGGGGTCAGCATTACAGTTGAGGAGTTATTGTAAGCACCTGTCAATTTGATTGTGACAAGGGTCAAGAAATAGTTGAATGTTTGCGGGGGGGAGGGGGAAAGGAGTGGAGAAATAAAACACAAGTCATGTAACATTATATCATCACTTGAATTTATTTTAAAATATATTTATTTATATAACACCGAATTCCTGGTATCAATTTTGTTATACCTGTGTGTGTGCTCCTTACATTTAACAATTGATTTCTTTCATAGTAAGCGGCTACCGGCACTTGAAAATTTTTCGCATTGTATTGTCACAATACTGGCAGAAGTTAGTAGGTAACAATATGACAGTTCTGATTAACAGCAAATGAAAGTTTTAGCTTTTATAATGAAGCCTCTAGTCTCAAGATTTTATGTTACATAGATAATTATGATATCACAATACAGACGGATTTATGCCAATCTGACACAAACAAAGCTTTAATAGAGAGGAACAATTGCCTGTATAAATCTGCGTTAATGTTTTTTGTCAAACTGGTATAATAATAAATATACCCGAATTTTATTCCAAACATAGAATTGTTATCCAATAATCTCATTGTCCACTAACCTAATCATTGCCAATTTCGTTACTTACTAACTTGGGTCAGTACGATGATAATGTATATAATAAAACTGATTAAAATTAATCTACAGATTTATTATTGTGTACTGAATATATATAATTAATATTTAACAAATAATATACTGGGGTTGTTGTAAATATTGAGTTTATTGAAAAGCCAAGTTATTAAATATTTTACGTCTCAATTATCCCATTAACATCGAAATTTCAGAGTAGTTACGATATGTTTGCCTGACAATATACAGATTGACACAAACAAATTCACATATCAATCAATTAGATCACAGAATAGAAGTCTACCAAAGCTGTGGTGGTAATAGGCGATACTAATGTATTTAAATCCCTTTCATCTTTTTTTAGATAGTATTTTTGGAATGGTATATTTATGTTTTGCTGAAAAAAAAGAATTCTATACACAATTTCAATCAAAATCAGATGAATTTTTGACTTTCCTGTCAAAATTATTTCAGAATTAAAAGCATTTTCAAAAAATTTTCAAGCACCACCGGGAGCCACTTTTACCCTAGCAAATATATAACATGCATGCGGTGTCCGTATCACATACCATAAACACGCACACGCTGTATTTTATAACGAATTTGGGTTTCTCTTTTCTAAAATGTACAATATCATAATGATATAATAATATTATTTAATTTTCTTTTAATTATCTAAAATTACAACTTAGCGGGTCATCGGTTCAGTCGCACTGAGACTTTTCATATCTCGAATAACGTAAAAAGTAAACGAAGAATGTGAAATCATTTTTAACAGAAACAAAATATATTTCTGTACTAACTGTAATATGAATCAATCCGAGAAAATGTAAAATTATACGGTGACACCATGACGATAAAAGATAGAAATGTTATATTATGTGAAGTTGGATAATAAAAGCATAGACAATTTTAGCACAAAAGCTTTAAGGAAATTAAATGGTTTGTGCACTCAGTTGTGCGTGAAGTCTGCAGTTACTGTTTTATATATACATGAGGAAATATCTTTTATTAACACGTTGTAATACAGTGACACTGTGTAATAGAGAGCAAGGAAACAATATAACAGTTGTCACGATTGATAATATATAGAGATAATGACACATATACTAAATCGACGGTGTTTTGGCCTATTGATGTAGCCATCAAAAAATACGAAAATGAGTTATTGATTGCATCTCATTTTAAAGACGACAGAGCTGGTCTCGGCTAAATGATGAAAATTAGAAAAATAAATCAACCACTTTTTGGAAGGGAAACGTCATTTTACATTGGTTTTAGATTAAAAAATTCTGACCCGGCCACTTAATATAAGCCACTATTATATCGACACTCCCTATGTATAATCCAGCATCTGCAGACATAAGAATTTACAGGAGTGTATTTCAAAGATTCATAACTCAACTCAACATATAATGTTTTCGATAAAAACAGTTTTTACTCTCTCCTGAACATTTTCAATTTTGAGGGTTACATCAATTGGTCAAAACACTGTCAATATGTTTTATATTATATAATCCATGGATATAATTTAGTGGAGCTATAGTTGAAAAACTGAATTCTCAGAATAAAATGGCAAAAATTCTTCAAATAAGTTACAGTTACAAATAGGAAATGTGTTGTTGGTTCGCTGATGCTCACTATTATCCAAGTTCAGCTGTAATTGTTTTCCAATTGAAAATACAATATAAAAAAAATCCTTTAAAACTGCTAAAGCTATCGATTTTCAATAATGTGTTAAAAACTTCATTTATTATTATTTACAAATATATTTGATGAATATTCAGATATTAAAAATAAATTTATATACAAAAAGAAAATAAGGTAGTCAAACAATCACTTTTTTTTATTCATTGTCTGTACATACATCGACAACTTACGGCACCTTTGTAAAGACAAATCGTTCCGTTGACAAAATGATTGCAAAACATCGGCGAATGTTTCTAAAGTATTAGAATATACATTTGTTTTGAATTCTGTCTGTTTGACTGAAGTGCACAGCATAACACTGTGATTAAGCACTATGCGTGACAGAGAGAGTGTGTGTGAGTGATGGTTGCCACCTTGGTGTATGACTATAATATTACTAGTATATATGTGTAAGATTTGCACATGTTTCATTAATATGAAAAGTCTTAGTGGAACTGACCCATTGACAATCTGTAATCACTATAGTGGTCCTTAAAGATTTTGTTTACAATTATTATAAAATATCAAATATTGCCATTTTTCTTTCAGTAACATACACAATTTAATAATTTACAATTTTGAAAAAAAAATATAATACAAATATAATATATTTAAATAATGATTCAACAAACATGTTGCCACATCAATAAAAAAGATTTAATCAAACCTACGATATATTTATTTACATATTTATAAAATATTTAAAAAAAAAATCAAATCACATTTCGTTAAAAAATTTACAAAAAGAAAAAAAATGTTTCAAAACAGATCAATCTATCGTCTCGCAGATAAATAAATCATCAATCTCTCTTTATACATGTACACAATATGTATTACAATTATTATATAGTATATATATAAATTACCATAAAACATTTCATCTATTATTATTTCTTACCACATTTTATGTGCTATAATTATTTTCTATATACATTGACAACACTGTCGCTAAATATTAAAAGGTATGCTCCACTATGACAAGCTTCAAAACTCCAGTACAAATTTTCATATTTCAAATAACATGCTAATATTTCAATATAGATTTTTTTATAGAAAATATTTGAACCGTGCCCATTGAAAAAGCATTTTTAGCCGTAAGGTGTTTATATCATAATAAAAATAATTTCAAAGACATGTTTGACCGTCAAATTTGATTCACTGCTGTTGTGAAAGGATGCATTGCAAACTGATTCAAACTGTAGAGTCGTCAGAGGAGCATACCTAATATTATTAATGAATATTTCATAATCGTCATTCTGCTATGGGTTAAATTTACGGATCCCGTGATTAAAATGGATTTAAATTATTACGTGAGGATTGGCACTTTGTGAGCCAAACAAACAATCTTCATAATTCATAACATATTGACTAAAGAAAATTGTTAAATCTAAAATTAAAAAGAAGGTGCCATTTCGATTGACGTTGCAAATCTTCAAATTTATAAAATAATTACCATATTTAAAAGCGAAAGGAATTAATTAGGTTAGGTCTTGACTAAAAAAAAATACTGCTTGGAATAACACAAACGAAAAGCTATACAATCCAACAATTGAGTTATATACCTGTTCTGTTATTTCCCAAATGAAGTAAAACTTAACCTCCGTATCGATAATTTTGAAAACATAACTACTACAAAGACACAATAACGAAATATTCAAAATTTCTTATATCAAATTACAGACTCAAATGTACAGGTTGTCCTCGACTTACGACCGAGATATGTTCCTGAACTTTGGTCGTAAGTCGAATCGGCCGTAAGTCGAATTTCTTACAAAATATTAAAATTAAATATTGTTCGGTTCAGGTCAGTTTTAGCGGTGGCAATTTCACTTTTTGGAAAGAAATAAAGTGACTGCAAACAAAAATGGTACGGATTTTAGTTTAACACATCAGAGCCCGCTTTTCAAATATTATATTGTAGCTGTCAAACGACAATCAAAATATTACTTCAAGAAGATCCTGTTTTTAATAAACAAAACGGAGAATAAAACGTGAACACAATTTTATTATTCGCCTTGTAAATTAAGTGGTTGGAATAAGGTTTGGCTGCAAGAATTGCGTTAAAAATTTAAATTTGCGTTATAATGCAAGTGGATAAAATAAGGTTATGCTTGCAAGAATTGCGTTAAAATTCCTTTCTGATTCCAATATTGTTTTACTTTGGGAATAGATCAATTCAAAAAACAGTCTTAGAAAATAAATTGCCTCATCCACCCTCTTGTTGAGGTGGTAAATGTTATACAAATTTTTTTTAAATTCATTGTTTTTTAAAATCTTTGGTCGCAAGTGCGAATCGTCGTAAGTCGAGGACTACCTGTAGTATTTAATTTGCATAAATTATCGTTGAAGTAAGCTGAAGTTTGATAACATAAGTAATAAACATGGACTAACCTCGATATATCGTAGTTGATACTACAATACATCGTATGTCAAAAATAATTCAAAATGATATTATACCGTAATAGCAATCAAAATACATACCTTCACATATCAAAGAATCACATCACAGTAAGTGGTGTAAACCCAGCAAAACATCACATAAGTAATCTCAAGAATGTATGTTAATAGTAAATGAATGATAACGTTTTACTTGTTTCCTGAACACTTAGGGTTTCTTGACATACAACCGTTTGCAGTATCAAACGATTTAAACTTTTTTCCAAATATTTCTTTTCAAACAACAAAAGTGATATATTTCATGCAATGGTTTTCTTGAAATAAGGGTCAATTATTTATATAGAGCTGATTTTAATATAAAAGCACTAACACAAAAAAAATTAACTCTTGTCTTGTTGAACACTCTGTCGATACTTTTTGGTATCGACACAGATGACTGACATTATGGCAATATGCAATGACGCACTAGCTCGGGTTTCAGCACTGCCCCGTGAAATACTAAAATATTAAATTTGAAATAATGTTACCATCGCAACTGTTATGAGTAACAAATTAAAAGTATGCCAAAGTATCAAAAACATTCAAAACTTTTGTCTACAATGAGTGATATAATAATCAGTAACTTGGATTACACGGCTGTGAAAATGAACTAGATTGGGCTGAACTGAATTGCATGTAACCTTTCAAGCATAAGTTATTTTCTGATTTCAAATGACAAGTCAGTAAAGATTTCTAGGACCCATTTAATTATGAAAAACATGGCATGTTGATTCTATCTAAGAAGTCAAAAAAAAGAAAGTTAAAATACTTGTACATTTAAACGATAATAATGCTTTATCCTGAGGACACGTACAACAAAACTTTTAATATAATTCAGAATAATATTCACAGTTATTTCTATCCAAAACTAATTCAAAATACACGATAATGAATTTAAATAATCATTTTGGTTTTGAAAGTCTGGGTGTAATGAGATTAATAACTAATATAGAAATCACATAATATACGGAAGATAACTTCCCACACCAAACAACTAATACTTTCGGCGCAATTGATAAGAAGTATAACAAATGAATAAACAAGAAATGTTCGCTTTAACTGTACTAAAATTATTAAAATACTAATTTAAAGCACATGTTGAAATAATGTGCAAACGGTGATTAGTAAATGAGTACCACTTTCCAAGCTTGTAAACTAGGAAATTTCTAGTAGCCTGACATCCTGCTATAAAAGATATGCAACATTAAAATCAAATCAGCGGAGAAATTCATCCCTTGTTAACAAAACACAAAAACTTTCAAACGGTTTCACGAGCATTATCATGTTTGCTAATAACATGGTAAATAAAAAAAAAACAATTTAAAATTTGGATGTGGATTTTATCAATGTAAAAATGTCTCTCTCAGTATTTTTCAATTTTCGATTTACAAGATTTAGTTTGCGAAGTGAATAAACAAAGCGCGAAACTACAGTTCGATCACAGTCGCGGGGATAAAGTTAAAACATTCAATTCAGCCGGTTCCGACGGTATTTGACATGCAAAGAACTTTGGGCAATGTTTGACATAATATGGCACTAAACATTAATTCCATGGATAACATTTAGCAAATAAAATACTCTTCAATCGTAGACATAGTACATATAATAGCCAATAATAACGTACATTAAAACACTTCATCTGATATATACAAGAAAATTTGAATATATATAATATTGAATGGAATAAGCTACTTCAATGATCGTGAATAGGCGTCAACGCCCACTAACAAGAAATCGTGCTGATTTCTTTTCTTCGGAATGTAACGTGCACGCCTCGGATACAACAGCTGACTGTAATACTAAAGAAACACAGCAATACGACACGCGTGTTGGCAGAAATAAATTCGGATACACGATTGTCACTGTCGAGGAATACTTTTCAAGTACGATCTCGGCGGATCGTGGCTGAACATAACAGTGTAAATGAGCAGTATGCAATAATATGGTGAGAGTAGATGTGTTATGGCGTGGCGCTATTGCGTTTCCTGCCGGGCGTGCGTCACGCTCGGCGAGTGGAAGACGGTGGAGGGGGGAGGCTTCGGCGGCAGCCGGGGGGTTTTATTTCCGTTTTCTCCACTGAAACTGGAATGAAATATTACAGTATTATTGTAGTAAGTCAACCAAAGGTTTTCCTACACGAATTATTTATTTATTAGTATGAAGGGCCTGCAGCAGAACAGTCAAGGCCTCGATATTCGGTTGCGGTGTTCACGTTAGTTAGCTAATCGCTCTCACTACTTGGACGGATGCGATCGGATGGATGAGAGGGAATGCAAACATCACAGACATCCGTGTCTTTTGACACAAATCTATAAATCAATTTATGAGATTATTTTCATGGGAGTTCAAACCTGTGGACAACACAACCGTATAATAGAATGAACGCCTAGGGAATGTTGACCACTCTGCTACAGGACTAGCAAACATTGAATAATAGTTTTATCAATTAAATGTATAATAAACACTTTTAAGGTGTTAACTGTCAATTCTTGGGGGAAAGGCATTATATTTTCAAAAATAAAACACAATTCATTTGTACTATACTTCCGCATGTTTATAATGCTCAGGACCGGTTTCGCTCATCACGATCATTATGAACTGATAAAAATACAAACATAACAGGGCTATTTATATAAAACATGTGGAAGTAGTACAAATGAATTGTGTTGTATTTTTGAAAAATAATTAACACCTTTCCACCAAGAATTGACAGTCGACACCTTGAAAGTGAAATGTATAATAAAAATTTATTATTATGATTTTCTTTGATATTTAAATAATTACCGTATGACACGAAAATAGGGGGGTCGCCTTACATTGGAGCCTCAAACAAATGAACAATAAATTCACTGCTTCGTGATGAGCAAGGTGACTATATTACTTCCATTGCAATATATTTTAATGAGTGCATTCAACAGATAGCATTTATTTACAAATTACTGACACATTGCAGTTTCTGACAGTTGTGATTTATCTTGTTTCTTATCCTGTGCAATGTTCTACATATTTTTTTACACCCTCTAAATTATCACGAGTGACTATATTGAAACACGAAGAGCTCGAAAAAAAAATGATGATTACCTTATAATCGGGGAATTTTTTTTCCCAAAAGGCGGATTAAACAAATGGGGGTCGCCTTATAACCAGTCACCCTATAATCGGACGAATACGGTATTTCATTGCAATATTTTAAAATAACTAAATAAGCTTACTTATTGTGTTGATACCTCCGCTGCAGGATTGTAGACTGGGCAATTCTGAGAAGCGGGGCCTGGACAGGCGGGCGCGGGGGTAACGGCGGAGGTGGAGAAGTCGATCTCGGGGGGACAGCTGGTACTCCACACTGCAACAATAGAGCATCACTATTAATTGACAACAAAGTTTGTATGACACCGTTGAGCTACCAATTTGGCAAAAATAGGGTAATCAAAGCATTTTTTATCGCCTTGAGTAGTAGGTGATATTATATGATTATTTTTATTAAATATATCAAAACTTTATATTGTTACTACAAAAAACAAATATAAAAACGTTTTTTTATTTAATTTTACTTATATTTTCATAATTGAAGACATTGACTGAGGGTGCTTGATGGAACTTCAATATCAAATTTGAATTATTGAGATTTTGTACATTTCCATGTATTTTGTCACTAACGACCCAGGATTCGCCTTTCGGCATCTTCAGGCGTTCGAGTACACAAATGGACTCGAACATTAGTTCGAAATACATGGAAATGTACAAAATCTCAATAATTCATATTTATATTTTCATTATCTTATATATAACTAGTATAACTGTAGGCGTCATAGATGACGGTATTGAAATTGAAATACTGAATGTCTAAAGTAACTAGTACGTCAGAACTGTGTGCACATTGCATAACATTTTTTTTATATACACCGCGTATGCTTATGCTGAGAAAATTTCATACCTACTTGTGATATGTGATAGTAATAAAGCGTCTACAGAGCGGTCTGGGCTATTATATATAAGACTAACAACCTACCCATCATAGATGACAGTATTGAAATTGAAATACTCAATATCTAAAGTAGCTAGTACGTCGGAGCTGTGTGTACATTGCAAAACATTTCATTTTATATATACCGCGGATGCTTAGGTCATGAGAAAATTTCATACTTGATATGTGATAATAATAAAACGTCTACAGCGCGGTCTGAGCTATTTATTATATATAAGATAGCCCAGACCGCTCTGTAGATGTTTTATTATTATCACATATCACAGGTCGGTATGAAATTTTCTCGTGACGAAAGCGTTCATGGTGCATATAAAATAAAATGTTATACAATGCACACAGAGTTTCAATGTACTAGCTACTTTAGACATTCAACATTTCAATTTCAATACCGCCATCTATGACAGTACAGTTTATACTAGTTATATAGTTATTATAAGATTTATCTACCAGCTTTTACTTCCGAATCAGACCGAGATGTTTATTTAGTTTATGTAAGGCCATTGATTCCATGAAGAGAATCGAATAGAATAGCAATATTTTATAAGAGACTTTTTCCAAATATTAACATATTCTTTGTTAATTTGAAGCTAACATCAAATGTCAAAAATCAATTGTAGACATATACACAGTATCTGTATATGAAGCGACAATAATAATCGAAATTATGAACCTTTGTGAAGGATAATAGATGATACAACACTTTGCGGCGACCATGCAGTAATACTGCCCGAAGGGTTAAATTAATCATATCTCTTAGTCACACTGATAATATGTGAAAGACAAACCTGTGTGACCGAAGTGGAGTGTGTATGTGTAGTCGGCGACGGCTGCGGCGGGTTGGGGAAAGGGGGTGTGGATATTGAATTTCTTCTTCGGCGGGGGGGCAACGGAGGTGGAGTGTGTGGCAAACCTGAAACACAAACGAAATGCAATAATTGAAATCCCAGATTGAATTTAAACTGAGACCATTAAGGTGATTTTTCATTGCATACTTTGAAATGAATGCGTAGCGGTTGGTGACGGCCTGGCAATCGGAGGACAACTCGGACTGACACTGGAGCCCGTTCCCAGTGATGGAAAACTGAATGCTGCCGCATTGACACCGTGTTGTCTGAAAATACAAAAGAATCAGTACACTATATTCACAGATATGACGATAAACGTTTATTTATGTATTATGTACAGCTAATTGGACCAGTGAATGGTGAATTTTTGAATCCCTGTAACACTATTAACAATTTAATCACCCTCTGCTAGTTTATTTCCTCACTTCCCTAAGACACATGTCGACGGCGACGTTTCCTAACCAGATGATGTAACTTGAGCAGTTACCCCCGATGGTAATCCCCAGTGGAGAAGCGCATTAAAGCCACACTCTTATTTTGCATTTGTCTACATATCGACTGTGGAAAGGAAAAAGGACATAACCCACACATAACAAATTTTACAGGAGCCGCGAAAAACGTTTTTTTAATGATTTTCGGCCAAAATCAAAATATGAAGTATAATACACAACCTTGAGTTGCATGAAGACTAATAATCTGGCGTTTTATATACCCAATGTGATATTAATTTAGTAAATTATTTAAGAAAAACCAATAAAATTGATGGTTACGTCTTTTTTTCCCGACAAAAATTATCAACACCAATGTAGTTAAACATCTTACAGCATTTTTCCTCACCAATTTAAAATGACTTTTTGAACAAACATAGTATTATGGCAGCTAGTACACTTCTGCATATATTTAAAACAGCTTTCTTAGTAATGCATCATAATTAATTAACTGGGAATTTGATTACTATATATGATAAATCACATAGAGTATGTAGCATAGAAAAATTTTTAGTTATAATTATATCAATACAAGCCCAACAGCAAGCTGCAACAATTTTTTTAAAAATAATGCATGATAGTACCTTTTACTATTCTACTATTTATTTACTGCAAGTTAAGTTAAGACATAGTTTTTCATGCATTATGCATGAAAAAATAGACGAGAGAATATTATCAGATAATATCAGTACATCATATTGATTCCATTTTAGGAGCAGTTTAATCTGAACTGTTCTTATGACTAAATTACAAGATAATCGAATACTATGCATCTTATAATATTAATATAATTTAAGACATCGACTGACGGTGCTTGATGGAATTTCAATATTAAATTTGGATTATTGAGATTTTGTACACTTCCATGTATTTTGTCACTAACGACCCGGGTTTCGCCTTTCGGCATCTTCAGGCATTCGAGCACACGAATGGACTCGAACTCGACTCAGTTCGAGTCCATTCGTGTGCTCGAATGCCTGAAGATGCCGAAAGGCGAAACCCGGGTCGTTAGTGACAAAATACATGGAAGTGTACAAAATTTCAATAATCCAAATTTATAATATTAAAACTGTATATAAAGTAGTGAATACTAATAATATTCGTCTATTAAAATGATTTCAATCGTAAATATTGGCGTATTTATAATAATTTCAGGTAAATAGATTGACACGACATGACTTCGACAGATGCATAACCTAAAAACCGCACGGTGATGTTTTTAGTAAATATAACAAAAATTGTGTTAACTTTCTCTTCTAATATGAAAAAGAGATCATTGATCTATGATTTAAAATACAGTATTGTTGTAACAGGGTTGTTTTACAACAATATAATTGTAATTTACGCTTACCCTTCATTTGTGTGACATAGAAATTTCAATACGTAATTGTGAACACTTTCCTTTCTTATTTGTATCGTCTATACCATCCACATTGACACCACATATTTTATGAATATTTTTGGTCCTTTCTGTTGCCATTTTTATGTAGTGACTTTATTTTAACACTTTGTGACGAGATGACTCTTGATATACGTATTAACTGTCACACGAGTAAGCTAGTACTGTAAGCTGCTTAAGTCGTCTTGATAGTCAAAAACTTATCCAGCCGGCCAGTAGAGGTTAGAAAAATTGCAATGTTTCCCATACATTTGCGACGTAAGATGCTTACGGCTTTTTTCCTCGCGGTAAAATCTTACCTGAGAGCGACTAATAATATTATTGATGTGGTGTAAGTAGTTTTTCCTCGCCACAAATTTCAAAGACCCTCTTTTTTTTCAAACTTAAAATCCAAATTCTGATACTAATTAGGCATTTACAGCTTAAAACCCTTTTGAAATAACGTGTATTAAGTTACATACATTGTGATTATTGAAAAAAGCTGTACTGAAAAAACTGAGGGTTACGTCCTTTTTCCTTTCCACAGTCGATATATACAATAAAAAAATCTTACCTTTTTTTCGTTTCATTTTCACACAAATTTAAGTTAGGTATTTTTTTCTCTTTTGGTTGGGTGTTAATTAATGTTTGTAACAGATGATACAGACCTTTCATAATTTTGCACGGAGTTGGGAACGTTGACATGCGGACTGAGAGGGGGTGGTTTATTGTAGAGCTCATTGCTCACAAGCATCGGCAGAGGCTTAGGGGATGTTTCAGCATATCTACAAAAAAAACCATGTTAAAGTTGTCCACTAAAAAGGGAGAAGTACGAATGAGCTTATTTACTTTATTATTTTAAATTTCTTGTGTTTAAAGCTGCAGAATTTTATATATCACTGGAACTTTATGCATGTCCTAAAACTGGAATGTACTGTTATAAGTTTCTCAATAATATGAGTGCAAATTTTATCTTGATTTTTTCTGATCAAAAATAGAATCAAATTATTTCCAGCTACAAGGATAGAAAAAGGTAAAATCTCACCTTCCATAATTGGTAAACACATCTCCAGTAATGATACTCTTGGGACTGGGCTCAGAGTGAGTGCTTCTTACCAGCGGGTCGCCACCGTCGATGCTTCCTTGCCTTCCTGCTGCTAAGTCTGATAAGTCTCCGGCAGTCACGTTACCAGCGGTGGCACTGACACTCAAAGTGGGGGTCCGTTTATTTTTAAGGGTCCTGGAGGGGTCGACAGGCGGCGGTGGAATGATTCCCGTGCGAGGGCTCAGTGCAGGAGGCCGTTCGGGAGGAGGAGGCGGCCTGATGGTTTCTTCTACGCTATCATTCGACGAACTGACACTGTCGTTCTCTTTGCAGGGAATGACACGCGGAGTAGTGCGGGGAGCTACAGACGGAGGATCACTGTCACTATCTATATCTCCATTGGCTTTGAGAGCGGGTTTAGTGGTCCGGTCTACTTCCAGCCAGCCTCTGACGGTGTCGTCGGCGATGGACGGCCGCCGACCGGGATAATGGTGACGCGGGCTGAGAGCAGGCGGCTTCCCGCACGGAGGATAGTCATACAGTGAGCCGGAGATCTTCAAGAATACGTCAGCATCTACGATAGGATTCCGCGGGCTTAATGCGGGGGGGCGAAGCATCCAGTAGAAATCATGGTCGTCCCTCCCCACGTACGGCCACGACATATTTATCAGTTCCTTCGGTATCCGGTGGAGAATATCATCCCTCGATGTGTGATCCGACGAGGTAGAATCTGTCTGATCGAGGGCCGAAGTCTTCTCTTCGTGCCCCCACGGTCCGCTAGCCCAGTCGGGTCCATTGGGCTTGCGGAACTCCACCATTTGATGATCCGGAGACGGAAAGTTCCCCCCCGGGGGAGGCGGTGGAGGACGTTGGGCGGGAGCGGGAACGACAGGCGGCAGGGTGGAGAACGGTCGCGGACTGACAGGCGGCGGGGCATTAGAAAAGTTGTCCAGTAATCTTGAAGAGAGTTCCGTGATTGACGCAGTAGGGTGTCGACAGGATGAGTCGCCGAAGCCCGATGAAGAACTTAAATTAGAATGCCTGCAAAAGATAATTATTACTATAAGCATCACCAACATTACTTGGCCGCTAGCAAGGGAGCCACCATCGCGTTAGGAATGTTGCCATATTCAACCAAATTTTTTTTAGTAACAAATTTTAAAGATACCAATGAAAACAAAATACTTTATGTAAATAATGTCGGTTCCGTGGCGCAGTTGGTAATGTTGTTAGTTACGGTTACGGATTTCTCGGGTTCAAGTACCACCACTGTGCGGACAGTTTCGTAAATTGATCTTTCAATCGATTTATGGATTTCTGTTTGTAGTCATGAATGTTTGTGATGTCTAAAACTTTCTCCCTTCCACTTATCTGATACTCAAAAATGGGGCGTAGCAAGAGTGGTTAGCTAACCTCTAATCCTGTCCTAGCCCTATCCTTCTATCCCTAGTCTCTTCGGAAAAAAAAAGAGTGGTTGAGCAACTGAGTAAGAAGCAGTTCTCATAGAAGCTTCTGTTGAGATACTAAAAAAAAAATACTTTTGCATTCAAATTTATAATTAAATGGATATTTCAATTTTTTTTTTTCCATGTCTGCTCCCAATGTGCAGCATATGGTCTCCTAATATAGTTATCATAAGAGAACTTTTCTATGAGAACTGCCTGTTACTCAGTTGCTCAACCTTTCTTTTTTTCGAAGAGAGTAGGGATAGGATAGGGCTAGGACAGAACTAGTGGTTAGGAAATCGCTCTCAGAACGCCCCGTGAGGATCGGATGGGCAGGAGGTAGTTTTAGACATCACAAACACTCAGACTACGAACATAAATCAATTGAAAGATCAATTTATGAAAACCGTCCGCACCGGGAATTGAACCCAAGACATCTGTAATCGTAGCCAGCGATGCTACCAACTGTGCCACGGACACCGAATTTTAATTACTGTCTCAAAAATATTTTTATATACTTTCATGAAAAGTGTGATAATTAAAATTGTGTAAAAAATACAATTACGTTACCAATTTAAATTTTATATTGAAAATGATTTTCCACAAAGTAAAGGCTGTATCTATAGAATATTTTTAAAAATACATAATAAGTCTTTATAAAAAATACAGAAGTATTTAATAACAAGTAATGTGGCAAAACTAAAAATTTCATTGTTTTGTAATAGCGGTACTGATAGAAATTATTGGTTATTTACTAGATTTTTACATTTGCAAAACTGACAAACGTCACATATAACGTCCCCAGGCTTTCCCACAGATTCGTTTTGAATTATTAAACATGCCGTGGCCACTTACTTTCACTGTATTTTTAATAACAAAACTGTTTTTTGACACATGTATCCTCGTATTTGACAGTTGCTAAGGAAGAGTGTCAACCTAGGATAAAACTGTTCTAAATTCATGTCACCAAACTTTAATATGTATAAATCAACAAGAAAACGTAAAAACATTACTCTGATATTTTAGCAATGATTATCAAAAGTATACATGAAATGGCAATTGGGGAAATTTATCCTGTGAGGAGTGAGAATTTTAGTTCCAAATTCGGCGGCAGTAAGTGATGTTGATAATTACTATATTGTGATTTAATTCACAATTATTGCTACAATTTTGAATAATATATTATAAAGGGATTCAGTATTGGGTATAATTACTGGCTCAGAGTAATCTTCATTTTTCTTTTATAAAAATTCCAGTTACTAATTGAAAATAATAATAAAATATGTATGTACTGACCTATTATAACAGCTAGCAACTGCTTTTCGTCTAGGTCCCAGAAGGCTGGGAGAAGTATCATCATCAGCCCCGACCTGCTGCAAACTGGCTGTCGAACCGAATGACGAAACTGACGATCCGTCCCATGTTGAAGAAGTAGGAGACAGCTGCAATGAACCTGCAAAACAATAATATGACTGTCAGTAACTATTTTCTCAAAAACTTATTGAGAAAACAAATAATATACACATAATATTGATTTTTTCTGCCATAAAGAAACAACCTTCTTGAATAAAAAAAGTAATACAAATAATAAGCCATCACTTTTTATGAGTCTTAAGAGTCATATCGCAAAACTAACAATTTCTACTTGCATCACTATGGAACTAGGCCATCGATAAATTTATTTTCTATTAAAAAATTACATCACTAATAATGAGAGAGCACACTTACTGCTTTGGTCATCAGACGAATCACTGGTGACAGTGGGCGTGAATGCTGGCATGGTAGCGTGATGCCTCCACCGAGCCGGCTTTATTCCGGGACTCTTCAGCGACAGCTCCGGCCAATCTCTCGGCTGAAAATATAAATAATTACAGTTAATTCACTTGAAATTTACCATTAAATATTGAAATAATATGCTTCCTCCGCACAGGTTTATACGTACGAATCTAGCAGCCTGCCTCCCACTCCTAGGTTCAATCATCAGGCTTTTATTATATAGATAATCTCTTATCTTTGTGTCGTCCAATCCTGGGAATGGATTCAAGTTCTCCAAAAATGCCTAAAAAACAAACAATATATAGATATTAAATTTTTTCACTACAAAGAAGGAAGAGATATAATATGAAAGATTTTTTTAAGCAAAGATTGTACTGCGAATAATTTCTTCAATAACAGATCATTTTTATACTGTTTAACTATAGGTAATATAAAAACTAATTAAACTAGCTCATGTTTGCCGGAAATTCCCGGTATATATACAACACAGGGTGTGTCACTCATGATTTCAGAGCAAGAGGTTAAAGTAAGAAAAACTGAATAATTTAAAGAAAAGTTTGTACTCTTATTTTGGGTTCGACGGTGAGACAATAAGGTTGATTCTGATATTGCTGTATCTCCCCTGTTATCTCTGCCACCATCCGCCTTTTCGAGAAGTTGATCAGAATCTCAGAATTAGGAAGAAAGTCTGCAAAAAAACACATTGTCTCTAAATCGTTGTTAAATATTATAGTTACAAGTGTACCAACTAATATTCAGCTATTTATTCTCTTCCAGATTCAGTGACATTCGCGAGGAAATGTAGGAAGCCAGTAATGGGTCCATTGGGTAGGCTCAGGCATGTACAGATACAATCATTTATTATTAAGTTATTTTATTAAAAACAATAAAAAAAACTAAATATTACCTTTGTTGCCGTCCTCAATATGCAGAATGTTAGTGAGGTACATGCCACAGAATGGAACACAGGGCGGGTTTATACTGCGTAGCTTTTCTTGGTACTTCCGAAGGTGGCCCATGTTCAGATCTCTGCATTCTTCCAGGGCCCGTTCTAGCCGAGCTGGAAGCATCTGGAAATGACGATTTAAAATTATTTTCTGTTGATATACAGTGAAAATAATCTATACCAACCCACAGATATTGTCGCATTCCAAATTTCGAACAAGTAAGAGGTTGGCTTCATATGAGGCATAATTTGTGGCTGCTATAATTATATTAGTTTTTCGGTAACTCTCCGTTTAATGCTCAATTCAAGCTCACCTGAGGTATCTACAGCATGTACTCATAAAAGGTTATTTAATTTTGGATGTTAAAAGAGGCTACATAAATCCGCTTTCTTATCTCCTACTCGTTTTTTAATTAGTAATAAAATCATACCAAACATATCCAAATTCTAAATTCAGTGTTTCTGATCAAAACCAACTTTCTGTTCATCCAAATCAAAATGTAGCCTACCGATATGAAGCATAATTTTTGACTACTCATTTATTCCCAGATCCATAAAATCAAAGTTATTATTTACGTACGTTAAATGTAAATCTAAGTCTGTAGACGGACGCGCTGCCCATGGCCGAGACGACAGCTAGAACTCCGTTGAAATTGTTCAGTTCACGCAACACCATCATGACTTCCACCGCCCGGCAGACCACAGCCGTTCTCTCTTCCAAATTCAATGAGTCGACTATCGATTTTTCAATCCATCGAGTAAACTGTAGACATTAAATATAAAAATAAAATATATTATGTTGTATGCTGATTCCTATATGCAATAAAATAATTGGTTCTTGAATAGAAATATACGCTCTGCAAAGATCTCAAATTTAAATTGAAAAATCTTAATTTTGCATTTATCTAGCCAGGACTAGAACCCAGAGGCTGACAATTACACTCATTATTAACACTTTTTTATTTTATCAATGTGGTTGTCAAGTTTTTTTAATTTAAAATTATTACTCTAAAGAGCTCCGAAAACATTAGAAAAAGTATCAATCTATTTTTAGTTCACCATTTTACGTTGATCGATATCACTGACTCTCAAAACTTTTCAGTCATCCTAAAATAAAAATACTTAAGATATAAAACAATGCCACAACTTACATTTGTTGTATGCTTAATTATTCTAAGTAAGTTTGGGCTAGATGTCTCTTTGTCTTTCTTGGTCCAAACGGCTCCAACCAGCTCAGAAGGTTTTACCTGGAATAGATGGATAGTATAAATTTAATTATCCAGTTCATAAATACCCTCGAAATAAAGTAAGAATGTTACTTGATTGAATTGGCATTTACTTGGTAGAACTCCATTATAATAGGATAAAATATCTAAGTATTTAGTTCTACAAAATTTTATTAGGTAGTTGATGGCTATTTTGGTTTAATGCCATCATCAAAACTATACTTACACTTATTTTAGCTCAGCTATATAAACTGTATTTAGAAGAGATATATAATGTCATCTCGCATATTCAAATATGATAATATTTATTTAAAATTAAATTATTCAACTTACTAATTGTGTTTTTGGAAAAGGAGCTTATGTGGCATTATTAATTAATCATTAAAATAAATGCATTGAAATTTTATTAATTGTGCTTAATTACATGAGCTTCTTTAATGGTTTAAGTAAAGGTGATGAATTAATGTTTGTTTGGTCATTACGGAGTTTATTATCTTGTTTATATCTATTAATTTTTAAATTTGGATTATTGAGATTTTGTACACTTCCATGTATTTTGTCACTAACGACCCGGGTTTCGCCTTTCGGCATCTTCAGGCATTCGAGCACACGAATGGACTCGAACTGAGTCCAACTCAGTGAGTCGAACTCAGTTCGAGTCCATTCGTGTGCTCGAATGCCTGAAGATGCCGAAAGGCGAAACCCGGGTCGTTAGTGACAAAATACATGGAAGTGTACAAAATCTCAATAATCCAAATTTAATATTGAAATTCCATCAAGCACCCTCAGTCGATGTCTTAAAATATTAATTTTTAGTTGCTCTAAAAAATTTAATCTGAGGCTCTTATCAGACAAATGTAGACATACCAGGGATGAATTAAAAGTTATGTTTAAGTATAGCTCTGACGATGGCGTTAAGTCGAAATAACTATCAACTACCTAATAAAATTATCTTATCACTTTTAAGGTGTTAACTGTCAATTCTTGGTGGAAAGACATTATATTTAAAAAAATAAAACACAATTCATTTGTACTACTTCCACATATTTATAATGATCAGGACCGGTTTCGTTCATCACGAGCATCAGTTGATAATGCTCGTGATGAGCGAAACCGGTCCTGATCATTATAAATATGTGGAAGTTGTACAAATGAATTGTGTTTTATTTTTTAAAATTATCTTATTAAAAATATTACAGAAAACATGTATCTTCAATGCTTGTTCATTACTCACCGTTCTGTACATATCAAATTCCAACAGCGTCAACTGCCTGGCGAGTTCAATAGGATGCAAGGCCAAGAGGTGGTCACAGAATGGAGTATAAGGAGAGGGTTTCCACTCCAGGGGGGGGGGAATGCGGTCGAAGACGGGTGCAGGAGTCGCCAGGGGAAGGGCAGGCAACATAGAACCCCCTTCCACCAAGGGAGCAGGAGGAGAAGTGGCACTTTTGCTTCTACTATTTATATATATTCCATATAATCCACTCTGCAAGACAAAAAAAATGTTAATATAGGCCGCGACTAATCAGATAATACCAGTCAATAATCTGTGCGATAATCACGCTGCGAAAAACATGAAAATGACTAGAGGGGCATGTACAATGAAATACCCTCTATGTGATCAGGTTTTTCTTCACATGAATCAGCCTCCAAACATCTGATTGTTTAGGACACGATGTTCTAGTCAAGGTCTGGTGAAGTGAATAATTGTTTACTGTAATATGAATCTTGTTACTTACTCTTCTCTGAACAATTTTGATAACACTCTCGACCCATTTCTTCATCGGTTTCCCTGTAATGCTATCTAGGAACGCTCTCAGCTTTTCGAGGAGCGAGGGATCCCTTTCGAAATCGTAATAGTGCTGGTCGACCCATTGACGCAACACATTTAATACCCTGTCGAGAAAAATATTCATAATTTATTCATGGAAACCACTTTTCCCCATATCTATTAGTTAATCTGTTTACAGAACAACAGTAACTCAATATTATTTAAATAAAGGTCAGTTTTCACCACAGCTAAGGATGACAATTAGATAGAAAACGATGGGTTATTAACACCAAAAACGTATTTACTAATTGACAAGTTTATAGGATAGTACAACAAGTTTTGTCCACTTGAATACAATAGTTCCATAGTTCTTGTCTAGTGAATAATTTTGCATACTTAAATAGAAAATGTACTTATTGTGGAAACATTTTTATAATTATTACTAACCATCAAATAATGAGTTATTATTTGACCACTTTTCAGGTACTAACTGTCAATTCTTGGTGGAAAGGCATTATATTTATAAAAATATTTTTTTTTGTCCAACAATTATTTTTTTCTATAATGAGTAGGACCGGTGTTGCTCATCGCAAGGAAAATACTAATTTATGCAGTTAAAAATAGTGCAAAAAAATGTGTTTTATTGTTATAAAAAGTTATTAAAAATTATTACTGAAAATTAAAATATTATGAATCTTTAGGGTTGCCATGTGTGATTAGTGAATACAAATTTTTAAGTATCAGCCAATGCATTGAACTTGTGGTTTTTCATTAATATGTCTAATTCTATTCTAAGTCAATTAATTTCATTAGGAAGATTAACACAGGTAAGATACAGCCATGCCATGAAATAAGTCAAAAATATTACCTAAACTGCACAGGTTGAAGAAATTCTTTCCTATATCTTTTGAAATCTTCTCGTGAGGAGTTTTTACTAAGTTTTTCAGTATCATTTTCAGCTTTTTCTGAAATAAAAATACACAACATTGATATACTTTTTTAGAAAATTTGCGATAATAGTATTTCACACGTAACATGCATAGCTGGCCAAACAACAATAACATTTTAATTGACTACATTCAACAGAGTTGCATCTGAAAGATGCGTGAAATGAAAAATCGCAGGGGTACATGTAATCTTTTGCTTATAACTCGTAACAGATATATTTCACTCGCATATTTGATCTTGTCGTAAGAAAGGTTATTTCTGTATATAATATATCTAAACAATAACAAATTTACATATTAAATCTAGCTTTACCCAAATCTGGCGAGCCCTGTTTCGATTCGCAACACTTCTTTTTCCTCGGTGCTTGAAAAGCGTGAAAATTGAAAAATAAGAAAAAGATATTTAGATAAAAAATGTAGTTCCCACTACGACGATGAGAAAATAATTGCAGTTTACAATCATTAATTCTTCCCGTCCTGGTAAAATAAAACTTCCTTAGATATTTCAACTGTCTCTCGATTGTGGTACACAAATATCCGGATCTACCTTAACGGTAACAACTCTCCAGAGAAAAGTAAGTTTATTTGTCAAAAAAAATACTGTATTTTGGCTCAAAGGTCAGTGGACATTTTCATAAATTGATTTTTCAGCCGATTTATGGAAAAAGGCATGAATGTCTGTGATGTTTTCATACCTCCACACTCGCCCTTATCTGATTCTGAAAACAAGTCAATAACTAACTAATAGTCCTTTCTTAATGACTCCCAGAAGAGAAGACCAGTCCCGTAAAACAAGTTCTGTTAAAATGCTCTATTAGGAGTACATATGGTCCTCAATGGGAGCGAATATGGTCAAAAGCTTAGCATGTGAGGCTGCCGTTATATTAAATAAGGTAAAGTGAGAGTCAAGCCAACTAACCTGGTGCATCGTATACGAGGCTAGGTTCCGGAATATTAAACCTCTCGATGAGCAGATCGAGAAGTTCAGGGGGTTTACAGAAACTCCGGTACGTCGTTAGGAATGTTCGCACAAACATTGGATCAGCGTAGATGTGGTAAGTCAGTCTTTCTACTAATTTTAAAAGTGTCGCCCCCTGCAAAATAAAATACGTTTCATTCAATCGATATGTTCAAACTTTTACAGTAAAAATTTCAACGATAACTGAGATGAAAACATACCCTGATTAAAGGGACGGTAGAGTTCTGTTTCCCTTCCAAAACAATATTTTCCTCAGAATCTTCGACGGCAAATCTATACAGTGAAGGAGGCGGTAACTTCAAAGGATGTTTTTTCTCTAGGTCTAACAGAATACTGAAAATAAAAATAATTAGTAAAATTATAACAGTTTATACTAATAAGGGGTAAATTATTTCATCATAATTGAACGTTCTAGTTTTTAGGTATAAAGAAAATCTAATTTTTAAAGCCATGGTATTTTAAAACAGTGATCCGAACCGTTATTTTTTTCATTCTGGTTCAATTAGCTGTTCATTGATATTTTCATCATATATTAAATCATCTTTATTTGAGATAGATAACAATGTATCTAAGTCATTTAACTTACCACTATTGGCAATTTATTAATTACTTTTGAAAAGGTATACCAGATGAAGTACGAAATTGAAGCGTTGCCTTGGAAACATGCATAAAATTTTCTCATAAATCGAAAAAAACGGAAATAAATATCGGTTCTGTCTTCGCTCCAACAAAAATAATGGTTTTTTCTAGTTTTTGATTAACCCTGTTTTAAAACCACCTCTATATACTTGAATTGTCTAGGGGAAAATGAAAACAGGCTATTGAAATCAATGATATCAAACTATAGTGTGACATCTTTAAGGTGGTTGATGGGTCATACCACTTAGAGACAATGTTTTTGACAACGACTCAGTAAGACTTTAGACATTATAGGTCTTTAAATTAGTAAACACAGGCGTAATATTGATCACAGCACTGAAATGACGGTGAGAAGAATGGGTTGTGACACATCAGCCAGCTTATAGAAGCGTGTATATAAAAATCCAACCTGTCTAGAGCTCTGTCGAGCATATTTTTGGTATTGAGCATAACTAGATCAGCCATCCATCTGTTTTTGTCTATGGCTCCGCAACAACACAAAACCACTGATGTCCCACACTTCGGAGACAGCTCCATGCAATTTTTCAGTTCTGTAAAATAAGTTTTAAAAATGATATGCACCGTTCCCAAAAAAGCTTTACATTAATGCCAACAAACAAATACTAGATATCACAGTAGTTAATATATTTTGTGTTTAGAAAGTGATGTCACATGGTTGAAATAATTGATCAAAATGAATTTTATGAATTGATGAGGAACTTGGTAATCAAGGAACCAGGCAGCACTCTGTTACGCCAGCGGTCTTGGTGTGACGTTGGAACTGATCGGGTCACACACTGTGGATGTCTCTGGAGAACTACAACCCTTTTCTCACTTCTTCTAACCAACTGAAGGATACTGACCGGTTGATGACCATATGCTCTACATAAGGAGCAGATATAATCCAAGAAGATTCCCGTATTACCTATTTCTAATTTTTCACCTGACCATAAATCAATTTTGAAAAATATATAACATTCACCTTATCGTTTTGAAACCTTCATTTTTACTTTGTATTTCTAACTCACCGTCAGTGTCAGGCCTATCAATTATATCCAATTTCCTGATGTAGAGTCTTTCTTTTAATTTCAATTCTGATTTAGTTTTATCTCCAGTGCAAGGCTTGCAAAGCAACAACAATCCATCGAAAAGAAACCCTCGTCGTTCAGTCACTTTCTTCCCTGGACCAACCTTGCCTAGGTTATCCTCTGAAACAGATTTTAAAACAATTATTGACTCAGTACCATTAATTTTAAATTTCAAATCTGTAAATTTTTTTTCGCTGTAGATTTAGCTTTTCCCTTACAATGTAAAATAAATCTGCTCACTACGGTGGGGCGTATTCATTACACATCATGCATTTATGACTGATTATAAGTGATTGATAGCTGGAAAAATAAGAATATTCACAGACATCGCTTAAATTTATTAAAGTTGTCATTCATATGTGAGCTAATGTGAAAAATGTTCAGTATTCCCTGCTGAAATGACATAATATTGCCTATCTCTTAAACAGCATATATAGCTAAACTAAAATAAGTTTAAGTATAGTTCTGAGCCGAAATAGCCGAAATGGCTATCAACTATCTAATAAAATTTTGTGGAAATAAATACTTTTATAATATATCCTATTATAACGGAGTTCTACCAAGTAAATGCCAATCAATAATAATGGAATGACTAATACAATGCTTCAAATAATTGAAGTTATAAACCTACTGCTCCCGTAGCCTGTCTTAACCAGCGATGTCTGACTGAAATTGTATGGTTGGCCACATTAAATCATTTAATAATTATTGCAAATGAATAAAGCTTGAGTTTGAGCTTTTATATCTTGGGCCGCAGAAAATTTTCAATTGTGCCACATTTTGGACATTGCTGGTTTAAGTTCTTATTAATTTCCGTTCAGAATGGTACGTGACATTACGTTACCTCTTATGAATTCATTGCAGCACTGCCCAATGTCCTTGTTATCCCAGTTGTCTATGAGTCGAGCCAATTCATTTGTCTTCTCCAGAGCCACTTGCCGTCGGGCTCTGCTTGCCATTCGGCTGGCTGCCTCACTGCGTAAAAATGTTTTATAGCTTAGTTATTTAATCAATTATGATAGTAACAAGACGTGCGTCACAATATCATACTTTGCTTGACCAAATTGTACCAAACGAAATAGTATACATGAGTCAAAATTGTAGGGTCTGATTTCATACTTATTTTACTATTTTATTAGGTTTACTAAACTTAATGTTACAACACAACCCCTTTTTAATCTAAATCTTATCTTGGTGCGTCCCTCTTCACCCCCTTTTTATTTCATATTAAATAAGTCATTTCCGTTGCAAAATTGTATATCTACAAAATCAAAATTTTTCACAAGAGGATTATGGATAGGTGCTACTTGTTGAATTATGGTTTGGGAAGTAATCCCAGAAAAAAATGATTTAAATATTCATATAAAATATTCGACCACATATGTAAAAAAGAACACTATGAAATAAGGATTAAAAAATCCAGGGCGTTACGTTTTACGGGTTTTTCGGATTAATATTATGGTTTAACATGTTATATTGGCATGATTTTATACACAATAAACATTCCAGCAAAATCTGTAAACGATAGTGTGTGGTAGGTACCTGACTATAATTTATGGATAATATTATTGTATATTCGTTCATGCCACGCTACTAAAGTTCGTTACAATATTGCTATATCAGGAGGTTTCGATTGATTCGACGGTTACTTTGTAGAAATTTATTGTTTATCTATAACATTCATCAAAATCTTCAGTATAGGTTTATTTGACACTAACAAGCGGGCGAGAGATACGTCCAAGTAAAATTTATTTTTTATTTATATCTGCTCATATAAGTATCGAAATCAGACAGGTTAATACCAAAATTGTCAACTCTGTTTTCAATATTTTAGTAAATGAAATATTTTTTTCAAATGTGGAAATAGTCTTAAAGAAAGAAAAAAACAAGTTATCGAATTAAAACAATAATAAAAAAACACATAATTAATATTAAATATATATAAATATACTAATTACTCATTTTTTATTATGTTCAATAATAGAAAAAGTAATTTTTTTAAATGTTTTTATGCTCCTGAAAAATTTTGATTTTGCAAATATAAAATTTTGCAACAGAAACGACGATATAATTAATAAAATATTAATTTATTTAACACAATTGTGATTTAATTAGAAAAATAGGACTGTTCTTTTTCCTCTATGAATAAAAACAGCACAACCTTGATACCTCTTTAAGACTTTGGATTTAACGGACAAATTTTCAATCAAATTTGAAAATTGTCAAAATATCCTATTAATGGTATTCATGTTTAAATCCAAAATGTGAACAATCTCCTTGTAAACTGTGGGAAATTCGGAAAATCTACGTTATTAAATAGTATAATGGACTTTCGGTTTTATCAGATACACCCTCACCTGCGTTAGTCAGTTATCTTAATTATAATGCTTAGACACCTAAGCTAGAGACACTATGATTTAGTTAAGATTAGTCAGTGTCATTCTACATGTTTGCCTGGTGCATATGCATTGAAGAATCCTCAATTATTTTTTAAAAAAAACAAACCAAGCGGCAGTGACAAGTAAATAAAAAGGCACAAACATTTTTGGTGCATTTCCCAATGCCAAGAAGAGCGATTTCTGAATGGGTCTCATGAGTCCCTCCACCTGCAAAAGAAAATATGGAAATGTTGTAATTGACTTAGTAATTAAATTTCTGATATATTTTATACTCAGAGCTCAACAAATGCAATGTAGATAATGCAACAGTTTGTCAGAAACAGATGAATTTGTATTCAAATAATATTGTAACCTTCATCCACACACAGTTATATATGAATCCCAAAAGATAAGTAAGAGAAGCGCAAAAGTCCTAGTCGAATTACACTACTAAAAGTATCCAGATTCGTAGATATTAATCTAAAATAAATCAGAAAAATACAAACGCTTTTTTAGACAATTTATTATCGTAGATATTAAGAAAAAAGGCGAAGTTCGTTTCCTTATTGCTAGGTGTCACTATCTGTTTCAAATTTAACATTTGGCAATGCAACACGACCGATTTGATATTCGATATAGAAACATCCACACACACCAATACAGTACCAAACGTACGCACACCAGTATAGTACTATATATGCTACGCACATGCATGATTTTGTTTTTTGCTTCTTTTGACAGCTGAATGCTTTTGCAATGTATTATAACTTTGTTTTGCTACCTAGATTATTTCTCCATCCTTATGTGTCAATATGTGGGAAATATTCGTGAATGACGTAAGGAAACGTTGTAGTATTTTAACTGTGATATATCGCAAACTTTCATGTTGGATTGTCATTGGATTTTTTTGGTTTATTACCAATATACAATGACATATTGGGACCGCTTCAGAAAGTACGCGAAATGAAATTTAATGTTTTACAGTAGAACAAACCAAATCAGCTTGCTGATTGTCGTATTCAACGAGGTATGAAATTTCGTGAACCCGTTAGATATGAAAAGCCTGTTGTTATCTAAGTCTCTTGGTATAATTTACTATAACCACCATTCTAGTTAACTCGAGTCCATTGGTTTCTTTTTGTCTATTCTTGTAAAATATATATTGCCGCATCTGTAGTCTAGTGGTTCCGCTGTGGTGCTCACGGGCTCGAATCCCAATAGATACAGTTTCATAAATTGATTTTTCAATTGAGGTCGACACAATTCTATTCGTTGATTGAAGTAGCATTTACTTGGTAGAACTACATTGTAATGAAAGAAAAATTTCAACTTGGACATTATTTCCTCATTTAAGAAAATTAAATTACTGACATTTAAGTACATAAAAGAAAATAATAAAATATTTGAAGAAGAAACTACTAAACTATGATTAGGAAAGATCACTCTCTCAGAGTGGGTATCTTCAGCTCTATTATATTTACTATCTATTAGTATGATATTCTCAAAATGCTTTACCAAATTTGGTTTTCAAATGATTTACTTAGCCTTACTATTAACCCAAAAGTTTGCTAGCACGCATAACAGTAGAATAAATATGTGAATGAAATGTGAAAGAAGAGTTCAACGTTATACCGAGATCATAGATGAATGTCTGAAAACTGGCTGACCACTTAACGCTGTCTAAATTGTGTTACCTACTGATTTTTTGTTTCTTACCATATTTCTTTTTGCAACTTATATATCCCCTCATTGCATGATTTTCTACTTTTAAATAAAATAAATATAGTCATATGCAATGGATATATATGATTGACTACATGAAAAATAATAGAAGGAATTTTGAATCGGTTTTGTGAATCTTTCCGTGCAGATCAATGCCCAGCCTAATTATATCTTGTCTTGTCTTTTACTGGATGTCAAATTGTAATTTTGACGATTGAGACCTTGCATACTTAGTTTTCTAGCCATCTTAAGTTTGCATAAAACAATTGCCGACTCAAACCTCAGCAATGAAAGATTCATAAGCTTTCGTTTGCGATCTTTGACCCTTTCAACTGTCTTATATAAAACGAATAATTACTAAAACTCCGGCTTGCTTCGTTTGATTGCAAGTTAAAACCAACAACAAAATGTCACCACACATCCAATGGAATATTGATAGGTAGTGAAATACCTTGGATATAAGAATAACTGGTAAAATCTTTTTCAGTTTTGCAAAGAAAAATAAACAATACACAGGTTACGACCACATAAATTGATTTTTCATTCTATGGATTTGTGTTTTAAGGCAAATATGTCTATGATTTATTGGAAGCATTTCAATAAAGCCGTTCAACATTGGAAAGCCGCATTTATTTATTCAACTGTCTGGTTAGTGTTACATATTGTGACAGATATATTGTTATATCTGTTTAGTTAGAGTTTTATAGTTTCTTTGGCAATTGTTCTAGAAAAACTTGATTGATTTGCCGAATTTATTTAGATACATGTACTTCACATTATATTATATGAATGATCAAAACTGATCACTCGGTTCAACAGAATTCGATAATTTACGACAAAATACGACGCGGTGACTTTTTCATATTTACGTACTTCGCGTAAATTATCGGTTTACCCGATTTCCATGAATAATAATGCAAATGTATATTCTATAATGACGAATAGTGATGCTTGCTTGAGTTTGAGGTAATACATATTTGATTCGATTCATTTTCGAGGTTCTATACGCAATATAATATAAAAACGTCAGATCTGTCAAAGTGACAGATCTGACGTCTACATATTATGGCCAAAGACAATTTTGAGAAAAAAAGATAAAACCTGATACATTTCCCTGCCGACAATTGGTGAAAGTTGTTGTTTGGAAGATGTTCTATCTTAGAGCCATTTTTCGGTAGATGTCTCAAGTGACCTTCTATGTTGAATTTATTGTGGTAAGACGTCACGGTTAAATGAGCTGTCTATTGGTCGAACTCTGACTATTTTATATTTATATTAGTAATCAGCAAAAGGATGTAAAAAATTCACTAATAAAATAAAAAGTAAGGAAATAAATATTCGAGTGTTTTTATAAATGACAAAGTTTGTAGAATTTTTCATAATTTACAAAGAAATATTTATTATCATAAAAATAGATAGATTCATCAGCATGTGGGAATATCTTTGATTCAACCAAAATAAAAAAAAATGTAATTTGAGAAAGAGGAAATCAATACAGTGTGATATGCAGTTTCGGTTCAATGTCTACATGATTTTAGATTTATTGACATGCCACAATTTTTATTTAAACTAATACGGACAATACTAGACTAAATAAAAAATAAATAAACGTGAAAGATTTCATATACGGAAGTCAATCGAACTAGAAAACCTGAAACCGCAGCGAGCCAACCTTTAATACATTACCACACAGACAATAACAGGATTACAAAGATTCATTTTATTTATTTGTTTCATAGGAGATGTATTGTATCTTTATCGACATGCCGTACAATGTTTTAAAGGAATTTCAAATATAGAATATTGCTGTTAAATATTATGCAAATTATTACTTCAAAGGGATACATGGACATGAGAGCATAACAACACAGATTTAATGTTTTTTTTATTGTTTGAACACTACCTGATTCAACGATATCCTGACATCTGGTTTTACCTATATTACGGAAGAGAAATTTTGTCAACTACCAAATGCTTTGGGACATATCATGTTGATGTAATAAATTTAATCATCATATTGTAATTAATTATGGAATTGGCGATCGACATTTTGCTACACATAGTTTGTTAAGAATTAAAAGCAGTTTTGAAATTCATTACTGAAATCTATATTGTATTGTTTACCAACTCTTACTATGATGACGTTTTGTTTTGATTCTCTATGGCGATTATTTCATAAGATATTTAATTAAGAGATAACATTTCAATTTTGTTGAAATTTGAGAATGGAATATGTAATCAATACACTTGATTTAACTATGAATTTTTTTTTTAATAATAATAACCATGAGTGAATATTATTGTTGAGCACTGTATCTAAAATAATCAATTTATATATGGTATATTGGAAGACAGGTTGAGAGAAAAGAAACACCAGAATCAAAAACACTTTTTATCTCGCGATATCCGTCTTGGCAGTTAAATCTTATAAATTACAATTTATAGTGTGAAATTGTGAAGAAAAACATGATACTCTTACATTCAGATCAACATGCAATAGCTGGCATAACATTTTTAACAAAAAAAAAAACCATGCATGATAATGACACTGACCTGTTGAAAGCTCTCCTTATCCTCTATACAGGGAGCGAGCTTGAGCAGCATAGCCACATAGTCAAAGTAGAGAAAAGCGTGCGTGATGGGAGAAGCCAGCAACTTGGGCAAGAAATATTTAGCGGCCAGTCTGAAGCCGTGACCTGCGGTGTCCAAGCGCTCGGATAGCTGAAAAATATATTAGCCATCAGAGCGGTCAATGTATTCCTATTCACTTGTCGTGTCCACAGGTTCGATTTTCAGTACAATCACATTAAACTGATTTTTCAATTGATTTAAGGTAATGTGTTCAAAGGCATGGATGTTTGTGATGCCTGCATCGTCTGCCATTATGATTATCTGACTACAAGTCCT
Organism: Himalopsyche phryganea; assembly: GCA_022494535.1. Taxonomy (NCBI): domain Eukaryota; kingdom Metazoa; phylum Arthropoda; class Insecta; order Trichoptera; family Rhyacophilidae; genus Himalopsyche; species Himalopsyche phryganea. Next base: position 1,865,594 of record JAGVSL010000125.1, on the reverse strand, counting down.
CTCCTAACTCCATCCTTTTCGTACAACACATTTATTAATTAATACGAAGTTCTTTTTAAAATATAATTAATTTTCTACGTTATGTAAATTTTGTTTAATGTGTAATACATCAGGATGACTGTGTTTTCCATTAAGTTCATCTTGTTCCTTAACCTTTTTTGTGCGAGGCAAATTTTACTAGATCGACACTTGTAGGCCAGCTAATTTTGGAATAAAAAAAATATGAAATAGGCATAAAACGAAATACATTTGTGAAAATTTACCAAATCGACACATTTCTTTAGATTTCGTAAATATTTTCACACTAAAATAATAAATACAATTTCAAAAATATATATGAACAGGGTTATCAAAACCCCTCATAATTTAATTCACTTTACGAAACTAGCCACTATCACTTTTTATACACTATAATTTTCTAACGTATGGTACATTTCAAAGCAAAGTTCCACACATAATGCCACATTAAATTGTTTGCACATGTACATTATGTGCAAACGAATTTGTGATAAACGAAGTTGCAACACTTGATCAAGATTACAGATTAGGTCGATACTTGTCAGCCTCTGTGGTCTAGTGGTAAGAGCTTTGCTCTGGCAATCAGGTGGGTCCTGGTTCAAGTCCCAACAAGGTCAATAACAAATTTAGACTTTTTCAATTTAAATTTGTGATCTTCCACATGACTGAATTATAAAAATTTTCATCGAGTTTATCTCGTATGATTTTCCAATATTAAAAATATTTGGCGCATCGGCTGTCAGCTATAATGCCATAAATTTTTATTACAATTAAAAAAATCGATATTTGAAATGGGGAAAATAAATTCACCACTTGTCAATAGATGGCACTGTACAATTTTAAATCACAAAATTCAAAATAAATATTTGATGATTTGAATAATATACAATAGATACTAAAAATAAAAGTAAAATTCTTACTAGTGTTTTCGAAATGTTTTTTTACAGATATCAAAAAGAAATTCCTCGACCAATTTATCGGTTAGTAAAGAAGTTTACTATTTATTAATTATACATTCATATCCATTACCTCTGGATCATCAACGATGGACTGAAGGGCTTCTCTTGACTCCTGCGTGGTGACTATTTGAGCATACTTAACGTAAACATCAAATTCAACCGCCTCTGCCAATTCTAGAATACAACAGAAATAAAATTACAAGACCTTAATAAAACATAACGAGTAAACGAGATAAAACGAGTATTATACATAGTAAGGAATGAAATGATTTAATTTTAGAAGAATCTGACATTCAAATGTAGACAACAGTCTGCTTCATATAAATTGATTTTCATTCCTGACAATTTTGAAAATATTCAGCCATCTTTGAAATATCTAATCCAATATTTTTGTAATGAAATTAACACATTGTATGAGAATATATTGCTTGGTTGTCTTGAACTATTTGCTGTCCCTACTCAATGTAAGTGACCATTTTATTTGTGAAGTGATTCAAAAGATTTCAGCAGTAAAATTAATTTTTCGATCAAGAATTTGGCCGATCGGCAGTCTACGTAAACACGAGAATTCTAGTCTCCCACTATCTACATTTCAGCAACCAAACATGAGAACCCTGCAAGATAAATTAAAAACAGTATTCACAAATGGACCTACAAATCAAAGATGATAGGTTTACCTTCAAAACAGATCCCAATGTGAGGCATCTGCGTTTCTGAAGCACTTTCGACAGTGTCCTCAAGAGATCCAAGAAGTGTGACAGTCAACTCATAAATTTCAACAATGTTGCCAAATATCAACTCCACATCCTTAAAGTTAAAAACACGAATTAGTATAATGCAATCAACAGATACCTAGAAATGGTAAACTAAACCTTCAAATAGTTTCAAAAACAAAAGAAAAACACGATCGGATAGAGTTCACACAGCTAATAGGATACCACGATGCAAGACGACTCAAATTTTGGGTGAAAATCTGCAAGATGGAGATGCTTTTGATTCTGACCGGAGATACTTATTATTTAAAAACAAAGCCGCCGCAAATGTCTTTCAAATCTTTAGTCACGTTAATCAGTTTTTGATTGGTCATTGACCAAATGTTGCTCCATTTCTTTGCAATTTGGATTGAAAGTGTGCGGCTTGCCTCCAAACGTACATGATAACATATTATGCATATTCACGTATGTTTCGTGGACACCCAGAAAACGTTGAGGGTATAATTTTCAAAATTTCCATGATTAGCTGTATCGGTATCATTTACAATCGAATCTTTCAAATGAATATATTCATTGAATTCACGCAACCTTTGGTTTTGTAAGTATTCTTCAAGTCTACGCATTGTCAAAACATTATCACGAATCTTCACTTCATTTACTACCTATTGAAGACACGAAATGAAGTTGTTACTGATTTAAGTTTTATAATTTTAAATGATGGATAATTTTCCGCTCAATCTTTTGATTTTTTAAACAAATTTTACGATTCAATCATGAAAAATTATTCTTTGTAACGTCTATGCTATAAATATTTATAGTTGCTTAGCGACGGAACGTTGAAAATCACAGAATATTTGGTACGAAGCGGTCGCTAGGCGATCAGCGTTTGTAGATTTTTTTATTCATCATCGTAGACATCAAAAATATCGCGTTTTCATTTTTAGGTTAAAAGTTTAATGTTGAAAATTACGCAGTTGAACTGACAATTGCAGCCAAAATGACGTGTGAAAATTTCACGTAGCTAGTGTACGCCGTTTGGGAGGAGTTGTTGTGACCGACACACATACAAACTTACAGATTTCTACATGTATTTTGTGCTATATAGTAGACGTGTTAAATATTACAGATTGATAACATGTGGAGTGCAATTTACTAAATTAATAACTTGTTTTTATATTTAGTTTAGAAGCATAGTGAAATTAAGATGTAATCGAGGTGATTTTATTTTATTTTGAAAGATTACATGTCATTGAATTTGATAAATTTCAATCGAAAATGTATTGTTCTAGGCGCCCAATTACAAAGTGTCAAGAGGGGGATGGGTGTATATATCGTCACCATACTGGCAGAGATTAGTAAGAAACAAAATTTGACAATGAAATAAGAGCACAATGAGAAATATCTCAGTATGGTGCATCTATTATACCAGCGTGGCAAAAACGGCAATTTATTTTTTATCAGTAATTATAATTAATGAAGATTAGACAGGCAATAGTCCGTCTTTATTGGTGTCAGATCGACATACATCCACTTATATTTTAACAGCTTAATGGCGGCATGTTTTTTTATTAAATTTCACCTGGCGGCCGGGCGATTTTGCAAAAAATTCGCAAAAAAACTTCATTTCACTTAATTCACTATAATTTGTAAACCAATTGAGATATCTTAACCAAATTTGATTTGATGGCTTCCAGATACTTCCCCGCATAAATCAATGCCATTTGAGCAGTGGTTATATATCTGTGGGTTGCATACTTATATGGTGTAGTGAAAAAATCTTAAATATACTAAAAGGTCTTTTTTTTAAATATGTAAAATCTTGCAGATGTTACAGGTCACCCCGGGATAGGACACGGTTATCATAATGACTCGAGCACCATAAAAAATGCCACGTGGCCCATTCAATAAATCACTACGCAATGTGTATATAATAATAAACAATACTACGAGAGTGAGAAAAAAGTAAACATTTGTTTTGTAAACAACAGTTTTACAAAACTATTTAGTAAAAATAATAGTTTAATTTTTGTTAAATAATGCGTTGATGTGTATACCACCATCTCTCGTTGACATTTGAAATCAAACTCAATTATAAGCTAGTACTTTTTCAATAGAATGGAATGTATGACGTAGGACTCATTTATGAGTCCAAGGGCAGCAACCAAAGTTCTTCAAGGACTCGAATACGAGTCCGCGGCCATTAAGCTGTAAATATTATAATTATGATGGCGATACATCGATCACTTGGCTCAAGTTTAGTTATACCTTAGAATCCTTGGGCACTATCTTCTCGATTTCCTCTTTGAACACCCTGATGATCATATGCAAGTCCCGCAGATACTGCTTCTCGTCACTCATGAGATCTCTGACCAACTCTTCGTAGGTCAAAGAGGCCCGAGGAGTCCGTGATGGTTCCAACGGTCGCGCCAGCGCCGCTTCTTCTTCCGCCTTCTCTCGCCGGAGGACTTGTTCATGGTAGAACATCTCCATGAGTGCCTGGATAATGAGCAGAATTATTATTATCAACACATCTTATCTATATAATATATATTAATAACCATTAAATATTTGGAAGGACTTACTAACATTGTACCTTCTTCGGTATGCATGGTATATTTTTTATCATGGATTATGTCAGCTCAATATAATATTTCAAAACTGAGTAATTTTACAATTTCAGGAATAAAAATTGGAAGAGAAATTCTTTATGAGAGCTAGTTATAATCAGTTACTTTATGTTTTATGGTAGAGTTAAAAACATCACAAACATAATAATATCATTGAATACAAAATCAAACATTGTTTGGAAAATTGACGGAGATCCGAACCTAGTAACACTATAATTTTAACTTACTACTAACAGTTAGTAATCACAGTCTGTTTTCAAATAAAATGCAGATAATATAACTATCATACTTCGATTTAAAAACAAATTATATTAAACCATTGCTATCATGAAAGTATTCAACTCGTATAATATATTATGGATATAGATCTATATAGTATTTTTTAATTAAATATTATTTCACGATTCGTTGACACCATCATCACCAAAAATTTTGTGTGAATGTTTGCCCTATTACGTACAGTTGTGCAATCCAATAATATTCCCATAACTGCAAATCTAATATAAGAGAATACCAAACTCTGCACAAAGCATTGACAATGATCATGAATATTTGGTCACCAAAAATGTTATTCTTTCACACTCAATATGGCAGTAGCTGTGGAAGAATATATACATACTCACTATAAGATATCGGGGGCATTGTTACACTCACCTTATGCTGTGATTGTCCGATATGATACATGTGAAAGTAGCGAGAGAGCGTGTAAACAAAAGTGAGACATTGATAGAGTAGAAGTAGCCTTATAATTTAATCAGTATTTATAAATTATACATCATTGTATATATACAAAGCTACAAACAAAGCAAATAGTGGAAGCAATTAATCAGAAATGGTCGTTTCGAGTTTTTGGTAATTATTAAAACTATCCAGATATCATGACTATCACTTAATATTGTTTACTATCAATCCACGATGGAATGACATTGCCAGGTATACATTACATGAGACTACTCGACGTGTTGTTCTTTATTGTGTTGAAGGTAGGGATGTACAGTAATCGTTGCTCACAATATAAACCTCAAGACGTGTAGGGATTGGTGGAAGCATAAATTCTGCAAATTGTACTGTTGTTGGCATGGCTTCAGTAGCAAGAGAGCATTGTCAAAGCTACGTTTGGGTTAAGAAAAAAAATTTACCTTGTCCATGGGTTTGGGAAACAGATTTAAAACTCAAGTCAGCCCTTACTTCGAATGTACAACGACAGTCAATAGTGCCAGCAAAAGTATATTCAAAATGACTATTTCTGATTTTATACTGCAAAGAATGAACCGTTGTGAATTTAAAGCAGAACAGTAGAAATATCCAAAGCAGAAAACTTGTTCAAATTTTATGAACTTTTTGAAAAGGTATCGAAGCTGATTTAGTTATTGAATAGTGTATAGACATTAAATTTGTTATTTACAACTTTTCTTTTGTATATAGTGACGAGCCAGCAAGAAATTTTGCAATCTTCAATGCTTCATACAACTTATGCATTTCGGTGATAAATAGGGACCTTGATTAAAAAAAATTAATTGCCTGAGTTTAAATGCAGTTTAGTGTGCATAATAAAAATAGACCAAAATTTTTCAAACCAACAAATACATCTCAAAATCACTTTTTTGAGAGAATGCCTTGCTGTTATACATGGGAAAAAATCTTGAAGTTTATATGCATATTTCAGATTTTGAACTTGCTTCCTGATGGAGCAGAGGTCTACTGTAGTTTCAAAATTTGAACTCTACGTCTATTGTAGTTATACTCCGAGATAAAAAATTCAATTCAATATAAAATTTTGGTCCTTACAGCCATGGTCATCTGCAAACCAATGTACTCCACTTGGGAAAATTTTTCAGGACAACTTGATAATTCAATCATGAAGCAGAATACAAAATACACTCTGTTACTTTTACTTGTGATTTAAAAAGTGATTTGATGAAAGATCTCCAAAAGATTACGTTATCTCGAAGCGACTATACAAATTTTTATTTGATTATAGTATCATAGAAAAGTTCATTTTACCTTATCGGCGTTCATAGACGTCTTAATATCCTGGCTGGAGATGGCGAGCAAAGCGCCATTGTTTGAGATTTTCTTCACATAGTTGCCGGCAAGTTTCAAGATGTCGGCAGCTATGTATTCCACAATTGCCACGATAAAGGAAGTCACAAGGGTGTCGATCTTGTAAGCAAACACCTCCTGTAACCATAATAAATTTAGTAGAACAATGCATAATTAACAAGAGAATAATTATGTTTTAATATATCAAAATGATCAAATACTGTTCAATATTTCTCAAGATATCAATATATACTTTGTGGAGGAGAGTTACAAAGAATACTATTTTATAAGATTAAAGAATAGATGTCACTGCATTTATTCAGTACTTGAAACTACACACTGGCAATTTTAAACACTATCGATTGATTTTATGGTATATTATTAAAATTATACTTATGCCATATTATAAAAGCAAAAAACTTAAAATATAACATTTTAGTAATGTATGTTTTATTACCGTTGGATGAAAAAAGCCAGTGTGGTCAATTATAGTAATCTTTGCATACCTTTTGCAGCATCTGATGAATCTTGTCGAGGGGCAGCACAGGTTTCTTCTTCTTGGTCTTGTCGGTGGACTCTCGAGCGTCGTTGAGTGCCCACCGATCGATTGGGTTGGGAAACGTCTTTCCAACTCTTTCCTCTACGTCCTGCAACCAGACAACAAAAGACCACAATATTTAACAAAAAAATATACATCGGTTCAAAAGCTGTCTAGGACCGATCGGTTTAATTCAGTACAACTTGAGATTTGTTATGCTAGCTCTCTTCATTCCATACTACCATGCAGAATATTCGATAAATTTCTAAAAATTAAACCATTCCTTTTAAAAAACACAACAAAGAAACTTCGCCATCAGGCTTTAAGATGAAGAAAGGTGTCGAGGAGCTGAGACACTTACACGACATTGCCATAATCTTAATAAGCTGAGAGCAGGCACTTGATTGCATTAGAAACCCTCCACACTCAATTTGAATAGTCACAAAAGTCCTATTGAAGTCAATGCTATCAGGTTACTACCGCTAGCATGTGCCATATCTTAAAAATGGTTTCATCGTTACCTGGATAGTGTGAGGACTTGGCTTGGCACACAGTTTCCCCATAAGCGTGAGAATGAGATCCTCCACATACATGAGTGCCTCCTCTGCAGCTTTCAATGATGGGTGCACCTGTTCCAACACCTGCAACAAAATGATGATCTCATTTAATAACAGTTTAATAACAGAACGAGTAATGAACACAATAGTATAAAAAGCATGAGTGTGACTGTTGCAGACTAAAACCTAGTTTTAACAGGAAATGTTGAGGAATGATGAGCGAGAGGACCAGCTCATATTAAATGAGTGGACAAAGCAACACATGTGAGACCTTCAATAACATTTTTTATGCATAAATATGGCAATTATTCATTATTTTGTAGCGGATACATCGTATTACAAAAAATAAATGTTTACAAAATCCAAAAATTGTAACTTTTTTCAAAGAAAAGTAGGATAGAAGAATTGTGTTAAAGCAGGACAAGTGATTATGCTAATCCCTCCCGTTCCACCAAGTTTTTAGGATCGGATGGTTGGGAGAGAATTTTAGACATCACACACATTTGCGCCTTCAAACACATATCGGTAAATCTATTGAAAAATTAATGAAACTGTTCATACTGGGATTCGAACCCGTGACCACCGATGTAAGGATTCCAACTATTCGCCGTTATCTAATATTCGGATGTCGGATAGTAAAACTGAAACTATTCGAATAGTTTCTACATAAAGACAATATAAATACACATTCTAATACCGTTACATTGAATTACAATATTAGATAGTAAGATACTGAAAAGATAATGAAAGTACAGTAAAGATACTGAAAGTGCCAGAGTTGGGTGAACTACCCACTACCTGGGGTATTCATTATTGTTCTTGAAATCTGGAGAAATTGTGATGTGATCTTTCGTCGATTTTGTAAAATATTTCATTAAAAATTGTTATGAATAGTATTCGAATAGTTGCTATGAATATCGAATAGTTAAAAAAAAGGCCGAATATATACAGATATTGAGTATTCAAATATTCAATGTGGAATCCCTACACCAAAGCCAACAACATTGACAGCTCGGCTAAATCGGTGATTGCTGTAATTCAAATATTGAACATAATGTCTACAACATGACTACAACATAATGCGAACATGTACAGCATGAATCATAATTTATTTGCACCTCAACACATAAAACTGAAACCAATAGAAAGAAAGGCTAAGCATTGATATTCCTTTTGCATGACACACAATGCAGGTTTTACAATATTAGAATTGATTTGTGGCCATGATCATCAAACGTTCATTTGCAAGCCATCGACAGCTCGAGAAGGTATTTTATAACAGACTCGGGTAAAATTGTTTTTCTGTTATTTATATTTGCTTTACTGAACAATCCTCAATATTGGACTATGGAGTGAAATATTTCAGAAATGAAATGTATAATAGGATGCCATTGACATTATATTACAGGATGACACACACAGATAAACATCTTGATAAATACATCCAATTTGTCAGACATGCTTCTCACCAATAAATTTAAAAAAAATAGAGGAAAGCCATTTTTTCAGTATTTTTTATTTTGAAAATAATTTTGCAATTACTTAAAGATATTTTCAATTAATATTCTATTTCTAAATAAATAATTAAAGCACTTAATTTATATTTAACTGGAATTCTAATTTATTTAAGGTAATAAATTCACTCCGTATAAAGACATGTTTTAATTCTGTCTATATGTAAAATAATAAAGGTTTATGATAAGTGGTTCATGACAATTTGTATTTTAAAAGTTCATTCGGTTTGGAGATCATATTTGATAACGTTTCTATTTAAACACTTCCAGGGATGGATTTGAATTCAGCCATACATCACATGTTATAGTGCAAGAAAAGAAATATTGGGGCAGCTATAGAACTATCAGATGTGTATATTGTGAAATGTTAGTAAGATAATACATTGCAGGATCAAATAAAGAAACCTGAATCAAATTAACTTGATAACTTCCGAACATAAGAAATATAAACTGACAAAACTGTTGACAGACGACTTCATACGGCAGAATTGTCAACTTCAATGTATGAAAAAAAAATAACAATTACATTTCTCGCCTCACAAATTACGACTTTAAAAACACAACAATAATATTTGCAGATATGTATGTTTCCAATTATCTATTTATTCATTAGACTTTTAACATGTCGTGCTGTAGTGAAGAATATTAACTCGCAATAATCAGATTTTTTTACACAATTCACGATTACTTTTTGTTCAAATGCTTATCTATGAAAACGTAAAATATGCTTTAATAGTTGTATTGCACCTCTTTAAACGTGATTAATATAACCAATGTGTGCAACATGTATTAGAATTAACCACTACAACGTTAAATTGATTAAAAAAATAGTGCACTGGCATACCTTCCCCAAAGAAGTGGCAAACGTCCCTTTCCATTTTTGGTAATTGTCGGTTTTCAGAAAATCGTAATCCCTTAGCTCAGTCCTGTTCGGGAACATTTTATCCTAACGACACAGCCGGCATTTGATCATTTAATCATCACAATATAAAAAACAAAATGTCTCGGGAAGAATAATTAGTAATACGTCCATGTTTTTGTTTTCGTTGAAGGCTGTCACCGCAGCGGGCGTCTCTTCGGCGATCTCAAAGCCCATAGCCCGCTTCTTCGCGATTCATCTCGAACGGAATTGCCGATTGAAATTCACGGGGGCCATTATTTTATCCACGAAACGCGAATTCGATGACAAGTTTATATTATTTATTATATATCGTTCACAATCGAATTCAGACATCAGAGGAACGGTACGCCGCCGCCATCTTTATTATTTGAATTAGTGATGTCCTCATCATGGTGAAAGCAATATTATTTAGTTTCGTTACTTTTGTAAATGTTCTCTGTACTATAAATCTCGGATGAAAGTGATATGGACTAAAACTAGAGACTAGACAATGAAATCAAGATTGAATGTTTTCACACCGCAAAATTTTATCTGTTTATCGGTCATGCTAATACTGCGTAATAATAATATAATTATTAAATATATTTCAATATTATACTACCATTGTGTTATAATATAAGTATGTCCAGAGTGTAAATAATGTCTTTTAGTACTACAAAACCATTATGGTTATGATAACATACGACTGTATCTGATCTCTTTACTATATGTTGACATTGCGTGAATCAAGTCTGCTTCCTGAATTTAATTCGAACACTGGATGGTTGAAATAAGAATATAAAGTGTTTTAATACTTGTTTATTAATAACTCAGTCGACTTATTTTGGCATTGAAATAAATAAACTGTAAATAGATATTATTGAGATTAGTCGTTGAGTCACTCACACTCGTAAACACGCTCCCGAAGGTTTTTAGTGCTTTGAGTAAATCACGTTAAACTGTTATGAGCAGTATGATAGTTTTAAGTACAATTTTAGTTATTTTGTGTCTTTCAGTGTATAAGGAAAAATAACATATTCTGTTACACTGTCGTTTTGTCGGAGAGCGTCGACCGTGTAAAATGAGGATTGAGATCATGTAAAAAGTGCCTTTTTTAACAAGGGACGAGATAGGAAGAAATTTTAGACTTGCAACTAGAAAAATTTCTTCACTTAAAATCATTCGATAGATCACATACGTACATTAAAAACTTATTTTATTGAAAAATCACCAGGAGCATGTTTAGCGACTCATATAATTCAATGATTTACGATTTTTGTAAAAACACCAGGAACCTTAATTGCAAAATAAGTGTTTTTGGTTTTAACAAAATATTACACTAATAAATGAACAACCTTTATTCAACATTAAGGCAAGCAAATGTTAGCGAAAAAGAAATGGGTTTAGTTTATAAGTAATCATTGGATTTAATGTATTCTACAGCTCTAGCTAAAATTTACTGAATGAAAAAATAATGTATATTTCTAGATTACTTTGAAAATTGTGCTAAAAGGCAGGACTGTACACTTAAATTTTCAATAATAGCTGGGTTTATATTATAAACATGATAATGATAACATTTAAAATAATGACTGAGGGTGTGTGTTGGAATTTCAAATTTCAACGATTCAAATATCGTCGTTGTTCTGGGAGAAGATGCAAACTAAAAAATAATAGTTTTTCAAATGCTTGAAATGATATTATACCTTTTTTATTTAGTTTGATTTACAAAATTGTTTTTTAAGTAAAAGTGTAATTTATAAAATAAGTGTTTTCTTTCACACGGTAGAGTTTGAAATAAGAAGCATTTTGGTATAACTAAATCAATATGTAATTGTGTCGATTTAGTGCCTTCTTCCAGAACAGTGGCGATAATATGGTCATGATAGTTTTGTTGTTTCTTAGTGTAGATAACTTTGGAAGGGTGATTGACAAATTTTCAGCTACTTTTTAGAGTACATTCATAAAAGTGGTTAATCAGTTTTTTTTAACTAAATAGAGATCAATATAATATATTAATTAGTATCATTGTAAACTGATGACATTGATTGAAGCTTTCAATTATTATTAACAGGAGCCATAATATAAATTATATCAAACTAACGTAACTCTTCAACATACACGAAAACTGCTTTCAAAGAATTCAAGTGATTTCGCAAAGAACTCTCATCTATCGTTTTTGTGTCAATGATTGGTCACCTCTATATTTTTGGAAAGATTTCTGAGAAAATAGTAATGATTGTTTTGAGTACACTTTTCTGTACTATTGTACTCACCACTATGCATCTTCTGTTTTCTGTCTCACGGTTTTGACAGGCGCTCCCTCGTTCGAATTTTTGCGCATGCCCACACGAAGGCAAGCAATCAATATTTAATGCGGTGTGTCAACTCCGAATCCTTGAAACAATAACTTATTTGATCAAAAAAATTAACTAAAAAAAATAGTCCAGCTTGATACACATTATATTAGATAGGTAATTATGTTATAACAAAGTTTCGTATGATTACTGTTACCTACTGAAATGCGATCAAATAAACTTTTTATTTGATTCATCTTAATTTTCACATTAGCATGAAAGTATGAACGGAACCATAAAATATTCATTCATTTTAATTTACCAAATAATCAATTTGCAGGGTAAGAATTTTATACATTCGGTTTAAAAAGGCTTTCTGTGTATGTCCATTATAAAAAGTTCACATGGCAATATTTTAATCAATGACGTCATGGGCAAACCGTCTACCGCGGACATTTAAAAAAAAGTTCGCAATAAAATTAATTTATAAAATGAAAAATTGTATGAGGCAGAACTATTGATTTAGAAGACAATTAATAAAAAAATATTGTTACACACCAAATAGCAATTTGATAAGTGAGTTGTGTGATATTTTTAATTATTTAAGGAATTTAACCCGTTAACTGTTTTCACTGTCAATTCTCGGTTGAAATATGTATAGGTATTATATTTACGAAAAAGATTTTGAACAATTTCAACTTTACGAAATTGTTGCTGGGATAAGAAGGTAGCTACATGAACAGTATTTTATTTTTAATAGTATAAAAAAAATATTTCCTGATTATTAACGATCGTTTTCGGATACGACGTTTTCTGTTAACCGCATGTGTTACCTCGTACAATGCTTACGTTAACATATTTATGACAACGAATCATTTAATATACATGTTATGACTTATTTCATGTTATGAGTAAGTATATAATGTATTTTTTGTAGCTATGCAAAAATATACTTTTGTAATTTATGATGTGCAATATTTATTTATACCGATAATATTCGGACACACAAAGTGAGAATAAATATTGCGCAATAATTTGCAATATTTATTTATACCTATAATGCATCTGAGCACATAAGGTTGACAAAAATTCTATTGGTTGTCAATAAGTGTGCGGTGAGAAAATATAGGTATGTATATAATACATATCTGAATAGAATAAACAAATTTTATTAATCAGTAAAATATTACAAACCTTTGCAAATTTTAAATATATATTAATGCAATTTAATATCAAAAAATCGATTGCTCGTTTTTTTATCCAATATAAAAGTAATACCAAAAGGAGAGGACAGCACAGCTACCATGGGCCTCATAATTTTAGAGGCTTAAATTTATGACATATAATCTTAATCGAAGAAAGCTTTTATTGGAATATTAAAAAGATGTACCTACTAATATATGAAGGACTGTTTACCGGCATTCAGGATAGACTTGAAGATTTCAGTACAAGCCCAACTTCGGTTCGGTTAATCTCTTTTATTAGATGCAGTGGTTTATAACTAATACAAAACTGAGTTTACATTTCACTTTAAACACAATTTTTGATTCGAAAATTTGAAAAACTAACGTGGTTAAAAACAGAAGCGTTTGCAAAACGAATAGCGAGATGGCGACCGACCGGCCATGGCACTGTAGGCGGAAACACCAAATTTTTATGCCAAAAATTTGTATCTTATTTTCTATGAGGACTAAGATTCTAAAATTTGGAGCGGATATAGGTGAAGATATATTCTTTTAAATAAAGACCCAAAATATACTATAGTTATCGGAAGAAAAACATTAAAAAAATAACAATTGTGTCAAACCTACAATTATGGCATTTGTTAATGCATAATTACTAGTGTAATTAAAAAACAGTATATTAACTCAAACAAAATATTTATTTATAAATCAAAGAAACTAAAAGAATATCTTATACCCAAATATAAATATAAAAAAGTTTAAAAAATTGACATTTTAATATAAGGAATGGATTTATATAATGATAAAGTGTAAAACACATCCTGTACATTTGAAACCCGCATAACATTGTTACGCTGCTGAATATACCGTGTTAGAAGAGTGCGAAGGCTTAGCGGGTGATGGTGGGTACAACATTTAGTGCAATCTATTTTTTGTAATCTTTTTTGCAAGTTCCTGGGCATTTTCTGACAATTGACCAATAGGTAATACTGCATTATACCTTATGATGCTTTCTGCGTAAATAAATACTTTGTAGATAGATGATGGCATAAAGTACCAGTTGTACTAACTGACAAAATTCATGTTTAACCTAATTGTGGTATTCATTTAAACAAAAGAAGGTAGTAATGGCGTAATTAAAGATTCAACATCAATCACAACTTATTTAGTTTTAGTAGATAATTTTTTGTGAAATTCAAACAAAATTGACCTACAATATCGCACAGAAGATGGTGCTATATTTTGCCATATTATGAATTTGCTTGCTTTATCAAGCATTGTATCGTGTAACAATAATGTACGTCCAAAAATGTTCAAATATATTTTTCTGTGTTAACTGATTGCAGGGCGCAGTGTGGCCAGGCAATTAAAAATTGAAAAATCACCGTTCATAGATAATAATCCCTTTTGATGTGATTTAAATGCAATTAATGACATACTATTATGCAAATAACTGATTCGCCTCTACTGTCGTACCACGCCAAGTCAGGATTTAAACATAAAGCGCCAAAAACTCGCAAGATGTTTTTTGTTGCCGTTAATAGTGAATATATTTCTTATTAATTGGCACAGTTATTTTTTCCCGGCTAAACCCTGATGACATTCAAAACTTCAGTCGAAGTTAAAGTTTATAACAATAAAACATATGTGAAGTAATTTCAAAAAGGAAAAATAGCTGGCAATTTAAATGATAATAAGTTTTATATTTTTTAAAGCACATTCAATATACTTTATTTTGATGGAGACAAAATTAATTTATAGTCAATAGTTTTAAAAATAGTCTCAATTGATATCAGTGTTCTGATAATTTCTTATTTACATTTCTTGCTTGCGGTTGACTTTGGGGCTTCATTTTAGCATGTAAAATAATTTTATTATAAAAAATGTTTTTATGTATAAAACATCAATCTATTGCCTATTATTTGTCATTTAAATTTTAGCTGTAATCGCATTTTCACGAAAAGCATTTGTGGCATAAAAATCGATGCTTCAGCACATAGTGCATGGGCCCGGCTGGCTCCTTAAACGACTATTCTGGAGGACTGAAGGAAAACGACTGACAAATATAACAATTAATATCCAGACATATATTATGCAGTCCTTTCTCTTTGTCAAGGGTTTGGAATGCGGCTGGGTGAAAGGTAATTAGCCCTCGTCAGTGACGTTCTCGATAACCAATCCTTTCTTAGAAATGCGACTTGTGCTATGTCCCGCGAAAGAGGAACGATACATATTAAAATTGTCTGGCTATGTCAATATATATAAAAGCAAAAGAGAAATCTATATATTTTTCCTATTTCGTCACCCTTTTCTTCAAACCGTTATAAAATATGAAAATTATTTTGGTTAAATGAAAGCACATTTAACTTATCACACGCTGATTTCGTATTGTGATTTTGGTACAACTTCTTAGATGTTTCACTTTTGAATCCGAATAAATTCGTTTTCTCAAAAGAGTGAATATCATGACGTTCTATGTAATAACATGCTCTAATGGTTCAAATTAAAAATCGTCGGTAATACAGAATGTTCAACGAAGATTCTGCTGTAAATGGTGCTCTGGAAAAATCAATCATTAGACTCTATTTCGAAGAGTTGACGTGAAAACTGACACTAAACACGTAATCCGCACCTAACAGCGCAACGCTGGGTATCTTGTTTCCGGTTTGATTCGCCCAATCCTGCACTTAATCTTTCTTGATTGGCCTGTAACAAGTCCCTAGAGAAAGCCCCCCACCTATTGTTCACAATGAAAATCAAACTTTATTGAATTCAAACAAAGAAGTTACACAAAACTAAAAACATCTTAGAAGTATTATGTTTATTTTTGTTTCCAATAGAGTATTACAACATTGAGTTTTTAGCGAGGACCCTGCTATTAATGGTTGGTGTAGTGTGTAGTTGAAAATATTACAAGCTCTCAAACTTTAATAGGATAAAATAACAAAGTTTTCAGTTCTACAAAATTTTTATCAGGTAGTTGATAGCTTTTTTCAACTTTACGCCATCGTCAGAACTATACTTAAACTTGTTTTTGCTTGGCTATATATACTGTTTAGAAGAGAGAAAATATCATGTCACCTCAGGTATTCAAACATCAACATTTATTTTAAAATTAAATCATTCAAGCTACTAATTGTGTTTTTAGAAAAGAAGCTTACGTGATGTTATTAATTAATCGTTAAAATAAATGTTTTGAAATTTTACTGATTATGCGTGGGCTTCTTGTAATGGTTTAAGTATGAGTGATGGGTTAATATTTGTTTGGTTATTAAGGAGATTATTGTCATGATTGTATCTATTAATTTCGAGTTGTTCCAAAAGATTGAGCCAGAGGCTTTTTTCACACAAATGTAAGCATATCGGAGCTGATTTAGCGGTTATGTTGCGGGCTTCTTCCAAGAGGTGGTTAGCAAATTCAGAATCTGTTTTATTATTTTTAAATGATCTTACATGTTCTCACAATTTTGCTTATTAATAATCAATACAGCTTTTGTTATGGTAATGTTTAGTAGATGACTCGAATCTCGGATCGCAAACTAGAAAGAAGTTTCATCATTCAACCACGGTGATTAATATAATTATAGCTATAATTACCCGCTTGATAATTTGGGGATCATTTTGAGAAATGTGACATAACTAGCAGTTGCATGGTAGAAATTTTTTTACTACGTCTGTTCCCAATGTGAAGCATATGTACTCCTAATGGCGGTATCTCGACAGACGTTTTTCTACGGAAACTACTTGGTACTCAGTTGCTCAACCTCTCTATTTTATATATATATAGTAACTTGAAATACTGAATGTCGAAAGTAGCTAATACGTCGGAACTGTGAATATTATGAACCGCGAACCGGGACGGTTAGGTTATGAGAAATTTTCATACCCACATGTGATTATAATAAATGTTCGGACAGAGTCAACGCGTGACGGCGGGGCGGGTGCGGCGCTTAAAACTGAAATTCATACAAATAGCATGCTTTTGCAATGTCCGTAGTTAACACGCTGGAACTGGAAGTTCGCGCGTGTTGTCTTGAGTAGTTTTGCATTTCAGTTTCAAACGCCGCTCTTGCCCTGCCGTCGCGCTTTGAATCTGGTTGAGCACTAAAGCGTCTACAGAGTTCTCTGAGCCATTATATATAAGATTGTGTAATTTTGCAGTTATGTTGTTGATAATGACTCAGCTGTGAGGTAACTAATTGGTTAATATAACTGCAATGTATGGCGGAGGAGACAAAACTCAGACGGTATTTTTTTTGCTAGGTACTTATCGCTTAAAGGGTATGTCAGAACCTATGAATATCAGATACGGCCATCAACGTGAACATCGCTTTATAGCTATAGAGACTTTTCGATATATTTCGTCATACAAAAATCTGCTTTTACTTAACCCACCGAGCCAGCAATTGTTTTTTAACGTAAGAATCATATTTAGAGGGTATACTGACAGAAGGCATTAAGTCATAAAAACAAGTTCTGAGACGATCACATTCAAAACATAATTCTTTTTCAAAATACCCTCTCTCTCAAGTACAATAGTTGTGTGTGATTTAAGAAGATTTTTTGTATATTATAAAGAATAATCTTTTTGGAATTCAAATCATAAGAATTGATATCGACGAGTTATTGTCATATCATGCTTTCTGTCATAATAAAAAAAACAATGTTACATTACTGTTTCTATTATAAAGCCATTATATTCTATGACTTCATGCTTTCTGCCAGTACATATTGCGTTAAACTGCCTTCATTTTGACAATTTAAAACAGAAAATCATCAAAAACTGACTAAATTCGTTTTGTCAGTATACCCTCGATTTCTAAATAAATAAAAAAAAAGTATCTGAATTCTGGTCAGTAAATATAGGTATCTAAATACATAATGCATTTTTATGATTTTTCCTCAAAAGTAAATTATTAATAAATATGGTAGCAATTTGTACATTCATCAATTTGACGCTGTTAGGACTCAATGGATACATATTTTCACATTCATGATCAAACTATGAATATTTTTGTACTACTAGTGAGTACCCGGCATGCGTTGCAATGCCACTCAAAGAAAGAAAGTGTTTAATTCTGTTTATTGAAGCGCTTTTGGATTAGAGGTTTGCACGGGCCAAAATTTCATAAAGTTAACCGGTCCAAGCCCATCATCTTTAGACTCGGCCCGGCCCGAACCCGAGTCTCAATATCAGACTTGTCACCTGAACCCGACCCGAAGCCCAGATTTATTTTTCTCGGCCAAAAAAAGCCCGATTTTTTTTGAAATATACAAATTCATTTATACTTTTCAAACAATATAATATGTAATGGTTTCTATATTTCCGATGATATTCATAACACATGTGAAATAAATTATTTGAGTTATGAATAGTATTTTTCTGAAAATTGAATTCCTTACCCGGGCCTGGCCCGAGCTCGAATATGAATTGTCTTTAACCGCCCAAACCCAGCTCACGGGCAGGGCCGAGTAAAGACCCGTGAATTTTGGATAATCAATATTTTTTGTTTTTCCGTACACGAATGGCGCGTACACGAATAAATCAGAAGGTTTTTCCAAGATGTCGTTGTTTGTATGTATTTGATTCTAAATTTTAGATTTTATATTTTAATTTTTTTTCCTCTACTTTAACGGGTGTGCGCACAAAAACCCACCAAAGTTTCAACAAAATTGGATGGATGTTAAAGGAACGGATAGAAGACAAACAAACAAACACTCATTTTTATATATATATAGATGAAATATATATTCTTATAGAAACATTTAGATTTAGAACAGCAACGAGTAGAAATTATGCACCATAATTCTGAACGTTTAAAATCAAAAGTATTCATAAGGGTTGGCCAAACGTCATCAGTGCTAATAGGAAATGTAAACACTTGCGACAGGTCGCGTGGCAGTCTACAAGCAACACGACCCCTTCTCTTCCAACCACTTCAAATGGGGTAGAAAATTATACCCGCTTTTGATAGCATAATGAAATGTATTACATCGAATTACTTACTATATTGTTGATTGCCACCATTCTTAAGAATGCGTTAATCATACAGATTTGAAAAAAAATTCTTTCCCAGTTCACACGATTTAGCTACTCCTTAATGGAATTGACTTAATCATTTTTTTAAATTTTTTAATACTTGCTAAACTATTTTTAACTTTCTAATATGACCAATTCTTTCGAAAGTCTAGTTTGTTAATATGTGGAAGCACCAACAGTTCTAGCAACGGAGTGATACCTACGGAAAAAGCTATGAACTATGTTATATTTATTTTTATAACAAAATAATTTGATTTTGCTTTCTTTATTAAAATTAAGTTCTGAGTTACATATCCAGGATAGACTATTTGCCGTATATACAAGATGACTACTTGGCTTTTTTGGCCTCATCGCCCGCAAGCTTACCGACAATCTTGAGAAGCTCGTTGTCACAGGAAAATACATAGCAAAAGGGGATGCGGAAGGATCCCGAATAGGTGAAGTGACCTGGTGAGTGACGCCACGGGTTTCTCCTTAACGATGGCTCTCATAACAGCGAGTGCAAGAGCGAGTGGTGAGGGACACGAAGTTGTGGCGATAAGCGGAGGTCACGATCCTCACCAGTGAAAAAAATGACCATGAAGAAGAATGAAGTTCTACCAAGAAACACATCAGTTAGTAAACTGCTCTGCAGTTTTAAGTTTTCTTGTGCCTTAAGTTTTAGATACTTTTTGAAATGTTAAAAGTGAATGATATTAGAATTAATCAAAATTAAAAGGTACGGATGTCTGTGATATTTCCATCACTTTGAACTGATTCAGAAATTTTGGTTGCGAACGATTGATTTGCCTACTATTATTCTTTAACAAACGACAATTCTTACCTTGTTTGATAAAAGAAGTTAAGCGACTAGCTTACAACTGGTTATTGTTAAATAACGTCTGTTTTTATTCGTCATTATGAGTCTATATGTTTTAAAAAATGCTTGGACTTTTGATTTTTCTCATTAGAAGTACGTCAATTACCTAAGATAAATTAATACAAAATATTGGTTCAAGATCAGGTTGCCCACTTCATGCATGGTCAAATGTGACAATACCTCATAACATTACAATAAACTAAGGAAATCTCCATATGTCTCTCCATGGTCATAGTGTGGAAAAACGACTTTGTTTAACCTTTTCCAGTCCGTGCAAAAAAAATCACGTTACCAGCCGTGGTCGACACAGGCTGTGTCACTTCGACTTGGTCATGTATTGAACATTTTTAAAGCTAATTGATCGCTTTAAATGGGTTATTCTGTTTTTAAATATCATATTGTATTCGTTTTACACTTTATTTTGCGTCTAGAGCTTAAAATTTACATATTTTCATGTAATATAATCGAGATATGGACGACATGAGGTCCAGGCATGTACCGCTTCTGCCTTATACAGTCCGATTGAAATTTAAACTTGACGAGTTGACTCATATTATAACAAACACAAGCAAGCGAGTGACGTGCCGTTCTCTCTTTCTCGTTCAATCCCATGTAATGAAGAGTGCGAGTGAGATACAAGGGCTTGCGGGCGTACGTTCTTGTATCCTACTTGCTCATATACAAGTGAGGTTGTGCGATAGAGATAGTAACTCCACTACATGTCGCTGCATAAAAAAATAACTACAAGCGAAGATGCATCCGGTCGTTTCTCCCTCTAACTAATACCATTTCTCGCTTTGTCTCAACTTAAAAATATATATCGTGCGTCACTCTTGCGTATAGAATATTATATATCGTTATCTACTTTTATTGAGTTCGGAATAATATTGTCATCAGAGATTTGTAATTTTATTAATTTAATGATGAAAACATTAAATCGAACCACTTATTTATTTTAATATTATTACATAACTATTTTATCTACAAATCGCTAAAATCGTAAATTTATTTAAAACCTAATAAGCGAGATATTAATGTGTTCAACTCGTATGGCAATATTGGTGCACCTATGGTAACGGGAAGGTTAATAACGGTTTTATAATATCATAGAATCTTAGAACAATAACTACGTATTTTATATAATAATAATCAGAACTTTAACAAAAGTAAATATATATTTGGAAAAACTATTGCTCGAGGAATAGATATTTTAATTCCTCTGAAATAACATATAACTCAATATAACAAACGTCACAAGTAATTCTGTCCCTTCCAAAAAATAAATCAGGGGCCGCTGGCCGCTTCTGGATTAATAATAAAATTATTTGCCACCCGCCGTACAAAACGGTCTAATAAAGTCCAATTAAGCAGGTAATAGATAATAAGAGAGAACTTCTTTCATCTATGGTCGTGAATTAAAATCGATTTACCAACATGTCAGGGATAATTTAATCAACGGAAAGAACCCTTTCGTATTAAATAACTTGATATTCCTTCGGATGTAGTTTTTAGTGTTTAGTTTGTATTGTTAAATTTATCAATATGCTGGATATAGTGGGTATTTTTTACACAAATTCCAATGCTAATGTAGAGTATATTATACATCAGTCAACAATCGTTTTTTTTTCAGATAGCGTACTGATATATTGTTGTGAGTAGAAGGACAGGTTGTCTGGCAATCACTCTACGCTATTTTTGTTTTAATGACTAGTCTTGGATGATTTGAAAAGATCACAAAACAAATGAAATTAAGTATATAAATTTAAATCGTAGATACAAAATACAAATCATTTTTTTACAATTATTATATCTTTACCATTTCCACTCCTTGTGTGGTCCATGTTGTGATTATTAATCTTACTCTCTTCTTGCTTCGAGAGAGTAAGAATAAAGGGATGCGGCTATGACATAACTAGTAGGTGTTAGCTTGTTGTTCTAGAACAGTAATCGTCATACGGTCGCGATTTCCGGTAGCTGGCATAAGATACCTTATACATTTTAGCCAAGAGAACTCTATAGACCCTTTATTATTATCACATATCACATGTAGGTATGTAATTTTCTCATGGTCCAAGCGTCGCGGTTCGTGGCGTATAATATAAAATAAGACATTCCGACGTACTAGCTACTTTAGACATACAGTATTTCAAATTTCAATATCGTCATCTATGACGGGTACGGCTGTACTAGTTTTATCATATCTATAAATTGTGCCATACGAGTGTAGCTGTAGGGAAAAAATGCAACGTGGAGTGACATTACAAAACAAATCATTGAGTTGTAATTGAAAAAGATTATTCTTGAAATACGGCTGGCTGTAAGGAAAGAGAAAGTGAGACAATTGAAAATTCAGTTATGTTATCACTTTTTACAAAAAAGTACGGAAAAGTAGGCCGCCAGTATCGCTAGAATCTAGGATGTATCAACTGAAAATAACCACATTGGACTGGAGAGAAATTTTTGAATATATTGAGTTTATGTTTCAAATGATTTTTTTTACTGTATATAATAATATATATAGAATATGTTTTATGGATCAAACAGAAATAGTGGACTAAACTAATTAAGTGTGCACCCTTTTAATTTTGTATGTTGTGGGCGTTCAAAGAAAATATTAACAATACATTATTCGTCAAATTGCATTTGATGGGGTCCATTTTGATTTGCCACCATTTTATAAAACGTCTGCCGTTTCATTTGATCAAGCCCATCCGTCCCTTTCTCTCATTCAATTTGTTAACTTATTTATTGGACGCTTATGGAATTATAATTTTATAACAGTGCTATCCAAACTGTGGTTATCAGAATATATTCTTTAGTGAATTGATTAGTGATTGTGTGAATTGACAGTGCTTTCAGGCTATTATTTTTATAACCACGGTTCGATTTATAAAATTTCACAAAAAAGCGATCGATAAATGAAAAAAAATTACATGTTTTTTCATCAAATTGTTCTATATTTTTTGTCAGCAATTCTTATTAATTGTAATTTGAAGTATTTTTAAATAATTTGTGAACCGGAAGGGAAATCTTTATATTTGCAAACCGCAGGGTTGAATTTGAGCTTTAATCATACCACAACGTGGTAAGCACTGTTCTCGTATCTACATTTTAAGCAAGTGTGATAAATTTACCAAACTATGTTTGGTCACGTCCCTTTGACTTATTTTATAATTTAGATCTCGATTTAACATTTTTATCTGCGTTGTATACTTATATACATTATTGGAGGTATTTTTATTGCACCATTGCGGCTGTAATAAGCTTGATTATTGGTTTCAGTAATCAAACTGTCCTATTTTTAGATTTATTAGTGTCCGAACTCTTACTAAACCGGTGCTAAATATAGCCAATATCGTAATATACGAAACAGGTTAGTGCTCATGTAATTGTTCATTGAAAGAGCTAATTGCTTAACAACATTTTTTTCACGAAATACAAATATTATAATTTATTTTATACACTTGAGATTAATCAATTAAAATCATACCTTTTGGCGTAAAGGTCTTGAGCCTTACTGACCGTGCACTGTTGTTAGTGTCGAGCAGTGGTTTAGTGGCGCCCTGGCTGGGGCGCCAATCTGGTACTTCTTTTCAAGCCAGGGCGCCGCCCTGCCACTTTTTTGACTTGGAGCTTACTTTTTGAATATATTAAAAAATATTTTGATATGAAATGGTGGGGGTAGAATTTTGTAGTTTTGTATAAAACATTGTGGAGCCGGTAGATATTACGAGAATAAAAAAAATATATTCCTTGAAAAAAAATGAAAATGAGGAGAGGCGGAAATATATGAACGCCCTGGTACTTTTTTATTTAGCACTTCAACATTGGTGTCGAGACACTTATTAATCTGAGAATAGGACCGAAAGATAACATTTATTTCCTATTGTATATGTATTCCATTTGATTCACAGTGGAAACGGACCCGGTATGAAAAAAACATCGTGGACGCATTAGTTGTAGCTAATTGACACTACTTTTTTAAATATTGTATTTTGCACAGTGCGAATGTAAATAATTTAGTACTATCTTACTATCTAAGGGTGTAATCAAAACGAAGCTATTGTTATCAAAGCTGTGAAGGGTTCTTTCATTTGCCGCCCCCTCTAAATATCTGCTCACTTACCTTTCATTCATCAAAACGCTATTTCCTGTTGCACAGTGGCACTAAACTGTTAGATTGCGATACTACCAAATAAATAATAATAAATATTTGTTTAAGCACGTTATAGAAAAAATATATTCATTAACAACATAGCAATGGAAATAAAAGGGAGCGTAAATGTTGGTTGTCCTACCACCGTCCACTATGTGCATGCAACAGCTGACATGACCGCCTTATATAATGCAATGACGAACAATAAAAACAAAATGCACTACCCCCATAGTCTGACTTAATCCAGAACTGAACACAATTAATCTTAAAACTATCCAAAATTAGACTGAAAAATAAATGCATTTGGTAATTTGATTTTCTTAACCGTTTTTAGCACCTCGAAGAGGAACAGTTTATAAAGAGGTATAGTTTTGGGCTATTTCTGAAAAATTATTTTCTTAAAATTAGTTACAGCAGTATCAAAATACGGGAGACATAAGTAACTCTATTTAATCAAAGAAAGTAGCGGTGTTAAACCAGGTAAAAATTGTTTATTCATTATTTGAATGATTTTCTAAGTAAAATGTTGTTTAACCCTTTTTGCGAATTATATGTACGCACACTTAAAGCGGCTTAGTTTAATAACAGGGTTTTCATAAAATTTCTGTACGGAATAATTTCTGTCCTCCCTTATGATTTATTTAGTTTTGATGTTACACCCTGTAAAAATATTACAGTGGTACTAAATTTGTAGTACCTAAACGTACTAAACCATTGTTTTTACCGATGGCTTAGTAACACAAAAACGTATCTAAAAATTGGAAAGTTTTCATGACAAGAAAACAATTTTTTTAGAGATTTATAAAAACTACAACACAATAATGAAATCATTTTTTTATACATACGCGAAAGGCATATTACCATAAACATAAAAAATATCAGCTATAGTGCTGTTGTGTCTATTTGGAAATTTGAACCGTAATACACGTTCAAGCTTATTTCGATATCCACAGTGCTTTTGGAGATTGGTTTTTGTGTTACGGACATAACTGACAATTGTGAATGTTTTTCCATATTCAACAGAAAACGGTATGTTTGGAAATACATTTTTGTGTTGCTAACGCATCTGTGCAATGTAAACTTATTTTAAAAAACTGACTATTATAAGTGAGTACCTACTGTATTGTGCAAAGAAATCGAATAAAACTAATCGAGACCCAACCCAGATATAAAACAAATTTAAAAAAACAGTCAGATTCTGTGGTTTCGTGGTAAGAGCTTTACCCTAGCGATCAGGTGAATCTGGGTCCAAGTCCCGGTAAGGTTAATATCAAATTCAGATTTTAAAAAAAAATAGATCTTGGACATGAGTGTTTATGATATTTCTTTTCCTCGAGTCAATCTTGAGTGACTTCAAAACAATAATTATGGTTTAAAAATTTCAGAAATACCTGACGTCTTGGCTATTAGCTGTACACCGATGCGAGATGACCGGTGCGTATACTTAAACTTTTAAACACTACCGTCAGAGATGCAGAAATTGTTGGAGGTACACTATTAAATTTACTATCTATTTTTCTAACTAATACTCACCACCAGACCACATTCCGAGCCTTTAGCCGAGTGGTCAACATCGTTGGCTTCGGTTGCGGTGCTGTCGCGTTTTAATCTTATTACGAATAGTTTCATAAATCGATTTTTCTATCAACTCATGAATTTCTGTTGAAAGACGTGGATGTCTAAAATTCCCTCCCACCCATCCATACAATTCTCATAGGAAAACTCCGGTTGAGATTACCTTCATTTGGAGTCCATGTGATTCACATTGCGAGCGGCCATTGTTACAAAAAAAAACTAGACCACAGTACGTCTCTTAACCCTAGCGATCATATGGGTCAAATTTATAATTTTTTTTTCAATCAAATATTTAAAATCTTGGGCATGATTGTTTGTCTCTTCTTCTCGAGTTGATCTTGAGTAACCTTACAAATTCTCACCGAATTGGTCTCATGATATATCAGTTAAAAAGTATCTGGTGCGTTAGCTACAATATTTTTATCTCATATAAAATATTATCGATAGATTCATCGGTAACTTAATTCATAATTATATAGTTAACAATTTAAACTGTCATATCGACGGTGTTTGGCCGATTGATGTAACCCTCAAAATTGAAATTGTTCATGAGAGAGTAAAAACTGTTTTTATAGAAAACATTATTTAGTGATATAATTTAAGACATCGACTGAGGGTGCTTGATGGAATTTCAATATCAAATTTGGATTATTGAGATTTTGTACACTTCCATGTATTTTGTCACTAACGACCCGGGTTTCGCCTTTCGACATCTTCAGGCATTCGAGCACACGAATGGACTCGAACTGACAGACAGTAAACAGTGTCTAACGTTTATATAGAAGATACAAATGCGACAAATATTATTTACGAGGTAAGATATTATACGTCTGAGAGCCACACTGATACCTGAGTTAAAATTTTGGGATTGTTAATATGGTGTTTACAAAATTAGGGATACAGGATTAGGGCGGTTCCCGAAATTTTAACTCAGGTATCAGTGTGGCTCTCAGACGTATAATATCTTACCTCGTAAATAATATTTGTCGCATTTGTATCTTCTATATAAACGTTAGACACTGTTTACTGTCTCTCAGTTCGAGTCCATTCGTGTGCTCGAATGCCTGAAGATGCCGAAAGGCGAAACCCGGGTCGTTAGTGACAAAATACATGGAAGTGTACAAAATCTCAATAATCCAAATTTGATTATTTAGTGAGTTGCGTTATGAATCTTTGAAATGCCCTCCTGTAAATTCTCATGTTTGAATATACGGGATTATACGTAGGGAGTGTCGATGTAATAGTGGCTTACATCAAGTGAGCGGTTCAGAATTTTTAAACCTAATACCAATTTAAAATGATGTTTCCCTTCTAAAAAGTGGTTAATTTATTTTTCTAATTTACATCATTTGCGAGACCTGCTCTGTCGTCTTTGATACGAGATAAAATCATTAACTCATTTTCGTTTTTTTTGATGACTACATCAATTGGTCAAAATACAGTCGATATATACTACCAAATCATCAACCGACGCATTGACTAACTTAATAAATAATACTTGTAAAATAAATGTTTTAAAATTAATTAAGATTTTATTTGACGATTTAAAATGATATAAAATTAATTAAATAAATTTCCATGTAAATAAGAATATAAACTATTATGAATTTATTATTTTCTTTTTTAATTAGTCAAAAACGCCTTCCTTTTTATATACCTTATGAATTAACAAAAAATGGTGTCAAAAGACAGATTCAATAGACAACGGTGCCATTGTTGAACTAATATTAAAATCACCTGCAGTTTTCTAAATTGAAACTCCGCTATGAAATTCCCGCTTTCACGTCCGGCCTACAGATGAGTTAGTATAGTTTTCTCTCGCAAAAGTGAGCTATAAGTGAGTTGAAATAAAAGCTGCCATGACTAAACAGAACATGACGAAACAGAACAGGAAAAAACAGAAAAATTTGAAATTAATATTTTTGTCGTATCTATTATTTATTGAACATAAATATAAAAAATAAATAATATATTTAATCACTGCATAAGATTACTATAATATTTATGTAAATTCATTTAACGGTTATTAAATTATTTAAATTAATTCAATATTCCAAATCACGCACCCCCCAAAACTATGCACTAAATCAACAAAAATATCTCGTGTTTAAAAAGATCTTGGATGAGCAATCGATATTTTTTCAATTTAAATTTATGATTATCGACATGAGTGACTATTTATCGAGTTTATCTCGTATGATTTTCCGATTTTTAAAATTTTTGGTGAATCAGATTTTTTCTAAACAAATTTTAAAATATTAAAAAAAAGTGTCTTGTATTATATGAAACAAACATTATTGTCATTTGCAAGTATTTGTATTTAATATTTACAATAAACGTATTCTAATTCCATATTAGAGTTTATAATACTTTTTCACATAACTTTGATAAATATTGTATTGTTGATTTCAATAAATTATAATAAATACATAAAATTATACGCATTGCCATTGCTTATACGGTAGCCATTGCTGTACAAAATCAAAGACAACGACAATTCAAAACTACAGTACAATATTTATTATAGCTACGCAATTTACAAAAACAAAAAACTACACTCTAATATGCAATATATTCCAAATATTGAATTAATTTAAATAATTTAGTAACCGGTAAATGAACTTACAGAAATTTTATAATAATCTTATGCAGTGATTAAATATATTATTTATTTGTTGTATGTTCAATAAATAATATATATGACAAAAATATTATTTTCAAATTGTTCTGTTTGGTCATGTTCTGTTTAGTGCGGTTACTGAAATAAACACATTCTTCATAGTGAAGGTCTGATGTAATATTTTATCTAAGCCTTATTAAGACAAATATCAATTAGCAAGACAATAAATTAATATTTGACAATTTGTCATGATAAGGCCTTTTTAAAAAACGTTATTTTTTTATTTTCGATGGATTCGGCGGTAGTTTTGTAGAAATCCATTTTAAATATAATATTATAGTTGATAATTTTGCTATTCCACTGGCTGTGTTGCTAAATGTGACGCGGGTTTCACTTCTTTAAGTAGCATCTTCAGACTAACTATATCGCAAGGTAGGTTATTTCAATGGTCAAGAATGATTCTTATTCATTTATCAGAATGATTTTTATTTTGAGAATAATCATTTTTATGTTAAGAGGTGACGCCATGGATATTTTATATATAAACTAGTATAACGGTACCCGTCATAGATGACGGTATTGAAATTGAAATACTGAATATCTTAAGTAGTTAGTACGTCGGAACTGGGTGTGCATTGCTTAACATTTTATTTTATATGTATCCCGCGAACGTTTAGGTCATGAGAAAATTTCACACCTACATGTGATATGTGATAACAAAAAAACGTCTACAGAGCGGTCTGGGCTGTTATATGTACAAGCTATATATATGTATTGTTTTTTATCAAGCCCGCTCCCAGAGTGGTGCATATGGTCTCGTGATGTAGGTATCTTGACAGAGGCTTACTACGCGAACTGGTTGAAACTCAGCTGCTCAACCGCGAGTGGGGATAGAAGAATATGGCTAGGACAGGACTAGTGGTTTTTGAGGATCGGATGGGTGGGAGAGTGTTTTAGACATCACAAAGATTCATGACTACGAACATAAATTCATAAATTGATTGAAATATCAATTTATGAAACTGTCCGCACCGGGAATCGAACCCGAGACATCCATAACCGTAGCCAACGAAGTTACCAAGCAAGCCACGGACGTCGACATACATAAATAGAAAACGTCTACAGTGTTTTTCACATGTTAATAAAAACAATGTTAGTATAACCATTGATCAAGGTCAACTTCAATCAAAATTATAAATTTCAAATGAAAGCTTAAAGGAACACCTTACTTTGAATTTGGAATGCAAATTTTATATACATATATATCTACATTAACTGGCCGTTGAAACTGCATACAATCATAAAAATCGAAATTTGAAAAGAAGAGAAAAGTTAATGGATCTGGATCATTTTCAATCTAGTCAAGAAAAAAATCATTTATTATGCCAGTATTATAAATACAACATTTTTTACAATTAATTTATTGAAATGTCCTGACAACTGCAGCAATTTTACAAAAGTGGATAAGGCACCTACACTGTGAGTTAATTTAATAAGAGTTGCTCGTATATGTAATATAGCCCGCACTTTTGATTTTATTCAAAAATCTTTTGAGAATGTCCGGTCGATGAGGGGCGAATGCTTGATTATCACCATCCAGAATGTATATTATCTCAATCAGAACATCGCTCCAGTCCACTAGTCCTCGTTTTTAAGATCGGATGAATACAAAGAAATAAATCGATTGAAATATAAATTTTCGAAACTGTCCGTAGTTTGATTCGAACCCGTGAACCACATTTAAATATATATATTTATATATATATATATATATATATATATCACTATTCTGAAAAAGGTGGTTTTAGGATTGGATGGGTGGTAGGGAATTTTAGGCATTACAACCTACGAACAGAAATCCATAAATCAATTTATGAAAATGTCCGCACTGAGAGTTGAGCCCGAAACATCCGCAACAGTGGTCAACGATGTTAACCACTGCACCACGAAGCCGACGACATAAATATATATATATATCCATTATTATTATTTTTCTACAGTAATAAATATATAAGTTGGGAAAATAAAAAGATTTTTAATAATTTCTATGGAAATTTATTAATAGTAACGTCACAGTACATTTTTACATAATTATGAATACTTTTAAACTGATTTAAGAAAGAATTATAATATTTAAAACAAAAAATAAAACAAACATTCATATTTCATCAACTTATTTATAACAGTATCAGGCTATATTATTTGTAATGAATGAGTCAACATATTAACAGATATTCAGTGGTAAATATAGTAATGATTTATAATATGTGTTGAAAACAAATATTCGAATATTGAATATTGAAACATTGAATAGTATTACCAAAATTATTTGGCCGTCGCCGAATTTGAAACTAGAATTGTCAGTATAGAATAAATTTTTCCAATTCATTTTTTATACAAAATAAATATTCTTTGTCTACTTTTAATAACCGTCGCTAAAATATCAGTTTTGGAATTTATGGAAATTTCAGTTCTGGTTGAGTATGGCAACATTTTTAACGCGAAGGTGGCGCCCTCACTAGCGGCTAAGTTAAATTGATACATCGTTAGTATTCGAATATATTTGAGTAATACAATTTATGAATTTCACCGTGTGTATTCATTGTTTTTTTCATATTTCTGATGAACCGTATTAATTATTCTTAACACATACCAATATTATTGTCAGCGTGTGTTTTTAGTGAGTATTGTGATCCGTATATAAAGAAAAAAAGATTTTATCCCGATAAACTGTGACAGCGAATGAAATATTTTGTTATCGCAGTGGTTTCTTATACTATGTACATTGATACTATGAACGAATGATATAACTTATTCAATATTCGAATATCCGAATATTAAAAAGAGCCGAATATATTTGAATATTCGATTGGAATCCCTAGAAACTACTAAATGGATACGTTCACATTGCGGAAGGAGAATTTCGGGTCTTAGACTTGTGAACATACAATTTTTAGGTAGTTTTTATCAAACTATTATATTTACAGTGGAAATACTATTACTTTCGCATGGAGATTTTCGAAATGCAGTTACGCTACTTATTAAAAGAAATACGTTTTAAAAGAAAGCTTAAATAATTCATCAAAGTAGTTAAGTACCTTGTATTGGGATTTATGTTGTATTAATACATTGCAATTCGTCCACCACAAGTAAAAATATTGCTAACGATTGTAAAACAAATATTTTGTAATATACGTACTGTATTTATAAGGTTTGCCATTACTCTTTTCTTAGATTTTATTGATTATTTTTCATTATAATTATATCGCGCGCCGAATCAATTAATAAAATTTGCTAATGTTGGGTTCACAGATAATGTTTCATTGCTCAGAATGTGTCCTTTACCATTTCGTATGACAGCATTATTGAACTAACCGAAAGGATATTTAAAACATTGTGATAAAAATCAATTCTCTTAATTAATTTCTTAATTATTCAAAAATTGAGGAGTAAATACGGTCAATCTGGGTAACTTTCGCCCAGTTCTGAGGGTTTTTGTATTTTTATGGTTTGCCATTGCATTTATATGGGGTATTGTTCTACATAGAAATGTCTTATGATGAAATCTAAGTAGCATAAATAGATTTATTGTTATAATTGATACATAAATATCTCATCCGCTGCTGAACTAATTAATTAGTAATTAGTGCTATACCAGTCGCCATACACTTGCTAATTACCTACAACGCGCGTCGCGCGTGTTCCGCACTGAGTGAGATGTAGATCGAACTAGCTAGGCCAAAGTTTGCATTCAAGTCGGGTAACTTTGGCCCACGATACAAATAATGACTGTAATTACGGTCAATCTGGGTAACTTTGGACCAGTTCTGAGAGTTTTTGTATTTTTATGGTTCGCCAGTGCATTTATGTGTGGTATTGTTCTAGATAGAAATAAACTAATGTCTAAAGATGAAATTTAATTAACATATGTATATTTATAGAAATATAGATAAAACAAGGTGGACAAAATTTTCACCCAAATCGGGTAATTTCTTTGACACACGATACAAATAATCACTGTAACTTTTATAAATTCAGTATTTATTCTGTAAATAATTGAGATGGGTAAAATATACAGCATTTGATTTACATGTTAGTAACACAAATCAAAAATATGACTAAGCCAATTTATTTCAAAATAAGTTTTTAAATTGTGTTTTATCATTCCAAATTGACAGCTTACAAATTCAACAATAAAACCAATTATGTTGTAAATTAATTCATATTTTTACCGCTGAAGGCTACTCGATACATTCTTTTAACTAAAAAATATTCATATGGCATTAGTATTATCATGGTATTATAACAGCATATTGTCAAACATTTTTCCATGTAGTGGGCCAATCTTAGACCGATAGGCAAACTTACCCAAATTGATGGTACCTAATTTTATTGTAATATCAGATTTTGTACATGTTACATAAATAACCTAAGTTGACTTATTATATTTTTTCTAATTCGTTTATCTCTGATACATATACGTAGTTATATATTTAATTGAATCATACATCTAATAATACCTACACATAATATAATGATATTTATGTTATATACATAAGTAAATCTTTTATTCATATTTTACATGAGATAAAGAAACATAATTTTATTAATTTTTCAGCCATCCATCGAAAACCTTTTTCGTTCTTCAAATTGCCATGCTACAATTTCTTGCTCGCAACATACAAAATCGCAACAATTCAAATTTATTAAACCAATGATTAAAAATTAACTTTCGTATCGAAATTCCAAAGTATGTTATATTATTATTAATTGTATATTACCACTAATTGACATAGAATAAGCATTCAAGAATTTACCAGAATTTGAATTGAATACTTTTGATTTTAATATCGGTACCTATTTAAATATATCAAAATGTATTGATATAATTTAAACGGCCATACAAAAACGGTTTTTACGAAGGGCGGGTAATTAAAAAAAAATTGCGATTGGTATGCATATATCAAATACGCTTAAAGTCTTTTAATGTTTAAATTTAGTGAGAACTGATTGTATATCTGTTGCTGAACCCCTCTTTTTAATGAGAGTCAGGATACGAGTAGTTAGGAAAATAACTTGTTCAAAATATTATCATTCGATTGAAATTATGTGTTCGTAGACATTTGATCGATTACACGACCTTTCAAAATCATAAAACGTTTGTTCTATTGAATATTTTTCTTGCTGTCTACGCGGGTACTACGATGAGTCTACGCTGGGTACTCTACGAGACGTAGATGCTGATAAGATTGCATATTTTCGAAGTACATATCTAATACTGTTTTTAACTGCCATTTTTTAAGTTAAGCCACTGCGTTGAATAAAGTTTTTTTCATTATGGAAAATTTTCTAAGATATGTAAAAAAGACGAAATTAATAGCTTATATTCAAAAAATTTGCAAATAAATTGAAACTATTTAGTGATAGCTGATGTTTATATTTTAGCGTTGATTTAATAGATACGTTAATAACTTATGTTAATATAATAGTCCTTCTAATTAATCTAAATTGTTTTTTTTACTCACTGATATTCAAGTCTGGATATTTTTTCTACTAAGCATTATAAGAATGTGCACTATGTTCACCAACAATATCAATATCACTGTCACTATGGTTTGAAAGGTCGGAGCCGGGGTCGCTTTGGGGTCTGTATTGCATAAGTGAATACGCTTCACGACCGAGATCAGGCCGCGGGACTTTCACACCGGCGGTTGAAGACATCTGCAAAAAAATGATAAAAAATAGTTTAAAAAATCAATGAAAAATTCTTCCCACATTTTTAAATGAATTCAAATAACGATATGGAAAATCTGTTTGAATCATATTGTCATACCAAATTTGGAAAATGGTCATGCATTTACCTACATAATTTCGTAATTATTGCTACTATAGTGCCATATTCAACCAAAATTATTTGTTTCTTGACAAATTTTAAAGATATAAATGAAAAAAAAATACTTAATGTATTTTTATTAAAGCATTAAAACTTATAATTAAATGGAAATTTATTTTTATATACTTTCATAAAAAGTGTGAAAGTCAAAATTGTGTAATAAATGAAATTGCAACGTTATCAATTTAAATTTTATATTAAAAATGATTTTCCGCAAAGAAAAGGCTGTATCTATAGAATAATTTAAAAAATATATAAAAATTCTTTATAAAAAATACAGAAGCATTTAATAACGAGCAACTTGGCAACACTAAAAATTTGATTGTTTTGTAAGTGCGACAGTTGTAAGTTGTAACTGATGGAAATTATTGGTTATTTACCAAATTTTATATTTGCAGAACTGACAAACGTTACATATAACTTCCAGGGCTTTCCCATAGATTCGTTTTGGACTATTTAACATGCCGTGGCCACTTATTTTCTCTGTAATTTAAATAACAAAACTGTTAGTTGACATATGATGCTTGTTTTTGACAGTTACTAAGGAATAGCGTCAACCTAGTATAAAACAGTTTTAAATGTACGTCACCAAACTTTGATATTCATTAATCAACAAGAAAAAGATTTTTTGATAGCATAACACTATCTTTACGTTAAAACAATAATTTTGCTAAAATAAATTATAATTGATATTTTAAAACAATTCTATCTGAATGTGAAAGCAATAACATGAATTTCCTAAAGATCTTTACTTTGCATTAAATAATGCCAATTGGGGAAATTTATCCTAGGCTGAGAATTTTAGCTCCAAATTCGGCGGCGCTCAAGAAATGTTGGTATGTCCTTTATATTATATTAAAGAGATGTTCTTATTATTACCCAAGAGATTCTTTGGAAATTGAATAGTGATTGATATTTAGCATGGCATTTACATGAACTTAAAGTAATAGGGAAACTAAATTATATTAGAATTATTGATTAACAAATTGCTTCTTAATTTTCTTCTCAAATTATGCATTCTATTTTTACTGGTCCAAAATTAAACCTTTTATGAACGGTAGAATATGTTTGTCTCTCTACAGTATTAAGAAATTGTATTTTAAAATTAACATTATTTAGATATAAGCGAGAGATTTCCGTTCATGTTATAATTTTAGCAAATATATTACGACTATTTGATTTGTAGGCAAGAAAGTGATTTTGTTTAAAGTATTTAAATAGTCAATCTTAAAAAACTTTATCACTTTTATTGCTGTTGTCAATTAAGTTTGAACTATGTAAAAATAAAAACAAATTTTACAATATTTAGGATCCTAATTTATGATTAAGGGAAAACATATGTGTACTTAATTATCTAACAATAAACATATGAGAAGAAAATTTGCTTATGTCCAAAGGAAACTAACGTCGGTTCGAATTGGTGTTTGTGTTTCTTTGCGTAGTTTATATAAAAAAACTTGTTAAATTTTGCATTCCTATGATTAAAATAAACAATCAATGAATAATTATTGTTATTCATGTTAATAGTGTGCTCAAAGCTAAAAAATACACAAAAATGAATCTGAATATTGGTTTTATATATGGCCAAATTTGATTTATCACGACTCGTATTATTATTATTTTTTTAATTTAAGAAATAGAATTTATATAAGGAAAGCTGTGAATTACCTGAGATCTTCCTGGAGAACTTGGAGATTCTGGTGCAAATCCAGCCGTAGAAACTTCTAAAATGGAAATGAATTTGTTATGAATGTTATAACAGTTATTGGAGCCAAACCTATCAACTATAAAGCATAGTTTTTAAAGACTAGATTGTTCTTTCTATAAAAAGAGAAATATTATAATTCACTTCTGCGTGTATTGTACCTCGTAGCACAGCGTCGGGCCGTCTTCTTTTTTATCAACCGACCAAAGCTATATTTGAGCAATTCTTCTGTCTTGTAAAACAATAAAATAAAAGTTTTATTTTTGCTTGGTCATATATTGCAATAATCAAAAACAGAAAAGTAAGATATACTTTGCCACATCAATGCAACAGTAAGACATATATTGCAAAACCTAGTTTTGAGATAATGGCTGTTTTCTGTTTTGCTAAATCTAAAAAATGTTTTCTTACACACAGCTTAAGAATTATATTACATGTTTTTTTGTATTTTATAAGGAAAAAAAAGCTAAAGGTAGACGTAATTATATTTTTCAAAATCCTAAAGAAATATTGTTTTGAAAAAGTGATATAGTAAGTTATGTGTTCATACAGTCCGAATTTTAAAGATAAAAAATATTCGACTCTTGCATTAGATTTGTCATACTTTTCTGCTTACAATGAAATTTTATATTCAAGACACGATGTCTTACTGTTGTTGCATTGACGTAGCGATATGTCAGAGAAAATTATGAAAGAATGAATGCCCCATAATATGAGTTTAGATCCAAAATCACTGATGCTCATTGTTTTCGAACATTCCCACTTGATTGATGCGCTGATAATGAAACAGAAAGTGATTAAATTATAAATAATCAATGATTAAATTCCGATTTTCCACCATTCTTTATATTTAACCAGATGTTTCACCAATGGCGGGTAACTAGTAACTTTAAAATTGTTTTGGTTGTAATATTAGATTAATACACGGAAATTTAATGAACTTACGCCAGGAGTATATTATTTATACTGGCTTTCACTTGGTATAGCAGCTCGTCTAGATTATAGTAAAAAGTAGCAGCGTATTCAGTTCATCATAAATTATCAAATAATTTCCATAGCTAATTCGACATTTAAGACGATGGCGTGATACCTGCATATTAAATATTATTTGAACAATATTAGAATTAAATACATTGAATTTTAAGCCATTAGTGATATGTATATTTAGTTTTAATTCCAGATCAAATTTGTGCTTAATATAGGAGGGACACAAAGATATTGCGGGGGGATGGAGGGATTTCAACGATAGTTTGCCATGCTTAGAATAACAATACGATACTCTATATGTAAATCAGTTTACACTTCTGACTACGACAGCCATCTTTAGGAGGTTTCAAAATTACTATTTAAGTTTGTGAATGTTTATTAAAAATAAATACAGTTTAAAAAGTGCCGTCGCGGCAGGCGTGCCACGCGCTTATAAGAAAATGTATATTAAACTCTTAGGAAATATTTGTCTTGGGACAAAGAGATATTATTAAATAATTCAATAAATTAGTATGAATGTTTAAAAACTTCAGGATTGAAATTATGTTGTTTTCGTGAGGAGTAAAAGTACAACTACAATTTTTGTAATTTTCGTTGAATTAAAAAATATTTTTTAGTATACTCATTTATTTGTACCGAGTCGTTGCCACCCAATCATTTGCACCCAACATCATGTAATAATTTCACATTATTCAAGATGGCCTCGTATTCTGAAGAAAATCGGTTTTCCCGCCCCCACGTCTTTCCCGCAGTCTGATTGGTCGGCGGTTCTGTCCTCCCGCGCTCTCTTCCCTGGCAAGATTTCCCTCTAAGAAAGGGGGAAATATCCCATACCAGCTCAACACAACTTAACGACATTCCCGAGACGTCTTGCAAGATGTCACGAAACTTGCGGTGCAGTTAACTTCGTTTAGAATGTTGCTCTGCGGCAAGATCTCGTAAAGTTTGCTTTTAACTACAGTCAAATATGAGTTTCCAACTTTTAAATTACACAGAGCCACCAAAAGGGACCAATCTGTCTATCTAAAGATATTTAAGTGACAATACTTTACTGAAATTACGTCAAATGAAAAGAAAGGAAAACCGTTAAGTGTCTGAGTTTTAGTCCATTTACATCTCTGCTTTAATTATACCTTAATTACCCCATCCTCAGAAGTTCTTTTAATCTTAGAAAAGCAATTAAATATGTAGGTACAAAGAAAAAATCTACTCAATTGATCGCAGTATTAACACGTTAACCATAAACTGCAAGTAAAAACAGAGTGTCAAAATTAATATTGAAACATTTTGTTTTTCGGATAACGTTCATTTTCAAAAAAAGAATAAAACAAATTTTTACTCTGTACTGAACAACAAAGCAAAAATTTGATTCATTTTTCTCAAGGAATCGAAGTTTGAATACATGACAATGTATACGATTAATTTAATTTGTTTGGCTTGTTACTTTATACTCTAACAAATACAAGTTTAACGAGTGTATTTGGTTCTTTCGATTAATAATTACAACTATTTTCAAGCTGATACCAACCGCAGCATAATTTAGTGTTTTATTTTATTTTTCAATGTGAAGCAATATCTATGTAAAATAAAATAGTAGTGCTTTTGACAAACTGTTGTTGGTCTAAGGTGTAATTACGATACGCAGATGAGTTAACGAATTCTGGTATGAATGTAGTTCCACGATCCATTGATTTTGGAATGATATATTTACTGTAAATATAAAATAAAACAATGGATTACTAAGATTTCGAAATTTTTACATGAAATAAAAAGTGCGGGCTATATAGCACTCTTATTAAATTAACTCACCGTGTAGGTGCCTAATCCATTTTTGAAAAATTGCTGCAGTTGTCAAAATATTATAATTAATTATCCGTAAAAAATGTTGTACTAATAATACTGGCATAATAAATGATTTTTTTTCTAGACTAGATTGAAAATGATCCGGATCCATTATCTTTTCTCTTGTTTTCAAATTTCGATTCTTATGATTGTATGCAGTTTGAACGGTTAGTTAATGTAGATATACATGTAAAATTTGCATTCCAAATTCAAAATAAGGTGTTCCTTTACGCTTTCATTAAAAATTAATAATTTTGATAGAAATTTTTTTCACACCCTGATCAATGGTTGTACTAAAATTCATTTTATTAACATGTGAATAATACTGTAAACGTTATCTATTTATGTATGTCGGCGTCCGTGGCGTGGTTGGTAACGTCGTTGGCTACGGTTATGGATGTCTCGGGTTCAATTCCCGGGGCGGACAGTTTCATAAATTGATATTTCGGTCAATTCATGGATTTATGTTCGTAGTCTAGTAAAACTTCTGTTGAGATAACTCAATTAGGAGGCCATATAATCCACGTTGGGAGTGGACGTGGTAAAAAAAACGATTAATAGCAATTCTAAGGCACGGGTTCTTATAACTTTTCAACCTTTCCTAAGCTACAAGTTATTCATTTTTTTGTATGTAGTAATTTAAAAAAAACTCCAACTTTGCTTAATCTTTATTTCTCTTTTCCCAGTTTCGAAGAACAGTTTAAGATATTTTACGAATATTTAGATAAATATGTTGTCGCAATAAATGCTTTTTTAATAAAAATAATTGAAAAAGATTTCCCAGTTGAAAATTTACAGTTGTAATCATTTGTTAATTTAAGTTTTTTTACAAGTTTAAAAATGACTTAGTTTATACTTTTAATTTTTCGTATAGCTTTAGAGAATTGGAACATTACATAATATTTCTATATCCATTAATATAATTTGAATAATAGTCAATCAATTTGTAAATTTATAATTTAAGACATCGACTGAGAGTGCTTGATGGAATTTCAATATAAAATTTGGATTATTGAGATTTTGTACACTTCCATGTATTTTGTCACTAACGACCCGGGTTTCGTTCTATGTGGGTAAAACCACACGTACATTAGATATAAGGGTATCAGAACATTTAGCTGCCTTTAGATTAAAAAAAGAAACTTCGACATTCGCAAATCACTTGCTAATGGAGAACCATACGTTTAATGCGGATGATGGGGTTAAACTGTTGCATCAAAACATGGGGGATCATAAATTATTTTATCAAGAAATTTTGGAAATCCATAGAGCCCAGTTAAATTCCTTGCCAATTCTGAACGAGCAGCTGAACCTTCCTAATTCTCCGTTACTGTATCCTTTACGTTGAAACACCTAACAGATGTCACTAAATGTGGAATGATTGTATATATTTACTCTTTCGTCGAATTGCATCCCGTCGAACCCCACAATGCTATTATAATTGTAAAATAACTGGTAATTCTAAAAGTAGTTGGAAAGCGGCAATTCGCCACTCTGTTAATGTGTTGTTTACAAAATAAGGATTAAGGCGATTCTCGAAATGTTAACTCGGGTATCAGTGTGGCTCCCAGACGTATAATATTTTATCTCGTAAATAATATTTGTCATATTTGTATCTTCTATATAAACGTTAGACACTGTTGATTGTCTGTCAGTTCGAGTCCATTCGTGCGCTCGAATGCCTGAAGATGTCGAAAGGCGAAACCCGGGTCGTTAATGACAACATACATGGAAGTGTACAAAATCGCAACAAGCCAAATTTGAATTTGTAAATTGTTTTTAAGTTATTCTTTAACAGTTTAAGTATTAAAAAATGTCTGAATAGAAATAACAATCTAGTCAAAACATTCTTTGAAAAATAATTCAAGAGAAATACACCTTACTGGTCGTTTTCCTGTATATCTGACGTAATTGATTCAATTAGGCTAGAGGGAGTTGACTGGTAATTGTTTGAAGAAGACAAGACGTCTCCCCTTCTCTTTACAGGAAATTTACCCTTAACTCATGTAACTGAAGTTAACTAAAGCTTACTTGGGAATATAGAATACGGAGCAATCGTCTATACGTCTATAGGCTTTTTAGTATGGAAGTATACTGGTAAAATGTTAGATAGAAACAAAGTACACGAATGAATCCTAAAAGTGTCCATTTTTGA
Source organism: Himalopsyche phryganea (assembly GCA_022494535.1). Classification (NCBI taxonomy): domain Eukaryota; kingdom Metazoa; phylum Arthropoda; class Insecta; order Trichoptera; family Rhyacophilidae; genus Himalopsyche; species Himalopsyche phryganea. Next base: position 1,824,432 of record JAGVSL010000125.1, on the reverse strand, counting down.
TAATATAGCAATTTACTTTGCACGTCTTTATTGGAACTTTAGAAAAAAGTACCACTGTCAGATGTTTTATGAGCAATTATACATGCCTTAGTTTCTATGTACTTAAGTGTGCTAACATATGACAACGTGTAATATAAAATTTGTTTTAAGCTCGTAACTACTTATTGACGGCAAAGTTGTTAATTGGTCATCTTAGCCACCAAGACCCAACATCTGAACTGACTTCACTAATTCTTCCCTTGAATTGTCGAATTATATAATCGGCATCCTATGGTATAACGTGTACATAAAACTGATCACACGGATAACTCATTACAAACATCCTCCGATGACAATTGACCGTGAGAATATTTATCACAAGAGTATTATGAAAACACATATTCAGTTTCACGTTAGTTGAAAAATGTAAAATGAAAGAGTTGTGTCATAGTGGTTTTCAAAGTGGCTTAAATTAGTTGATTGGTGAAGTATCGCCGAAAAACAAGTTTTATTTAAAATACTAGCGAAAACCCGACATGCGTTGCATTACCACCCTAAGAAAGAAAGTGTTTGTGATTTAATTCTGTTTTCTGCTTTTGGATACAAAATATTTTTTCTTTTTTCGTCTGGTGCGAACACGAATAAATCAGAAGGTTTTCCAAGATATCGCTGTTTGTGCGTATTTGATTCTTTGTTTTAGTTTTTCCTTCAGAAACCTTCACGGGTGTGCGCACAACAACTCACCTAAGTTTCATAGAAATCGGATGAATGGTAAAGGAATGCATAGAGGACAAACAGACAAACAAAGAAATCTTCATTTATATATATATATATATAGATATATCGCACAGATTTATTCTCAATCAAATTGCAGACAAACCTTGATACATAAATATATTTTTGGGGGTTGCTAGTATTGGTTTTTGCAGTTACCTAATCGCTTCACATTTTCAACTGTTATAAAAACTAAAAAAAGACGTGATTTAACTGTACAAAAATAGCTCGTGTAATATTAATATGTTCTGTATTTCACGTAAGCTGTAAATAACTAAAATAAATTAGTGTTTCTATGCAAGTAGAAAAGTAAAACCACTTAAAACATTTTTGTTTTTAGAAAACAAACGGATACAATAGAATTTATCACGTCACTATCGTTAGATTTTTCTAGAGATGCTTAGGATTATAATTTTTAGTGAAAAGATTTAAACATATTTAAAAGCGTGTTATATTACATGTTGTGTCGTAAAGATACAGTTTGTTTATTTTACTATATTAGCGATTTCATTAGAAATACTCTCTTACCTGTTCTCGGTCTATCTTTATCCTGATGCTGTGCTTTCCTTAGTTGTTTCTTGTGCTTCATTCTTCTGTTCTGAAACCAGGTCTTTACTTGGGTTTCTGAAAGACTCAAGGCGGTTGCTAGCTCTACTCGTTCCGGAGTTGAGAGGTACCGTTGAGATTCAAAGCGCTTCTCTAGACCTATTGATGAGTGGAAACATCATTAGATATATGATTACATTGATATCAAAGTAGGACATAAGCCATCTATGAAAATGTACAGCAGAGGTGATTTTTCATTTCATACATATTCCACACTGCATCAAGCCCGGCAGCCATGACACTTTAAAGTAAATTCTAGCTCTGTGATTTATCAATGTGTGGACGATGTGTCAATATGTGGATAGAAATCAGTCGACATATGTCCACTGATTTCGCGAAAATGGATGTTGAGTATCCGCTTTTGAAACTATGTACGAACTTTAAGCTCAAAAATCTATATGAAACCGTTGGATTCTGGTATTTTTAATGAGTTTTTTGAAAAGATCATCACTTGCTCTACCACAAACAATAAAAACATGACTTTCGTGGGATGTGGCGTTTGTCCGACTTTGATACCAAGGTACTGATATCTGTTATATTAGTATAAACATGTCGGTAAATATAAACAAACATCTCAAATCACGGGTCAAGCTTGGCTAAATACCTGTGGGGAGATAATTACTATTTGAAAATAAATGTTTGTTTTTTTCTCAGCGCTTTGATTCATCGATTTATTTTCTTTATTACTTTCATCTCCCTACTTATTCCACAGAATAACCAAGGGGTTCCTTCGTAAGAAAAGTTTAGGTTCCCTGTCAAAGTTAATATTTTAAAGAATGCCTTACGCATTGTGTCTCCGTACGATTTTTACATATCGACTGTTGAAAGGCAAAAGGACGTAACACACACACAAAAATATTGTGTATGGCCCAAAAAAAAACGCGTATTAAATTGTATACAATGTGGTTTTCGAAAAAAAAATATTTTGAAAAGACAGAGGGATAAGTCCTTTTGCCTTCGATATATTATATATTCATATAGTATATAAGCACGTTTTGTGTGAGTTATACACAATATGTTTAGTGTGCTACGTGTTGGGTTACGTCTTTTTTTCCTTTCCACAGTATATATTTATATTTATAAATCTTCATTTGCTGATTTGTTACCCATTCCCTTTTTGAAGAGAGTAAGGATAGACCTAGAATAGAAACTAGTGAATATCTAATCGCGTTTGCTAAGCTTTGGTTTTAAGATAGGATTACTGGATTACTAATTTAGACACCTTTAACATTGACAACTAATCATTTTATGAAACTGTCGGTACTGGAATTCGAACCTTTAAAAACCAACGATGTTGACTACTCGGCTATAGGTCAAGATAATGATACATATTATCTTATATTCAATATTTAACCACTGTAAAAACCTGTTAGTTGCGGATCCGAGAATACAGTTCTTGCTTTTCTTCTTCTGCAGTGTTTCAAGGCGGATAAAGATAAATCTGACGGTCCAAACAAGGCGTGGTACGGTAATCCTGAAACAAAAGATCTCTTTTATTTATCTATAAACATATTTATATAAGAAAATATGTCTACATATATTTTTTAATCAATTTGAAGATTTGAATTGTTTAGATTTTGTACATTTCCATGTATTTTGTCACTAACGACCCGGGTTTCGCCTTTTGGCATCTTCAGGCATTCTAGCATATGAATCAACTCGAATTGATACGTGGAAATGTAAAAAATCTCAACAATTCAAATTTGATATTGAAATTCCATCAAGCACCCTCAGTTGATGTCTGAAATTCCCTCCAACCCGTCCGATCCTAAAAACAGGGCATAGCGGTAGCGATTATTTAACCGAGGTTGAGCGACTCGGTAACAAGCAGTTTTCTTAGAAAAAACCTAATGTTGAGATACTTTCATTAGAAGGACATATATGCTCAACATTGCGAACAGACATGGTAAAAAAGTATATTTAATATGGTACAAATGCAGATCTTCCAATTATTATATTTATCTATTACTCATGTAGGTGTATATTAAATGTAAAATCTACGTTTTAATTCAATATGTTTTCCACCAGATTGCAAATACTTTGCTTTGATTCTATGCATCAGTAACGTGAAAGAAAAATTCGTGCAATTCAGTTATCGGTGGGATTATATTTTGTAAAACAAATAAATATTTCTTATAATATTTGAGTTGTTAAGTGCATGATTTTATGGGGGCATTTTTATTTGAAATTGGCTCTAATTCTCGTCTTATCTAGTCAAACTAAATACTTTTATAAAATTAAAACTTTTGGGTTATTAAAGGTATCATTGAAAGAAGTATTACGAATTTACACGATCTATATTTTAAAAATCAGGAGCAACATTCTGTATAAAAATGTTGCTACTTCTAATAAGAATAAACTCGTGAACTGTTCATTTGATTGAAAAGTGGAAATGATTCAACTTTGTTCAACTTTGCTTTCACAACCTTGTTCAGATCCAAATTAATGAAAATAAAAACAAAACTTTCCATCGATGTGATCGTAAAACTGCCTAACTATAAAAATAGATATTTGAGATCTAGCGCCTAGCGCCTAACGGAAAAACGGCACCTAAAGAAAAGCCATTAATGTATTCAAAAATAAAATTTTCCGATGAATAACTAATTTTGTAAGAAAAACAGAAAGATTGTTTCGTCAGCCTACGCATCAATTTACAGCTTATATCGCCAAATGTGAAATCTGGAGAACTCTAAATGGTGCTTCTAAAAGGAATATAGAAACCATCAGACCTTCTCGCTGCACTTACGAGAACAAGAAGTATATAGTAGGGCATCCAATCCCGGACTCCTTTCCTGATCCCGGGATTGACTTTTTTTCAATCCCGGTATCCCGGGATTGAAAAATAGCCAGGTTTTCTAATTTTGAAATTGTCAAAAACATTTATGGTAATATGTACCACGACATACCGTGGAAATCAAGCCACGGAAAAAAAATCCTCATACAAAATAAAAATAAAACCTCGTGAAAAGGGATTTGCAGTTCATACAAAATAGGAGGATAGTTAGGTATGTTCCTAAAAACGCATAAAAGAGTAAAATACCTATGTGTCTATACGATGATTTTTTTATTAACTAGGTATCAGAATATAAATACAAAATATAATACAAAATTATAATAATCATGAACACGGGCAATCACACAAAAAATGTTTGTAAAATATGTAGGTACCTGGGTATCTTCATAATTATGCAAAAAGTATTTACAAGCAGAATCTTGCGCGTTTATTTTCTTCGGTTGTTTTGTATTTTATTGGTATTTGAAGACATGTTACAGTTAAATGACAAAAAAATTTCCATTGGGCATCTAAAATAGTATAGTGGTCAACTGTTTTTTTTAGATAATGATGCAAAAAAAACAATAAATTGTCTGATCCTGTCCGCTAGCGAAATATGAGTGTGAGCAAGAGAAGAAGAACGTAAATCGAACATACCTAGGCATTCAGCCGCCGAAAACGTTGTTCTTATAGTAAGTCGGGTAATAATGTGCATTTTATATTTTATAGTTTATCTGAGATAAGAATAAGAATTTTCATTTTAATATAAATTATTTTTTACTATTTTATAGCGAATCCCGGTATTGGTATTAAGACAATCCCGGGATTACGGGATTGATTTATTGCTCAAAATTCCGGGATTCGAAGCCCTAGTATCCAGTAAACGTTAAAACCAATGAGAGGAGTGAGAATATGGAATTGCCCAAAATAAAGTGCTAGGGCTCAATATGTCTTGTTATGCAATTACGTTATTAACCTGGATAACGATTACAATACGCTAACTAATTTTTATATACAAAAAAAATACTTAAGTGATACGACAGCTTATATAATTCTTAAATATTGTAGTAAATAATTATATTGTAATATTTAACGATGGATTTATATTAAAATTAAACATAAATTTATGTTTTTAGAGTTAGTGAATACGCCTAAAGGATATGAAGTTAATGTACACTAGGCTCCTCGCTACGGCGCACTGAATTGAAATCGAGCGTCTAAAAGTCATCGAGGATTTGTTTTTGTACCAGATTTACCTATTTTAAGAGTAAGATAATTTAATGGGATTATGAGAAGAGAACAAAACTGAGAGAATTCAATGTATGAGAAAAAAAGATAACCTGAAATATGGTGTCTTTTAATAGTGGTTTTCATATAAATTGATGTTAAAACTATTGTATGTTTAAATTTGGATTATTGAGATTTTGTACACTTCCATGTATTTTGTCACTAACGACCCGGGTTTCGCCTTTCGGCATCTTCAGGCATTCGAGCACACGAATGGACTGACTCGAGTCCATTCGTGTGCTCGAATGCCTGAAGATGCCGAAAGGCGAAACCCGGGTCGTTAGTGACAAAATACATGGAAATGTACAAAATCTCAATAATCCAAATTTGATATTGAAATTCCATCAAGCACCCTCAGTCGATGTCTTAAATTATATTGTATGTTTGCTGTCTGACAATTATCTATATCTTTACCTAGATCGGTGGCTAATTTCATTTTTTAAATATACACTCAATTCTCTTTATCGCGGCTAAGAAATAACACGCTACAAAAAAATTGAAAAGAATAAAAATAATTCCAAGCTATTTCTTAGTAGTAATGATAAAGAGGTGACTGACTACTAACTTTAATTTAAATTTTAGAAGACCTTCAACTAGTCAACAAACTTAGAAATCATTTTATAACAAAATAAAATAATATCGAAGGAGAAATTCAATTCCATCGCGATCTAAAAGCGATTGACTGACACAATATCAATAAAAACCAAAATAAAATTACAGCGAATAATAACCGAATTCAGTAAAACCAAAAAAAAAATGATTTTGCTAAAGATAATTTCAAGGAAATTTCCAGCGATGAGAGTGTTTTTTTAACCATATCCGCTCCCTATTCGGAGCATATGGCGATCACATGATTCTTCCAAGATCCTCCAACGTCCTGTAGCTTCGTCGAATACATCCTATGAATGGTCGTTATTGGTTTACCAGGGTGATGGAATCTATCCGGTTGGTAGCAGAGACAGGCAGGATTCAGACTCCCCTGGTGCATCCGCAGCACATGTGCAAGCCAGGTCCATCGTCGCCTTTTTATTTTGGACATAATAAGAAGATGGTTCGTCCTGTCTCTTACCTCCGAGTTCCTAACAAAGGCAAACCACCGTACCCCTAGTATTCGCCACAAGCATCTGTTTTCGGATCACAGTATACGGTTACACACTGCTTTAGTGAGGAGCCAAGACTCGCGAGTAATTTTTAGCCAGCGAAAAATGCTATTAAACGGGCGCATTTATACTGAATACATATTATAAAATATTGTTTCATGTTAAATTATTATAATAAATATAAATCGAGGTCGAATAATAACTTCATTATATCTTTGCGTCTTAAAATATTTATTTGACTTCAATCTTCAATTAATTTGTGCAAAATGACAGAACGATAAAATATGTTTAAATCAATATGATAAAGAAGCTCACCTTGCGATAAAAAATACGGCGTCTCGACGCTCTTGTAAGGTCCCGGCGCCGTATTCAAATAGGCACCTAAAGCTCCCATTGCTACTTGAATATACCCTTCATGAGCACCCATACCTGCCGGACCCACAGACTGCCTAAAGGCTTGAGTCTCCGGTATCCCATAGCAGGTTTGATACCCGCTTCTCTTCGGTGACACAGCTCTGTTAGTACTGCCATCATAGTGGTGTTGAATATTATTTTCGTGACTTAAGACTACATCTGGTCTCCTGTCGAAGTGTTTGTTTCTGTTCCCTCTGAAGAGGATGTCTTCTATTAGAAATGAAGTCTTGCATGCCGGCTGGCTTTCTTGGTCATTTAATGGTCTGATTGGATGTCTTGAAGGTTCTATTTTCGAGTCAAATCCTTTGCGTAGCTCCATTTTAGTCACACGTAGGTATATGTTATTCAATTTTCTTAAAATGATTAAGTAATGTAATAAACCGTTTTAAATTTAATCTATATCAATACATTACCCCAATAACTACTTTTATTGACAAATTTTATCTCGGATAACACTTTTATTACGACATAATTGTCAAATATTTGTTTCAAATTATGATTTTCAAAAGTTTGTTATGTTTATTTTAAATTCACTGAAACCCACTTGGCTGACAAAAATGTCTTTAATATTCAATATAGTATTGCAAAACTTATTTATTATGATCAATAGTTTTTCATTTTGATGTTATTTAAAGTATATTCATTTTACGAATAAACATCTGTTTGTTAAATTTAATATATTATTAAAACACTATTGCTCTGCAATTATATTTAATACTTATTATTCTGAAGGATTTTTCTGTACAAAGGTATTTAAAAAAAATGTATATTGCATTTAACGATCCATATTTGTCAGTATCGTAGAATAAAAAAATTGTAACAATTCGTAGCAAGTAATTTAAGCATTACAATATGCTATATTTAATTGGTGATACTTTTAATTGCGAATATATCTTTATTTTTCAATTTTATATCCCATATATTTTTTATTATTTCACTACGCAGTAATTTAGAATGTTTTTTTTTTCAATTTTGTATTTGGATTAATGAGGTACTTAATAGATTCATATCAGAGTAAAACAATGTTAAACAGTTCATTTAATTAAGAATAAAATGATTCATCCACATTAAAATAATAGAATATATATTTCATACGTCAATTTTTCAATCACGTGTCTGTTTATATTTTTCAATATATTTACACATAAAAGACTAAAATCAACTCGAGTAAATTCTCGAGTTCTTTTTAATATTTTTTTACGTCAGTTGAATCACAATAATTTTTATCACTTAATATATCTCACGTCACAAAGGTTCTTAAAATTTATTTCGCGAAAATGAAAGCGCACCATGCACAGATATAGCAAGCAGAGCTAACTCAGCGACTTGCGAGTTGAAACTGACTTAACGGGGGTACGTTTTAATAAACTGTAAGGGTTGTTCTCGTTTGGGAGAGGGCTGAGCTTATGCCATATCCCCTCCACTAAATAATCGACGTCTTCACACATCGTTGTGGTCCTCCTATACCTCAATAAAATCCTGATCTTACATGGTGATGATCTAATAGAATATGGACATCCAATATAAAAACCAAGAAGTCTATACTTTATACGTTTTACCTATTTATACTATTATCTGAAGGATATTAAACGCTTAAACAATTGATACTTTTTATATAAATACAGTTAAGCTAAATTTTAACTGCTCAAAGAATATTGTCTCGATAGCCTTTATGTACATACAAAATTTTACTCATACAATTTAGGAAAATACTCATCGTGATGAGTTAGGATATTTTTTCAAATACTCCGATTGTGATGCTCAGTATGATTAAATTAAAAAATATAACTATAATATCTAGGCACAACCAAAAAACTTTAATACCATTTAAAAAATGATATTGTCTCATTAAAACGGGTCATGTTGTCAACCTTTTCTTGAGCACCATATTTTCAGCTTTCTGAATACGTATGGTTTATTTGTATTTTCATAAGCTTGAAGATGCCAGGCATCAACCGGTTTGTAAATGAAAAAATCTATAGAAATATCCAAAATTTTATTAATTCAAATCTGACATCAAAGCACTCTCAGTCTTTTTAAAACTTTGAAGAAATATCTACCGATGTATGATGCGAGCATATATCATCGTTATCCACTGTCAAGTAGCGTGTTGATATTTCTACTAATACCTTTATCAATTTAGACTTAACGCCATGGAAATTCATTGTTCATTCAAGTTAGCAATAATAATTAATATACGCTATTAAATTGATTAGCAAAAATATCTAGGAAACCGTATAGTATTTTCATGAGATTTTTAAATTACGACGGTCTAAAAGCATTACTAATGCATGCATATTCTCGTAAGGGGAAAAACACGGGAAAAAATCTTATTATTTTTTTATGATAAATAATAAAATATTATTTATAAATTGATAACTGATTAAAAACATCCATAGACCAGGTATATGAAAGCATTTCAGAATTTAGTAACCATTCTATTAACCGTACAATATAAATTATTCAGCTTTCTTTACTTAAAGGATTATTTATATAAGCTTATTGTTTAAATTGACATTTAGATGGTAGAACTCCTCTCTCGAGCTCCATTCAGCCTCTGTGGTCTAGTGGTAAGAGCTTTGCCCTAGTGATCAGATGGATCCTGGTTCAAATCCCAGCAAAGGTCAATATCCAAATCTAGATTTTTTCAATTTAGATTTGTGATCTTGGACATGAGTGACTTCTAAAAATTCTCATCAAGTTTATCTAGTACGATTTTCAAATTTTCACGCATCGGCTGTCAGCTGTAATGCGAGATATTTTTTTAATAATAAATAAAAAAACTCTACTATAATAAAGTAAAAATATCAAAGTAGGTGTTTAGTTCTACAAGAACTATATGAATTGGTTAATATCAATTTCAGCCTCACGCCATTATCAGAAGTATGTTTAAACTGATTTTATTCAATAGTATTTATACCATACTTATATGTTAGTATTTTCTGAGGTTCTGCTCATTGGGATGTTAAGTATATTACATAGATTCCCAATTCTTAATGGATGATTGAAATAAAACTGCTAATTGCTACATCAGTCCTTTCAACGAGGATACTAACACAATGGTGTCAGAGCAGAACTATCAGCTATCTAAATATCTCTTTTTTACCCGTATTCATAATCAGCTAAGGTGGGCGGAATGCGATGATAACATGACAGAAATAAATGCCTATGAAAAAGGCTTTCGGGGATTTGAGCCCGAGAGAGTTACCACGAGACCGCTATGTACACCAACATAAGTAAAATAACGATCTATGAAAAAAATATGTTCGTTAGGCGAACCGGAAAAAGAATTTTCATTATCTCTTAATTATACCCGATTTTCTAATGAAAAAATCTTTCAGAGAATTTTCCTTTAACGAAATTAGCGTTATGAAATATGAGAAATCGTCTTGGCCGAAAACAGATTATCGTAATTAAAAATTAATTCAAACTGCTTTATCCAAATCGCCCGTAGACTTTTCCAAAAAAAAAAAGAATTATTTAATTTTCCGCAAATCCGAATTCAAAATGGCTACGCGGCTCAGTACTGATTGGATAATTCCACAAAGGGTGGCTTTGCTCCCATTGGTCGGATCCGGATAGAAACGCCCCCCGCGAACTCGGTTAAGGGTGGATTAGAGCACCTGAAGAAATTAATTGTACAATCATTTCACAGTCGTACAAAATGTCCCCTATTGAGAAAGGTGCCCACGGTTATTTTGAAAAATACTTATCCTTTCTATCATTACATATTTGAATCATATTTTTACTAGATACGGTTGTTGATCAATTGATATTTTTTTTCTGTTTAGTTTGCGTTACAGGATTTTTGTAGGCTTGTATAAACAAACTTACAAAAGATATTATATTAGCTCACTTACTATTACGTATTTAGTGCAATATGACCTCTTCTTCTTCTTTGGCCACATTCGCCCCCTATGTGGAGCATATTGCCACCACTTTGTTTCCTTCCATGACATGCCAGAGTCCTTCAGCTTCTCCGAGGACATCCTGTGGATGGTAACCGACCGTTGTCCAGGACGCTGGAATCCTAGCGGTCAATTTAATTTATTATTAAGCAAACAATGAACATAAAAATATATTTATTTATTATATTATAATAATATCTATTTATGTGCGCTTATCAGAGCGAGCATTATTGAACAACTGTATGCAATAATAATTATAGTTCCCATGATGACGTGATTCTGAAATAGTAGTCAACAATACGATATATATTTGTCTTGAGCTGTCTCTCTGTAAAACAGCACACACGCTCTGTCTCTCTATTCTGTCAGCACATCGGCAGAGTGAGTGTTTATGTATGAGAGTAAGCGTTGAAAGAATTTTTAATGACTAACCTTTTCTCTCTATGTCTGCGTATTATTAGCATCAAGCTTATGGAGCGAATGCATACAAATATAATACTGGCGGTAATTTATTGTATTTAATAATACATTGCTATGTTTTATCTCAGTATTAATTCAATACTACATTTTATTTTCATATGGTGATTCTTCAACGTGGTGGGAAAAAATGCCGAAAACTTGGTAGTGAGTTGTAAAAATTGGAGAAATGTTTCATTGTATAAGCGATTCAAATATGAAACTAGAGTAAAACATGCATGTTATTAATTGTAAGCCAAAAAGTAGATTTTTTTCAAATCGCTTTATTGCTAGCGTATTTCCGCCAGTGCCCCAGCAATCATGGGATGAAACGTATGTAATAGGGTAAAGCGAAGAGATTTTGCGGAGGAAACTGTGGGGCGGCTGGAGCAAATTGGGTATGGGGGACAAATTATTAATAGGGAGAGTGGGGTAAAACGAATTCCGACCGCTCCACCAGATAAGCTTCACAATATTCGGAGAGGGAATTTGTGGCGTTGAGACTCATTTCGCTTATATCTAAACATCATATTATACGGCAAAACACACACATTTACTACGGAATACAACTATGTATATGTTTATACAATTTCTGACAGCACTTTAAAGGTGAAGGAACATATCCATTCTTCCATGAACAGGCTGATATCGGTCAAAATAATTAACCAACATCAAAAAAATTCTTAATTCAATAAAGTACTCTTAGATCAGTTATTATAATATTTTTATATCCTTTTTTGATAAGTCGTATGTATGAAGCAATTTATAATCTTCTTTAATACTGCATGGTGCATGCGCTTTCCCAACAATCCATGGATACAAGTCATGTGATATTTTGAACGATAAAATACAGAAAGAAAAAAAATCTGTGACTGACGAAGAAAGCTTTCTATATCCATAGAACACTGCCAAACTTCAACGAGAATAAAAGACGTTGCTTTCAGAACTGTCTTCAAACACCAATATTCAATCTGGGAAATGATTGAAATTCTTCTGTCATATCTTCTTTTTATGAGAAACTCTATTTACCACGAAAATTATTGATTTGCAATGTTTGTCTTTTTTATCTGAATCACAATAAATTAAAAAAACTTTGTGTTCGGTCTCAATGAGTTAATTCTCCTCGCAGTGGATCCTTTATCCAAGTTCGGCAAATAGCGTAGCATTTTCGACATCAGTTTTGTAATGCTCCACATTTTCCCCACAAAATGTTTTAAACTTTCCGCATGAAATGTTACAACATAACTAAATCAATTTTAAGATAAATTAAAATCTGTTATCCTACCTACACAAAGAGAATATTATTATTTGAAATTATTTAATTATTATTACCATCCTCAGTTTCTATTCAATGATTCAACTTACTTTGTGTGTATGCCATGATGTAGATTTTTTTGTTTTCCTGCCGGATTTCATCAATTAATAAATTTATTTAACATTAAGAATAATATTATATTTAATTTTACATAAGCACAATAAATTTCAAAAGTTACACTAAGAATAATTGATTGAATTGACATTTACTTGGTAGAACTCTTTTATAGTAAGATAAAATAAAATAAGCCGAAATAGCTATCAACTACCTAATAAAATTTTGTAGAACTAAATACTTTGTTATTTTATCCTATTGAGAAATATCTCCAATTTTATCTTCTTATTAAAGACTTGTGCAAACTAGAGTTTTTTTCTTTATAACATTGTTATACTTACTTCTTATTTTATGAACTAATTCACATAAAACCTTATCTGTAAATTCGTGTACCAATTGTCTTATATTATATATCTGGTAATATGTTATTAACACTTATTTTCATAAAAATACCCTTGTTAAGATATATATTTTTTCAGTTAATATCGCTCGCGATGAGCAAAACCGGTCGGGTCGTTATAAAAATGTGCAAACAGTACAAAAAAAGCTATGTTTTATTTTTTTAAACTTAATACGAGGTAAAAAAATGGGCAATCCGTTGCATACCTTTGCACTGCATAATATTTTGGCGTTTCTGAACGTTTGATCTCACTTCAGGACACTTAAAGCATTCTTCGGGGAATCTTTAATCATAGATAATTTTTAATAAATATTTATCATATTATTCACGCAGGTACAACCTACTCCTGATTTTACCAGATCCCTTTAAGTCCTCTACTAACTAATTAGTTATTGGATAAACTTGTTGTGTTATTAAAATATTCTATAGTTGTACAGTAATTTTTAATAATGTGAAATTATGCTCTTAATGTTATTCCAAGTTTGAAGAATAAGTTGTCGCAAGTAGCGTACGCTGAAATCAAATGTAAGGGGTTGATGCGTAGTTAGATTTGCGAGTAAATTGGGACATATTGAAAGAGACCTGCGGCAGTCTACTGCCAGTGAAATAACGCACACAATCCAAGGGGGTGCCATTTTACTGTAGTAATATTGAGAAAGATAGATATTTGCGAAGAGTACCTATAACAAGTAAGGTAAATGTAACTTTCGACCAAAAATAAAAAGAATTTATTGGTCATAAAGTAATACAGTCAAATTTGGATTATTGAGATTTTGTACACTTCCATGTATTTTGTCACTAACGACCCGGGTTTCGCCTTTCGGCATCTTCAGGCATTCGAGCACACGAATGGACTCGAACTGAGAGACAGTAAACAGTGTCTAACGCTTATATAGAAGATACAAATGCGACAAATATCATTTACGAGGCAATACATTATACGTCTGAGGCGAGTTAAAATTTCGAAATCGCCTAATCCTTATTTTGTAAACACCATATTAACAGAGTGGCGAATTTTTCTTCTTTTAGAAATACCAGTGATTTTACAATTATAATAGTATTGTGGGTTTTGACGGGATGTAATTCGACGAATGGGTAAATATATACAATCATTCCCCATTTAGTGACATCTGTTAGGTGTTTCAACGTATCGGATATAATAGCGGAGAATTAGGAAGGTTCAGCTGCTCATTCAAGATTGGCAAGGAGTTTAACTGGGCTCTATTAATTTCTAAAATTTCCTGATAAAATAAGGTATGATCCCCCATGTTTTTATGCAACAGTTTAACCCCATCATCCGCATTAAACGTATGGTTCTCCATTAGCAAGTGATTTGCGAATGTCGAAGTCTCTTTTTTTAATCTAAAGGCAGCTAAATGTTCTGATACCCTTATATCTAATGTACGTGTGGTTTTACCCACATAGAAATGTTGGCAATCATTGCATTGTAATTTATAAATACCATACTTGTATACCATATTGTAATTTATAAATATAATACTTGTATCAAAAAAACAACGTAAATTAGCAGAAAAGATGCTATATTTCGGGAACTTGTCTAAAGACATAGACCACCCTAGAATCTGGCATAGAATTAGTAATTTAGGTTGCACAAGCTTTAAAATTAAAAAACAACTCGCTGATAGTGTTAGACCGGCGTTCTATTGCAAAAACTCTCTAGGCGAATTACTTATTAAAAATAAAGATAGATTAAACTTTATGAACAAATCTGGTATTTATAAATTACAATGCAATGATTGCCAACATTTCTATGTGGGTAAAACCACACGTACATTAGATATAAGGGTATCAGAACATTTAGCTGCCTTTAGATTAAAAAAAGAAACTTCGACATTCGCAAATCACTTGCTAATGGAGAACCATACGTTTAATGCGGATGATGGGGTTAAACTGTTGCATAAAAACATGGGGGATCATAAATTATTTTATCAAGAAATTTTGGAAATTAATAGAGCCCAGTTAAACTCCTTGCCAATCTTGAATGAGCAGCTGAACCTTCCTAATTCTCCGCTATTATATCCGATACGTTGAAACACCTAACAGATGTCACTAAATGTGGAATGATTGTATATATTTACCCATTCGTCGAATTACATCCCGTCAAAACCCACAATACTATTATAATTGTAAAATCACTGGTATTTCTAAAAGAAGTTGAAAAGCGGCAATTCGCCTTCGGCAATTCGCCTTCGGCAATTCGCCACTCTGTTAATATGGTGTTTACAAAATAGATTAGGGCGATTTCGAAATTTTAACTCAGGTATCGGTGTGGCTCTCAGACGTATAATGTATTGCCTCGTAAATGATATTTGTCGCATTTGTATCTTCTATATAAGCGTTAGACACTGTTTACTGTCTCTCAGTTCGAGTCCATTCGTGTGCTCGAATGCCTGAAGATGCCGAAAGGCGAAACCCGGGTCGTTAGTGACAAAATACATGGAAGTGTACAAAATCTAAATAATCCAAATTTAATATTGAAATTCCATCAAGCACCCTCAGTCGATGTCTTAAATTATAGTAATACAGTCATTTGGATTTTTGAGTATTGTCTGCCAGAGTGATAAGAAAATACGTGCAAAATGCTAATGTTAAAAATCAACTTATAGAAAGCGGACTTTCAACTCAGTAGGTCGATTCTTAAAATCATAAATTGAAGTAGTACGCGAGAACTGCCCTATTTGTTTTGATAACATTTTCTAAAAATATTCTTTCACATTTACAATAACTAATGGCTAATAAATTATTTTTTCAAATGAAGTACTCAGTGATAAAATCATGTACAGAAATGTCTAAAGATGAAAAAGAAATCCTGTGGCATTACTCACCTTTTCTGAAACAGATCAGGACAATTTTATGTTGTTGTTGATAATACTTTGTTTCCCACTTCTTGCGTAAATATGCGTGCAACGTGTTTGCCTCTTTGAGAATCTGACTTTTTCGTCTTTCATTTAATTGTCCCTCAATTCACTAATAATTTTAATTATTAACTCAGGTCTTAAAGGTCAGGTTTTGAGAGAAGTAAAATGTCCGCTACTCGAGGGGAAGGTGGAGCGTCAACACACTTCGACTGACTGGCGACAAGGATAATTCACAGGTTCCTTCGTCTTCTATTAAAACCCGGTCGTATTCAGTATGCTTTCTCTTTAATTGCAGTTAGTTTACACTTATAAATTCCTCGAAGGCAATAACAGATACATAAACAGCGTTTAAAATACAAAATTTCAATTTAAAAACACAGCAAGTGGTTTTATGATAGGGTCATCCCTTTGACAAAAGCCGCGGGGCTGTGTCGACCACTAACCGCCAACCCTAAGCCGAGGGACAAGTGAATCTTTCCCTAAGCATCTCCTGCTTTTTGTTTACTTACTTCTAACGGTAAACAAATAACGGTAAACAAACAAATATGACAAATTATTTTTGAACGCCTTAGGAGAGATATTACATATTAAATTTGCATGAATAGGAAGAGTCTGTAGATTGGTATTGAAGACCCCTGTCCACCCCGTAAGTACGGGGTGGTGTCAGCTTCCATGTCAAAAGTAGTGTTTTAGTACGAAAAAGCTTGCAAATATTACTGCATATACACATGGTTAGAACCCGTGTCATTATCTGAACATCTACAGATATTAGGCACATTGGCTGCAAAATAAAGTGGAAGCCTTGTATAATGTTTTATCCTAAATATCTTAAATCTCGATAAATCTTTTTTCTCGGAAAACGTTTTTACTAAAGTGAGGACGCTACTGTAATAGAAGCTTGGCATTGTGAGGGTTGAATTATGACAGGTACTTTGCAACCCCTAAGCGCACGAACAGCTGGTTCAAGGGTTGGGGACATTGATTTGATAGCATAATAATATAGCGATAAGATATGTTTTGAGATCAATTCAGCGAATTTTAAGGATTGATATTTTTACGAAGGAGACTTTATTTAGAAAATAAAGATTTATGTTTCATTTAAATTAATTTATAACTATTGTGTTATTTTTAAAACTGGGAGAGTAACTTTTATGCATTTTTTGTAGTTATGTCCGCTTCCAATGTAGATCATATGAACTTCTTATTGAGCATATTTCAACAAAAGTTTTTCTACAAGAACTGTTACTATTACTCAGTCATTCAGCTTCTCTGTTTCAGATAGAGTAATAGGGTTAGGACAGGACTAATAGTTAACTAATCCCTCTCACTGACATCCGTTTTAGGATTGGTTGGGTTGGAAGGAATTAATATATCACATAAATCTCATCTTTCAAATACAAATTTATAGTTTTTTTGAAGAGTCAACCTAAGAAGACTGAACTCCGCAATAAAAACCAATAACGTCAACCACTTGGCGACAGACCCAGTAATTGATGATTAAAATACACTGGGTGGTAATATCGTCAATTGTAATGAGTTGAAGTCCACAGTAACAAATGTCACATGGTTAATGTCAATGATTCTATTGTGAATCTATAATATACGGTATAATACGAAAAAACATGTTGTAGCAGCTAGTTTTTAGTTTAATAAAATATTGTTTATAATATTATGACGATTTATAATTGATTTAAATTTTGATAAAGATAACTTCAATCTTCCCGTTTTGATAGAGCTGGGAAAAATTGCTTTGATCGCGGTAACTTGTATTATGTGTCATTCGTCACTACAACAATATAGAAAACTAATTTCATACTAAAGAAGTTGTTTCAATGTTGACGGATGTAATTGATATGTAATAAAAATATATAATCGACGGTGTTTTGGCCAATTGATGTAACTCTCAAAATTGAAATTGTTCAGGAGATAGTAAAAACTGTTTTTATCGAAAACATTATAAGGTGAGTGGTGTTATGAATCTTTGAAATAAACTCCTGTGTCCTGTGAACTAATTCTCATGTTTGAAGATACGGGATTATCCGTAGGGAATGTCGATATAATAGTGGCTTACGTCAAATGGCCGGGACAGAATTTTTAAAACTAAAACCAATGTAAAATGATATCTACCTAACAAAAAGTGGTCAATTTATTTTTCTAATTCACATCATTTAGCCGAGACCTGCTCTGTTGTCTGTCAAATGTCAATCATTTTCGATTTTTTGAGGGTTACATCAATTGGCCGTACAGTGCAAAAACTGTATACAATATACCGCAGTATCCATGTCATAAAATGAATGTTATAACTATATAGAAGTAACAAACTTAAATAACATTCTGTTTTTAAATAGAAATACATTTTCTAAAAGAGAATGAAACATATGTTTTTATTTATTTTTTAGTTCAAAATACAAACGAAACATAATATCATCAAGAAAAAAACGAAGATAAATATAATGAAAGTTTTTATTTCCAAAACTATTATTAATACAGTCAACAGCTTTCGGCATCACGCATCAGAATCGCATGATGACGTATAACATAATTCTCGTAGAGCTAAATGTGTTTAGTTCTAAAAGAATTATTAATCGCTATGTAGTCATCATGCTGTGGTAATAACTATAGTTCTGTTAAGTTAATGGGAAATCAATCCATAACATTTCATTTCATATTATACAGGACTTCGTGACAAGACGCGTGAACTTCCAGTCCCTGCGCATTAACTACGGACATTGCAAAACCATGATTTGCATTTCAGCTTTCAGCGTGGCGCCCGCCCCGCCGTCGCGCGTTGACTCTGGCCGACCACTTATTATTATCAGATTTCTCATGCAGGTATGAAATTTTCTCATGACCTAAGCGTCGCAGTTTGCGGTGTATAAAATAAAATAAAATATTATGTACTGGACATACAGTTCCGACGTACTAGCAACTTTCGACATTCAATATATCAATTTCAATACCGTCATCTATGACGAGTACTGTTATATTAGTAGGTATATAATAATATATTATGTCATATAATGATAATGTAATATATTGTTAGTTTTTATTCAGAGTAAAATAACTTATAAACATAATTCTATTGTAATCAACGAAACAATTATTGTTTTTAAATATTTAATTAATCAAATCTCTATCAAATTCCCACGCTTTTTTGTATAAAGGAGTAGTTCATTGGTCGACTTGTCACGTCGTCCTCATTCAAAGCTAAATCTTCGTGCCTAATCTTGCCGACTGCACTTGACAGCTCCTCATTCAAGGGCTCAAGTACTTTGTATGTGTTCTGATTAAGCCCGATTGGACCAAAAGTGGTAGTTTGTTTGGATAAATATTGCCACATCGGCGATTTCGGAAGAAAGCCTAGATGGGAACTTAAATTATGAACAATTTCGAGTAAATGACGGCAGTGGTGTTACTAAAGTTTGATACAACACTAAGTAAGTTTATTCTATCTGTAAATTTTTACTGTTTACGTTGAATTTCAATGCCAAAATTAAACTCGTGCCGCACATCACAGATTTAATTATTTGAGACGTTACCAAAAAATTATAATGACAAAAAAATTGCCAAGCCAATTTTCTATCTACACATAATTACAAAGACAAATTGAAATATATTTTTCTTTCGTAAAAATTTGGAGCGTATAGACTCCTAATGGAGCTTACTTTAATTGAAGTTGTTCTCCTACAAATGCTTGTTACTCAGTCGCCCAACCTCTCTTTTTCAGAGAGAGTGAAAATAAAATATGAGGATAGAACAAGACTAGTGGTTAACTGATCGCTATCGCTACGCCTCGTTTTTAAGATCGGATGTATGGTAGGGAATTAAGACATCACAGACATCCGTGACTTTGAATACAAATCATAAATTTATTGAAAAATCATTTTTTGAATTTGATTCCCGAATTTAGGATTCGAAATTCGAATCCGTATTTTTATGATGAATTACAAAACAAAAAATTGGCTAAATTACGTAACATAAGACGGAAATATAAAAAAATAAGTGGTTCACTAAAAATGTCAATATCTATCAGGAGAAAATTGCGAAGATCCAAAGCTCTGGCCATAATAATCGTCGTAGCAGGTGATTGACAATTTCAATAGATATGTGGAAACAGAAAAGTCATCATGAAATACAAAGATATACAAAATTCAGTTTAATTTTGCCTAAATCAAACAATTGATAACCATTGTCATTAACACGTTTCCGCCAATCAATCGATGTTGAAGGTAATATCGTTGACATAATGTTCTATTGTACTCTGCGATATTATGCGAAATATGTTAACGACTCTACTATTATGCGATCCTCGCGTTAGTCTTTTTAAGTTCAAACTATTAGGGGAGTTTTTGAATTCCTCTGGGACGTATTGACATTAAGTTGTTGTTTGGCGACAAAAAACAACGCGTATACTGCACGCTTTATAAACAGAGTACAGGTGAATTAAAAATAAATTACAGCTTTTAGTCGTTTAGTCGTTTAGCTACAAAAATCATATATCTTTTTATGTATTGTCATAATCGAATGGCCAATATTGCATTGTGGTTTAGTTCGCGCCACGGAACTTCTTCAATATGGTGTAATGCTACACACAATAGTATTGAACAGGGCTGTGAAGTCAAGACGTAAAAATCCGAGAGAATACGATTCCTTTTTTATAACTCATTTTATAAATTATTTAAGTCTTTTTCTCGTTTGGTTGTTGGTGAAATTCCTCTTTATTTTTGCCCATCAGTACAAATTTTTGATCCGGCGATAAATGTTTGCATAATTATTTAAGATATCTAATATATACTAACTGTCAGTTCAAGTTCCGTGTACTCGAATGCATGAAGATGCGTGTCGTTAGTGACAAAACGTATGGAAATGTACAATATTTGAACGATTCAAATTTGACATAGTTATATAATAGTGATTGAATTGGAATTTATGTTTGAACTCCATTATAATACGGTAAACACATTGAATAATTCTTGTGGAACTAAACACTTAGTTATTTTTACCTTATCATAATTATATTGTTATTTAACGAATGTTAAGCTCAGGAATTGTTGAAAATTGTATTTTATGTATATATATCATTTGAGATTTTTAGAATCATATTAGGGGTCGGATTTTGGATCAATATCAGAGACGTAGTCGCGTTGTATTTTAACGACACACAGCCCTGATATTGAGCCGCGTGCAGATGAAAAATAATATTATTGCTAAATGTGAACTGTTTGAACTTTGTACATTTCTATGTATTTCATCAGGCATTCGAGTACACGATTGAACTCGAACTGACGTCAGTCAATTATAAATAAGATGTTTTGTTCAAAATTTAATAGATGTACAGGGTGTGTTTTGTGAAATATTCCGCAATGAAATCATTAGCGACGTAATGTCTCTATTAAATGTCATTTTTAATACCGTTCCCCTATTTAGAGGTCGGATTTCACGGAACATTAAATCGTTTATGATGTCAACAATAGATGCGACACAATATATCAACTTGTAACTATTTTAGTTTTATAACAACCATTTTATACCGTAATCCATATCGATACCTCAGTTCCAAAGTGTAAAAGTCAAAAATTTGCAGCTTTGAGTTAAGTATACTAGTTCCAAAATGTATGAGTGTGGTTATTTTAGAATGAAATTGGTTATTATTACTCTACATCAGTGGTCGTCAATCTTTTTATATCCACCGCCCATTTTTGCACATGAAAATACGAAGGTCTTCTTTTGGGTAATGTTTGTTTTATTCAGACAGGTATAAGCGACTAAAGTAGGGAAAAGGTGAAGATAGAGAAAAGGGCAAAAATATTTTTATTTCAACCTGAAAATATTCGTGAACCTATTACAAAATACATAAAAAGTATGCCTTTTATATAAAATAAATATCAAGAAAGTTGAAACTATTTTAGAAATAAAAAAAAAACTTTATTTTGAAAGGTTGAGACCCCTGAACTCTTTTATACATTACAATACATTCTAAATTATGTTCAAGATAAATGTAATAATAGAAAACTGAAACTATTTTGGAAATAATAAAAAAGTAAAAAATGTAAAGGTTGCGAGCCTCTGAACTTAATTTTATATATGTGCATATAATATTATTTAAATTATGTTCAGGATATATAAAAAAAAGCCGAAACTATTGAGGAAATTGTTTTTTTTTAATTGAAATGTTGGGAGTCTGTGTGCTCTTTTTTATATTTTATAGTACTTTCTAAATTATGGTCTGCATCCTATAATATTATTTTTAAAATAATTGTGTATATTAAGGCTTTTTTTCTTTTTTTTAATTACATGGGTACATCACATCAATTTTTTGTGTCCTAGGGTAGGTCACATACATTTTAAGTGTCCGCGAAAGTGTTTAAGGTTGAGCAAATGAATTTCAAAAATTTCCCGATGATTACCTTCGATTAAAATACTACAAATTATCATGAAACATTTTCTAAAAATAGTGACTTATAGTAAATTTTTGCTCAGCTAATGGACTTTTAATGTAGCTTTATTTGTGATTTTGGATTAATATTTATTGATTTGTAAGAGGTCCATAACATTTAAATTGTAGACTCTTTTATTTGATTTATGTATAGTTTTTTGCTAATCAGTATTTTCTTGTCTTAGTTCATGAACCATCAGTTTTATATGCCTTCATTTTTACACTCAGTTTTATATAAATAAGCCGGTTATGTTTGTATTTTTATCAGTTGATAATGCTCGTGATGAGCAAAACCGGTCCTGATCATTATAAATATGTGGAAGTAGTACAAATGAATTGTGTTTTATTTTTTAAATATAATGTCTTTCCACTAAGAATTGACAGTTAACACCTTACAAGTGTATAGTATATTCATAATTAAATAATATCTACATATTATGTACTAACACTTGTTTTCTCTGGTATTGGTAATAACATTCAATAAACAGAATTTAAGAAACATGATATCCTTCTAATTGTCTTGCTTAATTTTTTGATCCTTCAATTACGGATGAAGATCCCTCTTTTTAAACGTCATTTCAAAAAAAATGTCTCCATCCAAAAGGAAGTGAAGAGGAAGAAAAATAAAAAAGTGCTTAGAGAGTGACGAGAGGAGCGCTTGTCACATCTCGAAATCATAAAGTGGATAGGCATTGTTATATTTTGTGAACCTACAACATGAAGTACACCGTCTTTGTTTTACATTTCAATTCAGGGTTGCCATAATTTGAGTTGAAGGAATGAACCATTTGAAAATAAATTCAGGTGGTTTGATTCATAAATAGAACAGTGTTAAGAGGAAGTTAATGCACGATCGCAAAAGCACCGAATCTAGGTTGTTCTACGACATTTTTGTACAGAAAATACATGAATTTATGAAAAAATATTTTTGAATGTTTATTCTGAATTGTCAGTCTCGTAGCCGAGTGTTAAACTGTCTTGTGATTTTGTTACTACTCGTTAGCGGCGTTAAAGGAAGAACTCCTTGAATTTCCAACAATCCTGGGCTTAAAATCCATCGGTTAACTATCATATTTATACTAAATACAATGCTTAGAGAGCTAACTATTAGTTCTTTACTAATACAAACTTTTCGGACGGGAAAGTTTGAGCGACAATGTTTTGAATACTTATTTAACTAGTCAAAACATTTTTGGTTAATTAATTGGTAAACTGATATGCACAAAGATTGATTTTTGCAAAGCTTTTGTAGAGGGAAAAAATACTTTAACATTAAATTTATTGAATTAAATAACAAAATGAATCAGTTAAAGCTATCGAGGAAATGAACTGAATTTGAATGCGTCAAATATTTATTATATTTACCCGGTGCGAGGAAACAAATTATCATTCGAATCAATTTTGACTATTATTTTAAATTAATTTAATATCAGGTCTTATTTGGCTTATGCAGTTTCAACTGAATAATAAAACAAATCAAATCAATTTTCTCAATTATTTAATATGTTGAGCTTGTAAATGATACCATGATCAGCCCATCTCAATAGTCTTCTATAAAATTAATCCATCCTTTTTGAAGAAGATGATTTTGATGTTGGTTAGGAACCATGCGCGATTAAAATACATAAGCAAAGAAGTGAATATAATTTAAAAAATATATAGCTACCATAAAAACTGGCACATCCTTGTATTCATCTTTATCATACTTGGAATAATCCTTTATAAAGATATAAGTGGACTGTGTCACTCCTCTCAAGGAAGTGCAACTAGAAATCAGTGGTTACAAACAAGCATACATTTTTAATTAAATATAATAAAATATGATCGGCTAAATTTTGTTAAATCGTGTTAAACTCCAAATCCATAGTAATTAATTCGTTTTTGTGCAATATTGGATTCATACATAGACAATAATACTATCACTACCGGAAGACTACAGAATTCCAAGTCTTTATCAATAGCCTTGCTTCTTTTGAAGACATAGCCGCATATCTTAAAATAAATTAACAGCATTCTATGATTGGGGAGAGAAGGCATTTAGTCTCTACTGAAATAAGTAGCGCAACTAGACGGTCTTTAATGGTCTGGATGCGCACTCGAAGGTAAAAGTGTTTTCTTTTAAATTCTATAAAATGGACCTTTGCATTTTTGCTGTCTTTATAAGTTAGCTATTTTTTTTTTAAATGTCTGCTTTCAAAATGGAGCATAAGGTCAGCCAACAGAAGTTGTTCTACGAGAACAACTTGTAATTCAGTTTCTTAAATTCCCTAGGGTACTTAACGTTGTGCTCAGCACCATCCCCTACGGCTTTACACTTTTCTTACAGGTGTATTCCAAAGCGTAACACAATTACGCAAGTTTCATTTGTTTTCTAAGAATGCCCGAGGAGAAATTCCTCAAGACTTGGTTGCATACACTCTGGTGTGCAGAAAGTTAAATAATAATAATAAATAACAGTTTATGAAAGATTTTTTAGGAATGGATTCGGGTATGACCACTACGCATATTATTTTTGATCACATGTGAGGGAGGGAATTTCAGACACCACAGGCATCCATACCTTCGAGCATAAGTCCATAAATTGATCGATACATTAAATGGCAAATCTAAAACCATTATCGCAAATACCAAAATACCAAGCATGCAAGATAATATTTTTTTATGTAAAATAGTAAAATGTTTTCGACTACTGTTTTAGTAATCCATGACGTTATTTTTTGTGTCTATGTCGGAAGAAAGATGGCAGCAATAACTTTCTTTTCTGACGTTATTTCCGCTTAGTGAAGTTTTCCACTTCCTTCAGAGATGGCGCAGTTGAAGTTTTTATAGTGGTATGAAGAAATTTACTATTTCAGTATTAATAATATTATTAGAGGGTTGATTATACATTGAAAACCAATATTGCATTAGAAGAATATGGAGAATTAGAATTTATAATTAGGAGAATATAGAGAATGTACATAATATATAGAAGAATACTAATAATATTGTGAGTGGACGTGTTGTTCTGGAATGTATATTTAATCACCTTATTTTAATTACTATGAATGTATGTTCAACAACTACAGCTAGTTAACTTTCTCCTATCTCGCGACAAACACAATAATTACATATCGACTGTGGGAAGGAAAAAGGACGTAACCCACACACAAAAAATATTTGGTTTAACCCAAACAAAACGTCTAGAGTCGATATGTTTTATATTTATATATAAAAATAGTGTATTAGTACGTTTGGTCTGACCTATACACAATATTTTTTGTTGTGGGTTACGTCCTTTTTCCTTTCCAAGTCGATATATATTGTTATTAGTTATTATTTCAGATTTTTAAAAATATCTCAGGTATTTAAAAGCTCATCAAATTAGTTATATTATTTCCAACCGAGTGGTTATGTTTAATTGAATGTAGAATATTTATTCCCCAAAACATTCTTCATGACATTATAGAAATGAAAAGGGAAAGGAAGGAAAATAACTTGGTACAAATTAGACATACAAACGCATTTTTAAGCCGCTGTAACAAACACGAAACCGTAAAATGGGGCTACTTTGCCTAATTTTCAATATTGTTTTAGTTAATTTTAAAAAAATTATCAATTATATTTAATTCAATTGTTTGGATTAAGAATAGCATTATTTACAATTTATGAATGTAAAATCATGATAAACGAGCTTTTTTTTCAAAATAACAATGTTACTCTGCCTACCTCAATTTAATCAAGATTTCACTGATATAATTTTCATACCTGGGTAGGTAAATGTGGCCAAATGTTGATATTTGATGGTCACCTAAAAACATTTTAACTCAAAGTTGTCTATCAATTGACAACTATTATTGGCTCGTAGGCGAAAATACCCCCCGGTTCACATTCATTTTCAAACATTTTATTTTTTCAGGGTTGTAAATTACAATAAAAATTAAACCAATAATTAAAAAAAAGAATAAGTCGGTGCAAAATAAAGAATAGTACAGCTGTTAGAACTAATAGCTTCTCGTAACACATGATATAATAAAATAACAAAAAGTATGCTGAATCTTGCTGGATAAGGAAAAAATAAATAAATTTAAAAATCGTTAAAAAATATTGTAGACCACCATCCATTTCTTTTCAGGATGCCACTAGATGAAATACATTTTCGCGATTTTTTTACAGGATATTTTTTGCACGATCTAAGAAAACGGATGAATTATTTTTTAGTCTGTTTTTTTTACTTTATACGGTAACAAAAAATGAAAAGTATTATTAAATACCGTATATATTTAAAAACACTTCGACCTTTGGGAATATTGGAGTCATCATTTTTGCCAATTGGTGAATTTTAAGAAGCAGGTGTTTATGGTTCATGCGTGACTTGTTATTGTTTGAACACATTTATATTGGTTTTCATTTTTTAATATCTAATGAGTAATTTAAATCGCAAATCATGTCAATTTATTACTTATTTATCGTGTGAAACTATTATAATGTATTAATAAAAAATGGATTCAAATTATTTATGGAATCTATCTCCCGCTCTTGTGTGTGCACCTTATTTTTTGTAAGCAAGTCTCTGAAACGTATCCCCCATGCAAAAAGAGAATCAAGTGGTATATAAGATTTCATGAATAAGAATTTAAACTTAAAAAAAACTAATAAATAATTAGGTAGATAACTCGTCACATACATAGGTAACAAACAAAAATATCTGACTTCAATGAAATGAAGTATGGTAAAGTCTAATGAAAAATAAAATAACAGCGTCGTCAAAAAAATATATATTTTTCCCAGAAACAAAATTCAATAAAATAAATGTTATATATTGAAAACGAAGAGCTGTAAATAGTTACTTTCAAATTCTAGTAAAATACCTATTTAATTTATAGACAGGAAAACTTTAAAATCGTACTTAATTAAATAGAAATATACATAACCACTTATCTTTTTGACATCCCTAATGTAAGTAAAGTAACCCCATAACATAATTTAATTTCGCTTATTGAATTGTCTGGTGACTTATGTACTATCAAAATAAATCAAATTTAACTAAATAAATACTTAAATTATTCCCAAGATATTAATGAGATACGTTATAGATTATTAGAAGATTATCTTATATAGTTTTTTAGATACAATGTAAAGTTTGGAGAAATCACTCTCCAATCTAAATTTTCGAATTTCACGAAAATGGCGCAAAACTGATGTGAAATGAAGTTAGATACAGTTTGCTGTATTAAGTGGTTCGAGCGTAGAACCTTTTGTAATATCATACATGAATCATTGATATACACATTAAAGTAAGTACTTTGTGAGCAGTTTTATAAAAATAAAATGTACTAGGCAAAAATACCCATCGGTAGGCAGAGTAACCCCATTTGATGGTATCATTATTTCAAACTGCGCATGCACAATTCGTGAACGATGATCTGTCATCCATATTTAAATAAAACTAGTAAAACCGTACCCGTCATAGATGACGGTATTGAAATTTAAATACTGAATGTCTAAAGTAGCTAGTACGTCGGAACTGTGTGTGCATTGCATAACATTTTATTTTATATATACACAGCTAATGCTTAGGTCATGACAAAATTTCATACCTACATGTGATATGTGATAATAATAAAACGTCTACAGAGTGGTCTGGGCTATTATATATAAGATACATCGACAGACAATACGTATATTTGACGTCATATCAAGACGATTCGTCTATTACTACAACGGTTAACCAATGCGTATTTAGCAAGTAAGTACTTACCAACAACTGTCACTTCCAGTCTTTTAAATGTGCTGTGAGCAGTTCACCGAATCTTGTGTAGTCGAGGAGACTATTTCTTTCTATTTAAAATTAACAGTATAACTTTACATCTTACAAATAAATAAGTTAAATATTAATTAAGATTTCAAAAAAAATATTTAGTTGAAATATAAAAAAAATCTAAATGACCTAAAAAACTGCTTTGGTGAACTCAAATTTAGAAGTTTTTGCGGTTAAATACATAGTGGCTAAATTGTTCCACTGATTTTTATTTGCAAATATTGTGATATGAATTATTGTAGATGCGACTTTATAAAATTATGTTCAGTAATACTTAACCAACATGGATGTGATGGCAGCCCAGTAAACATCTCCCTCGCTATTTTGAAGTTTGAAGTAAATCGAGTGGACCGGGTCGTTCTTGTTGTTGTTATGCTCTCAATAAAAACATACTCAAATACTTTTAAAGTGCAATACAAAAGAGTATTTCTTAAACTCACTACTATTTTAAAACTTTAAAAGATGCCAAAAATCAAATCGTTAAAACGCAAAGCTGGTAGCTCTAATTCTTTATCACAGTGTAAAATTGAAACTCCAATAGGCTGTATGACAGCTGTTGCTGACAATGACTATGTTTACTTGCTTGAATTTGACGATGGAAAGAAATTGCACAAGAAAATTGAGGGTATCAAAAAAGAGTTATCTTGTGAGATGTCTGTTGGAGAAACAGATATACTTGAATTACTGAAAAAAGAGCTACAAGAGTATTTTGAAGGAACTTTGAAAGAGTTTTCTACACCTGTGAAATTTGTTGGAACTGAGTTTCAAAAGGTAATTTGACGTTTGTTTATTTTACATCATATTTATTAACTCCACATCTCAATTTATCTACGGTTCTTGATCTAACTGACACATTCAGTGAAGAGTGCATATATTGCGAAGATTTTTCAATTACAAAACATAGTTACCAATACCTACCATTTTGTTTTCATGCATTTTTTCTATCCTAGAGAGAATTGACCATAAACAATTTTTTATTCTATATATTTCTTACCTTCTCTCATTATACTTATCCATATCTATGCTATGAAAAGTTGAAGGAAACTATTTATTCTTATTTTAAAATGAAAATTTGAATTGGGTTCCTAGTTGGAATACATTGTATTTTGTTTGAAATTCATTTATCTTACCACCAATATAGTGAAAAGAACTCCACCAATGGTTCAAAAAATATTTCTTTCAATGCTATTTTGTGCTGTGACTATTTGATTATATATCCTTTGTTTTTCCAAATTTATGTTTTTGTGAGTAAAGCTTTCCATTGCATACTGTGATTTTTTTCAAGCACACTTAATTGCACAGCAATAAAGTCATTATGTAAACCTGTACAGTTTACGTTATAGTTTTCCAATACATGGCACATTAGTGTCTGCTGCAGCGCAATGTATTGTACTTTGGCAACAGCTAAATAAACAAGATGTGATATAATTTAAGACATCGACTGAGGGTGCTTGATGGAATTTCAATATTAAATTTGGATTATTGAGATTTTGTACACTTCCATGTATTTTGTCACTAACGACCCGGGTTTCGCCTTTCGGCATCTTCAGGCATTCGAGCACACGAATGGACTCGAACTGAGAGACAGTAAACAGTGTCTAACGCTTATATAGAAGATACAAATGCGACAAATATCATTTACGAGGCAATACATTATACGTCTGAGAGCCACACCGATACCTGAGTTAAAATTTTGGAAATCGCCCTAATCCTTATTTTGTAAACACCATATTAACAGAGTGGCGACTAGAAAAGATGCTATATTTCGGGAATTTGTCTAAAGACATAGACCGCCCTAGAATCTGGCATAGAATTAGTTATTTAGGTTGCACAAGCATTAAAATTAAAAAACAACTCGCTGATAGTGTTAGACCGGCGTTCTATTGCAAAAACTCTCTAGGCAAATTACTTATTAACAATAAAGATAGAGTAAACTTTAAGAACAAATCTGGTATTTATAAATTACAATGCAATGATTGCCAACATTTCTATGTGGGTAAAACCACACGTACATTAGATATAAGGGTATCAGAACATTTAGCTGCCTTTAGATTAAAAAAAGAAACTTCGACATTCGCAAATCACTTGCTAATGGAGAACCATACGTTTAATGCGGATGATGGGGTTAAACTGTTGCATAAAAACATGGGGGATCATAAATTATTTTATCAGGAAATTTTAGAAATTAATAGAGGCCAGTTAAACTCCTTACCAATCTTGAATGAGCAGCTGAACCTTCCTAATTCTCCGCTATTATATCCGATACGTTGAAACACCTAACAGATGTCACTAAATGTGGAATGATTGTATATATTTACCCATTCGTCGAATTACATCCCGTCAAAACCCACAATACTATTATAATTGTAAAATCACTGGTATTTCTAAAAGAAGTTGAAAAGCGGCAATCGCC
Organism: Himalopsyche phryganea; assembly: GCA_022494535.1. NCBI lineage: Eukaryota > Metazoa > Arthropoda > Insecta > Trichoptera > Rhyacophilidae > Himalopsyche > Himalopsyche phryganea. Next base: position 1,793,838 of record JAGVSL010000125.1, on the reverse strand, counting down.
TTCGGCAATTCGCCACTCTGTTAATATGGTGTTTACAAAATAAGGATTAGGGCGATTTCCAAAATTTTAACTCGGGTATCGGTGTGGCTCTCAGACGTATAATGTATTGCCTCGTAAATGATATTTGTCGCATTTGTATCTTCTATATAAGCGTTAGACACTGTTTACTGTCTCTCAGTTCGAGTCCATTCGTGTGCTCGAATGCCTGAAGATGCCGAAAGGCGAAACCCGGGTCGTTAGTGACAAAATACATGGAAGTGTACAAAATCTCAATAATCCAAATTTAAGATGTGATATGTTTTTTTTTATATATATTTTTCATAATAACTTCCAGGAAAGTTGGCAGCAGTTATCGAAGTTGTCCTATGGTAATACTATGACTTATGTAGACCTCGCAAAGCAACTCGGGAGAGATAGCAAACACGCCAGAGCCGTTGGAAGTACTGCCGGAGCAAACCCTCTGTTGATAATCGTACCGTGTCACCGCTTAGTGGCCTCTGGTAATCAGGGGGGATACAGCAGTGGGGAAGATAGGAAATCTTGGCTATTGAAACATGAAGATAGTTTTAAGAAAAGTAAATGAAACTATTGATGCATGGGGTATAATAATATTATGATTTTGATTCCTGATCTCTTGGCCAGAGTGGAGTTAAACACTTGGTGAACTAGAAACACAGTAGCTGCACTCCTACTCCAAATAGTAATATTAGAAAGTCTTCAACTAAGATCATCTTTATTTTTGTATTTTTGAATTACACTTTTTTATTCAAATTTATTTAACAGTTATTGCCTTTACCCATATAAGTGCAGCATACTTCCTTTGCAATGTGAATGTATTTTTTCTAGATGCAAGAGCTCAAATTCTCATCCAATTTTACGAGAACATGCATGGGTATTGCATTACTTTTTTATACCAACTGTTTCCTACAAATAGGAGTCCTAAGTAATAAAAACTGCTGTAATATGTCATCCCTCATCACTTTAGATATAACTAATACAAATGTGTGCTCCAGAACTGTACTGGGAAAAATCACCCAAAAATCACGTGACTGGATTCTTCTGGATTTCAAATTTGCCTTAGGGGAATAAAAATTGTGGAATAGGGGACACTTCATGATTTTTTCATTATATTGTGTAATAGTAATAAAAATTTCCATCTGTATTATTTATACGATTCATATTTAATATCACAATAAATTCCCCCTCATTCAGTCCTTAAAGTGCTATTAGACTCTATCAAATAGGCAATCCCAATTTTGATGAACATCGACTGTCATAGAGTATAAAAAATTCATACATAGTTATTGTATTGTATACATCCAGTTGACCACCAAAAGCAATTGTTTGTTATACATATAATTATTTAAAACTACAGTGTATAATTGCTTAACATAGATGGCACAGTTTTACTTATGATATTATGGAATAAGACAGCAAAATTATTTAAAAATTCAACCAATTCTTGACATATATTAATATGTCTATGTGCCAACACCTTTTACATATCGAAATAGACAGATACGAATTCCGTCAAAGTTTTATAGTTGTAATTAATGTTAATTTTGCATAAATATTTAAATCTTATTCAAATAAAAAACATCCAAACACAATAGGTTTAATAAACTTCATATTTTATTACAGTATCAATGGGATACAGTTTTACGTTCTTTAAATATGACTGCATGTATAAAAATGTTAATATTCTTAAAACTGAATTATTCACTAACCCTGTCTACGAGTGTCTCGTTTACTTTTGATCTGATTCATCATATGCAAATAAAAGTCTGCGTCACTTTCTTGTTTTACCTGCACTACATCTCGGCACATATTGTTTTCGGTCTTGCACTTAGGAGCGCCGTCTATCAAATGAAGTTCTAAACTGATACTGCAAACCGGCAGATGGGATTCCAAGTTAATTACAAAACGTGAATTGGGACCGACAGATTCGCACGGTTCTACAGTACCCAGTTTGAAACAAACCCCGTTGCCGTTCATAGGAGCGTATAATTTCTGATCAGAGTCGTAAGCGAAGCCGTCGCTGGCTTGTCTTCGAATTCTTATTCTTTCGTGACCCTCGGAAGCTTGGTTTGCGTGTTCGCTGCGATGATTGTAAGGTTCGATTTTTATTAAATCTTTATCATACAGTCCAACCGCATCAATCAAATTTTCTCTTTTGTTTCTTACTACGGACGTAGCTGCTGGCACATTAGCAAACCTTTTTTTAATCGCAGTACTTCCATAGTGAGAAACATGGTGCGTGTTACTGTTTGTCAAATATCCATCGTCATTTTCGTCAGACCGTTTGCTTCTTTCGGCAGGCTTGCTGTTTTCCGTCGCGCATGTGTCTTTGGTGCAAACAGAGTATCCAGTTGTCTTGTCGTAAGTCACCACTTCCCCAAATTCGCAAGGGCCTTGTTGGTAGTATGTATAGCAGCCATTATCGTTCTGAAAAATAAATTTTAACAGTTTTATTTATTTTAATGTTATACGAATAAATATAGCAGATAAAATCTCACAAAGAAAGGTCCAGGTAAGTGGTAAAACATTAAAATATTACACATGTTTTGGGTGTAAATCGGTTGAAAACAATGCATAAATGTGTCAATTAAAAGAATCAAATAATGCCTAAGAGTATTTACCACATGGCTATGGGGCGAAAATCCTAAATCCACAAATAAGCATATTACTCTCAGTAGAAAATAATAACAAATCACTTAATTCAGCTAGAGCCTATTTAAAAATGAAAACAATGAAACAAATATTTACCTAATCAAAAAATGATATATGCTTACTTAAAGGAACAATGTTGAATATTGCAGACCTTTTGTTGTAAATCTTCCATGCATAACGTACATTAACAAATTTTGTTTATATTGCCGGCAATATTATTGCATTATACCAGTACAACAATAATAAATACTAATAGTTCATACATCTGTTTTCAAGGATATTATCTATGCTGTAAAGCACTGCAGTTACAAACGGTTATTGATACAATCAAATTTGTAAAGTAACATTTTTCTGTCGAACTTATTTGGTTAGTGCACTACCAAGTATTTTTTTTTAAATGGCACTTTATTTTTAAAAGTCATATAATTATTTTATCATAGTTATAAATAATCATGAATTACAGACATTTACTTTTTGCAAATGATAACTGGATAATGTGCACTTACAAAAGAAAAGCAATAAATTACATTATATTTTTCTAGCTTAGAGCGATAATGTTTAAATATATTTTTTCTCTGTTCTAATGAATCTTATATTTTGCTAAAGTAGTATTATGATTGACATAGTATTATTCTATTTTATGTCCTTGAAAAATTCTTGAAAAATCTAATGAATAAGTTGTATAGTAAAAGTTTTTTTTATTCCAAAAAATTGTCAAACCGAAATGCAGCACAAATAATATAAGTTGAAATAACTCAAAGACTGATATTAATTATTGTGGATATAATCTTAACCTGTATAATAACATTATATTTAATTTACCTCGAGAACAGCATATTCATCTGCACATTTGCAAATACCGTCTCCAAACAGATCAACACTGACTTTCATCCCATCGCCCTGGCACATGGGTTTGGCTGCAGTTTTTTTGATACACCGACGCAGTGCTGGCCACCATACCTGAAATATTAATGAGAGATAATTTAAGAATTGCAGCCAAAATGACAATTTCGAACTAAAGAGAATGATTGAGCTCCTACTTATTTTTGTTCAAGGGCATACTCTTAAAGATCAATGTTGCTTAATAATGAAAAACAGATCATGGATATCTTCAGGAAAACCTATCTATCAAGCATAGGTAATAAAATTAGACTTCCATCAACCACCTTCAGTATGTATTTTGTACATTTTACGACTGCTTGAATTGTACAAATAACTTGATTTGAAATAGTTATAAATCTAGCTGTATTGTAATAAAAATGTTAAAATCACATTAATGTCGTTTAATATAAGTGTTTGAGTCAAATTTATCATTAGCTCTACCACACACTGTTTGTAGTCTAAAAGTAAAGACACTGGGTTGGTCAAATGATAATTGCATAATAAATAAAATATTGCATTATTTTAAAATTCCGGTTCACCACATCCTTGCCACAAATGATAAGCTAGCAATTATGATAAAACTGATAAAAATTTTGGCAAGAGTAATAGTTTTGCAGGACATATTTCTGAAAAAACTATATCGATATAATTAATATAAATAAATATCAACTAGAAAACTTATCAATCGGAATCCTTAAAATACCTCAGTTGATTTTAGTATTGCATATTTTGTATTTCTCTAACCATTAATTTTAGTAATTTGTGAATATAATATAATTATATAAAAGACTTAACCCACCTCTTAAGGGCTGGTGAAAAAAGTTATGAATGGAATTCGTACACAACAATAGTCATAACCTGCTGCACTTCTGCTTTTTTCTTTATTAAATCAGTGACTATGAATAATAATTTAAGTTAACAAAATACTCAAACATTTATATTACTTTATTTGCTTAGCATCCCTATAAATAATCTAGCTTGGAGCCATGAAACCAAAAAGCCAACTTAATAATAAGTTAACTACAGTTAATAGATAAGTGCTCAAGAATACAACAGTAAAAGTAGGCCTACATATAAATATTTAAATCGGTGATGACCAATGACGAAAGAAGTAAAAACGATTTCATATTTTGTTGTTATCATTACGTCACATTTTTCACTACCACCTTGTCTTTCAAAATATATATTAGATATTAGACCCTTTGACCCTTTCTTGTGACGTCATGTATGGCTTTTCACCAGCTGTATGATGCATTGTAAATAAGTAAACTCTGAATAATGAAGAATAGGTAGACGATTATTTATTTTCCAATAAAATAAAAGCTTTTTTTAATTTTTAGCAGTAGGTACCTACGTCAATATTTACTTTATGAAAATTAAACATGACATAATATATTATATTATAGTTTGGCTAGATAACAGTTGATTCAAAGATAACTAGAAATTGAATGATGAAAACTGAACTACCAAACATAAAAGAAAGAATTTTTTTTCGGGAGTTTTGTGTGCTTACCTCGTCCATCGCTGTGCAAGGTTTAGCCTTACACGTAGGCCTAGGCGTAGTGTCTCTATTTTGGACTGGACCTGTGGGCTTCTGCAGCACCAACCACTGATCTTTACCGCATGGTCCTTTACTGGCAAGGGACTGACATTCTCCTCTGAACAGAACCTTTTTCTCTGCAAAACATTTCCTTTCATCGGCACTAAACCTTTGCAGGACTACGTCGCTGAGACTTGGTTGTTTGGCAGTAGGCGCTTCTTCGCCATCCGAAAAGGATATGGAATCTTGCGCCGCACGCTTATTTCTAAAAATGTCAAATTCTTCACTCGAATCTGTTTTATTTTCATATTTTTCATCTGTCACTTTTATTTCGTCTACCAAACCGCTAAAATCTTTTTCATCTTCTTCTTCAGCGATGTCTCCAGTATTAAAAACTTTCGCGCACGAATATTTTTGCCAGAATTTAATCATACATCCGCATGTTAATTGTTTTTCCTTGATATCTTTTAAATCTTTATAAACTTTAATGTTTTCATCGTAGTTGCACGAAGCTTTATACCAATTACAAAGAAAACCGTAGCATTTTTCTAAACTGTCTTTTATTTCCGTGAAATCATTATTCGTCTTCATGATGTGATTGTAAAAATTGCACACATATTTTGCGTCAGGACTCTCGTGTGCCTCGTCGTCGACAGTTCCGCATTCATATTCGATTGATTTCAATTTACGTTTATAATTAAATTCCGCGGTTATGCTATTTGTTTGTATCTGATTTTCCGAGAATTTTCTTTCAGGATTAGCATATTCTGGTTCAGCCATAAAATTCCCTGTCTCACCGGAAAAGGATGTGGGAGTTGCAGTGGACGCCGCAATTAAAATGGCAGCAGCTGACCACAAATACACAACACAGCTATGTTGCTTCATTTTTAATGTTAACATTACCACTTAACTAAAACCACTACTTCACTTTTATTATTTATCACAGTTTTTTCGATGACGGAACGATTTCTTTTACCTCAGTCATTCAATCATTTTTTGCTGAAACGATCTGTGAAACACACCAAACATAAATAAATAAATAATATTTACAGTATATTTTTAGAACAAGGTTATCACAATCGATCCTATAATAATTATTTCTGTGACGTTCTTATTTTTCGATAATGATGTATTTTTTAATCCGTGAATTTCATGACAACATATCGTTATCATATGTAATTATACAGTTAATGCATTGGCTGTATATACATACACTAAATAAATTACGGTCATTTAAATTTTACCAAGAATTCTATGTTGATACTGTAACATCACATTATGTTTTTTATTTTAGATATCCCTGTTCTATTAAATAAAAATGTTAAGTCGCGTTTATGAGTTATGTCTAACAAAACACATATCAATTGAAATTAAATCTAAGTAAATTGTTTTATTTTCTCTAGAATCTCTTTTTCTTTTATAGCTCAGCAGTTATTATTTTGACTATAAATTTAACAATACACAACAAAAAATATTAATTACCTAAGAATGGAATAAACTATTAATTTTATAGTGACTCAAAACTGTTAAAGAACTTGAAGTTGATATATCGGCCAGGATAAAAAATCTTACGTAAACATCGTTCTGAGGTTCACACACAATGTCGATATAGTTGGTACCCGGTAACTTCATTATTCAACATCAAGGTTGCCTAATTGCATCATCGTCTGTCGCCATCATTTTACAATAATACGTATGATGTAAATAATAATTAATACGACATACTAGAGCCAAGAGGTTACGTGGAAAATACGTTTATAAATACAACAAATTGGTAGAAATATTCCACTAATAATTCAGCAATAACAATATCCATCAGTTCAACAAGAATTATCAAATATTCTTGATAACTTTTCCGGCATTAATTCATACGATTCAATACCTAAGCTTAAACTGACGTTTTCCGCTAATAATATAAAGTATTCTACCTTTGAGGAAAATAATATAATATATATTTACTTTTGAACTAAATAATTATATTTGAGTAAGTAAGTAGTTAGTTGACGTATTCCTAAAATAACAATATACTACCTAGCTCTTTTTTTTTTTTTTTTTTATGTCCGCTCCCAATGTGGAGCATATGGTCTCCTAATGGAGGTATCTTGAATGAATTTTTTCTACGATAACTGCTTGTGACTCAGTTGCTCAACCTCTCTTTTCTTTTTTGAAGAGAGTAGGGATAGAAGGATAGGGCTATCTATGACAGGACTAGTGGTTAGCTAATCGCTCTCGTTACGCCCCGTGAGGATGGGATTGGTGGGAGGGAGGACTCAGACTACGAACAGAAATCCATAAATCGATTGATAGATCAATCTATGAAAACCGTCCGCACCGGGAATTGAACCCGGGACATCCGTAACCGTAGCCAGCGACGAAACCAACTGCGCCACGGACGCCGACTAGCCGATCTAGCTCTTAATATAGCATTAATTTATTATTACAGTTCTATTTCGAAAGATTCGTAAACATTTAACATAATTATATAAATTTTGACTTAATTTCCTTGAAGACAGTACGTATAGTTCAAGGATGGCCAGTGTGTCGATTGCGAAGGTATTTTTGGTCGATCGCGGATCACAAAGTTAATGTGTACTTGATTGTTTTGGAAGTGAAATAAATATTGTCTTCAATTTGCTTTTTTTGTTTCGTTATTTTTTATATGTATAAAATACATATTCGATTTATAAAAATTGGGTTTTTATTGTTCTCTCATAATATAATTAATTATAAACGATATTAGTCGATCGCCATCAATAATTTTATCAAGTAGTCGCTCATAGGAAAAAAAGTGTGGCCACCCCTGGTATACTGTATGTATAGCAATTTTATGAAGTGAATTTTTTTAAATATTATTTATCGGGAATTATTAGTTGATCTCAAAACACGAAATAATTTATATAAAATTAGATTTTACTGTTGAGGTTAAACAATGTTGTAGTACAATTTCATCAGTAGGTTTTAAAATAAATAAGATGTAATTTGTATTTAAATACAAATTAAACTAATAATTATTACAGTAAGTTGCTGCAACTGCAATTTAACATTGGACAAGGAATTAATGATGTCGAATTTAAATATAATATGTACTTGACGACGAAGGAAACGTGTCGCATTTCACATTGAAGCTGAAAGTGCGAAAATATGAGCGAAGCAATTTACAAATAAATATTGAAGTATTCCAGAAGTACCTTATATTTATTTGAATCCATAACATTAAAAATGATTAACGGTGACTAAAAAGATTCGATGACATCGGTAATATTGTTTATTTATTTATTTGCAAATGAAAATTACAACACATGGATAATTATATAGATACCATGAGTTGCATTTCATTTATCTACGGAGACGTGAAGTAAATGAGGTTAGGGAAGGACTCCTAATTAATTAATCGCTATCTTTGTACGGCATTTACGCTTTTAACGGATTTGATCAAGAGGTAAATGGTAAGATGGATTATATGACACCCGTGCCACTTTTGATATAAATTAAAAAATCAGTATACAAATGTTTCCGATGGATTTAATTTTATATTTTTATATGAAAGTTTTCACTCGGCAATTCGAGCTATGTAAATATTTGTTTTACTGGACGTGGCATAAAAATGCCAATTTTACATCGAAAATTACACGAAATGAAATGTTTTGTGGCATAACAAACTAAACTAAACCAAACTACACCTAACCTAAGACATCATTTTTTTTTCACATTTCAAAAATAGAATTTTTTAGGCCACGTCTGGTAAAACGAAAATTACCCGAATTATAACCCGCAACTGAATAGACAAAAATTCGTCAGTACCACTCGGTAACGGGATCGAAGTTATATTATTACACATTATATTCATTGGCGTAAATCATGATATCCAGCGTTTATTTATGTATTTATTTAATATAGCGTCTGTAATAATAATAACTAAAATATTTTAAAAAGAAACAACGTTAAATGTGAATCATAGAACATCTATAATAAATGATGCACTTTATTTAAAAACAGTCACACGCAGGCTGAACCCGATTAATTTATTCACAGAAATCAGCCAAAACAAGTTTATCGCGAATATTATTTATTCTACACAAAGATACCTGTTTTCAAACCGAGAAAGTTCAATTTCCTGTTCCTATTATTGAATAATTTGAAAAAAATGGCTTGGTAACATGAGAATATATTATAATATACTTCTATGCTTGTTTAATAATGTTGTTTACGTTTCGGGAAAGCAACACTCTAAAAACAACTGACCGTTATCGTTGTATCTTTTGCAGCGAGGCAAAGTCACGTCCGCACAAAATGAAGAACACAAAATGACTGCTTCTCAATCTCAACACAGAAGTTCACCAATTAACTAACTGGACATCGCGTCTTATGTAAAATATACTCATATCAGTGTTTGTCAAAGTGGGCGATTTCAATAATCAAACAAGCGAAATTGCAATCGTTAATATACGCATTATATGACTATGTCGGTCGCCGCAGCTAACTGACTTTCGTTCTTCTCGGTTGCGAGGTCAGGGGTTCGAATCGCTTCAATACATTTATATCTAATTAATTTTATTAGATTATGTAGAAAAGCATGGCTTTATATGAAATTTCCTTCCGTTTCCCTATATTCGCATACTGACTAGCTTTTTCCTAAACCAATCGTTACGTTCATAACCTGATAGGAGGTGTTAAGAGGAGATAGTAGGTTTTTTTCCCAATTCGCGAAAATCGTTAATCGTTTACTGTCACCTAAATCTCATGAAGCGTCTTAATATTATTTTTTGATGAGATAAAAAAATTCACATCCTCTTAAATTATTGATAAACCGGAAGTTTTCGCTACGAGACTTTATGTTGAAACGATTCAAATGTCTATATGCTATACCTATGCACGAGTAGATATAGTTTTTAAAAAATCGCTAAAACGTAAAACAAACCTATTTTCGGTTTGAAATTATCAGTGGCATAACTAAGCGATGTCTACAACAACGATGCGGTGGGAGGTAACTCCAAGAGTGAGTGTACGTTTGTGACGTCATATTATATGTCAGTTATCATTAAATTTATATGTACCATTTGTATGGATTTTAATCACTATCACCAACAGAAAAATGAATACGTATAAATTAAGCATATCGGTGACCTGTATTTCTTCATTGTTTTCGTGAAGATAAATAATTAAAAATGGAGTTCCATTTTCCTCAAAATCACAAAACTATAAACTACACAAAATTTATTATTATTCAATTCAGAAATTAGAGTTCAAATAAAGTAGAAATACAATTTCAGATGCTTTGTAAAATAGCTTTTATCAATAAAGTTAAACATTAAGTAGTAAATATTTCATATTAAATTATGGTGGTCAAATTCAATTAGAAAGTTCTGAATCGCTTTCATTAAGCTACGCAAATATCAATATCAATTCTAAATAGCAACCGTAATCAAATGATAATGGTGAATAAAATTGTTAGATACCTATTTGATAGGTAACTGGTGAGGGTTAATTGCCAAATATGATTAAATTAAGAAAAAAACCAACCAACTCTCAAGAGATTCGCATTATGGTTTATCGTAAATAAACCTTTGTTATAGGTTTTTTCGTTAAATTATCTATCCGTTGATTTGGGAATGTGATAATACTACGATATAAAAAATGATTCCTTCTGTGATAAATAATTTTCTTCTTAAAGCAAATATGATATTAATTTGAGATCGTTGTGTTATATAAATGGGTGGATTATTGTTAACCATATACATCACAATGCTGTATACAGTTACAGTATCTGCAAATTTTAAGAAGTTTAATGGTCCATTGAATTAAAGTTTTTAAAGTTCATTAACTTTTAATTTGAAGTTCTCTGTTTTTTTTTCTTTTACTACGATGTGCACCTCGAATGGCATTACTTATGACAAAGAGCAATATGTCTTTAATTTACTAGATTAGAGAATTGAGAGCTTAAGAAAAAATCAAAACATACAAATGTAATTGAAATGCGTTTAAATCAAGTGAGAGTTCTCCCATACACTGCCATGAATCCTGGTGATCAATACACTCATTGGTTGCTAACTCATTTTTTCCCAATATTTGAACATTGAGCTTTTATTGTTACCGTTCCAATAAACAATATCCAACATAAATAGAGATGGGATCGATCAACGTCTGGCAATCGTTGGGAGTGTCTGATGCAGTATTCTTTCAGGTTTTAACCTACGGAGTGACAAGTGTTTTTTTATTATCATTTTGTACAAGCAAAACTAAATGAAATCTGAAAAAAATCGAGCAAAAATGTGTTAATGTTATACTCTATCCAGACAACGATACAGTTTTAAAAGTATAGCTCTCTATGGTTTTATTAATAAGAGAGAGAATACCACCATTAGCATCTGTCTCGTTTTTTCATACATATAGTATAGATGTCACAAGATTTAGAAATATTGTGAAATTTGTGTTTTTCACAATGCATTGTCAACAATTAGTTATCCGGGAGCCCTGGGCTGGTGAACACTGCGTTAAATGGTGAGTGATTCAATAAATACTTTTGTCAAATAAAATATCTTTAAAATTTGAGCTACAACTATTATGTTTGAAAAAATTCTCATTATCAAATGTCCCGTTCCGAAAACTATTCAGCCTTTGCTTCACAACATATGTTAATAATTGTAAGGTTTTTTTCATTCCCACAGTTTGAAATGAGCTGAAATTTCGACATTTTTCATTTCATCCGTTAACCACTCTACTTCACACTTAAAAAATCTCATAGAAGTCATTATTATTTCAAGTTTTGGTTAGAATCTTTGCTGCAATAAAACATAAAAACCAAAATAAGTGAACTCTACTTGAGATCAGTGAATCAATTGTTAATATTGATACTTGCTGTATTTCGAAACATGTCCTTGCTTGGTATTTAAAATTTGTTACCTGTTTACTTTTTGCTTACATGACGGTAATTAAATTAAAAGATTGCTAAGCAGTATTGTTATGATTAAATAATAAGTGAATAATGTTTTGATCGAGCAGCTTAATTCATTCAAGGTATGTAATTTTATTTAGTATTTAAAATATAGAAATATCATTGAACCGAATCGGTATATTCGTATAATACCATGACCGACAAGTTCAATGATATGTTATGTAGGTATGTTTAAATTTAATATTGTTTACTATTAAACTTTGATGAAATGTTGCATTGAGATTTATATGGAAAGAATTATTATAGTAGGTGTATGTAGCACTTATTCTACATATAATTTAACCATTATAACCAAATAAAATAGCGATTACTTTTTTACAATGTTATCATGTAATCGATGAAGTCCAGCTTATTTAAAATTTAGAACTAAAGGTATTATAATATTTTTGATGGGTTCTGCAGTAACTTTGTGGATACTAATTATATGTACCTGAGAGCCAACTTGCCGTAAATGCAAAAAATGCGTTTTGCAGGAGAGGCATTTTAAGATTTTGTCTCATCTTTTTTGTTTTTTATCAAAGAAGAACATATTTTTACAGTTCGCGAATTCTTTCAAATAAATTTTTGTGGAAAATGTTTTACTTTGAAACCTTTGTTAGTTTGGCTGTATTTAAAAATTTCAGGGAGTTATGACTCTCACTGTTTTTCAAATATTGTATATAAAGTGAAATTTTTCAAATTGATTTAAAATCATTAGTTGCTTATTCTTCAGTTGTTCATATAGCGGTTTTATTAGCATCTATAATAACTTTATTTTGTTGAGGATTTTATGGAAGTTATGTTCTTATAATCGCTCATGGGCTGTGTTCTTCGGGGTTATTTTGTTTAGTGAATATAATTTACGAGCGTACAGGAAGTCGTCGGATTATTGATCAATACAGGAAATTTTATACCAAGAATATGTTTGTGGTGATTTTTACTTCTTACGTCTAATATAGCTGCTTCTCCGCCATTAAATTTAATGGGCGACATTGATTTATTTATTGGATTAGTTTCTTGATCAAGATTAACTATATTATTTTAAATTTAAATTTCTTTTTTCAGAACTGCTTATATATTGTATCTTTTTTCTTTTAGTCAATATTGAAGTTATAGTGGGGACTTAAAAACGTCAACGAGGGGTAATTGCGAGAATGCAACTCTCACTAAAAAAATATTACTCTCGCAAAATAAAATAAAAACCACTCTTGGAAACCCATTGCGGGTGGCGAAGGCGTGTATTTCGTCAATTCGACCATATACTTCATTAAATCACGTCATACGTTCTGAATTCCTACCTACATTAATTTCATGAGAACATGCAGTATTTCATTAGTCGCTTTAATTGTATAGATCTTGCATATGTCGCAATCGAACGGGTGGGGAAGGGAATGTTCGTATAATTTCAACATTGGGTTATTTATTTATGTTTTTCAGTTTGGGGAGGGGAATTTAAATATATTATTGCATTTTGAATGGATATTTGGAATATATTTTGTTATTTTAGGATGGGGAATGTTCGCATATTTATAAAATTGATATAATTTAAGATATCGACTGAGGGTGCTTGGTGGAATTTCAACATCAAATTTGAATTATTGAGATTTTCTTCATTTACATGTATTTCGGCACTAACGACCCGGGGGTTTCGCTTTTTGGCATCTTCAGGTAGCAATGTTGTACATGTTATCTCATGTTTAATAAACAGCTGGATATTTTGTCATTTTGGAGTGGGGAATGTTGGTTTATTATTGCACTTTGAATGAATATTTGGAATATATTTCGTCATCTTAGGGTGGGAATGTTCGAGTATTTATAATATTGAGAAATTGGGGTGGGGAATGTTCGTATAATACGCATTATTATTGCATATTCATGCTACGTAGAGCAAGATTCAATATCATCATATTTCTATGCCATACAAGAGCTGCTGGATGACATATTGATGTATATCTTTCATTTATAGATAAAAGCGAATGTTCCAACTTACTGTCAAATATAATATAACTTCAAATACTGACTGATCATAAGCAATAGTATCTTAAGCAACACATTTAGCAAATGTGTTGGAGCCAAAACGTCACCTGTATATTTATGGTCTTATCTCAAGGATATGTTCGCTCTTAACGATATATTGGTTAAGATGTGATGGTTTTGGTGCATCTCCGTTATTACTGCGAATAAAGGCATGATATAAAATGCAAATGAAGCGTAAAAGTTTTTAGATATTAAAACTGACTTTAACTCAATTTCGACAAAAATTCATTTAAGGCAAGTTGGTTCTCAAGTACAGATTTTACATCCAAAATTATAATTATTAAGCATTGTTGTTTTGTTTGTGACATATTTAGTAACAGAAACAGTAAAATAACAATGCCATCATGTTAAGTTTTATATTTGTAATTACTTATTACCACCAGTGGTGTCGTTAAACGATGGCTTATTTTTAAATTAGATTTTCTCAACTACACATATTTTTTATTTGGAAAACTATGTCACAATTGAAATGAAAAAAATAGGTGAATAAACACCATCTTGTGTTTTTTTCAAAAAGTTTATTTGAAAATACACCCGATCCTCTTTCTGCGAATATGTGGGAATACGTACAAAAATGGGGGAACTGTTCAAAAAAAAAGAAAGTGCCCATACAAAAATGGTAAAATTATTTGAACACATACAAATATTTTTAAAAGTTACAAAAGATATATACATAAAAAAGTAATAAATTTACATGGTTTTCAATTCAAATTAAATTTAAAATAGAGAAATTTATTAATTCAGTGTCGCTGCTTGACAATTAACGTGCCCATTTACAAAAATCACTCATCGTTGGTAATATTTAATGGAGAGACATCTTCAAGAGTATCTTAAATAATGTTTTCATCTTGTGTTTTGTTTTACTGGTTTTGATTATGAATTCGGTTATCATTTGATGCGATTTTATTTTTATTAGTTCCTTGTATGTTGCTTGATAACGTGCATAATCATTTTTAGGTCATGTTGAAATTGCACACCTCATTCGAAGCTGACATAGTTATCAATATACATATAGGCGACAGCGCAGCGCCATTTTTTCGATAAATAAATATGTACATATATATGTATTTTAATTCTTTTCAATTTTTAAAAGCCAGTGTAAAAGAAATAATAAAAATTAATCAGTCAGTCAATCTGGGTAACTTTGGCCCTATTCTGAGGGTTTTCTGTATTTTTATGGTTCGCCATTGCTTTTATATGTGGTATTGTTCTTAAATAAAAATGTACTAATGTCTTAAGATGAAATTTAAGTAACATAAATTGATTTATTGTTTTAATTGCTATATAAATATAGATAAAACAAGGTGCGCCAAATCATTTGCATCCAAATCGAGTAACTTTGGAACATGATACAAATAATCACTGTAATTAGTATAAATTCAGTGATTTTAGTCTTGGCAACTTTTCTTTATGCTTTCATATATTCTGTAGATAATAGATATGGGAAAAAATATACAACATTTGGCTTATAGGTTATTCATACAAATTGAAAATATGGCTAATCCAATTTATTTCAAGATAAGTTTTTAAATTGTCAGTTTTAAGGTGTTAACTGTCAATTCTTGGTGGAAAAACATTATATTTTAAAATATAAAACACAATTCATTTATACTACTTCCACATATTTATGATGATTAGGACCGGTTTCGCTCATCACGAGCATTATCAACTGATAACTTCAGTTGATAATGCTTGTGATGATCGAAACCGGTCCTGATCATTATAAATATGTGGAAGTAGTACAAATGACTTGTGTTCTATTTTTAAATTGTGTTTTATCATTCCAAGCTGACAGCTTACAAACTCGACAATAAACAAATGATGTTGCACATTAGTTCATATTTTTACCACTCAATACCTTTGCTTAACTAAAAAATATTCATATGGCATTAGTATTATCATGGTATTATAACAGCACCATGGCAAACCTTTTTCCATGTAGTGGGCCAACCTTAGCCCGATGGGAAAACTTACCCAAATTGATGGTAGTTTTTTAAACTGTTACTTTGAAACTGCACAAAAAAGGATCGGGTGTATATCTAAAATTTGTCTAAAGGCTTAAAAAAGATTTCTTTCAGATTAAATTAATCAACTGTGATATTATAATATCATGCATCCTTCTTAACCGAGAGACGATTGTATTTCAGTTTTTTTGTACGTAGTATTTGAAATATTTTAGCCATGAAATCTATGTAAGCGGGAATTCATTTTACAACACAAGCAAAGTATTTTTGCCATAAAGTATTACGTTTTGAGTTAATTTTAAATTATTTCCACTCACCTTGGCCGGTTAAATTCTTCAGCATTGTCTACATTTAGAGATCAACAAGGAAAATATTGAATTTCATACATCTCTGATATTCAAACCAGAAGTAATAAATTGACTGATTATGTGTATAAACATTTTAATGTAATAGATGATGTTTTATTCATGATTTTGTAAGCAAGTAAGAATTCGGTTTCATAAAATAAAGTATAAATATACAACTGAGATTAATGAGGCCGATAAAAACGGTTTCAATTGAAATATTATACATAATCAGACCAATACATAAACTATTATTGTTTCATTTTCAGTTGTTGAAAGGAAAATAGTGTTGAGCCTAAAATTGATATTTTTCAGGAGACCCAAAACAAGATGCTTTTGGATGATGATTTGGATTTGATGAAAAATGTGATTTTTCAACGTGGAATTTACTAATTCAGCAGCATTGAATCGACTGTTCCTTTTTCTCAGGTATATTATGCATTGCAGTTATTTTGACATATTCAACTCATTTTTCAATTTATAAGACTTAACGCTCTTTTCTTTTTGCACACAGAAATTTGATATTTTTTATAATATAGAGATTTTATTTATTAGCATGCTATTTTTAAGCTTACTATGATATATTTTGTTTTATAAGCATGTTAGCTTTTCCATTTTTTACGTAATATAAATTAGTCACCTGGGGTAAAATCGATCACTTCACTGCTTTATAATATAGCTGGGTCTCATTTCCCCGTTACTCTTGAGCCTTCAACAGATAACTATTTGTCACCTTGATCGGTTTCTTAGTACAACAACAATATACTCTTAGTTGGTCTTAGGTCTACACGGGACGAAATTTTGTAAAATCACCCAGTGTGTGCCTGTTATCTTCAGGCATGGCCCGGCCCGAGCTCGAGTCTCAATAGCACATATGTTACCCGAACCCGACCCGAAGCCCAGATTTATTTTTCTCAACCCGAAAAGTTCTTTCTTAAAGTCTTTTCAATATAGAAATTCATTTATACTTTTCAAACAATACCTATATATCGTTTCCATATTTCCAACGATATTCTTGACGCATGTGACATAAATTATTTAAGTTATGAATAGTATTACCTTATCACTGACTCATGACCAATGTTCCCTCTAAGACGAGAGGTTAGCTGCACGGAAAATTTGAAGGCCGCGCTGGCCATTCCAATAATTGTGCGGCATAATTAAAAATCATCAATATGTCGTATTTGAATATTTTATATAAAAAGTTTTTTTTGTTTTGCGTTGTATATTATATTTTATTTATTCACATAAAATAAATCACAAATTAAGAAAAAATAAGTAGAATGAAGCAAATAATCAGTCAGTATTATTAATTAAAATGTTTTATAACTTTGTTTAAAATTGTATTGTTTTTCACGTCATTCCTTACAACTTATCCATATATTATATACTTCATCTAAATCAATTTCTTGTTTTGGTAATAGGTAAGATTTAATTCTCATTATATTATCTCAATGTTCACTTTCTAAATGGATGGCGTTTCAGTTTCAACTGGAAGCCATTCCAGTTTGAATTCTTTACAACTTTTCCTAATTTGTAGAAACTAGACGATATATGTATTCGATTTACTCGCTGAACGTTTCGACATCTGTGGGTTAAAAAACAATTGAATTTTTAAATGATATTTTATAAATTTGAATATGTCATAGCAGCAAAAACATTAATTATTTATATGTACCACTGTATGTACAGTATGTGTAGCTACGGCTTGTGCCGCCCAGGGCGGTCCTTGAATTTGCGGCCCCCCTCCAATTTTTCCTCCAAAAATGATGATTTTATATTTACAATAGTGTCGGTCTGAGCCGTTTTTTTTTTTATTAAAAACGCTTACTTGTGTTTTCTTAATTATGATGCAGAAGATTGCGCCTAAAAAACTTTTGTGTATAAATATAATTTCTTAAAAAAAAATGTACTATTTTTTTTCAATCTCGTCATTTACAAATGTTATATTCACTATTAAATTTGTAGAGTTCCGCAGGTTTGTTTTTCAAATTTGTCAAAAAATCTTTTAGTCATTTAAATAAGTTTTATACTTATTATTAATATGAAAATACAAAATTATTTATTTACAAAACAATAAAAATTGTGAATCAATTAAGAACAAGATATTCAGTAGATTTTACTAACATAACATTGAAAAAATTATAGCAAATTTATTTTTCCTCGTTTTGCTCGCAAAATCGTAAGTAATATTATCAAAATCTATTTTTTCTGTTAGTTGGTGTGCTATTGACCGTACTGCAACTTGTTAATTGAAAATTGCTCACTGTTAATATTAAATAGTTTTTTTATTGATTTCAACTTTGAAAAAAAGTCTTTTCACAGCTAGTAACACAATTGCGAGGATTTCACTCCAAAATTATATTTTTGAATAAATTGCAAAAGTTCAATCTTCGCCACCTTTCCACACAACTGTTCCATTATATTAAATAGCAAAATGATTTTAAATTCTTTCCAGTTAACATCATCATGATCTTGGTATATCCAACATTCGTAACATTCCCTCAAAATATTTGATAACTATATTTGTCAAGCAATATCGGAGTTTTTTTTTTTTAAATAAAACACAATTCAATTGTACTACTTCCACATATTTATAATGATCAGGACCGGTTCAGTTGATAATGCTCGTGATGAGCGAAACCGGTCCTGATCATTATAAATATGTGGAAGTAGTACAAATGAATTGTGTTTTATTTTTTAAAATATAATGTCTTTCCACCAAGAATTGACAGTTAACACCTTAAAAGTGAATATCAGAGTTATTTTATAGGTCCCTGTACAGTGAAGAAAACATTGCAGTGTTCAACATTTTTCCCTTTCTATATATTATACATGACTAAGTTTTATTCGGCGGTCATCGGTACCTTTTTTTGCTGTATTGCATTTGCAATACTCTCTCAGTATTTATCGGCAGGGGTCCAAAAATTGACGATTAGGGTAGAAACATCTGTGTTGTTTTAAACAATAGACATTTCGGAGGACCACTGTTTCAATGTTCAACACATGTTTTATCAAAGCGAGAGAGAATTTTGTAACTGAATTCGGGCTATTCCATCGATTATTTGAATAGTTGTATTGGAGTGCGTGTGGATTTTCAAACCGCAGCTTAGACATTGCTAATGAATATGTTTTTCTGAAAATTGAATTCTTTACGCGAGCCGAAATCTGAATTGTCTTTACCCACCCAAACCCGACCCACGGGCTTGGCTCGATAAAGGCCCGCGGACCAAGCCCGGACCCGTGCAGACTTCTAGCTCTACGGTTATTTAGCAGTAAAAGTGCTAATTAAAATAAATTCCAATGGCTAGCTAGGCGAGTACAGAAGGACCTTCGATATCCTGAAGGCCACCCCTGAGCCGTTTTAGCACTCAGTGATGTTGGTTTCGGGTGGTTTGTTAAGTTTATGGAGCACATACAAACTTTTCTAAGCAATGCACTCGGTTTGTTAATGCAGGAAGTAGACTACATAAAATATTTTATTCTTAATGTCAACTTTGTGAAAATTAATTTTTTATATTTTAGTTAGTATTAGCAGCTTTGTTTTTCCATTGGTTGCGTAACTAAGTAGGACACGTGTTTCGCCTCTTTGTGAAGCAAAATTCATAATTTCTATTAAATCACTTGTACGATAATTAAAATAAATCATATCGACGGTGTTTTGGCCAATTGATGTAAATTGGAAAAATAAATTGACCACTTTTTGGAAAGGAAACATTCATTCATTTTATGTTGGTTTTAGGTTTAAAAATTCTGAGCCAGCCACTATTATATCGACACTCCCTAAATATAATCTCGTATCTGCAAACATGACAATTTACGGAAGTGTATTTCAAAGATTCATAACGCAACTCACCATATAATATTTTCGATAAAAACAGTTTTTACTCTCTCCTAAACAATTTCAATTTTGAGGGTTACATCAATTGGCCAAAACACCGTCGATATATTGGTTCGATACTTTAGCTAGAAAAGGACTGCTGAGGTACGAGCTAAATGTAGGAAAGCGATCGAGTAGGGATTGAAGAAAACGGTGATCAATTGGATAATGAAAAAAAAAAATAAAATAAAACAAATTCGTTCATTTTTATATTTATCGTATAATATAATATTTTTTTAATGTCAATATGCAAAAAATAGTATTACAATATCACGCAAAGTTAAAAATTAGTATATATATATATATAATATTGATAGTATGTAAATTAATTAGTGAATCATAAATTTGATAGAAAATGGGCTACTTATAATACTCATATCTATCACAATAATTCCTCTTTTTTTAGACATAACATTACAAATTACGTTAATTATATATATAGATATATGTACATTCAAAAATTTATACTTAAATTGTTAACGTAAATGTTCCAAGATGCCTCCAAAATTATCTCTCACGACAATAAATATTTCAATACAGTTTCAATACAATTTATTTAATATAGATAGATGCATCATCAGGCGATTGCTGTGGAATTCTCTTTCTTGCTTGATCAATCACACGTAAAGTAAACGATGCGAGCGAGATACAAGGGCATGCTCTTGTATCTTACTTGCTCGTACACAAGTGATGTTGTGCGATAGAGATAAAATCACCGCATGCCGATAATGCATATATACTTTCTTGTTAGTTTTTTAAAAGAATGTGAGAATTAAGAAATATGTGGAATATTATTTCAAGCATGAACGGAAAAGAATTGTATTGAATTAGTTTTTTAATTTATATTTGAAAGAAATTATCAGTATTGATTCATGATGAAGACTTAAAAATTGTAACACTTCACCAAAAAAAAATCATTCAGGATGGTATATAAAATTTATACTATTTACAAATATTTAAATGATAAAAATATCTAAAATCTCAACATTATATTATATATTCATAAAACAATATATTAAAAATAATCAGCCTACCTATTCGTCTAATTACGAGAAAAAATTATTGTGTAATAAGATGGATGGATACCTAGAAAATAATTAAGAAAAATATCGCTAATATATTTTTCATTTCTTGGCTGAAACAGAATTAATTGACTTGCTTGTTTGGAAGAGGATAATTTTAGATAATTAGAGATGACATTGGATTGGAGATTAACCAAAGTTCTTGTTTTTTAAGTTGTTAAATGTCCGCGTGAAAATGAGCTAAATTATAAGTTAGTTATATTATTAATATGTCGAGAGAATGGTTCAGTTTTATTGTCTATTTCTGAATAAGCACAAATTGGTATTATTGAATTGAGTTATTTTGAGTTTTAATGAATTTGATGAATCTAAATCGGCAGTAATTCTTGTACTACGTGAACTGTTTATCTAAATATTTCATGTGTAAGCAGGAAGTGTTATACAGAAAACCCCCCAATAGCACATATATATTGGTTTTGAGTTGTTTCAGATTTAGAAACGATACAAAATTATGTTGACAATGTATGAATACAACGCAACATAAAAAGTTAAATATTGAAATCTCTGTTCAACGATCAACGTCTAGCTAGTCGCATGTCTCAGTCTTTGATATTTGAGTAGATACTCTCTCATACACATGTGGTTTTTAATGTTTTTGAAGTTTCATTTTTTGATTGTGAGACAAATTATAAAAGCAATAAATAAAAATTCTACAAATTTGTAAAAACTGGAACTAAAACGGAACTTTTTTAGCAATATGATGTTGAAAACTGTAACAAGATTTTCAATACTTTGCATAAAATATATTAGACAAAAATCTAACATTCCCACAGAGTTATTTCAAACGATTTGATTTTTAGAGCATGATCCATTTTGATACGATAAGTAAATGGTTTTTTTTTTAGAACAGACATTTACAATTGTGGCCAGTGGATTTCGTAAACATTCATAAAGTGCGTTAAAGTGAAGTTACTTATTTAGTACACTAACAAGGAGCAATTGTAACATGTTTACAGTGCGCCGGTTCAAGAACTATTTTATACACCTGTGAATGAGAATGTGTATTTGTTGTTGAGGGGTTTATACCGTATTTTTAAATCTTAATGAATGGCCCGGTCGGGTCTCTCGTTACATAGACTTTATGTCCTAATAGCGTCAATCTTACAACTTCAATCATATTGTTTAAGTCACAATTTTTTAAATGGTAACAAAAATAGTAATAAAAATAACAACTTACCAGCTACCAATATTGCTCCGAAATAAAAAGTTTACGTATGAGTCTTAATATATGAATTATTTAATTAACATCTGGGTTAGGGACTAGTGATAAATAATAAAAAAATGATTACAATATTAAAAATACTAAATACTTTTCTATAAATAATCAGGGTTTAGGGAGCAATACATTTGTATCAATAATAAAACGAATGCTTGGAAAACATTTTTTTGTTGTAATAGTAAACATTATGGCAGTGTTTGTTTAGGCATAATTTAAGACATCAACTGAGGGTGCTTGATGGAATTTCAATATCAAATTTGGATTATTGAGATTTTGTACACTTCCATGTATTTTTTTACTAACAAACAACCCGGGTTTCACCTTTCGGCATCATCAGGCGTTCGAGCACACGAATGGACTCGAACTGACAGACAGTAAACAGTGTCTAACGTTTATATAGAAGATACAAATACGACAAATATTATTTACGAGGTAAGATATTATACGTCTGAGAGCCACACTGATACCTGACTTAACATTTCGAGAATCGCCTTAATCCTTATTTTGTAAACACCACATTTACAGAGTGGCGAATTGCCGCTTTCCAAATCCTTATGGAATTACCAGTGATTTTACAATTATAATAGCATTGTGGGTTTCGACGGGATACAATTCGACGAAAGGGTAAATATCTACAATCATTCCACGTTTAGTGACATCTGTTAGGTGTTTCAACGTATAGGATATAATAACGGAGAATTAGGAAGGTTCAGCTGCTCATTCAAGATCGGTAATGAGTCTAACTGGGCTCTATTAATTTCCAAAATTTCCTGATAAAACAATTTATGATCCCCCATGTTTTTATGCAACAGTTTAACCCGCATTAAACGTATGGTTCTCCATTAGCAAGTGATTTGCGAATGTCGAAGTTTCTTTCTTTAATCTAAAGGCAGCTAAATGTTCTGATTCCCTTATATCTAATGTACGTGTGGTTTTTTACCCACATAGAAATGTTGGCAATCACTGCATTGTAATTTATAAATACCAGATTTGTTCTTAAAATGGACTATATCTTTATTGTTAATAAGTAATTTGCCTAGAGAGTTTTTGCAATAGAACGCCGGTCTGACACTATCAGCGAGTTGTTTTTTAATTTTAAAACTTGTGCAACCTAAATAACTAATTCTATGCCAGGTCCTAGGTTGGTCTATGTCTTTAGACAACTTCCCGAAATGTAGCATCTTTTCTGCTAATTTACGTTGTTTTTTTGATACAAGACTATCTATAAGAGACGCCTCATAGGCATTATTAATGGCAATTTGTTTAATAATGTTTAGTTCGTTTTCAAAATTAAATTTACTTAGAGGTATAGTGACTAATCTGTGAACCTGAGAATGGAAAGCAGCCAATTTATATGAGAAAGGATGCTTTGAATTAAAATCTATGACAGCACCGAAAAAGTCGATTTCCTAAATATTTTAAATTCATGAATGGAGTTTTTAATATCAATATTAAGGTCAAGGAAATTTATATTCTTGCCCCTACTTCTAAAGTGAATTGTATTTTATCATCTAGTGAGTTAAGAAAATTATGAAGGTTAGAAACTTGTCTCTCAGTTCCATTGAATAGACAAAGGATTGTCATCTACATAACGGAACCAATAAACTAAGTTTCTAACTTCTGTTTTATTGCTAAAAATAAGGTTTTCTAAATGGTTCATGTAAAATTCTGCTAATAATGGTGACAAACAACTAGCCATTGCAAGGCCTTCGGTTTGTTCATAGAATCTATTATCAAATAGTTCTGTTCAACGCAAACGTCTAGTATATTAAGTAATTCCGTAGTAATGACGGGATTAACTCTACCCGTATTAAGGGTATCTTTGATAATTTGTTTACATTTGTTTACAGGCACATTAGTGAATAAGCTGGCAACGTCAAAAGAAATTAATTTGGCGTTTAACGGAATGTTATAATTTTATCTACTCTAATGAACTCTAATGAATTTTTAATACTATACAATGATGAGAGAGTTAGCCCTTTTGGAAAGTTTATACGCTGGAGCATTCATATTTGAAACTACCAGGCGAATTGGTATGGAATCCTTGTGAATTTTCGGTAGCCCATAAAATTTGGGGGCTTGTGAATTTCTAGTAGATAAAAAGGACAAATCCTTAGGGTTGATTGTAATGCTACAACTATTTGTAATCCCTTTAATATTTTTATTAAATTTTAATGTAGGATCTTTTTTCAATTCGACTATATCGTTATTATCGAGAAAGTTATTAAACTTATCAACATAGTCTTTTCGCATTAACAGGACCGTGGTATTTCCTTAGTCTGCCTTTGTGACAATGATATATTCGTGTGCTCGAACGCCTGAAGATGCCGAAAGGCGTAACCTGGATCGTTAGTGACAAAATGTATGGAAGTGTACAAAATCTCAATAATCCAAATTTGATATAGCATATATATACATATATATATATAAGTAAATTTATGTGGTAAATTTCTTTTCTTTCTGTCAGTGTATATACATTAGTCCATCTGCATTAAACACCCAATTCAATATAAATTGAAATTTTATGTAAAATATTTACGCAAAGAAATCATCGAGATTAGTTTATTACTTGCGATGAATAATTTGACAGTGATAAAGGGGTTTACAAGTTTAATTAAACACTGGTTTAAAATGTACCAAACATCTGCCCCTGCTTCCAAGTATCGATGAAGATTTTAATCACATATCACGTCAAGAGTCCTCCTTCTCACGCATTGATGCTGCCCTGTTTTCGTGTGAAGGTAACGCTCATGACTTCGTCTTCGTCCTGCAGCAGACGTGCTTTAGTGGGTTTATTGCGGCCAAATAGTCTGAAAAAAATATTAAATGCAATTATTTTATCGGTGAATAAAACAACACTAAGGCCACATTGCATATTGTCTGCTTAAATAGCAAACTGCTTATCTACGTTTCAGCAAAATGTTCAGGAGAGTTTAAAAACTGACTAAATTCAGTTTTAACCAGTGTTACTTTTGAAATTCACATATGTTGTATGAATTATGATTTAACATTATCCATATAACATGTAAAATTAATAGAATAGCATTGGCTAAATCTGAATTCATTCAGTTTTTATGCTCTCCTAAACATTTTGTTGAAATGTAGAATAAAAATTGGAACAAAACAGTGTGAACATATGAGCCAATTTAAAGTCATAGTGGTCTAAGTCACATTTTGGAAAATTTGGATTTAGATCCAGAATTCATATTCTACACATTGTCAAATGACAACTGACAATGGCGGAAGCTTATATTTCTTGTGGGACTCTATATCTACTATTTTTATATTATTACTAATTCTGTACTAAAAATGTTCAGGTTCTGATCTTACCGATTGAGTGGTGTGCTTCCTGAAGAAGCAGCGGATTCCTCAGCTCCTCGCCTCTGTACACTGACTGCATCTAATACTGCTGGACCTTCTGCATCTAATTGTGCAGCTGTAGGCTTTTTGAACCTATGAGAAAATATGATGATTTTAATATAAAGTCGTTGCCTAATAAATGCCACGAATCCCGAGGAACCAACTCGTTACCATAGGACAGTGATAAAGCTTGACTGGTGAGTATGAGAAATGCAGCCTCACTATATCTACCTTGATCTATTAGCGTATAATAAACACATTATAATTATTTGCAGGAAATTGTCATCTTTGCTCGCAGTTTCCAAGAGTCCTCTGGGCACACAGAATCACGAAAACAATCTGATCTGAACTGAATCTGAAAGGGGGGATAACACATGAAAGGACCAAATAAAAACTCTGAATAGCGAGGTAGGTATGTATGTACTTACAATTTTAATAAGAGACTAGATCCTACTACGGAGACAGAGCTCATAGCCATGGCTGCTGACGCCATCCAGGGCTGGAATTAAATATGTATAATGACAAGATTGTGCTTTTTTAATCTCATTCTTAATACTTAAATGAGCTCAAGCAGCGTTATATTGACAGCTCTGTTAAAAATCATAAATAAACTCTTTCATTTTCTTGTAACTAACTATTTATTATCATGAAAATTAATAAAAAAAAAAAAACTAAAATTGTGCACTGACAGTTAGTGAAACTTAAGTAATATTATATTAAACTACTGTATTATTAACAAAAATGCAATATTTTTTGAATTCACAGTTCACTTACCTCCAAAATTAAGCCATAGCTTGCCAACGCTCCAGAGGCTAGCGGTATTCCCAAGAGATTATACACAGAGGCGAATAGGAAATTTAACCGCACCCTACGTACAGTAACCCTGGACAGTTCGATGCAGCCGATGACATCGAGCAAATCATTCTGGAAATAATATAAAATTATTGTAGAAAGTAAATATTTATTTTACAATATTTAATTATAGACTAATTAATAACAAACAAAGCCATAAACCAAATCAATTTACTGTGGTGAAAAGAATTTATATTTGATGAATGAAAAAGAGATAGTTTCAAATTAACAGTTATAGTTATTGTTCAATATCTACTTGTTTTAGGTAAGAATCCTGGAATTACCGCAAAGATAAAACTCACCCTCATCAAAACTACGTCAGCAGCTTCTACTGCGACATCTGTTCCGGAGGCGATGGCCATTCCAACATCGGCTTGTGCCAAGGCAGGGGAATCGTTAACTCCATCGCCTATCTAGAGGTGAGAAAAACTAATAAATATACTGGGGGTCCCCGCTCATGTATTTCAATCAATATCATTCAATAGAAACAGGGTATACAAATAGTTATAACAGTGTTCAAATCAAAATAAACCTGACAAATTTAGACACAAAATAATATAATACGTTCTAACAATAATGAGCTAACTTTAACAATAACTAACTTCATGTTTACACACTGTAAACATGTCTAATCAATGACACAACCTAAGCCCGTGATTGTCCCGCATCTTAATAGTAATATGTTGACAGTTTAAGAACTCCATACCATGCCTAATTCATGAAATAAACAAGTCCATCGCGTGAATTCAGCGTGTTATGGAAATCTTAAACTGTCAACAATGACAGTAGAAAAAGTAATTTTAATTTGGATGTTTCCAAGTTTGAATTTTACAAACCGGTGACAACTGTCAAATAAAGTGCACTTACACGCATGACATACAAACAGTTTGCACGTCGTCATATTTATAGTTCTAGAGATATTTTGGGCATGATGAATGGAAATGAAGGTCATTACAAATTATTGATTGATAAATCCTTTATATAATTAATCAATGACATTTGATTTAGTTGCAAAATCTACTAGCGCTACTATCTATTTTGCTCAATTCATGAACTTAACAGAAAAATTCATGCCGAATTCACGCACTCCGCAGATGATTTGCCTATAATTCATCAAGGAGACAATGGGTTACATATTATTATTGATATATTTTTATACAATAATGGTGTTTTTTGCAACTAAACCAAATGTCATTGAATTCACTCTTAACACTTCTTGAGCGGGCGCCCGAAACAATAGACTCTATCCTGTGGCGGGCGTTTTTCGTGATTAGCGCAAAAATATATTGCTTTTTAAAATTGACACAACTTCTAAACGAAACAATATTTTCGATTGAAATTTTCAAGAACTCTCTGGACATCGTTTTAGCAAAATAAGGAGTTTCAGTTGTTGGTTCTGTAGACCAATACTCGCCCCTTATACCCTTGCGAACTTGTCCCATCAAAAGAATAAGCCCCAGAAACTTTTTCATTTCTTTCAAAGTAATATTTTTCCACTGCCGATTTTTTACATAATTTATAATTATGGGAGTTTTGGTGGTAATATCAATTAGATTCGTTTACAAAAAATTCAAACAAATCATCACCGATATATAAATTTACCGCATCACTTACAGTTTGAGGACAATCGAAATTTGAATTCAAACCGCGGCGGCCTAAAAATGATTCCAAAACTGGAAGATTATCTAACGATGACCACTCATCCACATACTCGTCTGAGCTCGTCTCCGAATCAGAATCACTTGGAATAGTGCGACGGTGAAACGTTCTAGGTCTTGGTATTTGCTCATCATCACTCGATTCGTTGTCTGACAACTCTTCAATATCATTATTCCATGAGCAATCAGATTGGCTTGTGAAGACATTTTTGTAGGGATAACGTCTTATACAATGGTAATATTATATTCGAATAATAAAATACGAAACAGTATGTAAACAAAACAGCGCGAGCGATATGAATAATAGTCCGACACTTGAAACGACTCAAACTGAACTAGAGATTGAGCGAAACAAATCTATACGACTGTTGATTTTCACCCCTTATTATCTAGCAAAGAAGTAGAACTAATGATAATTAGTTGCGGCATTTTATTTCACGCCGATATACAAACCCGTGAAATGCCGTCTCCCGCCAACAACCGATAGTCAACAAAAACGACTTTTGCCGTGTCCCGCCTTCGACCGATAATCCGCGAAAAACGGCATTTTCCGTTTCCCGCTGTCAATGTGTTAAGTCAATTCTTGGCGGAAAGACATTACATTTTAAAAAATAAAACACAATTCATTTGTACAACTTCCACATATTTATAATGATCAGGACCGGTTTCGCTCATCACGAGCATCAGTTGATAATGCTCGTGATGAGCGAAACCGGTCCTGATCATTATAAATATGTGGAAGTAGTACAAAGGTCATTGATTATATAAAAATATATCAATCAATAACTCTGCAATGACCATTTCCATTTACCATGCCCAAAATATCTAGAACTGTGTGGTATGACGACGTACGAATTTTATTAAAAGGTATTTTCGCAGTGAGACAACGGTCAACTTTAAGACTTTATGGCATTCGTATATCGTGCGTAAGCGCACTTTATTTGACAGAAGTCAACTTGGAAACATCCAAATTTAAGGCATCATGAACAAGGCAAATTGGGCTTGCTTATTTCATAAATTAGCCCATTTCATGAAATAAGAAATGTCACATATTCGGCGTAACCATATTAATCTCTGAAGTTTGTAACAAATGTTGCGAAAACCTAAACACAGATTTGTTAGCTGAATAAAGTCATTAATTATTGATTGAATTGGCATTTTACTCGGTAAGAACTATTTGCAAATAGGATGAAATATCAATGTAAAAATTTTATTCGGTAGTTGATAGTTAGTTTGGGCTTAATGCCGTTGTCAGAACAATACATATATATGTATACATGTTTAGAATAGACAATAATTACGTCAACTCAGTATTTAAGTGTCATAATATTTATTTAAAATTAAATTATTCAAGGTATGTGGTATGTACTAATTGTGTTTTTGGAAAAGGAGCTTTTATTATTAAAATGGATGCATTGAAATGTTATTAATTATGCTTTTAATTACATGGGCTTCTTGTAATGGTTTAAATGAAGGTGATGAATTAATGCTTGTATCTATTAATTTACAGTTGTTCTAAAAAATTTAGTCTGTTCTCAATTCCCTAAAATGAAATTAATAGATATAAATAATCAAGACAATAGTCTCTTTAATGACCAAACAAACATTATTCATCACATTTTAATAACATTTCAATGCATTTGTTTTAATGATTAATTAATAACACCACATTAAGCTCTTTTTTCAAAAACACAATTTAGTTAACCTTGGAATAATTTAATTTTAAATAAATATTATGATATTTGAATATGGGAGATGACATAAGCTAAACAGTATAATATATAAAACTAAGCTAAAAATAGGTTTAAGTATGGTTACATCTCATTCCAAATCGAACTCTCACCGAGTAAAAAGTAGTCTGTAATTAATATATGCCATCAGTGTTTAACTTATAGTGTATTTGTGTATTTCGCTTATAAGTAAATTTAATATCCATTGTTTTTGCATTTGCAGTGTCGGGCATGCCGGCGGCCATTTTGGACTTCCGGCTAGCTGCCTCCTACATGCCAATCGCCTTGTGTCCCCGAGGTTTTACACACTGTGGGGTTTACGCGTGTAACTTATTGAGTGGCCTAATCGTTTTCATACAAGTTACTCTGCGAAAAAACTCTGCAGTAATATTTAGTATATAACCCTTTACACTGGGGCAGTTTGCAATCCAGCAAAACTGCCGCCCGCGTGACTGGGAGCCGACACCTTACGCCCTGGAGCCAGGATGATGGCATTCCTATCGGCGGGGGTCGTCAGCTAGGTGGGCAGTGAGCTGCACCGTACGCCGACTCCCTCCTCCAAGCACTCAGCCTCACGGTGCTATGCCACTGGGCCTCCCTACATTCCCAGCGACGCGGGCCCCAAACCGGTGCAGCTCACTTGGCTCACCCAGCTGACCCCCGCCGTTTCAATCGCATGCGGATAGGGATGGACACCAATCCCAGTGCCATCATCTCGACCGCATGGTCTTATGGTGTCCACCCCATCGGTTACCGCAGCCAGCACCGCTCGGATTTGAGAGAGGCTGAGTGCTCGGAGGTGGGAGTCGGCGTACAGTATCCTGTGCAGCTCACTGCCCACCCAGCTGACTGACCCCTGCCGTTTCAAAGCCCGCCGATAGGGATCCCAATCATCCGACGCCTGGCTTAGGGCCTAAGGTGTCACTACCCTTTACACTGGGGCAGTTTGCAATCCAGCAAAACTGCCGCCCGCGAGACCGCGTGGTCTCTTACTCCCGCGTGACTGGGGGGTGACACCTTAGGCCCTAAGCCAGGTGTCGGATGATTGGCATCCCTATCGGCGGGCGTTTGAAACGGCAGGGGGCAGTGAGCTGCACAGGATACTGTACGCCGACTCCCACCTCCGAGCACTCAGCCTCTCTCAAATCCGAGCGGTGCTGGCTGCGGTAACCGATGGGGTGGACACCATAAGACCATGCGGTCGAGATGATGGCACTGGGATTGGTGTCCATCCCTATCCGCATGCGATTGAAACGGCGGGGGTCAGCTGGGTGAGCCAAGTGAGCTGCACCGGTTTGGGGCCCGCGTCGCTGGGAATGTAGGGAGGCCCAGTGGCATAGCACCGTGAGGCCGAGTGCTTGGAGGAGGGAGTCGGCGTACGGTGCAGCTCACTGCCCACCTAGCTGACGACCCCCGCCGATAGGAATGCCATCATCCTGGCTCCAGGGCCCAAGGTGTCGGCTCCCAGTCACGCTGGAGGGAGCGAGACCATGTGTTTCGCGGGCGCCAGTAGAGTTTCAGAGAAAGGGCGGCAGGGGTTAGTTTGGTGGGCAGTGAGGTGCACCGGTTACTGTACGCCGACTCCAAGCACTCGGCCTCAGCTATGCCTCAACCAGCCCCCCCCCCCAGTCCCAGCGATACTGCCCCCAAACCGATAGGGATGGACACCACCACCTCAGTGCCCATCATCCGATACCTGGCTCAGGCCTAAGGTGTCCCATGGTCATGTCCATCCCTATCGGTGGGCCAATTGAAACGGCGGGGGTCAGCTGTATCAAGTTTGAGGACAGCGTCGCTGGGACTGTAGGGGGGCCCCGGTGGGGGCATAGCACCCCGCTCGGGGATGAGGCCGAATGCTTGGAAGGGAGTCGGCGTACGGGTGCACTGCCCACCCAGCTGACGGCCCCCACCATTTCGATCGCCCAACGATAGGAATGCCATCATGTACGACACTGGTTCAGGGCTAAGGTGTCGGCCCCGTAGTGATGCTGCTTCCCCTATGAAGGACCTACGAAGGATCAACAAATATCATGCCATCGGCCCTGATGTCAAACTCCCAACGGTGCCCTCAGCACTACCATCAATCGGCTCCGAAATGCGGTCTACGTTGCGAACATTAACAAAAAAATCATCTTTATAACGAAGATATACACCGTAATGTGGAAGTTGTGGAAGACGCTCAAGTTGTCCCGACGAAACCTAAAAAAAAAACCTCTCATTGCATGGAGAGATTGAAAGGGGCCTCATGAGCCTCGCTGAACTCTCAAAGCTGAGAAAATACAAAAATTTAAACTACAACTAAAAGTCTCTTTAGCAGAGGCGGTGGGGATACATACGAAGAGGCCGACCCGACAGTCGAGAAATCTGAAAGAAGCGAGCCGGACTCGCAAATTTGTTAGGAACTGGGCAAGTAGCTCTTCAAGCCTTACACCGACATTAATTCTTGGTAAGAATTGAAATTTTTTAAATGATTCAAAGACAAAAGTGATAACTTAGTTATTCCACTTGGTTTATCACTGACGTGCTGCGTGTTTCGCCTTTTTAAGAAGCATCTTACAGATGGATTCTAATTCTTACATTAAAAATAAAGAGTAAGGTGGGTTTTATTTCATTCTACTGGATAATTCCCATAACACAAAAATTACAAATCAATTACTTATATATATAGTGGTTAGGAGATTTTCACCTCCTAAGGGAAATAAATTAAAAATAGTGATGAACCTGTTCTATTTAAATGTAATTTACTAATCTCCAAGTACTGTTATGGTTTTATTGATTTCTAAAAACTCTAAGCATTTTAAAAACCTTTTTTATTTACTCGATGGAGTTTACATTATTATTTTTATTAAAATTATGATCATTTTCAATAAAATGATTCGCAAACTCTGAAAGTTATTACTTTTGAGACATCTTATATATTGTCATACAAGACGCTAAATCGAAAAAATTACATATTTAGTTAGTTATTACCAAAATGTTCCTTATTTCAAAATCTACCGTATGACAGAACACCTTTTTTTTATAAATTATACTTTTACTTAAAACAGTTTTGTACAAATAAACAAAATGAAAAACGTATGGCATTTCAATCATTTGGAAAACTTCAAAGTCCAATTACTAGTGTTTTCCAGTTAGCGTCTTCTTCCAGAACAACGACGATATGTTCTTTAAATATTAAAGTTTCTACGTCTGTCCTACATAGGAAGCTTGATAGTCACTGCGACAATGATTCTATTCGATCTTTTATAGTTCAATAAGATTTTACCTGAATTGTTAACTGCATAAAAAGCTGCCCGCAAGTTAGCCGGTAACAGTTTTGACATTTTTAATGTCTCTCCAAAATAAATGATTCTACGCCAGCTAAAAGTTCTATCATGTATTCGGTCTTTGTAGAGATAATCTGACATTAATTTATTCGATTACTTTCGTTTTAATATATTATTAACTAAATCAGTGCTAAACCGTTATTGAACGCAATTTGTTTTATTGTATTTCATTCTATTTCAAAATTTATGTGTTAATGGAATGATTAACTGGTGTATTTATCATCGACTCAAATGATGAAAGTTTCTGTCTGTATCCACCTTAGCCACTGACTTCAGCCAGGATTTTGTAGAATTAAAAATACTTTGATATGTTATCCTATTATAAGCCATTATTGTTGTTAATGATAATGTTTTTCGAAGCGTGGAAGCACTTCGATAACTTTAAAACAAAGTATGACACTGTCACACTTAGTAACAAAGTTGTCGATTTTTACAAAGCAATTGAAAAAACCTAATGATTCATAATATATTTGCAGATCAAATATAGTTTACTCACCATAGCGACTCTCTGTCCGGACTCTTGTAGTTTCTGTATCTTGGCCACTTTATGAGACGGAAGCACCTCTGCGTAGACTTGAGTGATGCCAACCTAGAAATGAAAAAAATGATGTCAGTATTCCATATTATATAGATTAAGTATAAACAGCATTTTGATGTGACGCTTAATGGTTACCTGTGCAGCAATAGCAGCAGCTGTCCGTCTGTTATCCCCCGTCAGTAAGACAACATTCATCCCTCGCTTTTTGAGAGCCCTCACGCATAACGCAGCTTCAGGTTTTACTTGGTCAGCTACTGACACAGCACACCATATATAACCTACAGAAAAGAAAAAGGTATTTTAATACTTCCAATAATATTCACAAAAATCTATTAATCACATATATGTTACCAATTCAGTAAGTCGGAAGGGAAGTGTTTCAAGTTTCTCAACAAGCAGTCCACAGGCAGCTTACATGCAAAACGTCTGACAATTTACAAATGTAAAAATAAAGATATTTTTTTTGTTTTTTTACATGCAGATCTGAGACAAAACTATTTATATCTTTGTCTTTTTTACGGATTTTGGTTAAATGCTACACAATGCAAATTTTTATTTATACCAACTTCTCACCACGAATTTTAAAACCAGGAATTGTAGAAAATTGTAGAGAAAAAATTCAATTTGACATTTAAAAAATCGGAGTAAGATGTGGGGAATGCTTTCAGTCAATCACTTTGTAATAATTTATTTGATGATTAGTATAACCGTACCAGTCATAGATGACGGACGGTATTGACATTGAAATTAGTACGTCGGAACTGTGTGCATTGGATAACATTTTATATATACACCGCGAACGCTTAGGTCATGAGAAAATTTCATAGCTACATGTTACGTGATAACAATAAAACGTCTACAGAGCGGTCTGGGCTATTATTATATATAAGATAAATTGAACCACGGGCGCATGTATCAAATTTTACAGCGTCAGACTCCGAAAAAACCTAAAAGTAAAAAAGAACATACCGTCTATGGCGCAGAGAATGGCAGTTCTTCCATAGTCTTCTTCAGAAACTAGAGTCTGTTCAATATGAGGTGGAAGTACCATACCGTGTCGGTGCATCCACTCTCTGTTACCCGCGATTAAGGTGTATTCTTTACCAGGCTGAAAATTAAACATAAACTAAATTGATCATAACAAGATAATTAAGATGATGAAAACTATTCCACAGTAAAATATAATAAGTTTTTCTAGGAACTTAATATATATATATATATCAAATAAATAATTTATAATTAAGCAAGCAGAAGTTTTTTGTGAATAAAATTATATTTTTTTAATTTTATTGTTAGAAAAAAATTATTTGAGGGAAAATTAAGCAATATGGTTTGCCTGATAATTTTCCAATAATATATAATTCAACTTGAAGGTTTCAGCTAGTACACACAGATAAATGTTTCAACTATTGAGATGGCAGATTTCAGTGAGTTGATACCCGATACTCAAAAATATACGAGTTTTAACAGTGTTAAAATTTTTGTTTACAAGCTAATTAATTTATATTTGTAGCCTGATAATCTCCATAAGTTTGGTTAACACTACTGAATTAATTTTTGAAATACTTGGTATTGGAATATCCTTTACACGGCTCAGAATGGAACGGGTGAAAAATGATCCATTTCTGCAACTTACGTCTCCTAAGATTCCATAATCCTTAACAATCTGGTCTTCATCGGCCACATCCAAGATACTACTCAGCCGAGCTCGGTGCTTGCTTCCGGCATCTTCACGCACTTCTATTTCTACATCTCCAAACATGTGGACGGTACTCTTATTGGAACTGTAAAAACGGAAGAAACATTTTTCAATACCATATTTTTGAAACCATACCCGCTCCCAACGATGAGCATATGACCTCCTAATGGGACTCTCAACAGAAGTTGTTATACAACGTTTGATGAAGCACTATATATTATCACTCGATCAAACAACTATGTTATGTCGTAGCAGCGCCAAAAAATAAAATTGGTGGATTATGACATATTGCTGTTTGTCCAACGGTATGGTGAGTTAATATAATATCGTGTACTTCAGGAGTTTGGTGATATGTAGAAGTGCAGGCCAGAAGGCAGTAGAGAATTAATATGAAAGCATAAGATTAACACACCTAATTTTATTGATGAGATTAAGCAATTCGTTTGGTGGTTGAGAGTCTCGAATAGAAACCCGACAGCTGAGACCGCAACCCGGGACTGAAGTGAATCCGGAACACATCCCCGAAGAGCCTGGACCGATAGCTTCCCGGCAAAACTTCACTATAGCTAAAACAAAAATATGCATATTCAAATATTATAAATACAAATTATCTATTAGGTAATCCCGGAATTAGTGTCGTTTTTATAGTAAAACTTAAAAATGATTTTTTTTGTTTTTTTATAAAAAGTAATGTCCAGTGTTATCTATGACTCTTTGCCATATCTAAAATTCCTCTCTCATAAAAGAGAGACCCGATTTCGGTTCTTCAATCCAGTCGAATTTTTTGTTCCTTAATTGGGTTTCTTAAGAGCGAAATAAGTGAAAGTCGCTCGGTGCCAAGTCCGGAGAATAGGGTGGATGCAATAAAACATCCCAGCCAAGGTCCTGGATTTTTTCCGAGTAATATCGGAAACGTGCGGCCGGGCATTATCATGTTGAAGGCACTCCTTCTATTCACAAGAGCAGGCTAATTTTTTGTAATGTCGCATTTAACTTGTCCATATGTTCACAGTAGAGGGCTGAGGTAACAGTTTGGCCTTATTTGAAAACGTCAAAATAATTTACACCTTTCGAATCCCACCACACACAATAATGGTTTCCACGGATGTAATCCTTGTTTTGGTATTGGAATTGGGGTTTGACCCCGATTTAACCATTGTTTCTTTTTTTTTTTCATCTGATAAAGAACCCATTTTTCGTCTCCAGTGATAAGGTCATGGAGAAATGGGGTAGACTGTTGCTTTTCTTGCAGTATTTTGCATATGCTGATGGGCTGAGCTTTGTTGCGATCGATTGGCACATGAGGAACCCAGATGCCTTATTTTTTAACTTTTCTCAGTTTCTCAAGATGGCGTTGGGTGTTCGATCGTGATGTGGCCGACCTTTTTCGATAATTCATCAATGGCCATCTCGGATTTGCTTCGATTTCCGCCTTTAGAGCTGCTTCATCCACTAGACTAAGCCATCCACTTACAAGGCTCGTCCTTCAAATCAAGATTGCCTGTTCGAATTTTTTTGAACCAATTTTGACACTTTCTTTTGTCCAGTATGTCACCGTAAATGTCACAAATGGATTCCGTTGCTTCTATGAAAGTTTTTTTGAATGAAACAAAAACAGCATACAGTTTCTTAAATGTGTTTCCGAAGGACACGTCTCTGCCATTGTTTGTAGATGTGTGGTAGAAGAATTTTTTGTTTAGAAGAAAGGCAAAGGATCACAAAGAAGAAAAATATTACAACACCCGTCTTTACTGGTCAACGGACCCAAAAATTTGCCTATTGAGAAAACGACATTAATTCTGGGATTACCTAATATAACGAATAGTTTTGGAAAGAAATGAATCTGTCAAGATTAGATAGAGATAATCTAAGTCCACTGACTCGCCTGATAATCCAAAAATCTGATATTATTATATAGAAAAGAAAACAATAATTTTATATCAGGCCATCAGATTGTTTCCGTTGTAATGTTGATGAGTAGTAAAAATATAACATTTATGAATTAATATCCAGCAATTTTAGTGCTTCAAGGAAACAAGGATGGATGTTTTAGAAAGGTTCAGTAATCTTCGCGGGTCTACAATGTAATTTTTTCAGGTGTTCTATGAAACCTTTGTAGAAATTACGAATGTTATAAAACACAGTGATAATTCCATAATAAGATAGAGTTAAATAAATACCTGACGCGACAGGATGTTCTGAATTTGATTCAGCGGTAAGCAACAGATCTAAAAGGGTGGCAAGGTCTTTCACTTCTCGGAAGAAAACAAATTTCGCCACGGTCGGTTGGCCGTTCGTGATCGTCCCGGTCTTGTCCATCACAACTGTTTTTACCTAGAAGCAAATTATTGAAGGAAAATTGCATTTAGTAAATTGAAATGTAGAAAAAATAAATAAATGATTGGAAGCTATGATATTTTGAGATTTGAGTCGGTTAATGTCACAGTAGTCACTTAAAAATGTTGACTTAAATCTAGAGTTAACATCGGGCATGTAATAAATAATAGCTATTGAAAGTAAAAGTGAGATAAGTCACACTTTCAACAGTAGAAGTTTGAC
This sequence comes from Himalopsyche phryganea, assembly GCA_022494535.1. Taxonomy (NCBI): domain Eukaryota; kingdom Metazoa; phylum Arthropoda; class Insecta; order Trichoptera; family Rhyacophilidae; genus Himalopsyche; species Himalopsyche phryganea. The sequence continues at coordinate 1,755,567 of JAGVSL010000125.1, read as the reverse complement.
AGATGTAAACGAACGAAATAGCAATTTTGTTGACAGCGATAGTGGTTGGTGTAAGTCAGAAATCCACAATTGTGTTTTAGTTATTGTTTCCACTTGGTCACATTCTGATATTTGAATATAAACCATTCTTGCGTGGGAGAATCACCATGTTACGTAGCTTCTGTTAGGGGGTTTGTAATGAAAAGATTTGCTTTCTTTTAAATCTACGATGAAAGCAAGATTATAATTGATATAATTAAATTACCTTGTGTGCATTTTCTAAAGGTTCAGCACCTTTGATCAGGATGCCGCATCCGGCTCCGACTCCAGTAGCCACCATCACTGCTGTGGGAGTGGCTAAGCCCAGAGCGCAGGGACATGCGATCGCCAGAACACTCAGGGCAAAGTGAAATGCGGTGGAAACGATTATTTCAGTGTTTGTGCCATTGCCCATTCTCATGCCCTATAAATAATTCAAATAAACATTTATAGGTTAAAGAAAATTTAAAACCAAGACATTGTTTGTTTAAATGAGTTTAATCAAATTTAATAATGGACTTTTATGGATGACTGTGATATTATCGATGGATTCAAATCATTTTAAATTTCATCCTATTAGTGCAAAACCAGCCTAACTGATTTTTTGGCTAAATGTCAGTTAGATTAATTTTGTTTGACAATTGGTTTTTAAGATTAAGTTAAGCTCGGAATGATTTAAGTTGATAATTCTGATATGACTGTTCCGACTCCAAAAAGAGAATAAAAAAACGGATTTTTCAGTACAATAAAAGTATTCTCACAAAAATCAGTGAGGATAGGATAAAAAAATTAAATTGATTACTCTTTGTTATCCCACTGGTTGTATAACTAGGCATGATATGTGTTTTGCCTCTTTGAGAAACTTCCTCAGACTTAATTTATAGGAGGGAGGATGATACAAACGATAAAAATATTAATTACTTGTGTTGACTTGGAAAATTTCATGAGAAATACATTGATCAGTAAGTTTTCATTTATAATAATGAGTAAAGTACTTTAGAATCAATGACTATGTTATCATTTCAAATTTTATGGTAGTTAAGTCTGAAGATTCTTCTCCAAGTGGCGAAACATGTCTCACACCTTAGTCACACAATCAGTAGCCAGCTGTCTGGGACATTTTCATTGATTTGTAGTGGACCCAATCTTGAAAATGACGTGTAGAGTGATTTACACGTAGTCTTATAAAATATTGAATTTTGAGAAAGTACACAAAATTTAGAAATAAACCTAACGAAAAGACAATCGTAAAGCACTTACACTATGTGGAAGTCTGCTGATATCGATATATCCTGTGATAATCCAACTGATTAGGGTGATCAGTGACAAGACTATGACAAACGGTACAAAGTATCTGAAATAAAAAAATAAAATACTATGTCAAATAACACATTTCAACAATTAAAAGTGGACATGTACCATATATTATACACCCGAGATGAGTTTTTAGCCGTTGTAAATTGTTGTGGGCAGATCAAATCACGGAAATCTTCATTTAACTCTAAGAGTGGATTGCAGACACATGGAGTTTTGATTTTTTAAATAGTATAAATATAAACTATTTTATATAGTCAGCTCTGTGGTGCAGTTGGTAACGTCGTTGGCTATGGTAACGGATGTCTCGGATTCAATTCCTGGTTTGGACAGTTTCATAAATTGATCTTTCAATCGATTTACGGGTTTCTGTTTGCAGTCTGAGTGTTTGTGATGTCTTAAACTCCCTCCCACCCATCCGATCCTCATGGGGCGTAGCAAGAGCGATTAGCTGACCAATAGTCCTGTCCTATCCCTATCCTTCTCTTTTTTTCGAAGAGAGTAGGTACTCTCTTCGAAAAAAAGAGAGGTTGAGCAACTGAGTAGCAAGCAGTTCTCATAGAAAAATTCTGTTAAGATACCTCCATTAGGAGGCCATATGCTCCACATTGGGGTCGGATATTGAAATTTTTTTGTTAATTAAAAAAAGTTTATTTTCGATCTATATCTAACAAAATCGAATTAGGCCAAAAAATTGTCTAATAGGGTTCTACTAAGTCAAAAGGTATATTATAGGAGTTGTTAGCATAACATATCCCTCCAGTGACATGAAACTCGCAGCTGACTTGATATTTCAATTAGGAAATAATCATGAATAATTTGGGTCGAGTCAGTAGTGTCTTACCCGGCGATTTTATCAGCCAGCTGTTGAATGGGGGCTTTGCTGACCTGCGCTTCCTCTACCAGCCGACAGATCTGAGCCAGAGTGGCGCTCTCTCCCGTGTGAGTCGCCTTCACTAAAATTGCTCCACTTTGGTTCACACTGCCGCCTATCACCGCAGACCCTATGATCATACAAATACCATAATTTTATAGATACATATATTGTAATGTCAAAGATGTTTAGGTCCTAGCAACTGACATTTTTCTTCAATATTCTTCATGTGACACTAGCGTCCCTGATACCAATTTGCAATGTAGGTATTGAATAATAATAGAAAGGCACTTAATGTATTCTATACGCTATTCTAATTTAATATATTTTTCTGAGAAGAAATTTCAGCAATTAACAATAAGAAAACAACCGCAATTCATGTTTATTTCTGTTTATGCTTACCATATTTTTTAGGTACAGGCATTGACTCTCCAGTGATGAGTGATTCATCACACATTGACTCTCCCCATTCCACTCGTCCATCGACAGGAACCTTCGCCCCAGGAACCACCTATTCAACAGGATAACAATTTTCATAAAATAAGGTAAAACAAATACAACATCGAAGGGTTCATAGTTATTTGTTTTGTTTTAGCATAGTGCATCGCCAATTGGCAAGCAAACTGTTCAAACTGTACAATTCAAAACAACTTCAACATGGTACAAATCACAAAGATGTTCATTGAGGTTTTAATTGCTGAATATTACAGGTTGTTCAATAATTGAAGGGTCTATCGAAAAACAAACATATTATATTTATGTTAGAAATGAATAATTTTACAGGACAGCAAGAAATGCAATAAATTTTCTCCAAAAACAGAATCTCCTTGTGGTTTTTCTTTACATATTATATTACACAATATGAACTTATTTCTAAATGTGAAATAATAATCATTAGAACTATTGAACCAACAATTTATTTTGAGATGCTTTTAAGGTGTTAACTGTCAATTCTTGGTGGAGACATTGTATTTTAAAAAATAAAACACAATTCATTTGTACTACTTCCACATATTTATAATGATCAGGACCGGTTTCGCTCATCACGAGCATTATAAACTAATAAAAAAAGAACTATAGCATGCGATACTTTCATATGGATGTCGCACTAGCTAGTTTTAATAATATTATTTATTTTACCACCTTTTCGCTGCAAATAATAGATGGCGCATGCACTATGTTTTTGTAATTATATATACATACTCTATCTCTTCAAACAAAAGTCACTTGTTTGAAAGCTACTGACTACTAGAGTGGAGCTACTTCCTGTAGTGGACACTGCATCCTCAGTTAGATCGGTTCCCGGTTACTGAGATCCTACGGATACCAAGCAATCGAACATCTAATACACTGTCGGCCTCTGTAGTCTAGTGGTAAGAGCTTTGTCCTAGCAATCAGGTGGGGCCTGGTTCAAATCCTAGTATGTTTTTCAAATTTTCAAAATATTTGGCGCATTGGCTGTCAGCTGTAACGCCAGATATTTTTTTAAAAAAATTATATTCAAAATGAAAATATTGTTAGATCTTCGATCGCTACGAGGGTTAACGGTTTAACCCTTTATCAACTATGTGTTTATCTACTTTGCTCGAACCTACAAAATGTGTTAAAAGACTTTACAATAAACGATTATCATTTGAGCTTTGAGAAGACTTCTTTTGTTATTTGTGATTGGCTCCTGACCTACATTTTTGTAATCCACTCTTTCTGATTGAAATTGTAGACGGTTGTCTTATATCTACTAACTATCTATATTCATCTACTAACTGGTTACCAATTTCAGGGAATTTTAAAACGTTTCGTAACATTAATGAACCCTGAATACCTTTATGACATCTCCCCTCTGCACCAAGTCGGCGGAAATCGTCTTCTCTCTTAGGATATTTCCGTCAGGACCCAGATCAACGAGCACAGCTTCGGTTGCCTTCAAAGATAACAACTTCGACAGAGCTTCTGATGTTTTTCCCTATTGAAAACACAACATATCAAGTTATTATTCATAGTTTTGGTGTATGTTTCGAGGATGTTTTCCAACATCACAAATCTATACATGCAACATTTATCTACCTTGGCAATATGTTCCAGCCACCTTCCCAGAGATATAAAAACCAGCAACATGGGTGGGGTATCGAAGAAGGTGTGTGGAGATGAATGGTGGCCAATTATCATGGCGGCCAGTACTACACAGACTGAGTATGTATAACTGAAATATAGTAAAAAGAAGTTTTAGTATCAACAGAGTGTAAGGTAGGAGTACAGGCAAGATACACTGCAGGAGTGTAAGGTGTTTGCAGATCTTAGGGACCAGCTCTTTGATAACAATGAATGTACTGTTTTTGTATCACAGTGATGTGCATATTTATTATAACAATAATTTTCTAGTGTATATTACAAAGAGAATATCGAAATAAATTAATAACCACAAGTTACATATCAAATATTGCGAATGCTGATGCATTGTGCGAAATCCATTTTCTATAAAGTTATATTGTTAACAATAGCAACATATCGACGGCTTAATACACAGAAGAGCCAACTCCACTATTTGGTAAAAGTGACTTTTTCATTCCAATAGCTTCCTCCTGTAATACTACTCTACATATTACCAAGAAGTTTGTTAACAAAATATTATTCAAATCCACGAAATAGGCCACACAAAAAAGAGCCAACTCCATCTATGTATTGCAATACAAGCAAAAAGAGCCAACTCCGTCATTTTGTACTGAGAGCTGTCAGTTTGAGGTGGATTGGTGGGAGTTTTCCAATAAACTGTACAAAACTTAAATTTTCAAGAACATTAAATGTAAGTTCTACTATTTATTTAAACCTATATTGAAATATGATATAGTTATGTGATGGCATTATGTGTATATTATTTGAATACAAAAGAGTGGGCTCCTTTGCAAAAAAATAATGGTGATACTAACACTTTGATTGGAATTGATTCATTTGTACATAGCTATGTCGTAAATTATAATATTAATTAGTTTTTAAATTTACTTAAACAAATATCTTTTATTTTGTCGCAGATGTCACGAGGAAAAAAAAGGATTGTGGAAATGGTCTTCAATAATAATGCTGCGGCAATAAATGACATGTCGGTTTTATTTATCTATGAAATCGCAAATTTTTACGTGTTTTCTGAAACAACATATTTAACTATTTCCGAATCATCAGGAATCATTACTCAACATGAATAAGATAACTAATGTATTTCTCAAGATAATCCCTCAAGTAATAAGACCCTCAGTCCAGTATTCAACATATTACAAGGAGTTTAGAATTAAATGAAAATTCATTGCTGTTTGTTGATGATATTACTAATAATCAAACTCTTCTTGAAAGTTTTAATAGTGAAGAAGATAATGTATTGGTACCATATTTGGTACATTTTAACTCTGACTGTTCATCTAGTGCAAGGGGCGAGGGGGGGGGGGTGGGATAAACTTTTCTGATGTAGGGTCAAATTCAGGAATTCAAAATGAGCGGCGAGCCGCAAGTAAATTAGTATTTTCATATGTACTATTTATTATCATGAAAAAAAGGCGTTAAAAGATAAAAACGTGAATCTTTTTATCTTTTTCAAAAATATAATATTGCTCGGGGCCGCAGAAAAATACGTGGCGGGCCGCCCGTGCCTGATCTAGTGAAAAACCAATCAGAACAATAAAACGGCGAAAGCGGTACCAGGTAGATCTCTACGTGGGCTCAAAATTTTAATACAACAAATAGAGAAAATGGCAAGGCAATATCTTGGAAAGAAGAAGAAGCAAAATGGAATACCAAGGTACCCAAAAAAGCAAGAAGTTTGAAAGACAGATGTAATTTCACAATACAATGGAAACTGAAAATCTTTCTTTATTTCGGCCCAAATAGTGTGAAAAATGTATGGCACATAAACTTGGTCATATATCTGAGATGAAATGAACAAATTTCATGAGTCATTTTTACTTAATAAATTTTGTATTTTGGCTAATAATTATTGTTGTTTCTCTCATAGCTGACTCACTACATACTTATAGGAAAAGGGGCCAACTCCCTGAAATAAAATTGAAAAATGTTATATGCAAAAGAGCCAACTCCTTTAATTATTAATATAAAATGAACTAATCCAAATATAGACATATTTTATAAAAATACATAAATAATAAGAATGTGAATCGTTTTGGATAAATACAATTACGCTATTATTTTATATGTATATAATATACAGTTTAAAGTTCATACTGTCAAATTAGCTCCAAAGGAGTTGGCTCTTCTGTGTATTAAGCTGTCAATATGCTATATTATCAATTTACTTTAATCAACCTTAAATGTAAAAGTATATTATGTGTAGCTCTCAAAAAATATGTCAATAGTTGGACTCATATATTTGGCACTTATGGACTAAGCATAAGTACTCTTGATTTTTCTTCTTCATTTCATATTCTTTTTAAAACGTTTCTTCGAAAAATCTTACCTAATGGTAGTTGTCATGCAGATAAGTACATCCATATTCGTAGTGCCGTGTTTTAAAGCCTTATATGCCTGGACGTAAAAATGCCAACCGCCAACGATCTGAAATACAAAGAGTTGCCTTGAATTGCATCCTTCAATCGAAAAGCACATTCAAGTGGTTGGTATAATGATAACAATCAACATTCAAGGTGTAGTCTTCAAATATGTCTAATAACTAGTCTAATTAATCTTCCCAATGTGGAGCATATGAACTCAGAATGGGTGCTTCTCAACAGAATTTGTTTTTATAAAACTGCTTGTTATTCAATAGCTCAACCTTGCCTTTTTGGAGAGGGTGTGAATAGAACGATAGGGCCAGGAAAAAGCTAGTTAGCTAATCGATATTGCTTCACCCACCTTTTAGAATGAAAAGGAGTCAATGTAAAAAGCACAGATACATCCATGCATTTGAAAACAATCCATAGATATATGATATATGAAATTGTTTGTATGGGGGTTCAATCCCGTGGACAGCCATATAGGACGAATACCCGAGAGCATTGGCCATTCAGCTACAGAACCAGCATTAATCTAGAGAAAAACAACTCCCAATTATCATTTGAATAATGATTGACTGTTAGCTGTATGTACAATGAATCTAGTATTAGTAAATTTTAAAATATGGACAATATTGTAGGTGAGGTTTGAATAGCTACCTGTACAGGGGTCGCTAGTAAAAACATAAGCAGATTCTCTAAATTAAGTCCCGGAAGGACACAGCAGTCTCCGTGGCCGTCAGGAGATGCCGATGCCACTCCCATGAAGTAAGTCATGGCTGCCATGCAGGGTGCGCCGAATATTAATGATACGAGGAATGCATTTCGCCATTTTCTAATTTCTTCCCTGGAAAAATAACAAAGAAATCCATACAGATCGTAATATAAATTGCACAACTTCATCTAAAACAATTTTCCAACATGGCTTGATAGAATATTAATAAGATTAAATGGAAGATGGTAAACAAGAATAACAAAAAGTAATTGATTGTTTTTTCTTCAACAAATATTTTTTATTAGATGTCCATTCCCTATTCAATGGTGTTTTTCCACATTAGTTATTATGTAATGTGAACCTTTCATCACTTAACTTCCCTTCATCATAGAAGTTAAAGAGTTAGAAGAATGAAGGCAAATAAAACTAGATGGTGCCTATCACAATTTTCTAAATTTATTTCACAATGAAGTCGGATGTGGCAATTCATAATAGGTATTCTATGAAAACTCTACAAAGTAAGTAAACAAATTTTTACTTTCCGAGATATACTTGCACTAGAAGAAAAACAGAAGACTCTGAAAATTTTGTATTATTAAAAAAAATATACTATGACTTATTTAAAAATTAAATTAATTTACTTACTTATGTTCTAAGCAGTCTTTTGTGGATCTATCTCTTTGGTTAACCACTATAGTTTCAAATCCTAAAGATTCTACCGCCTCGCAAATGTCTCTCGGTCCAGTCAGCTCTCCGTTGTATTTGAACTTCCCTCTGAAATACATTTAGTATAAAAATTAGTCATTCACAATAAATTATTAGCAAATAATTAATAAATATCACGTTTTAAAAAGGCTGTTGATTTTTTAATCTTTATTAAAATTGTTTTATTTTCTATTTATGGATGGTGTTAGTATTTCCATTTTTGAACTTGATTGTGTATTTTCAATTCTAGCTTTGCAAAAATAAGCACAGAGGGTTGTTTGCATAATAAATATTAAATGACTTACTATTTGTTGTAACAATAATTGCATATTATTACAGTACGTGTATTTGTCTTGATTTATCTACTGCCTGTGCTTTTGTGTGTGTGTGTTTGGACGTTTTTGTTACCATTGTATAAAATTTCTTCAAAGGTGTGTGTGAAATTTGGTAAATGTGGTGATAAATGTCTTAATATCAAATAATTTAAGTGTTTACATATAGAAATTTATCGTTCCTCAAAATAGTTCTTAATTTCATTTGTTTATAGGTGTTGACTGTGTATGTGAAGTTTAATGAATATGGTGATAAATGATAAAATTTTATGATTCCAAAAATGATTTATGTGTCCTAACCGTAATAAAGTGAGCGATTAATGATTTTGAAATCAAAATAACAGTAACCACTTATAATAGAGCCGCCGACAACATTCCTCACAGTAGCAATGGAAGTTGCTTGATTTATTTTGGAAATTATTTCTTTGGGGTATATTTATTAATGTGATTGTGCATTTCTTTCTTTTATTCAGTTTGTTGACACATTCTTTATGCCTTTGGTTTCTATAAAATCCAAACCAATTAAGGAAAGACAACATTTCGAAAAGTGACACTGTCAAATCATTTAATTTGTATGATGAATTACTGCCTGGAAGGGGTTAAGAAATGAATCTTTATCTGGTATGAATATTATTCCAGATTGGCTACAAAAAGAGTTTTGCGAGTTATTGGATAGATTTACATGTCCAAAAGGAGCTAATATGGCAGTCAACAATTAAGATGTAAGAAATGATGAAATATATATTACCTTTGAGTGGAGAGCGCTACAGCAGCAAAAAGGACCCCGTTAACTTTGAGGGCCGTCTTTTCTATTTTATTGACGCAGGATGCGCAAGTCATGCCTTTAATCTGAAAATAAAATCAAGATCTCATCAGTTACAAAAAAAATTATCTTTAAATATGATGAAAATAAGAATCAATCTTACTGTCAGTTCTAGAACTTGTTCTGCTGCTCCCGTATCCCTGAGGACCTCAGATGGGAATCCAAGTTCGGTGATCGCTCTGGCCACATCCAAAGGACTCACTCGAACTGGCCAGTAGCGGACCTCTGCACGGGCTGCTAGTAATGCAACCGCTACGGAGTGCACACCTGTAATATTAAATGAATACAATGTACCTAACAAATGGATTTATCACCAACCTAATTAATTAACAAAACTAATGGTGTTTTATTTTTAAAATATAATGCTTTTCCACCCAGAATTGACAATTAACACATTAAAAGTGTTAAATGTATTGCACAGCAATCAAGTATTGGTATATAGTGTAGATCCTATATCTAGAAGACTGCTTTTTCATCAACTCTCATCATGTCAACATGAGATTAATAATAAAAACACAAAGCAGAAGATGTCTAAATAAAAAATAATCAGAAGTTAGATCAACAAACTAGCTTAGTTTATAAGTCACTTTTTACTTCAATCATAATGCTGCAAAATTCAGCTGTTCAAAACTTAAGATGATATTTGAAAGGTAATTCTATAAGATACAAGCTAAACATTAAGTTCAGAAAAGCCATTAAGAAATAAAATTAGGAATCAAGAAAACTTACCATATACTTTAGTACAATGTTTTTCGATGGCGGCCACGCACGAAGCACAAGTCATCCCTTTGACGTGTAATGCGCATGAAGCCAGGTCCCCTTCGTCTTCACCACTTCCATTCTCAGGTTTGCTTTTTGGGACTGATCCGTTTCTAACAGACTGTTTGGTGTCACTCTTTTCTAAAGCTATTATCAATAAAAAAAGATTAAGACACATGCTAGGTTTCCTTAGAAAGTTGTTGTTATAATAGTAATAAATATTGATTTAGATTAAACCATAATTATCTTTACACACATAGTATGGTTTGGTAAATGAAGTACTACACTTTTCGAATGCGATCAATACCCCTGCAAATGTACGAAGAGGTTCATTATGGCCCTCTTTATCATCTTTTTTGGAACCCTGACTGATGAGATGACTGACAGTCGTAGTAGTGTGCTTAGTGAATCAGCAATGGAAACATGCCGGCATAATAACAGCAATATAGTGCTTGGAGACTTGCAGTTTCTGCTATCATGCGAAAAGGATAGCTATAGCAACTATCTGACAATGCTTCTCAATATTTAGGTGATAGATTGGGAACAATAAAGTGGGATTGTTTAAGACTGTTCTAATATGGGCGTTTAGTCGGGATTATGAAAAAAGATTAATAAATACGGGAAAACGATGAATGTGAGAACGATAGATTGGCGTTCCACTGTAAACTTTAAGAACAGATTCTTGCATTGAATATTGGGGAAGGATCGTTGGAATTTGCGAGATTAGGAAACGGAAAAAGTTTTGTTATTGATCAATTGGCTAGGCTTTTCATTTACTTGTTCGCCCTTTGCAAGATAGCTTTAGCTTGTTATTGTATCAATAAGCTGCAATATTAGATCTGTTAATAAATAATTTTGATATTCATACCTTTATGTGGTGATCCATTTTCATTTAATATACTAGTGTCGAATCCCATATCATAAATCCAAGAAGAGATTTCTTCAGGACTTGTTTTACCTTCTTGGTATTGGACGGTAGCTTTCTTATCTGCTAAACTAACGGTTATGTTTATAATGCCTGATTTGCCACTTACAGTTCCTGTCGAGAAAACAATGATATCATATAAAACAAATAGTTGATATGATAGTCAAATAAAAATCTGGGGAAATCCCTTAATAATGAGGCTATTATTTTATTTATGAGAGATTCTTGTAATGTTGAATATGTGGCAGAGCAAGGTCATTAATACTAATGACAAGGAAGCAAAGAAACCGGTAATTAGTGATGACAATTCAGAGTAAGTACTGCAATAATAGCCATTAGGCAGATCGACTTAGTGGAAATTGAACACTGAAGTTGTACATTCGATATAGAACTAGCCAGGTCTTTCTGATGGCCAAATAGAGCTCTGCACTGCTAGGAGTGCACTAAGACTGATGAAAATTTTGACAAACCTTCAATATTTTTGACACAAGAATTACATGTCATTCCCTCCACGTTGATAATGCAGTGTCCAAGCCTATTGATGCCACCTGACTGTAAACCATTCACTGAAGCAGTATCCACCGCTGCGTCGAATCCCATGTCTTCAATTGCCGAAGCCACTTCTTCGGCAGAGACAAGATCGGAGTTGTAAGAAACATATCCAGCATTTTCTGACAACTCCACCTAAGAAATACACATATTGATACATAAAAACAGATGTCAAAAACAAAATGCAAACAATCAAATAAAAATAAAATCAAGTTTGCATTGTTAAGAGCTGGCAATGGATGAAGAGATTTATTACCAACGAGATGGGTCACCCCAACTCTACCATTTGTAATGAGCATCTGACTAACAGGTGAATATGCCCAGTAGAATACTCCCACCATTCACTAGATCTAACAACCCCGAATGAATACCAAAACCGAATCAAAATGTTCCTTGATTTTTGCGAATTTATTGCCAGCAGTGGCCGGACCAGAATTACCATTGGTTTGAAAACAGGTATTGACAAAAGAAAAAAATCATTTTGTTAATACTCTTAACATATGAAATGATCTACGTGTAAAGTAATAATCTTTCAAAGTGTATTTTATTTTGGATATCTGGTGTATGTATATTATATATAACCATCTGCGCTCCAATGTGAAGCATATGAACATGTAATGAAGAATTTTAACAGAATGTGTTTAACAAGGACTGAAAGGAGTCACGCAACCTGTCTTTTTGTCGACTCTAAATGAATTCACTGCACTAAATTCATTAAATATTGAAGATAATGAAAAAGAAAACAATTCGAGATTTAATGTAAAAATAATGGCTACTAACCCTTATGCTCTGCACGCCATGCAAGTCTTTGATATTATTTTGAATTGAATTGACGCATGACATACATGTCATGCCTCCAATGACAATTCGAGCGTTGTTTTGTAGCGTTTGCGCCGCCTCCGGGTCGCCATCTTGTGGCCTGGAACAAAAAGAAATTCGTTTTTGATACCCCATTAAAAAAAAGTTCAAATAGCCAAGTTTTTATTTTTTTTAACAATATGGAGGAGCACCATAACAGAATTTGCTTAATGAGAACTAATTTTTATTTAGTCGCTAAACCTGTTTTTCGGAAAAGATGGGGATAGGACAGAACAAGTATTTAACAAGTTTTCATTATACCCCGTTTGATTGGATGCCTCTGAACCCAAATCCATAAATCAGTTTATGGTAGTTCGAAACCATGGACACTGGAACCGAATATGATAAACACCCAAGAGCGTTCACAGTGTTGGCTACAGGATCGGCTGATATATGCGATTAAAATAATTCTTTTGATATAATTTAAGACATCGACTGAGGGTGCTTGATGGAATTTCAATATAATTTGAATTGTTGAGATTTTGTACATTTCTATGAATTTTGTCACTAACGACCCGAGTTTCACCTTTCGGCATCTTCAGGCATTCGAGTACACAAATGGACTCGAACTGACAATGTCGATGGAGTTTGAGTTCATTTGTGTACTCGAATGGCTGAAGATGCCGAGAGGCGAAATTAAAAGATTTTATTTTCAATCATTTTCAACGATTTTTTTCAAATTTATCTACCTATATATGTGTATAAAAAGTGTTAAAAGTTAAATACGCATTTTTTTTTTTAAATATTTATTTTTTATATAGAACCTAATTTAATAGTATAAATGAATAAATGATAATATATTATGATTTAAAGCACCACAAAAACCACTGATTTTTAAAAACAAAAATTCAAAAAGGACATTCATTTATTGGTTTGGCCTGCTTAGAGAAACTTTTGCTTTACAGGGAACATTAGTTGTGAGTAATGCAATTTGTTATTTATTCTTTTTCACTTGCATCCTCCTTGTATTTTTCTCCCGTTTGACTTAGATTGTAAACAATATGCGCATCACACGTACGTTGAAAACGCGGATGAATCATATTCCAACCATTTCACAATGATTTCATTTTTAATATTTGCATCAAAACCTTCTAAATTAGCTCACATATTTTACTTGTCTCATGCTCGTTAGAATTCAAAATATCTTTTTTGACATCCGATAGATGTTCTAAATTAATGCAGGGGTAATCGGAAGTTAATTGTAGTAAGAAAGTCACTAAGTGAACATACAAGAAATGTCAAAAGGAGTGGTGTGTAAATAATAAGGTAGCATATTTGAAATACAGAAAATATACAAACGTACTCAATATTTGTAAGTCGCTCCCAATACATTTTTCACTGCTTATTGGAATTCAATTATAAGCACCATTAATTTTAAACAATTTGATTTCAAATCGCACTACACTTTTAGGTTTTTTCGTCAGTTAATCTGTGGAAACACTTTTGGGGTAACATACATACTGCTTGGTGATTCAATACTATCGAGATTGGGTAACTAAACAAGTCAAAGTACAAATATGCAAATTATCAGAAAGCAAAATGAAAAAAAGTTTATTTTTGTATGTTGTAACAATATTTTTACTATATATGTTTTTTTTGTTTTCCACTGATTGGGTTATTAACTGTGACACGTGTTTCGCCTCTTTGAAAAGCATCTTCAGATTGAAGTCTGAAAGGAAAACACGTGTCACAGTTAGTAACGTAACCAGTGAAATAACAAAGTTATCAATTTTTGTTTTATATTAAAAATGTATTTCTAGAAAGTTACTATCGAAAATATTAATATCTTTGCCTTTTGGGCACAATACAAATATTTTAATATATTGAGACGAAACAGACAATGTTTTGAAATAAAATGGCAGTCAAGTACCTACCTACAGTGCTGTAAAATTAGAAAGCACGAATTGAATTTCAACATTTTTACGGAAACAAACAATTTAGCCTAATTATTTACTAACGATCTTCGATTGATATTGAATTTTCTTTGACAATAATAAATTTATTTAATGAAAAATAATTACTGCAAACATGCGTAATAATTATGAACATTATTAGTTAAAACTGGTGATAATAATGACTATATTTCAGATTATAATAACTTATTCAAATTACCACAAAAGAACCTCAAAGAAGATGACAAATACGATTATAATAATCTAATTATACAAACATGTTTTTGCAAGCAAAACATACACCACTAAACTATCAAACCCAACAGTTCACGACACAAATCATTATTATTCCAATCGCACCACAGCACAAAAGTACGGAGTTATGCACACGTCTTGGGAGTTATTGATAAATTTACTTTCATTTATTTAAATTAACGTTACGAATGACAATTCGAGCGGCACACATCAAAATTACGAACCGAAATGCACAATCCAGTCGGTCACCTATGTAACGAAGTCGCAACATACAACAAAAATAAATACATCAACAAATTTGATGGAAACTTTGTACGATTCCAACTTTCGAAATTCGTTTGGTTCGATGGCGACCTTCACCGCGGAGAGCTGTCATACTCTGAGAGACTTTCCGAAAGCAAATATACGAAAGAAGTGGATGGCGATTTGCGATTGGTTCGAATAATTGGCGCGGACCGTGTGCATTGGTGGCTGTGCACTCGTTCAGCAATTGGTTCTGTGCGCACGTTCTTATTTTCAAATATTGTTATGTTGGTATTGCAGTTTTGTATTTTTTTATTGTTTACAAATTGATAATCACGTACCTACCAAATTTATGTTTCAGCACGAGGACAGAAGAGGCAAAAAATGAACACGTCATTGTGGTTTACAATAAATAATTCAACATTATTTTATTATAACATATGGCAAGAAAGTTGTAGGAATACATAGTTGCACTCATATGAATCAATCTAGATGCCTATTGGGATTACAGTTTCAAAATACATCTACGTAGGTATAATAGATAAAACAATTCTTATTGGAATTTGTTAACATAACAAGTATGACATTATCAGAGTACTATTGAACAATACAAACAATGAAAATAGAAGATAGAATTCCAAATTTAATATCATTCTATAACACTGCAAAGTTACAAGTATGAAATCAAAGAAAAAGATAAAGTTTGGACACGTTCCCTGCACATATTTTATATTTAAATGGTCGATATTACACATATCCAATTGCGCATGGGACAAATTAATGGAGATTATTTAGCTGTATCACTGCCAGTTATAATAAATTCAATAAATGATGATTGGTAATTCATTATTTTATCTTAAATCATATTTAGTAACACCAATTTTTATTCTTTCAAACATTAAAAAAAAACCATTATTACATACGAATATAAAGTTTTTTTATAAATTAGGTATAGAGAATTTTATTTCATTATAGGTAATATTAAAATACCTAAAAAAAGGTAGTACCTTACGAGCAGGTACATTTTAGAAACGTATTCCTTCTACGGAGGAGTGTGTTTATTTGAATTAGATTAATAGCAATGAATGTATTTTCCATTATTCCATTATGTTTGAAAAAAGACATCGAACGACAATTTTGAAAAAAAATATTGATTTACCTGATTAAAGCGAGCTGATAGAAAATGCTGTGAAATGACAACTTCAATTGTAAACAATGATGTTCGTGGAAATTAAACAATGGGGATGGGAATTGTTTTGAAGTTAGAAGAGCGAGTTATTTATTAACGATAGCACGAAAGAAGAAATTTTTTTTTTTACTATCATGTTATGATTTCATAAAAAGAAACAAGATATGGAGGAGATGTTCAAATTCAAAGTATCATGGCATAAGCGTTGCGCTAATCTTATTTTAATTCTTTCTATTTTTATGAATACACAACCTTACCGCGTTGTAACAATAAATGCTCAAAATTATTACAACAAAAAATAGCCCATCGAATTATTAAATAGAAAACGACAAACACAAAACTGCATCTTTAGTTTTTTTAGGTAATAAGATAAGAGCCGCAGGAAAAAAATATTTTTTGGGTAAATTACTTCAACAACAACAAAGGGAGATTAGATAAAAATTCACGTACAAAATTCAAATGTGTATATTTTCAGGTTGTAGAAGAAGAAAAAAATAACCTGTACTTATATGGAGGAAACATATATATACCAATACCTGAGATTTCTTCGATAATAGTAATCCCACTTCACAATAAACAATTCTGTGTGCGAAAGGAAAAGTGAGTTAAGTGGAGTTAATTGATAGACGAGTTAAATATTATAAAATAACTACAATACTTAGGTACATGCATATACCTAAGAGAAAAAGTACGACTTGAATCAATATGCCTCTGAATAAGTAAAATTCACGTTTAAACATCACATTTTTCATCAAATTTCATATAAATGCAAATCTTGTTTTGACTCTCCTGAAAAGTAGCAATTTTAGACTTAACGCTCTTTCCCATTCGCACACAGAATTATAACTTGGTGAGTGATGATACTCATTCCATGTCTGCCTAACGGTGAAATGGCCATTCAGACTATGTTCAAGTAGGTATGATAATTAGCTAAAAGATCGAAACCAATACCTGAAATATAGATTAAATTTTACGATTCATCTGTTCTGTACCTAAACGAAACGAGACAAGTGTCAGACTTTGTTACACCATATGACGTGGAAAAACCTTTTTCAAATATTGGTTTAAATGTCTCAAAAGCCGACCGTCACGCAATGAAAAAAAAACTGAACGATCACTTAATTTTTAAGTAGATCGAATATGGCCTGGTGATACAGAAAATAATTAAAAAACCACTTATAATACTATTGCATATAAAAGAACAGACGTAGGTTCCATTTTTCTTGTAAAAAAGTGAAAGGAGCTAAAAAATGTTCCATTTTCTATAGTCGTTACTGACTGATCTAGATAGTTGTGAAAGGGACAGATATACTGCAAAACTACATGTGTGAGCGAGAAAAGCTATGTGGTCAAGCATTATACAATATTGTTAGGTGTTGCCAACCTTCCCAATTACTAAAAAGTAATACCGAAGGAAATAAAATACATGTTAGTTGATAGAATGAAGTTCTATCAAGTAACCTTCGAAAATATTCATCGGAGAGAGTAAAGTTTGTTATTCCATCAATAGCTCATTTGGTGAAATTTACATTTACCTGTAAAAATTTTAAGATGCCAGAAAAACATGGAATTGAAGTCCATGCAGGCTCGGTTTTGGCGAATGAAATTTCTCATACCTATTATGCGATGAAATAAGCTAATAAATGTGTAATATTTTATATGCAGTACAATACATAATGTAATAATGTTTTTTGGTGAATTATAGAGATAATATCTCACACATATGATAATAGTTACATTACGAATGAATTCCCACATTTATAATTTCATTGCTAAAAACCATTTGGATTTTTAAACATTGAATACATATAATATTATACGTTACAAGAAATCTTAACAGAATAGATGTTGTAAATACAAAAATTGAAAAAAATAAAGGTAAACGACCACTGTTACCGTGTTCATACACGTAACTTATTTTTCAATAAAGTCCTTGCTAAATTTAATAAATTCTTAAGACATTTCCGCTAAAAGCGATTATAATTTATAGACACAAATGGTTTAAAATTAACGTATTTCTTCATTGTAGGCAAGGGCCTTGAGACAAAATAATAGTTATTTTTCTAATTCAAGAGTAATGTTGTATGGCTACTAATATGGTATATGTAGGTAGGTAGGTAGAATACGGCAGGTTTATTCGAATAATACGAATGTTCGATTTTTAAACTGACAGGAACAGTATTATTGTCTATCGTTCGGTGACAAATCGTTTGCCAACTCTTTACTGCCTGCATAGAAATGTCAAGAATTTTCAATAATGCTGCGAGGAATTTTCTCAGAAATGGGTCGAAATAAATATCTCACAAACGTGCAGCAATGGAGAAAGTAGATTACGAAAATTATGCAGTTTACACGGTACATCTTAGGAATAGTCGAGTATCGTAATCCAACGATATCTAATCAAATATGGAGTGAAAAAGTGATCATTTTTCATATTATATTAGACGAGGTTACGAAAAATTGCCATGTGTTTTGTTCTATTATATTTTTTAATAGTATCTGAATATTCTACGAAATGTTCACAAAGTATAAAATTAAATTAAAAATTGATAACTTAGTTATTCCACTTGGTTTATCACTAACGTGACGCGTTTCGCCTCTTTAAGAAGCATCTTCAGACTAACCTTAGTCCACAAAGTAAATCGCGAGAGAATATAAATAAGATCGCCAGTGATTTCCTCAATTGATTTGTAGAACTCCATTACAATAGGGTAAATATGGAAATGCATTTAGTTTAATTGGATTGTGAAATATTATTGTCAGCTTTTCGGCATCTCACCGTCAACACTATCATTATATACTATACTAACCAATATAACCATTATATATTACACTAATACCACTAACGGAAAAAGTAAATAGAATGAACTAGAATCTTGGAAGAATAATTGCTTTGAATATACATCATTTGAAAATATTCACGGGCTACAATTAAAACTGGTAATGAATGACACAGTTAAAATCTATAATATGAAACGGAAATACATGTGTCTGTCATTCATAGGAGCTCCTCCCAAACGGTGAATAGTAGCGATGTGACATTTGTGCATGTCATTCTGTCCGCCATTTATAGGTCGACTGTACTATTTTCAACTATCAACATTTAACATTATTATTATTTGACGGACTATATTTTGTGGGTGTTACATGAGGTACGGTCCACGGTGACATTTTCAACTTTCAACATTAGCTAGCATAGCTAACATAAAGAATGAATTTGAATCTGTAACGGACGAAGCCGGTTCATAAATAATAGTAATGTAATAATTTATGTATTTGTTGGAAAACAAATGACTCGAGGAGAATCCAATAAGAATCTATCATAGATGCATCTGTTTTCCCACAGTAACAAACCTTTGTCAAAAATAATGTTCTTTTGAATGATCCACATTGGGAAAGGACATGATTTAAAAAATATATACAATACCTTAGTTCGTTGTCAGAATTTCTCAGCAATTGATACTTGAATCCTTTGCTCATCTCTTCGCATTTGTTATAACTTTGAAACATTCACTACACAATCAACTTAAATTAACACTATGTAATTAAGTAGTTACACTCTATTTATAAACATATCACAAATTAACTATTGAACAGAAATAACTCGAGTTAATATTTACTTTATAATATTAGAGTAAGATATGTTATAATAACTCGCAGAGGGCGTGGGTGTTTATATTACTAATACATAATTATATATGTTTAATTGCGACTCTTGGAGGCGTCTTGAGCGTATATTTGATAAAATGACACTGGTAAAGATAATAATACACGTAATAATTATAATTATAATGTCATCGATAATTAAAATATCTCAGAGAGCGGAAACATTTTATTTTAAGATAATTTGTATAACTACAGTTAGCTCCCGATTATCCGGGCTAGTGTTGGGATGGGCCGCACGGATAGTCGAAAAACACGGATAACCTGTACTATCATTATTTTGTCATTTTAAAGTACTACTATACGATTCAAGAGTAGACTATTACTTAAACATATTTAATGCTTATTATGTATTCATAAAAGCATCGGTTTTGGTTGTTTACCAGCTAGAATTTTCCGAAAAACTATTATATCATTATACTAGAATGCCCATTGGTAGATCTTTATATCCCATAAATCAAAGGTGCCAAATTTTTTTGCCTTGGGAGCTATTTTTCAATTTAAAATTTTCTCGGGATCTACTTCTAATATGATTCTTATAGAAAAATGTATTTAAAGTTTTTTTCCTTTCTTTGAACTGAATAATGTTTATTTGAAATGCAAAATATTATTAGATAAGTATGTGCTTACAAAATATTTAAAATTTAGTATTTTCGTATATTTTTAACATAGTATTTATTTTTAATGTATACAATATATACATATATAACAAATTTTGCTTTGGGATCGACCGGTTGGGCATCCTTGCCATAAATACTATCAAATATCAATAGAAGGCAGTGTCGTGCTGTGACAAATGTGATTTATAAGTTCTTCTTCTTCATTTTCATTCTCATTATATTTCTCTTCTGGTTGACTTAGATTGTAAATAATATCTGCATCACTCATAATGCTGAAAACCCGGATCGCACTAATCGTTTTCTAACCATTCCTCAATGCTTTCATTATCGATTTGCATCAAAGCTTTGTACATTTGCCAATAGTTCACATATTTTACTTGTCTCAGGCTCTTTAGAATTCAAAGAATCTCTTTCTACATCTGATTTCTGCATCGAATTTATGCGCGTATGTTCAAAACGGATATGGCGATTACAGACGGTTCCGTGGTTTAAAATATTAAAGGTAATATATTTTATAATAGTTCCAGTCTAGGTAATTATTATACTTCTTTAGAAATTTTCAAAAAACGAATGCTAAGAAGACAGATCTCAATAAATTTATAAAAATCATTCATAATACCGTTTCGATCGGGGATATCGAATAAATGGTAAAAAAAAAACAGTTTAAACGATTAAATGTACACTGAACTGAAAAAATAAACCGTCAAAAGTCAAACAATCTGTCGACATAAATAAAAAGTGAGCTAGCAATAGAAAACTTCATGAACCGGAACGTTAAAAAAACGTTTACATATTTTTTTAATCAATATTGCCCATTATTTTTGGCAAACATAATTTTATGCAAATGGGAACGGAAATTTTGGCTTTTTAAGAAACGGCGCGCTACTCTCTGCGAATTTCATGCAACGACGCGCCATTCCGGTTAAATTCAAGACATGATGAGATATAAAAAGTGATTCCGATGTGAAAAGAAAACAAAACAATAATTGATTGATGAAAGTATCGTGAATCGAACCAATCAATACAATTTAGTTTCTTTGTTTTACTTAAATTGAAATCAAAATTCATTTTTCATTATTAGGAATATGCAGTTGGCCTGCACCATTTTTTTCTTTCCAGTGATATTGTACGGCCACAATTACCTAAGATTCGCTGTACCATCAAAGAAATAAAGAGTCTGCTGAAATACTAAGAGGATCGAGTGTGTATTTTAGAAAAAGTTCAGAAGACAGCGTCTACCAGTGCATAAAAAATAAATATTTAAATAGAGATAAAGAATATGCACGGAAGTTCAGTTTTGCTCGGTCAAGGATATCAATTGTTAATTAAAACTCGTACAGAAAAAAATGAATATCGTTGATATTTTTAAAAAAGTTATATAACTATTATTAATAAAAATAATATTGGGATATAAATTCTGATAATGTTAAATAAATAAAGGCGAGTCAATCAATGTAAGTAAATATTATTTAACATGAATAATTCGTCGCATTTAATTGTAATCAGTAACCGTACTGATTAATGGCTGGTGTTATTATAGAAAACTACGAATTTATAAGTCGTTTGATAAAATACACTATTAATATTCAGTAACGTTATGATTTATTGTAGACTGCATGAAAGAACATGCTATTTTTTAACCGAATCAAACGAACGATGAAAAGTATAGCATGGTGTCATCGCAAGTATATTACGCGAAAGAAGGATTATAGTTACAATACAGTATTACCCCACTGATATGAGTTTCGAGTAGTACCAATAGTGAAGTATTAAATCCGCGCCACACTCTGTGTAATCAGCGTGGCGTAAGATTTGATAAGCTCATTTTCTTACAAGTGCAAATGTACTAACTCATTTGACGCTGCATCTGTCACGCCAAGTCGTCCGTCGAGTTCTTGGTTGTTCTAACAGCAATTTCATAACGTTTCACTTGAACATTTTGAAGCCTTGATACTTTGTACTTGTATGGTTTATCATTCCCGTAACCTCGAATGTTGTATGAAGTAACTTATTTTGTCACAATATACTTATATATAATGGCATGTACAGATAAAATAATTTAACACTGAACTCAACAAAACTAGAAAAACATGCAAATTTCAACAGTGCTGTTAGAAGAATCAAATACTCGGCAGATAAAGTGTGGCGTGGAGCAAAATGAAGATATAATCATATATATTATGATAAAAAACATCTCCTTTTCAAAAACGAAAATGTGAAGGCTTCATGACAACTTTAGAAAAGTAACACTAAACCGATAATTTTAGAGCAATATAATAACGACTGCATACGATTGCTATTAAATAACTCAAATATAACTTTTATGACTTACTCATATCACATGCAATTGTTTAAATAAAAAAAACATGTACATTAAACGTTCATTGTGCATCAAATTTTCATATGTTCATTTAGATCTTGAACCCGCCTCCCTGCACATAAATAACGTGTCAGTAATTACGTATGTCACAAGTAAATTTCATCGGATAAGCAGGTTATAACGATTGGATTACAAGTATTGGTTAAAAAAAGACTCTTTAAAATGTAAAACGCCTCCTGGAAACAAGAATTAAATAATACTATTTATAAATTAAATATTATTCACGTTTAGGTATATCCATTAAAAGGCACAGCCGTAGTCACGGAATCTAATAATTATAATGACTACATTTGTATACAATTTATTCAGCAAAGCATTGTTTATATAACAAAACAATTTAGCCTCGATCTGTTACAAAACAGAACTGCCTGCGGATATGAAATGATAATGATTTCAGTGGGTTTAAGTTTGATCTACGCTTTTGTATATTTTTTTCTTTAACAATGTTGTTATCAAGAAAGAATGATTTTAAAAAATACGTTTCATTGATTGATTTTCGGTTATGATTCAGAGAAGTAAGTTACACAAAGTAACGAGGTATATTTTTTGTAATAATGTCTCGGTTTTTATGTCTAATCCTAAATGGATTATATACCTAAACTTTAATAGAATATTAAGGGAGACTTTTAAAGATGATATATTATATACCTGTGACAGTCATTGCGAGCATTATTAACCGATACAATAAAAATTCTTATAAGGCTACTTATATGAAATTGAGAGTTTACAATTACAAGATATATTAAACAATTTGTTCAAGAATTAACAGATAATCAAATAAATTATACATAAACGAAAGTAAATAGTCTAAATAGTTAAAATGTTTAGGACCTCTTATAAATCAAAACTACTAATCTGAAATCAAAAATTAAATCACATTAAAAGTTAATTGTGTGAGAGAAATATATTGAGTGATTCATAAACAGAAATAACAGAAAGTTGCGAACCACTTAAATAGTTTAATAAGAATTAAAATATTAAATAGGTAATGAACATACGTTTTCTTATAGGTTATACCAGAAGAATACAAGCTTAGGTTGTTCAGTAAGTAGTCTGTAATCATAATATGGGTAACGTAGGAAATGGTGAAGTAATCTATCAATACTACCGACATTCTATCATCCCAGGGTATTCAAAGAAGTATCCGCCGCTAACCTATACAGATTTACAGCCCTTGCTGAACGAATTCTGTAGCAGGCAACGTTAGACGCATTCAAACTATATTTTAGAAGCAGTTACCTATGACTGGTTTCTATGAAATACAAAAATAAAGACAGTTTGTATTTGCAAAGATTCTATGTGGAGAGCTAACCGTATGACGCCGCAAAGTTATCAATTCGCCCTGGTTACGATCAACCGGGCCGTCGGTTGGAATTGCTTAATAATTATATTATACGTTCATTTTGGGCATATTAGTAAAAATTGAAAACTTCTTTCAAAGTTTTAATTCTGAGGAAAACAAAATACAGGAGCGAGACAGACTGCAGTAGCGAAATCACATCGTATAATTATTTCAACTGTACGTGGCCGCAATACAAGCATATATCTAAATAGAAAAACATTATTATTTATTTGATACTATAATAAACAGAAATTTAGAAATCCTCAACCGCTTTATAGCGATATTAAACATTGACAAAAAAAATATTAATCTTACAATAAAATGGATTATTAATTGTAAATAAAATTGATGAACGTTTTGAAATGAGGTGAAAGAACCGATTATGAAAATATCTCCTTTCACTTATCTAACGTTAATAGCTTGATCAATTACACACAGTTTTGTTAAAACGAACGTAATAAAAATTGGTTTGCTTTCGGGAACCTCTCATATTTAATAATAAATAAATAATGAATAAATTACATAATGACAGTGATTCATCATAGTATATACGTCACATCTTCGTAAGTATTTAGTAAATAAAAAACCAAGCGGAAATTAAAATACAAACAACTTGCGGTTACGTACCTAAATGTGAATCAAGTAAAATTAGCGTGTCTGACATGTTTCAAAAATACGAAAAGGAACTAACCTACGAATTTTATATTGTTTATTACGACGGTACAATGTTCATAAACGGAACTACAATAAAAAAAAAGACACGTCAGTTTGATTACAATATGGTGTTTTATGAACAGATCATATATCATTATAATTAATTGATTCCAATACGGAGTGATTAATTCTAAATTAAAATACATTTTTTCACTACTGCGTTTCAGTAGTCATACCATAGACAAACTCAGCCAATCAATAATAGGTATTCTAATGTCATCAAATAATTTTAGGTATATTAATTTTCTATTGAATTGCAGTTCTATATTTTTTTTCTAATGCTATGATTCTTATTTTACTTTAAATAACGAATATTTAATCCCCAAAATCTTACCAACAGAAAGAGAAATAGTTCGCCTTTATGTATGATAGCAAAAACCACTGTCAACGTGGAAACGAATTTATTAAAACTGGTATGGCTCAAACTTGTATATAGTATATGCAGTCAGAAACGAATAATACCGATTATTAAAGTAGATGATATATTCGATGGGGATTATAAAACAAGTAGAAAATATTGACGGTCCTATAACTCAACCTCGTATAAAAAAATGATGGTTTATTGGAAGATGGTATGAATATTTTTTATATCTCCATGAAGATATTAGGAGACGAGATTATAAATGAGACGCAAAACGCGGAGTCATAACAGCGAAGATGTGAATTCATACAATCAGTAATCTTACGATTACTGATTGTGAGTCAATATTCTAGAGAACGCGAGAGGGCAGAGTGATTGGACATTACCGAACAGTCATTCGAATGGATTCAAATTCAGGAATGAATTGAAAAATAAATTCGTGCGATTCTAGTCCAGTATCGATGACATAAAAGTACACGCATGGTAACACTGAAATAAGGCAGGCGAACAAATCGTCGTTGTTCTGGAAGAATAACTGAAAAATACTAGCTTTAAGTAATTGGGCTTTGAAGTTTTTCAAATGCTTGAAATGCTATACTTTTTTCATTTAGTTTGTTTGTACAAAACTTTTTTTTAAGTAAAAGTATAATTTATAAAAATAAGTGTGTTCTTCCATACGGTAGAGTTCGAAATAAGGAACAATTTGCTATAACTGACATAGTCATTTTTTAGATTCAGTGTTTTCTTCCAGAACAACGACGACGTATTAAAGAATTCCATTACCACAAGAGAGTCACTTGATGGTTAAAATTAAATACTATTATATTGTAAAAATAATAAATTAATATAGTGTATTTATCTTGCGTATACAAGCACAATACTAACTTCAACTATTTATCGAATCAACCTATAACTGAGTCAAGGCCACGGTCTATTTTTTAAGCATTGATAAAATTTGTGTGCCATAAGGATATGCCACAAATATTAATTAATTTTGAATAAACTTAAAAGGTCAGAAAAAACGATACGGGGTATGCTATAATTGGTTTGACAGTTCTAATAAATATTAATATTTAGAATGATGTAATAATATAATTGAGCAATTATTTATGTGCCCATCTCGAACTATGTTGTATATGCAGCACCTTACTGTATAATTTGCCATAGTTCCATATTTGAATATCTCATTAGTTTGTTTTCCTTTTTCGAATTGAATATGGCACTTGTTTACCATAAAATCAAATAGGGAACTGCAAAGTCGATACATAATTTAATAATATTTGACAGCTATAAATTTAAAAGAAAGAAAAAGTTCTTTCATCCCCAAAGGAAAATGTCATTGTAGGTAGTTTATTAGTGGCAACAATAATACTATAGATAAATTTATAATTATTATTTCGATGTTTTCATTCATTAAATAGCTGAATTCATATGCATATTTTACTCCATAACCGTAATTGTTTATATTATTATAACTGCTAGTGCATGCAAGCTTTGTAATAAAATGAAGATTTTTGGAATACCGTAAAAATGTTTAAGGGCGCCTTAGTGGAAGTGTTTCTATGATTTCTTTTCGGTTAATCCTTAAGAAAATGACACTACTATAATATAAATGGAAAACGCTATGCAATAATGTTTTTATTCAACTGTGACTGATCTGAAATGCAATATTTAAAAGTCATATTCATTCAATCTTTAAAACATAAAAAATAATGTGTCCGGTATTAAGTTTTTTCGAAATATGAGAAAAAAGTTGTGCAATCACTAATAAAAAAACTATTTGTCTGATTTTCCATGAATACCACAATACAATTCTTTTGAGGCAAAGTTTTTATGAGCAATACAATCTGAAAACTCTGTTCAGGGTTTTGTGAACAGGTACCAATAACTTATAAAACATGGGTATCTAATTTTAATTCTATCGCACTAAGTATTCAAGTCCCATAGACAGCGCAAGAATACAATTTAAATTCAAACCTAGAACTGTCCAATCAATTACAAAAAATCGGTATTTATTTTGCTATACTTGGTATCTCCGTTTACATCACATTCAGCACACGAATTAATGATAAATAAAATACACATGGAGTTTGACACAAATCACATACTTACGAAGCACTTAAGAAGAACTTGTAAACAAGATAATGTGCCACAAAAACGTAGCATTTATTTTCACTTTTCAATTCGTTTCGGCGGAACAGATTCATTCGCCGCCATGATTATTACGTTTTGTTTTCACTGACATTCGAATTTTGAACGCGACAGAAGAAAGTTTTTATCGAAAGTACAAGAGATTGTTATGGTTGGTACGAGCACGTCTTACTGAACGATTAAAATCGACTGAACTTGCCGAGCGCCGAACATGTACTGAAAAATTACCAACAGAGTATATGTGACGGATTAATTATATTACTTTATTCGGTGGGTATCTCTTCTTGATTGGTTCAGTCTTGAAACGGATTTATAGTACGTTCAGAAGACGTGTGCGCTGCTCAAAACAAGTTTTATTAAAGTTTGCACATACGAGATTTTATTTGTGGTATTTTGTTTGTTTAGTAAAACACACGTGATTCAGCAAAATACATCAATCGTATAGTTCTGGATTATTATTACAAAATTGTGCTCCTTAAAATAACTGCAATAATAAAACATCATACACGCTTTCCTATACTATCTATTATAATATAATATATCAGAGGTCGCCAACCTGTCCCTACCACTCATAAGTGAGCAATTCAAGCTTTAGTGGATGAGGGCTTTTCCCGTTACTACACATTTTGTTTTTCCTACATATATTTAACACATCGCTAACAAGCTTTGCGAGTTTGACTTTTGAAATATGCCGTAGCAAGTACATATTTTGCAATAATTTTTTAAAAATTTCTTCTCAATTGCGCAACGAGTCACTGCGGCGTTAAGAAAATGTAATCAACAAAGATGCAAAAATTGGTGATGCTATTGAAAGGTTGACGACCCATAATCTATATAAACATGTGACGCTTTACGATTCTATTTTCTAAAAGTAAAAATTACTCCTGTCTGTGCAAACCCCAATCGGACCGATCGGAGGTGAAGGTAAATTACACTAGTTTCTTGGTAATAATTGAATATTCCGCGAGCAAATGTCTGTACCACAAGATTTTTTTACTTCAAGAGGACGTGGGACGTGAGACGTAGGGTTTCATAGGGTTAAAAGCAGTGAGACAATTCAGAAGCTGACTTTCAAAACTAAACACGTCCAATATACATATACCTAAAATGAATTGTTCGCGGAATATCATTTTAAGCCTAGACGTACATTTTGATGAGATCAGAAACGGCCAAAGAGCATCAATTTCATATATAAAAGAACATCAGAAAATTAGTTGACTTTCGAATCGGGACACGTCCAAGCTTTTCAAGAATAAATTAAAAATTCGTATTTTATTATAATGATCAGCGATCGGCAACCAGGCGACCGCGTGAATAAAAAATATTTTTTTATGCTCAAATTAAAATTAAGATGCTATGCTACATTTAAGATACAGAATCATTTGTCAAGCTAAGCCAGCCATTGAGTGCCCTTCCAGCAAAAAGGTTGCTGACCTCTGTTGTAGATCATTGACAATAAACATATTTTTATTATTTTCATTGGAGGTAAGTAAATCGAATAACTGAGTTTATTTATCTCGGAAGTGTGAATTTTGGACAAGTCCTGTTTTGAAAGTCAGCTACTGTATTAAAACCAAATCCAAGTATTTAGATAAAGTTAAAACGTATGTTTAAATGGAATCCATTTTGACATTGGTCCCATTTTTAATTAATGAAAATAATACACTAAAATACAAAATAATTGTTTTGCTGTCGTACTTTTATAATATTTGAAATACAATACAATCATAAACAATTAAACTTGTATACAATACAAAGCTATTTGTGAATACGTGACAGATGTTAACAAACAGTGCTGTGACTAATTATCTACTAGAGCTAATTGACAGAATAGGAGAGCATATATACATCTGATTCTCTTTTTACGCGGTTTAGAAATAAAACTATTATAAGAAAATATATTTTGTCAATCGATTCATGGATTTGCACCAAAGGCGTGTAACTAATTTTTTTATTCCTCCACATCCAACCCTTATCCGAGAGCAGCCCGCTCTTAGTCTCAACTAAATCTGAAAATGTATGTACGCCAATTTTCTTGTGTATCAGGGTGTTTACTTTGGGATGAAATAATTGTCATAGTGAAAAATCTTACAGAAAATGTATTTTTAGTCATAGTCTAAAATTAGATTATTTTGTCTATGCATACAATATTATTAGTATAAAATAATAGAAAACAACATAAATTTTCTTGAATATAATATGCATAGCATGTGAAACAAGAAACAACGTGTTAATTAAAAAATATTTTTATTTTTAAGCTATTTTTATATTAAACCTATTCTTTAAATCTTTCTAATCACTATTATTACTGAATGCTTCACAATTACGCCGTTTTCGTTTATTGTAATTACTTTGTGTATTCCGGAACTATGATAATTCAAGATGTCATAGTTTAAAACTCAATAAAACTTTGATTCCTCATAGCAACTCAAAAAGACATAGTCATTTGAATGTCATACACTACACTTCGAAACATTTAAGACTATTCATTGTGTCTTGTATTTTCGTAGAGTTCATTTCGACTTGTGACAGTCTTTGACCAGGTAAATAATGATATTTTAAACTTTTCTGCAGCATTTTTTCGTTTGTTTCAAAATGTTAATTTTTTGACTCTAAAGCTAGGGTGCGAAATATGCATTTTTTTGTCAAATCGAGTGCAAAAGAATGATTTTTGAATAAATAAAATTTTTAATAATAAATTCAAACAAATTTTATTTCAAATACTGGTAATAAGCTGTCGCACAGAAAACAAGATATAAAATATATATATATACAGCCGTTCGATTGTCGGTAGGTACATGTTGTGCGTATCAAGGATAAATATGGATTGTTTTTAACCATGTCCGCTCCCAATTCGTAGCATATGGCAACAGAAGTTTTCTACGAAAACTGCTTGTTACTCAGCTGCTCATCCGCTCTTTTTCAAAGAGAATAGGTATAGAAGGCTATGGTAGGACTAGTGGTAAGCTAATAGCTGTTGCTACGCCCCGTTTTTAGGATCAGATGGGTGAGAGGAATTCTAGACATCACAAAAATTCATACCTACGAATAGAATTTGATTGAAAAATCAATTCATGAAACTGCCGTACTGGGATTTAAGTCCGTGAGATCCGCAGTCGAAGCTAACGACGTTGACCACCGCACCACCGCACCACTGAACCAACAAAATATTTTGTCTTCATAGTATATATATAATAGGTATATATTGCACTGTCACATATATACATACATGTCGAAATCTGACTTAGTAAGCAAATTGTTTTCCCTTATCAAATTCATGCCATTTTCTATTTACTCAGCCATTTTGTTTTATCTCTGATTGATAAAAAGATTATCGCGAAATGTTTAGTTTGCCATTGGCAAAGCGTATTGACAACAGATAGCTATTATAGAAAACAATGACAATATTGACTGTCTCTAATAGTCTCATTAAGTCAAGACAAGTATACAAGATATATATAAATATTTAAAATCAAACAATTAATTAATTAATTAAAACAATGTATTCATATAGAGGGCAATAATTATGCAAAAAGAATTAAATCTATATGCATTGAAAAATTATTTTAATGTACCATTATTGATACAGTTGTCTGCCATCGAACTTTTGTCATTGGAAATCATTGAATATTATTTAAGCACATGGGAGAGTCTATTCAAAACATCCCCAAGTTCTAATGGTGATTCTAAGCGGACATCAAAAATTGTACATGGCCGGCAAGATTTCAGCAACTATGTTGCGGCAAAGTTTCCGACGATAATGTCAACTGACAAACGTGAAGTGAGTTAAAACTACAATGGCCGACATTCACCAGATATTTGACAGCACCTTTTCCGCATTGTATTAAACTTTGGTGCACTTTCAAATATTGCGTCTGAAATATTCAAAATTCACTTAAAATTACGTAAAATTTATGATATGATACTTATTCACGACTTTTAGGAGGTTACAATTATAATGAAATGAAATAATATTGACATTATAAAACTGCTTAGCGCCAATATTATGTTTTACGTAGTATGAAATATCTTTTTCAACAGTTTTTATTAGATTTACAATATAACTGAACATTGCATTTTGCGCTGACTACTTACTTTAACTTACTACAATAAGCTACTTACTATACTGGAGTTTTATGTTTATATGGTATACATTCCTCGTAGAGTGATTGAAAGTATAATAAAATATGATAATAACAACAAAACGTGACATCGAGAATATATCTGACGCCTGTCGACAGACCTACATAATTTGACAGATCTAGAAGAGAGATGCACATATCGAGCAGAACGAGAAGGGAATAGACTCATTCCGACAATATTGACGTAATATCGATTGCGTTCGATATTCAAAATATCATCCAGTTATGCTGCGGCAAGTAGGTATGTGCAATAGGGATATGTTACGGCATTAGTACCGATACACGACCACACATGGTCGGGAGCAAATTGCCGTAAAAAGTTGGTCGTTTACAGGCTGCATAAGGTTCTATAAAAATATTACGTATCGGCGTCTATATCGTTTATTATTTTTAAATATCAATGCATTATGTACGAAAATCAATATGCTATATCTCTGTATTAAAAACCGTAAAATTGGCCGTGAAGGATAAATAAAAAAACGGCGAGGTTTTATTTTATCAATCTCCGGTCAGTTACTAACATGCTGCCCGATACTGTTATTGATAATCACAGTAAAACTGGGAACTGAACTTTGGAGATTGTTCACTCACCGGAGACTGAATACAATAAGACTGGCATAATTAGTATCGATGGTGCTTTGGCCAATTGATGTAACCCTCAAAAAATACGAAAACGAGTTAATGATTGGATCTCATTTCAAAGACGACAGAGCAGGTCTCCTCAGCCAAATGACGTAAATTAGAAAAATAAATTGACCACTTTTTGGAAGGGAAACATCTTTTTACACTGGTTTTAGGTTTAAAGATTCTCACCCGACCGCTTTATGTAAGCCACTATTATATCGACACTACCTACGTATAGATTCATAACGCAACTCACCATAATATAGTGTTTTCGATAAAAAGCAGTTTTTAATCTCTCCTGAACAATTTCAATTTTGAGGGTTACATCAATTGGTCAAAACACCAAGGATATGCATTAGTAGTAGTGTGACATCTGTGATATCGTCATATCGCAAACTATGTTGAAGTCGCATTATTGTTATTCGTTGGCATAGGAACCCAATTTATATATAACTAATATAAATTTCATAATTAATAAAATACCATACCTACAAAAATGTAAATTTCTTCAGCATTTTTGCATCAAATTAATGTTGTGTTTGACTCAAAAGGTAGAGCGGAAAATTATTTATCGTTTCAATGGTCAGTTCACATTATAAACGCGGTGAGCAAATAATTGTATTTGCCAGTAGTTTATATAGGTTAAACCAGTGCTTCCTAAACTTTTTCCTACCATGGCTCACAAAATTTGCAAAAAAATGAAACCACTACACCGAAAATCGAATTAATTTGGACATGAAAAACTTTATTCTTGCATTCTTTTATACAATCGCCGCAGACTTTTTTTAATAAAATCACGAATGTGTACTTATATAAAGAATATTATAAATATATGTAAAAAAAATGCATAATAAAACACTTGTAGCTCTATTTGAACATTTGCGGCTCATAGTTTGGGAATCACTGACATAGACTACAGAACAGAGGTGGTGAAGCTTTAGCCTTCTAGGTCCTCACCTGAAATCCATAAAAGGGTTATTTTATAGATCGCGAGAAAAAAGTTTATAAATAGATTCATTTCCATATAACCCAAAGTAATCCTCAAAATGCGCCATGCTAAAAAAGTTTTTGTCAGTCTAAAAATGTCGTATCTATTTAAATCCGTTTTGACATTACTTTTACTGATTTTAACATTCGTGCTTAACCTTCACTCATCGATGGTTGGAGTCAACGACCCCTACTGCTACTTTATGTAAAATATCTACTTTAATATTGGTGATAAAATGTTCATACTTAAGGTATTCCGAAATCATTGTTTTACACACCTTTTACAGAAGAAAAAAAAATATTAGTTGCCCAGTTACGTCGTAAATTAATAATAAAGAAAAAAGGTCGGATTTATTTTGTCCGAAAACCTCTTTATGTGGCGCTACAAGTTTGCATTAATTTTAAATCACACCCACATGCAATAAAGATTCTACTCGAATTTACCAACACGCCTCAGTTGAACTCTGTGAGCCAAATCTAACGGATGCTTTTGTTCGAATCATTTGAAATTCATAACAACTATTTACACATTCAAGTTGACTTATAATAATTAATACGGTGATTATTAAATTTATTAAAACAATTACTTTTCGGTGTTTTGTTGGGTGCATTTTAATAGTAACCTTACATTTATTTCTTTTAAGAAAATAATAAATAAGAAACATGTCGAATTTTTTATCGTTATCTGTTTAACGTCAATTATTGGTATAAAGATAATATTTTCAACACAATTGTATTGTACTAGTTCCACAATTTTATGAAATGGTAATGATTGATTTCATTCATCGCGAACATTTTCAACTAATCGCGATGAGCGAAACTATAAAAGTTAGTTCAAAAAATGTTTCAAAAATAATTAAATTACAATGGCTGAATTAACAATCACATATTGATCGATGAATCCAATTCGTACCTTTTTAATTACGATTTTAAGCTTGTTAATTAATTTCATAATATATGAAGACATAAGCATTTTCTCAACATATTTCCGTTTATTATATTACTAAAAACATGAGTTATTTTCTTAAAAACAGTTTTTGTATTTGAGTCGATAAATTTCATACGCACCTAAGTCCCCTAACATAATTTTGAATAACAAGACTTTTGTTTGAATCGTCTCAAATCAAAATATTTCTCTGATTACATAGAATTGATCAACGTCAAAATCTTAAATAGAGTTTATGGTGAACTTTTTCTAATTTCTATTAATGTATTTTAAAATAAAATTATTAATTTTTTAATTAAGTTTTGTCAATAAATACCCGGGTTTTGCCTTTGGGCATCTTCAGGCTTCTGTCTATGTTTGAATACTAAATGTACAGAATTTTAATGATTCATCTTTACTACCTTTAATTGTAGTTCTATTCTTTGGTAAATATTCGTACATCTTACCAATGTACTTGATTGATATTTATACTATTTTATTAAATTGTCTTATGAGAGCTTCACTCATGTATTTCTCTTTTCTAATTGTGTTCAAATTTGATTCTCACCCATTGTTGAATATTTCCTTCGATATATTTTGAAATCAATTCAAGCGAACAAATGTTTAGTTCTTAGAATATGATTTAAAAATCAATTTATTTTCATAATCCTTCTGTTCCATAACACTTTAATTTATGAGTGTCAAAGTTTCATAAAGCCAATCCATGGTATTTTATTTATTATTTCACCATTAAATTTTCAAAAGAATATTCATTTCGGAGATTTTTTGTTTTAAAGAACCTTAGTAAATGCCGTCGCTGACAAAAACTCATCATTCATCGTGTTTATTACTTCCATATGTAAAGACATAACCATTATGTCAACATATTTTTTCCATTTATGGTTGACAAGTTTAAAAAAGATTTGTTTTTTAATTACCTTCACATTTATAGAATGGGAATTTTTATGCTACACATGTCAATAGTTTCTTATTTCCATTCACGCTTTTTAAAATAAAATGGCAATTGTACTAGATTGATAGCTATATAGAATCTATAATATTGATTTATAATACACAATAATTGTAGTATCTACCTTTCATTATAGTGCTATTATTTTGGCAAAAAGTATAGCTAATTTATTTTCTGCTTATATGTATTGTTTGTTTAATCTTAAGAAACGTTTTTTGGACAATATTAATGTATGAATATATCATATAAAAATAAATGAATTCATTACAATTTGAAGTTCTGAAAATTCTCATGGCTTTGTTTTATTTAGCGAGGAGAAATATTTTGAATCACCATGTCAAGAAGATCGTTGAAATTGATATCTTATCGTGATAAGATAAGAACTTAGCCAATCATAGTTTATTATGCCGCGACTTATGAGTTTAAACGTTATTGCCAGGTCGCTATTTTCGACACTGACAAAAATAAAGTATTGATGTATTGTATAATGTATCATTATCATGAAATCAGCATATTGTCTCTTTTTACACATTAAGATATTTGAAGTAGTTTTTAATTTGCCCACTCACATATTTTCATATATTGTGTTTCGAAGTAAAAACATTTGATTTATTATGGGTTAAGTTATTCCTCGATGAAAAGACATTATAAAATATAATTACATCTGAAAATTTTGTTAAAACAGCAAGACCGGCTTTGTAGTAGGTAAACAATTGCAAGTTTTTATTAAAACTAAAGTACACATTTAAATGAATCATGAAGATTATTTTATATTATTAATATTTCACTTTTAGTTATTTATTAAATTGAAACCAAAACCATTAGTCTCTTGATAAAAAATATCATAAGCTAAGATTAGTGTAAGCAATCAGCATAGATCTGGCGTAGATTTTATATTTTTTAGTTAAAATAATTAATTCACCTACCACACGTCGTGATTGAACACACACATAATCTTTTAATTTCTTCAAAAATTATCGTGTTTTCATAACTAAATCTTATTTCGCAAAACATAATATGATTACTTTTACCATAATAGTACCTACATAAATATTCTTATACTACTAAACTTAAAACTTAAAAACAAACAGAACAAGAAATGGGTTGATAGTCACGAAGTAATTGATTATAATTTACTCTCTAAATAGAAACATTATTAATCAATGTTTTATTTTTTGTTATCTCTGGCAACATTAAAGGGCGTATGTAAGCGCTCGCGCATTAGATAGTAATCGCGATGATTGGCGCATTTGATTTCGTCAGTCGCGATCCGATATTAGAGGTGAAATGTTGTCTTTTTTATGCGCGGTTTAAAATATGATTATTTATAGGAAAACATTAAGATTTTAATATAAAATATATGAGGACAGATGTATAAAGATATTTAAAAGCCCTAAGAATCATATTTTTGTTGTAATTTATGATAATAAGGCCGTTATAATGGGGTCTTTTTCATCCCCCCCATAGGCACGAACGTAATTTTTTCGGCATAGTCTTCTAAGGGTTAACCCTGAAGCAATAGGACACCTGTGCGCGCATGGGCGAAACTTATATGCGATAATTCTTTTTATTGTTCATAGTTATAAATTATACATGGAGTAAATTCCAAATAAAACCGTACAGGTGGTTAAAATTGGCGCATAATTAATGATATTAAAAGTAACCTTGCAAATAGTCGAGTTAACGATAAGATTTTTTTCAAATAAGATATAAATCATATTATAGTAGGTCTATAATGAATATAAAACTTTTTTATGCCACTGGTTGTGTTACTAATTGTGGCACACGTTTCGCAACTTAAAGAAGCGTCGTTAGACTAACTCTGTAAGGTTTTTATTTATAACGTAGAAATTAATTATAGCACATTGAAAAAAAGAATCAATTTATCGGTTATAAATAAAAATCTTACGGTAGAGTTATTCTAAAGATGCATTACGAAGAGGCGAAACACGTGTAACAACTATGTAGTAACACACCCAGTAGAATAAGCAAGTGAATTCTAGGTGGAAAAGCATTAAAAGTTTTAAATACATTTAAAGTTCTATTTTATAAAATAAATTTAGTTTGATCAATTGTCGGCAGAGGCGCTGTGAATTATGAAGTAATATGATAAATTAAAATGTACATTTTCAGTAAAGCAAAGAGCAAATTTCGGTTTTCGTTCCGGTTTAAGTAAAAAAATATATATACCGGTTCATTTTATACATAGAAGATTGTATGGTATTTTATGAAATCAACGGTTATGCAGCACCGCACGACCGTGCCATAAAATTTTAAAACTGAAAAAGAAGGATATTTTTCGAATTTTGTAAAAATATAGCCATATGCAAAGGATTCTTAATTTACACACTTTGTGTCATAGATAAGTTAAGATGACCATATTATTCAAATTTGAAACCTGGACATTTAAAGTAACTCAGTGAGAAGGAGTAAAGCAGTAGTAAGTAAAGTAGAATATAGGTTAAGAAATATTTCGGATATGCTTGTCATTTTTTTGTCTTCTGAAAGAACATGAAGTTTTTTTTATTTAAATTATTATAAAAGTTATTTTAGATTTGCACATAATTGCGTTTCGCTCTTATCCTGATTAAACGGCCGATCTATTTTTGTTTGCCAATCGCTTCGTTGTTGTTTTAATTGTGTTTCTTTTATAACGTGTATTATCTTGTAAATTTAAATAAGTGTAATTTATTTGTATTGTAAACCAACCAACTACATCTGAAAATAAAGAAGACACAACGGTACTGGGGGTTTTCTTGACAATCGTCCTGCAACTTCAAGCAACTCTGCCAACTTCAAGCAACTCCTGCCAACTTCAAGCAACTCCTGCCAACTTCAAGCAACTCCTGCCAACTTCAAGCAACTCTGCCAACTTCAAGCAACTCCTGCCAACTTCAAGCAACTCTGCCAACTTCAAGAAACTCCTGCCAACTTCAAGCAACTCTGCCAACTTCAAGCAACTCCTGCCAACTTCAAGCAACTCTGCCAGAAAGGTTCCTTTCAAATGCTAAGTAACTGTTAGGAGAACGGACATTCCTTACGATTTACAATCAACCAAATTTCACATGGAGAGTATAATACGCAAGGTTGTTCAAGTAAAAGTCAAATGAACTGATTTCCTTTTGTTCGAGTGATGTAATAATATTATGAAAAAGTATGACAGTTTGCTTTTTGATAAGAAAACACAATTGGAATAATCAAACAACCCAACGACTTTGATAAGGCGACAGATAACAGGTATTGTTTTTTTATCGGATAAGATAAAAACTAAATCGATTTTTACGAAATCAATAAAATTGGAAGATCAAAATAATATTGTGCAAGTTACTATCGGGTAAACATGCTTTACGAAAGTGTTCCGATACCGGTGTGCTGCGAGACGGTCCCAGGTGTGCCGCGGAGCAGTGCGTCCCCCAGTGGAATTATTGCAAACAATGAACGAATCAATAACCTTAAATAAGCATCTTTTTTTTTTGATAAAATATCAATCATGTTTGTTTCGCACAGAAGGTGCTTACCTGTCCTGAAGCTAAGTTGCTAAATTGCTGACATCTTTGAGCATCTGAATGCCCAAACAAAAGAAAATTAACAACATTTTTAGGCACTCAACTTAGCTAAAGAGTAGTAGTTAAGCTTAGTTATTTTTTAGTTACAGCTTCTACAAATTCTTTTTTTATAATTTGTAATTTTCAAAATATTTTTTTTTGTGTGCGAAGTGTCCCTCACGTTGACAACGTTAAAGGGTTTAGTTGGTTTTTATTGAAAAATACATATTCATCAAATAAAAACGTATCAATAAATCGTAAGATTTGTTTATGAAGTTTACGTATGTTTGTTTGTGGTGTGCCGCGAAATATTAATGAGTGCTGAGGTGTGCCGTGGGTGAGAAAAGGTTGCGGAGCACTGCTTTACAACATGTTTGTCTTTTTCTGTCTGAAATATTATTTAATTTTGCTTTAAAAAAATTACATTGTCTAGGAGATTTCGCTACTTCCGATAATTATTTCGGTTTTTTTTTAGATTTACGAGAAAGTTTTTCGCTGATAAAAGCCAGATTGAATTAATAAATTGTATCCAAACATGCTTAATTTAATTAATGAATTGTATTTTTACCAGTTAATAATGCTCGCCTGATTATGACACATATCTTGAAGTAGTACAAACGAATTGTTTTTTATTTTAAAAATATAATGCCTAGACAGTTAACACCCTAAAATTGATTTAAATACGAACTGAAACCGGAACTGAACCGATATTTTTTTTTATCGAAACGGAACGAAAAAAATTACTTTCAAAGTGTTAACTGTCAATTCTTGGTGTAAAGACATTATATTTTAAAAAATAAAACAAAATTCATTTCTACCATTTCCACATGTTTATATTGATCAGGACCGGTTTCGCTCATCACGAGCATTATCAATCGTGATAACTCAGTTGTTTTTATTAAAAAAAAAACGGCTCGGGTCACTCGATTTCGCAAAAAGTCGATAAAGAACTTGTGCAAATGGTCGCAAGATGTATTATGCAACAACTTCAAACATTCACATATAATATCGTTATAAAATTTGAATAAACAGTAGTGGGTGGGTAGCGATTGCAATACTGGTACATGTAACTGAAACTGGGGTTCATGTGTTTAGCTGTTTTTACAATACCGACAATACCGGTATTGAAAATTAAGTAAAATAGGTATGTAATAAGTGTAATTAATTTTTGAATG
Organism: Himalopsyche phryganea; assembly: GCA_022494535.1. Taxonomy (NCBI): domain Eukaryota; kingdom Metazoa; phylum Arthropoda; class Insecta; order Trichoptera; family Rhyacophilidae; genus Himalopsyche; species Himalopsyche phryganea. The sequence goes on along the minus strand of JAGVSL010000125.1, from coordinate 1,716,027 downwards.
ATACGATATATTATTGTCCTAGGTGCCATATGTATTGACACACAGGTAATTTTATTAACGCTCTGCGTTCGCAGTCACTAGTTGGTCTTGGAAAAAATTACACTACTGGCCGTCAACGTGGACGAAGTCTTCGCGAACGTGAGGCGGCGAGGCGTAGCTTGAAAATATCAATCGTTCCCCGCCAATGGAACGCGATCAGTTCATTTGATATTCTCACGCGAAGTGAACGCGGCGGTGTGCGTTTTGCATTAGCTAGTGCGGTGGTGCGCTTGCACGTAGGAAAGCGTTGCCGCTTCGCCACTTTTCGTCATACTATATCGATTTAAATCGCAGATATCGCCGCGCACTGACTTCATCCAGACAAGACAGGGTGTTATCGAATTTTCGATCTTTGTTTAAATATTTTGATTATTTATTAAATTTAAAATGAAATACTCAACTCAATACAAACACGTGATCCCAATCAACCATACTCAGTACTTTTTAATCATTTTATCTATGTTTGTCATAACGCTACGGTCTTAATATTTGCAATAATGGTATTTTGATCCCAATAGGTGGATAAGGGAAAATATACCTATTTACTGAATAGTACAAAGTCATGGCAGACTTACGCAGCATCAAGTAATTAAATATGACATAACGATGAAAAACTATTAAACCACGTCCTGTTTTTTTAATCTAAAGAATTTTAAATCTTTTATAATAACTAAAAACATTTATTTTGACAAAAGTGTATGACACGGCATTTTTACAAACATATTGACACAAACGGTTTAAAATTTATGTATGGCAAAAAAAGTACAGTAGGACTCAAATCTTTGTTCTACTTGGTTGTGCAGAAGAAGTCACCTAAGGGTAGTTTCGTACATTGATTTTTCAATCGATTTATGAATATGTATCTTAAAGACATGGATGCTGTCCCAGAGAGTGGCCATTCAATTTGAAAATAATCAAGTGACATAAGTAACACATTAAAAAATAGACGAGTTAAAAATAATATAACGGTCTACCTGGAAGGGTCGTGAAAAAAACAGGTGACAGAAAATAAAGAGAACTACAATATATTTATTTAAATTAAAAACCTTTTAACAATAATAATACAACGACATTACAACATTTTAAATGCCAAAAAATAAATTGCATGGATGTCTGTAAGGTTTTATCATTTCCCATACATGCTATAATATCCAGAGGTATGTTAAGCAACTTACAGCTCACTTTTAAGGTGTTAACTGTCAATTCTTGGTGGAAAGACATTATATTTTAAAAAATAAAACACAATTCATTTGTACTACTTCCACATATTTATAATGATCAGGACCGGTTTCGCTCATCACGAGCATTATCAACTGAATCAACTTACAGCTATCAACTTACAACTATCAACTTACAGCTGCTGTAATTGAAGACCTTGGTGCGAGAACCAAGAGTGTTCTGAGATATTCAGTGTTAAACATTTTCTTATTACTATAGGATATATTTACGTATTAGTGTTTTTGATATAATATTTGTCCGCAATTTAGCTACTAAAAAACTGAAAAAATATTGTTTTTATTTATATGCTAGTAAAAAAATTAAAGCTTTTAAAATGCTTTTTTTTAAATAAAAAGTAAGTAGAAGGAATGATAAATGAAAAATATTCTTTTTAGTAAAGTAAAATCGACATATTCCTTAAATTTATTCATTTTAGAGACCATTAATAAGCCGTTTGGCACTTTCTGGTCTAAGGAAGCATATAAGGGAGAGAACATCATTCATAATTCATGGTATTTAAAAAATCGGCTACTATTTTTTGGTATTCTATGATGTATATTTATAGTTAAAAACGGAAATATACCTTCACAAAAAAAAAAAATCTGATGAAACAAAAGTGAAGTTATAATACCAACAAAATGGCCGCATAATCTTACATGAAAGAACTACTTTTGAGGTGCAGATGTATATAGATATAATTTTTTGAGGGCCAGTAGTCAAGATAAATAATCGTAAAAACCTCTTAAAGGCCTTTACGTTGTTCTTCCACCAAACTCCTCAATCGAGAGTACACATAATTAAAAAAAGAAATTTAAACAATCTTTCCAAAAAATATGGAATTATATTCATAAAGAATAATTTAAAAATCTACTATCTTTTTTAAGATTTTCAATCTTAGCACCACAAGATTTGAATTTGTTTGTAAATATAGTGTAAAACAAAGATAGCCCACGCGTGTCTATTAATAATTATTCTATATCTAAGTTTTTGTGTGAGAAAGCTAATTTTTGTAAGTCTTTAAAATAAAATTAGTTATCATTTTTTCAATTCATTGTAACAAAGTTTACGGCAAACAAATCTGAGTTAACAATACAAATCACAGAATTCGAAAAAGGGACTTTTTGATGTAAAGCTAAAGAGAAATATTTATTCACTATTACATAGCCGTTGCTTCGTAACATGTGATGAATAAATGATATTTTTACTAATCTTAAGACACTAGAAATATTTTTATTGAACTTTTTTATCCACCAGAATTAAAATCTTTCATAAATACGATAAGACGGGTATATCTGAAACACCCAGTTTTTATCCAATATCAGGTGATCAAATAAAGCAAGTGATATTTTTTTGTAAAGATAACAAATAATTGATATTATACTCCCATCTGTCTAAACATTTAACAAACCAGGATATAAAAAAATGACACTTTTTATTTTTGTCTATCCATTTTTAAATATGAGGTAACAAGAAACAAAGCAACACACATTTTTAGGTAGGAATTCAATCCAGCTAAATGCCAAAAATTAATTTTAACATTATCATTCTAAATTTGAAAACCATTTTTAATAAAGTATGTTTTCAAATCATCATGTCCACAGAGAGTGGTCTTTCTTTGTCGAATGTTTTTGATAATTATCTTTCAATGATATCATTGTTTTTCTCTTAGGCTCAGAGTTCGGACAATATGTTTTTTATTAGTATGCTGTTTGATAGCTTACAGCATTCCCCGCAAGATGGCATCATTAACACATTTTGCGAATTGGGTGGACAGGAAATGATCTTTCTTTCCCCCTGCCCTGCATATATAATTTACGATTACTAAAAAAATATCAATATAATCCTGCTCATTACTTAGTTTCACCAATGTAGATATTTTAATTTTCTGATGGTTTAAAATTCTATAATATAACTCTTATCTGGTTCATGTTAATAGCATATCTTGCTAATAGAGAAAGCAATAGTCGACATTGATTTTAAACAGCATCATCAAGTGAAGTAGCAAACATTTGGTGTATCCAAAATTAATCTTCGGAACGTCTTAAAAGCATCTGAACAAGACTAGACAACTTTCACTTAAGTGTGCATGAATCAATTGCTTTATGCAAACATAAAATTTTGAGGTGTTGCGGTGTCTATGGAGTCATAAATGACAAGCGTATCTACAATGTTTCGTCTTCTAACTGGGGGTGTCCAGGAGTAACAGCTCAAAACTTAAAATCAATTCATTTTTGTAAATGCAAATCTTTTATTAACTGAGGACTATGTACTCCATATCATGCCGTAATTATTTTAAAGGCCTAATAGTTGACACTACGCGGATGTAAGCAATTGGTCCATTTGATGGTTGGATTCCTTTATTGGCTACAGGACCGGCTGATATATCCGATTAAAATAATTCTTTTGATATAATTTAAGACATCGACTGAGGGTGCTTGATGGAATTTCAATATCAAATTTGGATTATTGAGATTTTGTACACTTCCATGTATTTTTTCACTAACGACCCGGGTTTCGCCTTTCGGCATCTTCAGGCATTCGAGCGCACGAATGGACTCGAACTGACAGACAGTAAACAGTGTCTAACGTTTATATAGAAGATACAAATACGACAAATATTATTTACGAGATAAAATATTATACGTCTAGGATCCATGCTGATACCCGAGTTAAAATTTCGAGAATCACCTTAATCCTTATTTTGTAACAAACGCATTAACAGAGTGGCGAATTGCCGCTTTCCAACTACTATTAGAATTACCAGTGATTTTACAATTATAATAGCATTGTGGGTTTAAATTAAATATAAATAAATCAAGAAAGTATGGTTATGGCCAGATGGGAAGTGGGTTAACTTCATGTCTATCGTGACAAAGTAAAAGTTAACTTACACACTAAGAATACATGACATGAGACTACAATCAATGTTCTTTGGGTAAATAAAACTTCCCTTCGGAATTTGTTTATAAACTACGTGAATGTCTCGGAAATGTTTCATCCGTGACACATCAGAAACAAACAGGAAAGATAAAAATGTTTGTAAATAAACAAACATTCTATATGCCAATGTTTAGAATTGAACTATATTTCTTTTTTAAATATTACACATCCTGTGATTTCAAATTGAAAGTATTAATGCAAGCACATCATTGCATAGCAGAAATGTGGTCATGGCATTTTTTATTTAAAAAACAGTTTATCGATTTTGAATTACTAATAACTAAGGTTGGCAGACGAAAAACAAAATACTTTAACTCAGCGATATCAACCCAAAGTATCCATATGAATGTTTAGATTCTAAAGGTTTTCTTTTTTCTTTATTAAGTTTAAAAAGATATAATGATTATCTTGGCTGCTCGCAATGTGGAGCATATGGCCTTCCAATTGTGGTATCTCAACAGAAGTTGAGGAGAGTAGTGATATAAGGATAGGGCCACGACAGGACTAGTTGTTAACTAACCGCTCTTGCCACGCCGCATTTTTAGTATCGGACGAGTGGAAGGGTTTTATAGAAATCACAAATATCCATGCCTTCGAACAGAAATCCATAAATCAATTGAAAAATCAATTTATGAAACTGTTGGTGCTGCGATTTGTAACCACCAACGATTTTGACCACTGAACCACGGACCCAACAATCATACAGACTCTTAATTGTGCTTATCTCCAAAGAAGTTTTTTACTTGTATTATTGAAAAATTACTATAATTTAAGATATCAACTGAGGGTGCTTGATGGACTTTCAATATAAAATTTCCATGTTTTTGCCTGAAGATGCCGAAACTCAAAACCCGGGTTGCTAGTGACGAAATACATGGATATGTACAAAATCTCAACAATTTAAATTTGAAAAATTTGCATTTTGTTGATTTTTTGACATCACATTTTCTGCAATTCGTCACAAGTCATCACATTATTTTGTTATCCCCTAAATTACTTAGAACTTGGCGTCATATATGGACAACTAACTCTTTTGTAGTTGCTTTTTATTTTTTCATTCAATAATAACTTTGATTCACAACTGAACCGCTAACTATAATAGTAAGCTAATTTTGAATATAAAATAAAATATCGTAATTCATATTGTATTTATAAATAAATTCTTCTGTAAAATTTCAATAAAATATTGTATCCATTACATTAGCAGTGAACCAGTTTGAAGTTCACAACATAGCATGTCTCGATTACTGCACAAGAACCAACTTCAAAGTAAAAAGTAAACCACAACAAATCGCAAAGCAAAAATGTCCACACTTCGTGGGCCGAGTACTTAATTGTTCTATTCGAAATTTTGTAACTTTTCACTAGAGTACTTTTAAGTTTTGGAACTTGGTAGGTTTACGAGCATACATTCTTGCCTAAGGTCATTTTTGCTGTATCAACAATTTCTACATAATAGGATAGAATATGGAAATTGTTGATAGAACCAAAATGACCTTAAAATTAGAGTGTACAAAAATGTAAGCTCACAAAACTACCAAGTTCCAAAAAGTGCTCTAGTGAAAAGTTACAAAATTTCTGATAGAACAAGTAAGTCCAAGAAATATTAAACAAACCGTCGGAAGTGCAGAGAAGAATATAATTATTAACAAATTTAATACTTTTTTGACTGTTCACTCATTTACTACGCTATTGCAAATAAAAAATTCGTTTTCGCCTTTTCTAACTTATTATCATTACGAACACAAGCCATTCATTATTAGTAAAAATTATATCTAGCAGCTAATCTTTATGATTTAATCTTTCTATACATGCTTCTCGAAGTGAGAAACACATGTCACACAAACACAAACAAGCGGTATATATTAAATTATATTTTTAATATTAAATTAAAAATGCTTATTGTCTCGTCATGATATGCTACCGTTATCACAGAGAACAACATTACAACAGATTCATTATCACAATAAAATATAATTTTTGAACACTGATAAGCGAATTAATTGTAATAGTATTATTGGTGCCGTGTGCCGTTAATTCAATATTATTTGGAAAGAGGTGACGGTTGCAATGATTAACCCCTCGGTTACGGATTCCATACGATAAAGACAGAGTTGTGATATATCACTGTCACCGTCATCCAAATGCGTAAAGCAGAAAGCTTTTTATTTTTGTAAGATAAAACCATCTAATTGAAGGTTTCAGTTAAACATGATATAAAGAAATCAAAAAAAAAATGTCTTTAAATCAAATTTTGTGAATAATAGCATTATTAAAATATATATGAACAATTCTTCATTAAAAACATATAACATGACACAGCCCAACCTTTTTTGTGAAGCTTAAGTTTTTGGAAGGATCCAGAACGGCCACTGTAAAGCTTTAAATCGCAATGCTCAGAAGTTAATTACCCCACATGACCGATTCATAATTTCCAAAGAGAAAGCTGCCGCTGTATGACCGACTAATTACAACCCCAGTGGCAATAGTCATGAAGCCATCGACAAAGAGAAGGGGGGCTACATGAAAATTTTTCTGAATTTGACAGTACCCATTTACCGGTGTGTGCAACATATTAGTACCTAATATATACAGAAAGTTTTAAAGAAGAGAACATGTTTGACGTAAGTGCTCAGTAATCAATACGCCAGATATATTTTAAATTACTTGAGATAAATGCAAGTAATACCATATACAGATAAATGATTTTATTTTAATCAAGCTGAAAAGAGAAGTCTCGCCGGATTACGAGCACTGTGCTCACCTATGCATTCGAAACCTGGGCATAAACTCAAAATACAAAATGAGCGAGTCCTGAATATTTTTGAAATAAAAATTCCCTGCCGTATCTAAGGACCAGTCAGGGATCGCAACAATTTGAGAAGGTATAATGCTGAGCTGTACAGTATGTGCGAAGATTGCAGTATCCAATTACGATTGGAAGGCTGTGCTGATATGAAAGCCAATCAGTGCAGAAGAGAACATAAGTCAAAGATTCGTGTGGCTGAAGGGAGCTGTAAAAGATTGTCATTTGCTTGAGGAGCCCAATGGGAGGACGGCCATCCTGGACAGAGCGGTTGTTGGATGCAGCTAAGACCCACCCTAGTTTGACGCACTTCTGGTGATAATGAAAATACTGCCATGGACTCATTTTTGTGCATCCATAACATAAACAATGGGCTTTTACATAAGTGACAAATAATAGTTGAATCATCAATTTTGACTCCAATATTCTTTTGATAACCATTGCTATGGTTACGTGTTGAAAGTAAAGCGAACCTCATACGATCAATCAGAATGACAATCTAGTTCAAGATTGACCTTCAGATTGATAGTGTACGGTAGTGTTTGACGGAATGACGGCCGCTATTCTATACCACGCCCAGAACTGTCAATCTGAATGATTCATTCAGAATGCCTTAGATTTGAGAAAAAACAAATCAGTCATCTCTATTGTTGTCAAAAACACATATTTTAAATCACCTATTTTAAGACATAGTCAACGAATTCCTTACTGTTTTAATTTATTAAGTCTACTTGTACAGCGCAATTAATGAATCTAAAAAAAAATTAAACAATCTTGTGACACCAGTGTGTTAATATTTAACGCAAAGCATTTATCATTAAATCATTGTTTGCTCACGTTACCATATAAATAAATCATATATAATCTACACATATCTCTATAGGGGGCCTTATTAAACGAATTGAATTTAATTCCAGAAACCATGCAACAGTGTAACGAATTAGTTATTTTATTTATCAGAGATAACAATTTTTATGTTGCTGAGAGTTCATCAAATTTAGTGATAAGAAATATGAAAGGTTTTCATTAAGCAATCTCAAGGTTGAATTTATTCAACACTAGTATATATCCATTGAAAAATTGTGTATACCTCTTGCATCTCAACTGCAAGCATTGTTCACTCTAACAATATACAAAATAACCTTTAAGACAATTCCATTCGCAAGGAAACTTCATTTTTATGAACGAGAAGGGAGAAGTATTAGTCATAAGCAGAAAAATATTCATAAAATGCATCTTATCAAAGATAACTCAATACCATTACTAATGTAGAAATACTCCATCGAGTAAATAATAGAGTTGAATTATAAAATTGGGTAACATACAATTTTAATCAGGATCATTTTGTACTGATTGACTAGAAGTTACAAATATCTATAGGTGTCATGGAAGAATAAATAAACATATTTGTGGCACTGGCATAATATTACGATTGAGTAATGAAATCTTCATAATTAGATAATTTGTTCAGACCACAGGGCAAATGTTAAATAGGTAATTATACAGTGCCAAATCAACATTTACTAGTCGAAAATCGATTGAAATAATTTTATTATTACATAGGTACAGATTCAGAATAATTATACAATAATGTTGTGTACTGAGGCACTGAGAAAGGTATGTTTTTATGACACAAATGGAATTTTATGAATGGAGCAATTAACCCACTAAATTCTCTATGAATTATATTGATATATTAGGTTTTGTTTCTGGAATAAGAACACTTGGAAATAATACATTTAAAATATTCTCTTTTTGAAATATTTTTTCTCTGAAAAATAAAATGAGTAGAAATCTTGATACATCATGTTTTGACTTATTCATGTTCCGATACTGACCTACTTATAGAAGAAAATTTGATGACATTGTGGTATTAATTAAGGTGTTTGATATAAAAACTCTGAAGACAAGAAGTTGTATAATCAGGTAAAAATTTGATTTAATTTATTGCAATAACCTAAGGCAGGCTAACTCCTTTCTACAAAACAGTTCATCATGTATAACGGTTACACTCGATGAAAATGTTATATACCGATTGGAGTCCATTATTACAAACTACTTAGGTGTCGAGCCTTTAGCCAAGTGGTCAACGTCGTTTATAAATTGATTTATGGATTTGCATTTGACGATATGATGTTTGAGATGTCTAAATTCCCTCCCACCTATCCGATCCTTACAGAGGGTAGCGAGGGCGATTAGCTAAGCACTAATTCCGCCCTAACCCTATCCTTACTCTCTTCGAAAAAGAGAAGTTGAACGACTGAGTAACAAGCAGTTGTTGTAGAACAACTTTTGTTGAGATAAACTCAATCAGGAGTCCTTATGCTCCACATTGGGAGCAGACATAGTTACTTAGGTGTTATAGCCAGTTTATACTGTACAGTAGGTTATCAGTTAATGGACAACGAATACTTTCACGAAAGATTTTTGTGTTCAAACAACAAACACATATTTGGATAACGAACTAAAATGATCTTTCTAATCTACTTATCTATCTGTAAAACTAATCGAAAAAATGACATACAGTGAGTGATCGGCTAACGAACAATTTAGAACGGATTATGTTCGTTAACCGATCATTCTGTATAAGCATTTGTACAATTTCTTATGACTAATACCAAGTTTAGTACAAAATGTAACTTACTGAATGATTCCTTCCTCCTGCGCATTTGCCATCCTTGACTAGTGCCTGAAAAACACAACAAAAAAATATGATTGCATTAACAATATTTTCATAAATCTTGACCATTCAGATAATAGATTTGTACTCATTCAACCTGTTTTGGTGTAAATTTTCACAGAATTACATTACAATAGTTATGCACATTTTTTGTTCTATACTGTCACACACTGTTTTACACAATGGGGGTGGTCAGATATGACATTGACAAGTTATTATTAAGTGTCCTAACAAAAGGTCAGGAATAGATTGAGCGTGTTAACTTCTGGGAGAAGGTACAACGTCGCTTTCAAGATAGAGGTGTGGGAAATTTTTTTAAAATTATATTCCAAACATTTCCTGATAAGATTTACTTCTTTTATGCAACCGCTTCGTTCATTATATGTAAGGGGTTTTTATTAATTTGAGATATAAAAGCAAGACTAAATGTGAATAGCAAGAAAAAATAAGCTTGTACCGACGATAAAAATAAATTAGTTAGGCAATTATCAATAATGTTTTTTCTTCCAACCATACTTTACCCAAAGTTTTTTGAAAAAAAAATTTGGGATTCCACTGTATATCCTTTCCATTTCTTTGTAAAATAGATGTGTGGAGTGTATTCAATACATATCATGCATTTATGACTGATTATAAGTGATCGATAGCCGGACTATTCATAGACATCGTTTAAATTTATTAAAGTTGATGACGACATAGTTGACATGAAGTAATAATTAAAATTGTATCCCTGAAAACATAAAAAAACATCGGCCGATGACAAATGGCTTAGTAGACTACCTCAAACAGAAGCTCGAAAGCTACTGGCTTGCGTTCGACACTCTTCATCGAGCGCAATCTTGAAAGAAATGACGCGACTGGGCTTCTCTGTCTCGCGCGTTGACTTTATATGTGAGCTAATATGAAAAATATGCAGTGTTCCCCGCTGGCCGTTGTATCCACTTGCACAACTCAGAATATGTACATAACACACTCGCACACGTATGATTGTATTGGTAAATTTATCCTGGATTTTCGACAAAATATCCCCGCTGCGCCCAATGGCATGTTCTTCTTATTACTATTATTATGTTATTGAATGCGCAAATGCACAACGGAGGAATACCTCAAATCTAAGCGCAGTATTTATTATATATATAGAGATATTTAAATTATTATAAGCTATGTTCACTAGATACACATCACAGAAAAAGAAAAGATATACACTACTTATCTATGATTGTTGCAAATTACACTGACTAAAATCAGCTATTAAAACTTGAAATTCAAGGACAAGTAAAGAATATATTTTACACATAAAATTTATCATGATTTGAAGTCATTCACCTCTAAATAATTTTCAAAACAAAATGTTATACAGCTTAATGCATGACTTAATGTGTGACAGTTTGTTATATAAATAAATGCATGTAATAATTGATTAAAACCTTATACAAACCAGGCCCCTATTCTAGGAGTTAATGATAAATCATAAATGAATGTTTAAAAATGCATTATTTGATCATCACAATAACTCATGTCATAGCTTACTTCATGTCAATGTTTTTATCTTGCGGTCATTATTTGACACCATTCCATGAAGCGTCATTATCTAATTGCTATCAAAACAAAGGATATTGTTTAGCAAGCATATTCGATTTCCATAATGAATAATAATGTATGATAGTTTTACTTGTATAATACTTATTATGAAAGATGCATGTTGCATTTAAGAAATGATATAGCCCCTTCACTAGAATGGCACTAGTACTGGATGAACGACAAACAGGGCTGTATTTGGGGCTTGTAATAATGTTATTACCGAAAGTGGAATCTCGGTTATTCAACTGTTTTTTCAATATCAAAATCGCGGTATTACAATATGTAATGATACGATTATTTAATCTCTGTTTGTCCAACAAGACAGTGTGGAATCTGAGAGGCCTTTTAGTGCAGTAGATTTTATTTGCACGAATATCCGATCAAACGTAATATAAAACTCAGACTTTATGCCTGTGATGTAGATATTTTTTAATACCAGCATTTAATATGGAATACCAGTATTGATATATTCATGCAGTATTGCAATCTCTAGCTGAATTTACCAGAGCTATAGCTCAAAATTTAAAAATCTGTTATGAAATCTTGAGGTTGAAAAAGCAAACTCCTCCGCTCTAAGTTTGGTAATAATGGCGAAATAATTTCATTAAAACATCGCATTATTGAAATCAAATGCAAATAAAAATATGGCACCTATAAATATGCATAATTTTGTGAAGTATAAAGAATCATGACATGTCTGCGCTATAAACACAATAAAAATGCAAAGCTCCTTTTACCCACTATTCTGATACAACAACATTTTGACAAATATCCACGATACAGCCATTTAAAGATCAACACAGAAGATGATGTTGCTTTTCTCTTTATCATCAGTCTAGCTGTATTGCTGTCCTGCTCGATAGACTACATCGGTCACTCATGACTCATGTTAGTTTATGAGTGCACTCCCAATTGATTTGAACACGTTTTGATTAAAAAATGTGTTTAAACTCTCAACTCCCTCACGAATTAAGTATCTAGTTACATTCAAAACAAATAATATCTGTGACTGATTGACAAATCATACTACCGAATACCCACTAGTTTGTTCAAAACAATATCCAACAATGTTATGAAATCAACGTGAACACATCAGTTTAACGTTGGTAGTTAATCAGGAAAAGAAGTAACGGTAAACATACTTTACAAAATGAGAATTTTTTCTGCCTGAAAAATTACTTAATACTGCTAAGAACAAAGCCATTCTCTAGGTTATTGAATTGCAGGTAGGAAAGGGGCAAAAAATCAAACATTGGAATCATGAAAACAAAATACATTTGATATATTATGGAGACTTTTTCATACTGATTTTATGTTCATATTTCGCGTAAATTATCTGCTTCCCTGATTACCATGTACGATAATTTGGTATTTAGATATCTGTAATTAAATTTTCTACAAAATTGCATTGTTATTAGCGGCATTTAGTAAATTTTCGGTGAGATAGCATGTTGTAAGCATACTTACCGAAGTTACATGTCATATGTTCTCGAAGAATGCACCATCAAATAACATAGACAGCAATATTTATTGATTGACTATTTAAGGATAGTTCGTCAGTGGCTTTTCATTATATTGTATGACTTGGAATGTTGACAAATGGCTTAGACTAATCTTACATCCGGCGACATTTTTTAGTCCATACTTCATATTAATTTGTCATGTGATAAATAAAAATAAATGATAACTTCATAATCATTTGTATAAATCTACATTCAATATAGTATTTCAAACTAATGAATGTTATTTTTGATCATTATAAATTCAAAAACATATTAATGCAGATATTCACTTACATTCAAACAAGATATGATTTAAAATAGAAATTAAACTGCGCGATACGTGAATATGTACTAATGTTTACCGACTTTTCTTTGTCCCAAAATGCCATTGTTCGAATAAGGTTCGTTTTTCGATTTGCTGCAGACATATGTTACGATTTTTATCAACTCCAAAAAACAATCTTATTTAAGAATGACAAATTTCAATATACCGTATAGAAAATACTCGTTAGAAATATAATCCTAGTTCTTAAACAAAAATTGCATAAACTTGATTGCAGACTACAATTTTATAAAACACACACTATCTGATTTTCGAATGAAAAAATCTGATTAAATCTTAGATGTTTGAAACGGAAACTATGCCCAAAATATCTGTCGATACATTAATTATATTCTCTTTACAGTGAATATTTCATATAAATGCTGTTTTCCTGTAACATTTTATCGCAAGTAAAATATTTACTGAAGTGTCAGACCTGATAGGTTAAACTGTTATATTGAAAATGAAGACGAGAATAGATACACTGTACTGTGTAAATAAACAGGTAATTACTTTAGTAATACGTGTGAAAAAATACTCACGTTATAATCACGACTTTATACTTAATTTTGATATAATTCGGTCAGCCATCTCAAAACACTCATATTTACGAACTCACAACTGTCAAAATCGGTGGCCATACTAATGTTGCCATTATTGGTGATTAATTATTTTGTTGCCGTAACAATATTTAATACATCCCGAAGTTATTTATCACCATTTTCACCATTCCCGGTAAAATAATATTAAAAATATTAGTACATTAATGCGGAAAAGATATTAATATGTTAAGGGGCCAGAACGGAAATGGAGTAATTCTCAAAATTTCTCAACGAAGTTAACCATTAGAAGAAGTTCATTAACACGTTGGCTGCTGACGGAATTACTTTGTATGTACAGTCAGCGCGTTAATATGTGTTTTATGAATTGGCAATTTTGGGCACAGCGAAAAAAATGATTCAATTACAACTTTTCCCCAAATAACTGGATTAATGGGGTGAAATTCGTAAGATAGGAAAATCCATCTTAAGTAGTGATAATGAAACTAGAATCAGTACCAAGTTTCTAAAAAAGAAATGACCTACAGAAACATGACAATTAAAAAAGACAACGTTGAATGGCTGGAGATGCAACGGATTTGATATAAAATAGAAAACACCCTTCATTTTATACTTTAAAATTAATATTCTATCATTGAAGATGCATTTTTCCATGAAGTCGATAAAAGCAAAAGTAATTTCCGTAAGGATTCCTGTTGCAGCTTGGAGCATGTGTATCCAGATGGACGTAAAATTTAACTGTCTCCAATTTCACCCTTTTCTACTATCTCGTTGAACATGTCAGTTCCCTATTTCAAGCATATGGCCACCACATGGTGCCTTCAAGATTGTTTGGCCCACACTGGTCTCTTTGCTTTCCTTCCAAATCTTGACAGAGTTCAAAAACTTAAACAAGTACATCCAATGGATGGTCATTACAGGGTTTCCGGGACAGCGAAATTCAATATATGTAGGGTTTACGTTCCCCAAGGGCAACTACAGCACATGTCAAAGACAGGTCCCGTATGTCAAGGCAGGCTACTTAGTTCACTGTCTTTTTCCCAAATTCTTAATAAAATTGAAACTCAGTTACCTACCTTAAAATTTCATGAGGTGTCATGATTCACAACCATAAAGCAACACCATCATATTGAATGTATTGATAAAGTGGCTATTTGGTTTTCAGTGGAGTCTCAAACTATCAACATCGAATTGCACGTAGCTCCGGAAATTCCTATGCCGTTGATTGCCCCATGTAACTGAAGCCATTGACAATCTATTTCCGATAATGCTTTCTCTCAGAAGTTCAACTTTCTCACATGGCAGGTGTATGTCTTCTCTTACCTCTGTATAATTGTTAGACTTCTAAAGACATGGCAAGGGGTTAATGCTTTCAATGATGCAGATTGGTTTAATTTTGTAAATTAAAAATTTGTGTAAACACAATACTCATTTATTTTCTAAAATGAACAATTTTCACAAAGTAGAAAAACATATTAAGAATCATTTAACCTTAACACGAAAGTTTGTAAATACAATAACTTAAGCCACAAATAAAAATAAACAATATTCATCGAGAAACAACAATTCACATAAGCAGTTATTAATCGTGATATTTTTTTATGTTCAGCACTGAATTAAATAAAGTTACTATTATTTTGGAATGTAGGACATATTTTAATCTGTTGACAATATGTTCTATTCAAATATGAAAACCCAGATGTAATGCATCTTTTACTATGAAAACAATGAAATTTGAAAAATAATGATTTTTAACAGTCTTTTCAGGTTCAAATGAATCAATCAGAAATGATAATATCGAACATAACGATTTCGTGAGCCAAATTACATAAATTTAATCGGATATTTCCCAAGAACGCAAAAATGAAAGATATTGTAAACTTTTATGTAATAGTGTAAATAGGTGTGACATTTAAACACTTAGCAACGAATATATTATTAAGACACATGAATCACTTAATACTACAGTTTATTTAATAGCATCTGTTTGAATGTAAACATTTTACATAAATACAAAATATGAAATTAATTTCATACAAATTGTGTCCAAGAACTTCTATCATAAATTTCGATCATTTGCATTTTAGATGATTACCATATTTGTTCCCTATGTAGATCATATAGCCACCATGCGATGGATCCAAAGTTCTCTGTCGTTCGCCAATTGCTATGCTTCCTCCCATGACATGCCAGCATCCTTCAGTTGGATTGAATACGCCCTTTGGCTAGTACCCGACGGTCATCCAGGATGCCATAATCTCACTGGTCGGAAGAAGAAGCTAGAAGAGTTGAGGCTCTCCAGAATCATCTGCAGCATTTAATCCAGCCGGTTCCAACGTCTCTACAAGACCGCCAGCGTAACAGGGCGCTACTTGGTCTGTTTACCATTCTAAGCTCACATTTTCATTTCCATTACACATGGGTACATTGAATTTGATTTAGTATTGTAAATAGTATGATGAACATACTATTAAAATTTTAAGGAACACCTTTAACACACCAAGCTCTAAATTGTTTTTGTAATCATATTTCAGCTTTTTTGACATAGTAAAAATCATTTTTTTCTATTAAAAAAAGGTCTATACAAACAATTTGGTTCTGATGATTTTTGTAGTCGAATGAAATAATATGAATGATTTTTAAAGAGGACTACAAAATTTGACATCCTTGTTAGTATAACATTGTTAAGGCTTAGTGGGTTACGTGAACATAAATTAGTATTGATAATATACAGTGATTACTAAAATTAAGAAACAAACAATAGTTATCCCTTTGAATGCTATGCAACGATATATCATTGTTTTTTATATTGTCCAGGATGGCCGTCGCTGCCAAAGGGTTAAAATGTGAGAGAATTTCCTAGTTATGGCAGCCAACGTATTTAAAGTGGAAGTTGGATATAATTTTCGTTAATTATTATATGGTATGATTTATTAGGTGCGCTGCATTCATAAGGTGAATATGCACCTTTCGAATTTGCCTTTCTAAACAGGAACTTGTAGTTATTTTTATTTGTTACTATTATTACAACCAAGCTCTCTTGAATTTTTAAAAAGGCTTTGGTGGCACTAAACTATTTTTTGTCATTAATGTTAAATTAAACATTGGGTATTAGTTGAGATGAAGTAATTTTTTGAAAAAAAGAAACTATTAGTTGCTTTCTTACGATGCCAATGAAACTCTATCATCCCTATTAAACATAAGGTGGTTGGTGTAATAGTATTTATTATAAAGAAATACTTTTATCAACTAATACATTTTCAAAAATCAAGTTACTTAGATGTGTCCAAATGTTTGTTAGAAATAGTTTATTGATTTTTCTCATTAATAGATGTCACTGCCGCAGAAGTCGACGCTTTTAACTGCCCTTAAATCAATTCAATCAAGATTGATCAAGAACCCGCTGTATATTTTAAACAAGATTGATAAAATATAAATGTTGTGTTTAACTTAGATGAATTTATAAATTTTAGCCCTTCAGTTAACTAACAAAAAATCTTTTTTTTTTAATCAAAAGTACCTTTTTAATTTAACTTCCTTGTATATTATCAATACTAAAATTAACATTATCATTAGTAACCCTGGTTACGATAAAATATTTGTGTAGGTAAATTGCCACTCTAAATATAAAAATTCTTAATAAATATAGTAAAAATAATTGTACTTTTATATAAATGGTATAATAGTAATATTATAATAATTGTGATACAATTTAAGCACCTGTGATTACATTGTAAAGCACCAGCAATGTATATATGATGTAATGCAAAATACAGAAAAAGGCTAAATTTAAATTTTCAGGCACCCTTCAATTCTAATTTTCACCGATTGAATCATTATCATTTCATTGTTATTCTGTCAAAATATGTAAGAATTACCAATAGTCAATATTGAATATTTGTGTCCTCAAACTCAAATAGTTTCACTGTGAACTGTTGAAAATTGTATAAATAACTGTTGAGGAATGAGTTCATATAAATAGATTTGCGAAACTATTTTTAAATTTATATTAATATCATATTAATGTAAACATAATCATTTGATTTCAAAAACTAAACCTTAAAAAATTGTAACAAATTTCTTAAGACAATTTAAAAATAAAATGAACAAGTTTGAACTGCCACAATTAGTAACACAAACAGTGAAGTAACAAAGTCATCAATTTAAATTTCATGTTAAAAGTGAATTTCCACAAAGTTACCGCCGAATCCATCAAAAATATAAGTGTTAAAACTGTTAACCTACACATATGGACGTATTTTCTCAATATTGTATATTTTCTTATGTAAATTACTTTAATATTAAATTAAATTAAGTCTTCATTATTGTGTATTTCAACAAAAAAAATACAAAAAAGCCAAATATGGCTTAACTAAAACAAACAAGCATTTACAGTAATTAGAAGTATAACAGTGTATGGACAGAACCAGTGATCCTAGGCCAATGCCTACCGGCCTAGACGGTCGGCCCAATGATGTTGACGATGACGGTGTTTCTCAAACGTGAAGATGTCATGATCCCATTGGCAATATATAAAAATGGCTGCTCTTAAAACAAACAGTAATTTCAATCAATCAGATCTGTTTAGGTTTGATTTTAAAGATATACATCCAAGAATTTAAATAAAATATATTTTATCTGCTAAACATATTTCAACGTCAATGAATATAATAAATCTTAGATTGACTCATAAAATAGTTATTTCAATTAGGACGTGAGTCCTATATTCCTGGATTTATAGTTTTATATTCTATGGCTGTTAATAGAATATTTGAAACATATAAAAATAAAATGGAATGTTAAGCAAGAATACCAACAAACTCCCCCATTGATATTGAATTAGTTGAACAGGCAACATACAACACACGCAAGTACGGTTGGTACGTTTGGTTTCAATAGATATTCATACCTGGTTCATATCCAGACATACAAAGTGAACTAAACATTAAAGAAAACATTCTTAAATACATTTTTTATGCTCAGATTCACAACTAACATAATGCGTTGGTAGATATTGAGACAGAGTGAGTGAGCATGCCGCATTTGTTGGTTTATATGAATCTTCCATTTAACAAATACATAAAATTATGCTTCATGAAACTGAATGGGTTTTCTGTTTACTGTAATTTTCACTATAATCCGAGCAGCTCTAACAAACTAAGAGGGTACAGGGTGGACCATCCCAAGTACCATGATAAGGGGGATGCTGTTGCGAAGGTTGAAATTGATTTGTTGTGCCCAAATTTTTACACCGTTAATGATAAGAAGTATTTATATCATATGATACAATATAAATATAATAAATTGCAACATATAATAAGTTTTTCAATCATACATACGGTAAATGTTATCGAGGTGCAAAATATGTGCGAGTACCTTCAACGCCTATATTTACTTAATAAGATGTTTTTCTTATTCTCAACACAAAATTTAATTATTAAAAAGAATAGTTAAATATAAAAAGAATTTATTAGAAAGGTTTTTATTTTATGTTTGAGCTAAAAAATTATAACTAATTCATTCTTCGTGGTTTACCTCGGCACACTACACTAGTTAGGTATAAGGGATGCTACGTGAATACATATTACGTTCCAGAACTTTCATGGTATACTATTTTATATCTATAACATACACCATTTGATCAATCAATGACCAATTAAACAATTATGATATTAGAAAAAACACTATTTTTCTGCGGTTATTAGTTTGATATAGTATTCTATGAACTGTTATTAGTACAGAACAATCAAATTCCCAGTAGAAAATTTGTGATTGAAAAAATATTTGAGATAACATATTATTGGCACAAACAATGCGAATATTTGATTATTTGTTTTTATAATAATTAATGTTTATAAGTAGTTTAAACTAATTTTTTAATATGACACAGTGCAAGACCTACACTAGAGTGACCCTATTGTATAAATAATTAATTGTGCTTGCAACAGTAATAATTTTTCATTTTTATGTAGGTAGATAGTGCATTAAAAATCATAAGCGCTATATTTTTACATTTTCAATAACTGAATAGTAGGGAAAATTGTTTTTGTTAGCATTTGATGACACTTAATTATTATCTGAGAAAATTTACTAGTTAAATATCCCACGTTTTTTGTGTTTATACAGTGTTGTATATCTCAAAACAATGTGCTTCAATTTTCAGTTCATTTCATCATGAGTTCAGAGAAAAAAAATCTACAAGTCATAACAGATTGCAGTTTTTGAAACGAGGCTGTAGATTTAATCAGTATAGGCAACTCTTAATGATTATGAATTAGGAGAAAATCTCATTGATTGAGTTGACAAAAGCGTTTATATATATGTGCTGAAATATTTTTGTGAAAATATAATAAAATTAAATGCCTTTTTATTATATTTATAAAATGAGTCAATGGTGTCGTTTTGATGTTCTGCCAAGCGACAAATGCTGTCATTATCGTAAGGGTATCATTTGAAAACCACTGGCAAAGTAATTTCGCTGCTGCTTGCAACTGCCACGTGTCGCTGTCACAGACATCGAAAAACCACCTTAACAGATTGTGTGCATTCTGAGACAGTTTATTTGAATGTTATCAGACGATAACAATTATTGTTAATGGGACAATAACATAATATAAATTTACATATAGTGCTGTTATGTAGAAAAAAAGAAAAAAGAAAAAAAAAGTCTCTCTTAAGAACATTACTAATAGTTTTTTGAATGGAGTAAATTTAATTTTTATAGCTTTTTTGGTGTAAAGAAAAGTTTGTTTGACTTATAAAATCAAATTAATATTTCAAAAGAAAATCAGTTATAATAAAAACATAACGTGCTGATGAAAATTCAATGTGGACCTTGACAACTGAAATTCATTATATGAATGATAATTATGCAGAAGTGATAGAAATAAACTTAATGAATTATTTATTTGTAGATTTTGTATATTGATCTGGTGTGAAACTAACGATTAACCATCAAATAATCATAAAAAAAATCAATCAAACAACAGAAAATAGTAATATACTCTTCAAACGCCAAGATTCATTCAATAAATTTAATTGTTTATTGTTACAGTGCACTTTACGGTGATGTTGAACGTAGACATTGTTTTCATCTACCTTTTCAAAAACGACAGATTGGAGGTTTCGTTATTCCGTTAAAATAAGTTGATTCTTTTAAAAATAATAAATTCATTAAATCACTTTTAAATGCATATCAAATTCGACTTTTAATTTAGATGGTATGTGACGTATGGGCTTTATCAATTCACACAATTATTCATTTTCAATTGAATCATCGCGAATGGCGCGATTTATTTTCCAATTTTGATGTCTAACATGTTTTCAAGCGGTTTAGTATTGTAGACTATCTCCGCGTATTCTGTTTTATCTTGCGGAGGCTTCGGTTCACCAGACACTGGTTTCAATTCTAGTTGGGCATAGACAATTCCTTCATTACCTTCCGGGTCAGTTGGTCTGGATTGCAAAGGCTAAAAATATAATAACATAATTTAATATTCAGTATTTCTATTCAGAAAACAATGTTGATTTTTTTGACACATTTTTGCTTTACTAATGCGGCTTGAAAACGACCAACTTTTTACGGCAATTTGCTCCCGACCATGTGTAGTCATGTATAAAACATCAAAACAAGGTACTAATGCCGCAAAATTATCGTATTGTACATATGGATGATATTTTGAAAATCGAACACAATCAATATTACGGCAATTTCGACAGAATAAATCTATTCCGTTCTCGCTCTATTCGATATGGGCGTCTCCGTTCTAGACCTGTCTACCTGTAGGTTTGCCGACAGATGTTGATATATATTCTCGATGTCACGTTTTTCTGTTGTTATCATATTTTACGCTGTTATTATCACTTTACAATGAGTACATGCCATATGAACATAAAATTCCTGTATGTGTAGTTTATTGTAGTAAGTTAGTACCTAAGTAGTTAGTAAAAAATGCAATGTTCGGTTATATGTATGTAAATCTAATAAAAACTGTTCAAACAAATATTTTATCCAGCATAAAACTAGCATTTTATAATGTCAATATTATTTCATTTCATTAAAATCTTTTAAAATTCATGTATAGGTATCATAATTCATTTTATATAATTTATGTAATTTTAAGTGAATTTCGAATATTTCAGACCCGAAATGCAGGAAATGAAAGCCTATGTGCCGGTATTAAATATACTCTAAATGAATATTGACTGCAGAAATTGCACTCGAATAGCAGGAATACGTGAATTCTGTGCACCTTAAATCGAAGTTTCATACAATGCGGAAAAACTGCCAGTTGTCAATTATCTGACAAATGTCAGCTATTGTAGTTTTAACTCACTTCACGTTACTGCTCAATATCAGTTGCCAGATACAAATTGCCCTGACATTATCGCAACAATATTGTTGAAAGCTTTGCCGCATCATAGATCCTGAAATCTTGTGCAGTTTTTGATGTCCGTTTACATTCAGCTTAAGAATACATATTAAGCAATGGCTTACATTTTTAAAAGAAATTGATATAAGCAATGGATATTTTTAATAATATCGGGAAATTATTTGTTGATGTTCTCTCACACCTACGAAATAAACATCTAATAATTAGAAGGCATATTCCCACGTATTGACTACCATATCCCACTTTGGAGAACACTCTCTCTGCTCTATTATGTGTATACTTAATAAATTTATTTAGAAACATTATAAGTGTGACAACAAAGACAACAAATATTGAAAAGATCATTACTATAAATTAATGTAACATTTTTTTCAACTTGAATCATATGGACTCTTAATAGAGCCTCTCAAAATAAGATGTATAAGGACTGGTTCTTATTCGGTCGTTTAATCTTTCTCTTTTTCAGAGAGTATACAATCACAAGACTATTACTCTCGCTATGCCATGTTTTTAGAAACGGTTGGGTGGGAGAGAATATAAACATCACAGGCCTTTCTATGTAAATCCGTAAATCAATTGACAAATCAATTTACTAAATGGATTGTATGAAGATTAGAGACTGTAGACACCACAACCGAATAGGATAAGCAGCCAAGAGCATTGATTACTCGACTAAACGTAAACGAACAAATAATACAGTATTTCATACCCTTTCTTCTTCTATTTGGGTAACTTTGACTGCGCTAGGAATTTCAATCTGACTTTCGACTTGCGCCACTTTGTCTTTATTTTTTGCACCTCCTGGTAGCAGACTCTTGAAATTGATAGATTTCGGGAATGCAATAGCTCGAGCCATCGGACTTTCCTTGGGCTTGGGGCTGGCTTCCTTCACAGGCATTGTTTCTTTCTTGGCTCTGCTCAACTGTGCTGCATCTGCACTCTCTGTATCACTGCTGTCGACAAAAAATTAAGAAAACACTAGTGGATTACTTGGATTAATTTACAACTTGGCAGATTATGGGAAATTAGCTTATTTGACTAAATTTTTAATCATTTTATCTATAGACAACATAATATTGTGTGTTATAGCTGTGAAAGACTAGTTATTTGTTTTAACACATTCATTATCCATAAATTTTAAGCCCTATTTAATCTGGATCATCAAAATTCTTTTATGACAAACACTTAATAAACCAGAGGTTGCAAGGCTGAGGGATTCAAGGTTCTCAAAGGCAGTCCTTCCACTGAATCCAAAGTTTTTTAATAAATAAATTTACAAAATAATTCTCATAATCTAATTGAAACTTTTTGAATGCAGCCTAATAAGATTACAGATAAATCAATGCACACTTCCATTATAAAAAGGTTCCCCACCTCAGTCCTAAGCCTTTAGAATATTATCATAACTAAAAACATATGATTTTGAGCTGCATTCAAAATAAACCTCGGTTGACAACAAAGCAGGCACTTCAATAGTTGTCTCAAATAAAACTGCCCACTCTTTTTTAATGCTAAAAATGAGTTACCATATTTACTATTGAAACTATGGGAAAATTGTCAGAATAAAGGATTCTTTTGAATGAAAAAGAAATGTTCTTTTGTCAGTTTTTGTAGATTGTATTTTTCATGCATATATTTTATTAATTGAATAACATAATAAATAAATCATTAATCTAAATCATTACAGTAAAGCATGAAGGGTGATATTATTGATAGGAATACAGTTAATCGAAATAAATACTACATTATTTAAGATTATTGTTATGAAAAGAATAGAAAAGATTTCATTAAGAATAGAACGCAACAATAAAACCTTTAAAAATATCTGGAAATAAGGATTCAATTAGTAGCATTTTATAGACAACTGAAATATTGGTTTGGATTTCGAGACAGTGACATCTATTTGTGAGTAAAATCTTTAAAATATTTTTTTACAAATATGAATGTTATTGATAAAATCTAGCTACTTTTTTTTTAAACCATGTCTGCTCCTAATTCATAGCATATGGCCTCCTAATGGAGGTATTTTAATAGAAACATCTTCTACGAGAACTGCTTGTTACTCAGTTGCTCAACCTATCTTTTCGAAAAGAGTAGGGATAGAAAGATAAAGCCAGGACAAGACTAGTGGTTAGCTTATCGCTCTCACTACGGCCTGTTTTTGAGGTCGGATGGGTGAAAGGGAATTTTTAGACAACACAAACATCCATGCTCATTGACCGCTGCACGACGGACTCGACAGTTAGCTAACTAGCAGTTTGAAAACATCTCCGTTTATTAATGTATTACATATAATACTACTCCACGAACCGTTTGCTGTAGAGGGTGGATAAGATGCCAGTGAAGTGGCCTTAACAGTGACCGATTATTTTTTACTAGTCATTGTTTAAGGACGCCACTAGCATAGGGTTACCAGATTTATTGACGTCCAGACCGGGACAATTTTAAATTATACCCCCCTACACCATCCAAAATCGTATTTGATAATTTGCTTGCAGGAGAAATAATTAATATACGAAAAAAATATTATCTTTTTATTAGATTAATGAATGCTTATTTTTCATTACATAATCGTACATTTCCCTACAGTTATGATCAAAATTTAGCACAGCAATCCAAAATTCATTCAACCATACTGGTCTTAAGACAATTTCTTTCATCAGACCACTGTATTTCACAGAAATTTACATATTTTGAGCATCTCTACTGTAATATCAGCAGTTTATCTGAAATTGAGACATTCGGTTGTACTTTTGGGATGCCAGGACAAGATACCTGAAACTGGGACGCGTAGCAACCCTACAATAACGCTCTATCCATTGTATGCAATAGATGGTTAGTGGAATAGTATAACAAGGAATTTCTACTGAAATGCTTTCAAAATTCTATTTAGCTTGATTTTATCATTTAAAACATTCTCAGATTAAAAGATATCACTCATTCATACTCTCAAACCTTCACTGCCTGTTAACTGGGACGGATAGGAAAACTAATAATATAGTAAATCAATTACCCTGTTAATACAAACATTTCAAAAAATTTTAAGAAAGCTTATAATATACATAAAAGTTGGTTTTTGACTAGTAGAATATTTTCATGTTTAAAAGCACTACTTTCTGATTTTCGAACCATCCCAGTTTTTATTGTTTGCTCCAACGCTAGGATTCAAACCTAGTATCATTAACAAAACAGTATGGACACTGCTACATTGAAACATTCGCACATATCCGTATTATTAATATACAGTAGTAATACATCTCAATGAAATGAAAAAAGACAACTCAAATTTTTTATTATGGTAATAAATACTATCACTTACCTACGATTTATAAAGCGTTTTTTTTTAATACGTTAATGGTTTAATACAAATCTAATAAAACTAAAGAGAAAGTGAAACAATAAGACTCTATTGATATCGCTCGATGAGAATAGTTGAGTCGCTGAGTTGCTAAACATGCTCTCGAAGGTTTTTAGAGTTTTGAGTAAATTACGATAAACTATTATGGGCGATATGATAGTTTTAACGATAATTTAAGTTATTTTGTGTCTTCCTGTGTAAAAGCGGAAGTAAAATAATCTTTTACACTGTTGTTTTTTCGAAACACATCAACCGCATAAAACGAGTATCAAGATCGTGTAAAAAACGACATTTGTATGTTTGGAAAATTTTTGAATTCAAAACAGGGGATGAAATAGGAAGACATTTTGGACTAGCAACTGAAAAATTGAAAGATCTGTTGATAGAGCACATTGACAACTTATTTTGTGAAAAATCGACAGCAGCGTGTTGAGCGACTAAGCGACTCAATTAGTTATCATTGATTGAATCTTCATTTACTTGGAGGAATTATAATAATATAAAACAGCAAAGTATTAAGTTTCACAAGAGTTATGTAATGTACTGGGGTTGTAGCCGGGTGATCAACATCACCTCTTTGGTTGCAGAACAAAGTATATGAAAATATAAAAGAGAAGTCTAGATAAAGTGACATTTTCTATAATTATGAAACATATCAAGGGATCATCATTATTGTTATTACACTTCTCATTTCGATGGGTTAGTAAAACAAAAACGTATATACAAACAATGAAAATTTTTAGTGAAGTGTGCAGAGGCATGCATGAGAATAGTGTATGCTGTGTATGAATCGGTGACTCAACAACTGAATCGTTAGGGGTCACAACCGGAATAAGACAGGGTTGCATTCTTGCTCCGTTCCTGTTTATAATTATTTTCGATTTCACATTTCAGAGGTCAATCCCACCTGATCGAGGTGTAGCTGTTGCTCCCGGCTTGAGGCTGGGTGATCTTGAATATTAATATGTACATAGCAAGCCTTAAAAACGCCTCACTTTTTCTACTCTTGAGTAGGGTTGCCAACAGGTCTCTTTTTAAGAGAACATGTTTTCTTTTTTAACACAATTCTTTTGTTCTCTATCTTTTTTATATTACACCCAGAATGTCCTCCTTTTCAATTTTGAAAATTCCCAATTCCCATTCCGGGGTATTTTGAGCGTAGTATATAAGTAGTTACAAAAATTTAAGATAATTTAAGACATCGACTGAGGGTGCTTGATGGAATTTCAATATCAAATTTGGATTATTGAGATTTTGTACACTTCCATGTATTTTGTCACTAACGACCCGGGTTTCGCCTTTCGGCATCTTCAGGCATTCGAGCACACGAATGGGTTCGAGTCCATTCGTGTGCTCGAATGCCTGAAGATGCCGAAAGGCGAAACCCGGGTCGTTAGTGACAAAATACATGGAAGTGTACAAAATCTCAATAATCCAAATTTGATTTAGTTACAAAAATATTTCATGTTTACAAATTTATATAGAAATCAAACAAAATAAGAAACTTTTACACCAAATTAGCTGTGTAACATAGATGATGACATTGAGAATAAGAATGGAGATGATTAAATTCAACAATTTATCTTTAAGCGCAATTTCCATGTTCCTAACTATTCATATGTACAAATGTATTAGTCAGTTATTATGAAAGTGGAAAAAGTCATATAATATTTCGTTTGAGATTTTTGTTTTAAAAAATATTTTGATAATACATAAAAATATGTCTATGCATTACGATTCTTAGCTTTATAGTGTACTAGTAGAATTTTAGGATTACCTAATGGTATATTTAGTACCTTAAATAACTTATTCCACTATAATAATAACCGGCACAATTATAAAGAAAATTGTACAAAATAAACACTTTTTTGTTAGATGTTCTCTTTTTTATCCATAACACATGACAACCCTACTCTTGAGAGAAGAGGAGTTGGGAGGCCAGGACTTTGCTGGACGGACGGGGTGTCATAGAATTGACGAGCAGCACCACAAATACGAGTAGAAAACAAGAATTTCGAAAAAGTTTGCTTTTCTGTCCTGAAAACTTCCCAATTTGTAGATACGTTTTTGTGTTAATAAGTGTGGCATCGATTTATTGGTATCATTTCAGCCTTTCGACAAACAGACAGTAATGGCACTTATATCAACATTTTAAAATTATATAACAGTAGATAAATGAAAACTTTTATAATTTATTATTATACATGTAAATAATTATTTAAAACTCAGTAAATATCAGTGCTGTAGCTATTCCTAAACACCGGTGCATTATTCCTCATTGTCAAGCCATTATCCATGCCAATTTGCGATCTCGGAAGCTCCGGATTCCCTGTAACGGGTCGAGGAGCTGTCAATCTTCCCAGAAGACCATGCGTGTTGTCGACTCTGAAAAAGGAACAGTGGAATTCCCCCCGTTTTTATCATGCAGCATGCAACTAAGTCTACAGGTTAATTATGATTCACTGATAGATATAATAAGCCAGAATACCAAAATCCAAATGTATTTGGAATACTAATAAATAAGCGTAAAGATATTATAATCCACAATATAAAATATTATTTACAAAAGAAATATAAGGTGATAATAAAATATAGTTATGTATTCAGTTGTACAAGGATTCACAAATATTATTATTCCACTGTACATTATCATTTAAGATAAATAATGAATTAAATAAATACTCAAAATGTACAAAAGCAGGCAACAAAAAATTTTAAGTAAAGAAAAAGGAGCTTAGGTTGACTCTTTTCCCTTTTTTATGACTATTATAAGACTTGATATGTGTTGGTAGTTTGGAATAATAATATTTCATAATGGTGTATCTACTGAAAATAACATGGTAAAATATTTTGTTTAACCACGTCCGTTACCAATCTGGCGTGTAAGGACTCATAATGAAGCATTTCAATAAAAGGTTTTTGGCTAGAACTAATTGTGTCAGTGTCCTTTGAGATATGGTAAGATTATATGGACGCTTAGGTTTGTCTAATAATTAGCTAGTCACAATCTCTGTGCCCTGTTTATCAATATTAGATAGGGCGGATGGGAAACGGTGAAAACATCACAAAACATACATTTGGATATAAATCGATTGAAAAAATGAATGCATAAAAGTGCCCACTCAGGTATTAGAATTTTTAATGGGGTAAATGACTAAACCGAAAGTTCTAGAGCTGGCATGTAAAAACCGCAGCCCAAAACACAACGTAATGTGGCCCAATATTTTTTTTCTATTTTTTCATTTATTTTCAGTTAATATAACTATATTACCTCCAAATTTATAAATTTAATGTATAGATTTGTGATCAGACATTGAAGTTCTTTGTAAGATCTTTTGTCTCAGAGAAAAATATCATGCTGCCCACTTTATTTGTGATAGATTATTTTATAGAAAAAAGTAAAATTAGACGCGAAATGTAAAACAAGCAACTCGGTAATTTAGTAATAATTTTAACCACTAGTATCGAAGCAGACATAACGAGTTAAATATCCTATGAGTTTCGTGATGTGAGTTATAATTTCATAATAACAATTATACAAACATACAACGCTTTATTTTATTCATTCTTTAAATTAAATATTTTATGTGTAGCCCAAAACAATTATTACTTCAATTAATGCGACCCAGGAAAATCAGAACGTTTTTTTAAATTTTATATTAGAATTAACTTGACTGTTTTATTAGAAGTAATTAACATGCCTAATAACTTTACATACCAAAAAATATGTAAGACAAGAGAATTGAATACACTTGACAAACACGCGCAATTGATCACTTGGTACTTCCTCCCAAGTCGAGTGTACCACAGATATAAACTTTCCAGTGTTGTCACAATACGTACATTAACATGATTTTGCATTGATTTAATATTTTTCCCGCTCGAAACGTTCACCTATTTAAAAAGTAAAAGATATTTATTGTTTTGGCATGCCGTCGGAAATTTTTCGCGTTCAACGTATTTGCCATCGCTGCTCTAGAGCTTTAAATAACTCGACCACTAAGGACATTAAGGACAGGGCGATAGTAAAATATGTGTTTCTAAAAAAAAAATATGCAATAGTTTTGATATATTTTACTGAACCAGTGAAAAAGTTTAAATAATTATTGTGCAATTAATAAATAAATATTTAAAAATAGATTTAGTGCTAATAAGCTCACAGAAAAATGAAAAATATTATCAACCCAGATATACATTGACACCAAAGATGAAGAATATTAATTTTACTTACGTTTCTCCTGCATTCCGAGACTTGCTACCCATTACGAGTCCATCCTCTGTAAGTGAACATTTAAAAAATATTGATATAGGTATTCGATAGATGTAATCATTAAAGAAATGAGATACAGTGCTTTCTCTATAGTTTAACGACTAACGTATAAGATTCACTAGTTCCCACCAGAGTTAAGAGGAAGAATAACACTTAAGGTTTAATAATACTGATACATACATTTGTAAGCAGTGTAAATTGTAATTAATAAAATTCAGTTCACTAGAACATTGTTAACTTCTAAGTGGATTTATGTATTACACCACTTTGCGGCCTGAGAACTACAAGGTTCTAAGAGTTGAATTTCGTCAAAACTAAAGTAACAATGAGGCAGTCTTCTATGGTATTTGGACTTCTTCATTGTTAAATTTGCTTTGCCAAAAATTGACACTTAGAACCTACTAGTTCTCAGGTCGCAATTTAACTAACTGGCTAGCCTAGTAAAGGGGTATTTTTTGATAATATCTGTACCACTTTTTTTTCCCAGAGAAGCAGATAAGTTAAATTTTGTTGATTTTGGAATTACAATCACAATGTGTCATATGACGGTAAAAGTATACATATTATAAACCAGTAGATATTTATAAGTGTTTGTCAAAATAATACATCAGCGTTTAAAAGTCAAATGATTCTTCTGTAAAATGAAAAAAATATCTGATTTTGACTAAATGTAATGCATATAATATATTATAAAATTTTTATTTTATTTGATCAAAGAAAGAAAGCATTGTGTAAATAGTGAAACAATGTAAAGATTGTGTAATTTAATAAATCCAGAAGTTCATTTTGGAAGATTCCTGTGTAACAAAATACTTTGGTATCTATTATAATGGTAATTCAATCGATAATTTGCCAAATTAAATACATCCCAAGTGATATAATTATACAAATCCTTTATACTAATTGAAGTTTCATTTAACTGAAGAAAATTTTCCAATAGTTATTTAATTTGTAGATGCACATCTTCACCAATGATAACCACAGAGCTGAATGTCATTAACTTTAGAATAATTAATTTCATATCATAGATAATTTTTTAAGGAAATAAAAATTTACACCAGCTAGAAACACAAATTTACACGCTTCCGTCAGTATTCTATGTCACACAGGGATAAATTAAAAACATATTTGAATAAAGTCATTGCAACTACCATCTTGAAATTCTAGAATGAAGTTTTATAATTTCACCAGTGTTTTATAATTTCCTGTTATATAATATTTGTAGAAAATATGCATATATAATGACTCAATGGTGAGATTTCGGATGAATGAGTTTTATTTCCCAAAATTTCCAATTATACAGTTGTCCTCGACTTATGTCCGAGTCACGTTCCTGCATTTTGGTCGTAAGTCGAATTCCTTACAAAATAATACAATTAAATATTGTTCGGTTCAGGTTAGTTTTATCGGTGTCAATTTCATTTGTGGAAATAAACCAACTGCAACAAAAAATGATACGGATACATTTTAATACATCAGAGCGCGCTCTTTAAATCTTATGTTGTAGTGTCAAACGACAATAACAATATTATCGCGAATCGGCGCTCCGATCCTCTATTTTTAATAAATAAAGCAGGGAATAAAACTTCGTGAACACAATTTTATTATTTGCCTTTTAAAACAAGTGGTTGGAATAAGGTTTGGCTGTAAGGATTGCATTGAAAATTAAAATTTGCTTTATAATGCAAGTGGATAAAATAAGGTTATGCCTGTGAGAATTGCGTTAAAATTCCTTTCTGATCACAATATTGTTTTACTTCAGGAATAAGTAAATTAAAAAAACAGTCTTCAAAAATAAATTGCGTCATCCACCCTTTTATGTTGAGAAGGTAATGTAACAGTCAAATTTTCAAAATTTAGTATTTTTTTAAAATTTTTGGTCATAAGTGCAAATCGTCGTAAGTCGAACCGTCGTATGTCGAGGACTACCTGTAGTTGAAAAACAATGGAGATATTATTTTATATTATAATAAAGACCACTTGAAATGGTCTTAAATAACAATAATTGATCAGTGGGTTGTGCATGACATTCTGGCTTGAAGGGTTAATACAGTTTAAGGAAAAATATTACTGCAAGACCACATGGTATAGATATCAATAATTACTGAAATAAAACCAATCCCAGTTATAAATGACACGGTTTATTTTCAAATAATTCATTACACATTTTCGAACAAAATAATTATATATAACGTTACCTTTACGTTTCAGTATTTTTCGAAATACGAGAATTTATATTCTTGATTATAGAATATTCACAATACCTGCCATTTAAACAAATCAAATTAATAATGTAGAATATATAAAACAACCATTTATCGGCTTATAATTAACCTAGGCTAATTCTTACAAAATTTCACTTAACCTAGGAAAAATTATAATTTATAATAAGTAATTCATGGCATCATTGAAATTTTCGAAATACAAGATTAAATAAAAAGAACTCTTTCAACCATGGAAGAATTTATTTCAAGTTATGAATGATTGTGAATGGGGTTCGTATTAGGTGGGTTACGACAATATCAACAAGCGAGTTCATGCTGTTATATCACTTTACATAGAAAATTACAGTCAAAATGGCGTATGAATTATATAGATAGTTTGTTGTAGAAGTTTAACATTATTCTTAAAATGCAAGTCTTCTGCATTGAAAATTTTGAGAGAAACTGTCCAGTTTTAAATACATGTATCTTAGAATTGAAATAATAAAATTATATGATTCACAATACATACACAATACATTGTGGTGAATACGTAAAGAAACTTCCATGTATAATGGCAGTAGATTGACTAAGTTTTGAATACTAACGTTGCAAAGCTCGACCTGTATTTTGTTTCTATCAATATTTTGGTTTTTAGTATTTTTGTTTATTCTGTTGATCATTTTTGTAATAATGTAGCATATTAAATGATTGTGAAACGGCATGTTTGATTATAACTTCATCGACTTTGAAAAGATACTATTCGCATAACATAATACTTCCATGGTTTAAAGAAATAAGAACAAAATTAAAAAAAGTATGCTCGAATTAAATTAGGATTCCTGGTTGCACAACAATATATTGAGAAGAGCCCCATTAATCTAATCAATAATACTTTATGGAAGTGTAAATATTATCTTGAACGTAACATAAATAGAAAACAATTTATTTTTCCATATATATACATAAATCTTGAATAATAAAAGAAAGTATTACATTGAGAGGCATTCTGACAAAAAAAAGTTGGAAAAGTATTATCAATAAATTATTATTTCTAGTATGTTGTATTTTATACACTATTATAAAAAAATCTTGAAAGATTGTGAAGATTAATTTATAAGATAAGTTTATCGGTACTATAACAAAAATAATGAATTACCAATAATCATTATATAAATATAAACATATTTATTATGAGCCCAATTTATATCAGAAGAAAACTCTATAATATGGAATTACAATTGTATTGAAATGTATTTTTCAGAGATAAAAAAGTATGCTCCCAAATAAAGAAATACTGAAGTTTTCAAAACACGATTATTCTTAAAAATTAAAATAAATCAATAATCGACTGTCACCAGGAGATCAAAGCTTTAAAAATAATTTAAATTTAATAATAATAATTCATCAAAAAAATAATATTTCAAGAAGAATAATTATCATGTTTTATTTATATTTTCGCATATTATTATTACAATATATTTAAATTGTATATAGAGTAACATTATGGCTAACATGTAATATATATATATTTATATAGTATATATATAAATTTTCATCTTAATCAAGTAATTTTTTTATAAACTTGGTAATTGATAGACAATAAAAGACTTGATGGTTATAAAATTATGTGTGATCACTTCAAATTATTTTATACAATATAACAACTGTGTACCCATGACGTGAGGCCAAATATGATAATGTTCGTTAAAAACTCAGTTTTCAAAATGAAACACAATGTTAAGTAACGTGGTCCTTGGATACTTTTTACAAATATATGCATCACAAATGGTTGGCTCAGGACAGAGGGCACTACCTTTGCTTAAGCTTAAGACAAAATCAAAACACACGTATTTAATCAAAACAAATTTAAATCAATTTATGAAAAACACATTATCTGCCAATATTTCTTTAAAAACGGGCCAGAGCTGATAGTGTTAAAAAGCTCATGAAATTGAGGAGCACCTTCATTTTTTTACGGGAACTCGGGTACCTGCGAACCCTGGTCTGTTGACCACTGTTCTATTGTAATTTTTTAAAGATAAAAAAAATGTTTTAAGTAAAGGGTAAAGTAAATATCATCTAGTCTTTTATTGTCCATGATGTATAAATTTAAGTTTATTGACACTTTAGAATTCGAAAGTAGATTTTTAAATATTCTTCACATTTAGATTATTATTTTGATAAAAAATTTGTTAAATTATTTTCAGTATTATCAGAAATCACTTTAGTTTGACGTAAATATTTATCTTTCTACAATGAAAAAAAAACGAGAATTTTGAGTACCATATATTTTTATAAGTGACCAAAACAGGTATTAAAACAAAATCACACTTATTCTCTTAATATAAAACCTTTGATAAGATCGTTTATTATGTGAATGATCGAATTTTGTTACTGTAGAAAAAAAAATGTATATTTTTACAAAAACTGTTGATCACTATTTGAAGTTGGCAGTGTTTTTGGAGATTAAGTTGGCAGCCATGAGATTTGTATGTTTTAAAGTAGTTAAAGATACTAAGATATATTGTTAAATTGAAAGTAACTTAGAAAAACTATTTTAATGAAAAAATGAAGCTAACAACAAAGAAAAGCTGACTTCAATGTTATCTGATGTGAAAATAGACAAATTAGATTTAATTAATCTACAGAAGTTTGCTATAAAATAATATAATCTATGGAACATAATATCTAGATACCTACGGAAACGGTTTGTTTCCCAGGTACAATAATTCGGATGCAAGATATCCCAAACAACTTATAATATATTATAAAATTAAAAGTGTGCTATATTTAAAAAGATTGAAAATTATTGCTTGAACATATATGTAATGTTATAAAAATTCAGAGATTGGTTTGACGAGATTCTTTAAGTTGAGATAGTCATTTAAATATGAAAGATAAATCTATGAGAAATATTTTTAGTAAAAGAACAATATAACTATTAATAACTGTTTTTTTAACAATATTGTCACACACAAAAGCTGATAATTTAGATTTGTATTTCTAATTGAAAAATTTCGAAGACTGCGTTTTGAGTATTTGATGAGATTCTATTATGTTTTAATCAAACAAATATTAAATAAAATAATGTAACGTATATTTGATGGTTTTAGATTCTTACTAAGGTATCAAATACCTCAAAAACAAAATGAGAATAATGTTAATACATGGAATTAATCATTTCAAATAATTTACAAGTCCAATAAAATCTCACTATTGGGAGACTAAGAATGATTCATTGATATTTCTTTTTTCTTGTATTTTGTTTGTAATGAGGTGTTCATTTATATTTCTTACTATAGTTATAATTTTATGGAACTTGAAATTATAACTTTCAGAAGTAAATAATTACTGAGTATCTGCATGTTATATTTACAACGGAGAGTAGCATAATTTTCTATTAACTATCTAATAAATTGAGATTGCAATTAAAAATATTGATTTATTATTTCAGATGCATATAGTTAAAATTTAAATATTTATGATTTATCACGTGATTTACTGCAATTTACTTTTCTATTATCGTGATGTTGTCCCTAAACAACACATTCAATCAAAGTAAGGAAGATGTATATTTTGAATAGAGTTAATGTAATTTCATCATTGGATTTCTTCAGATGACACATTGAAAACTCATGAAATAGACAAATTCAGGATGAGGAATTTCAATGATTCTTTCGTTAAGAAAATATTTTGAAGAAACGAATCATAAAGATTTCATTGAATTTGATTTACAAATAGTGAGGAGTTCTAAAATTAGTCCACGTTTCGAATTTTAAATAACCAAATATAAGTGAAGATTGTTTCTAGAATGATATAATTTATTTATATCTTGGGTTTGAATGTTTTTGTAATATGCAATCAATGCGAATTGCGCTTGAAATCTTCCTTACTTTTCTGATACACGGTGACCTCATAAGACAGATTTCAATATGAATTATATAAAAATTCAAGAACAGTCTGAGCTATGATCTATCTTTTGCACACCTATGTTTAAAAACACCAAAAAGTGGGGAAACTGTAGGGCTATTGTCGTTTCCTTTTTTTTTGCTGTTATTTTCACACATATCTATAAATTCATATGAGATTACCTATGATAATATTGATTATTAATTTACTATTACAATTTAAGGTCTCAGTATAATAAGAATTGTCTCAGTATAATAGTGTCCACTCTTTGGATGCTACGCAACGATATATCGTTGTTTTTTATATTGGCCAGGAAGGCCGTAGCAGCAAAAGGGTTCACTTAAAAATCACATATTTATAGATTCATAAAACAATTTATTATTTTAAAAAGATTGATTTGTTTTAATTGTAATTTGTGCCAAAACATGTTTGCATTTTTTATAATCAAATTATTTTATTATTCACACTGAGACCATATTGAGGTGAGATTCACGTATAATATGAAACATTAACACAGTGCAATTTTTTTGTGATGACACACATGTAACAATATCAAAACTGGGGTCCAGTTTTGTGAAATCAGACAGAAGCCGAATAATATATTTTTCAAATTACTGGTGACTTATTCATCAAATAAATGCTCTAGCTAATTATTTCAACATCAGACAATTTGCACGATATATATTTTATTTCTGTCTATGGATTAGGAAATATTAAGTCTTTATCCATAAAAAAGAGCTGTAAACATACCTTTTCAGGTGGTAGAGACTGAAAGATGCAGTGGGTGAAATAAACAGTCACCAGAAATGAGGAAATTTACGACATCAATGTAAGATTTCAAGAATTCGTAAAATGAGGATAAATTCATAATTAGAGTATTAGATTTGAAAGAAAAAAAAAATGTACAGAAATGACTTTTGTTTTAGGTTTTATGACACGTGTTTGTAGTAAGAAAAAAATGCATTCCGAAATGTAAGAGTAAAATTTAAACAAGCCTTACAATTATGATGAAAATAATCTAACAAATCAGCCTGAGAACATTTCTCACTTATATCATTTTGAATACGGCCATAAACTATCTAAAACAAGATGGCGACCTTCAAATAATATCGATACCAATAATGGCCAGTCCAGATTCATCTAGTGATTTAGCAGAGAAACTTAATTATTAATAGAATATTAAATATTGAAGTTCTTATAAAAACTTCAAAGTCCTTGTAAACGGGTTCATTAACATGAAATATCTCTATATTCATGGAATGGCTGCTAAAATTTTGATATGAAATGTTGTTTCATTTAAAAATCACTAGATATACCTAAGCGGTCATAATTGTGAGCGCCATAAAGTACGGTTAAGCAGCGGTAAATTTGATGTAATGTTTTTATTACAAACGATACAATATCTACAAATACGTAATCCACATTTGTTGATATTCTTTCATGATAATATAGTATTAGTAATATAGCAGAATGAATAAATTCATCAAATATACAAACTATAACCGCACTTTATTTACATAACTCTCAATTTTGGCAAGTAATTCAATATCATATTACTTAATGTGCTTATATTATAATGGTTACAGACGAACGACAACCAACTAAACAGCAGTATCGGGCTTCTCTAATGCCTTGATCTCCGCCGCTTTCCCGTTTCCGTTGGGAATATAGTCCTCGTGCGATGGATTGATTGCTCCCACAGATCCATGGTCATTTCTGTCCCCGGGAAGAGGCGCCTCAGAGTCTCCCGAGTCAGGAATGTCGGTTCTTAGCACACCCCCTGTAAGCAACGAAGAACTAACTGCCTATGGACTCTTTGCGATATTTTTTTTTTACTTTGAAAGCAATTTTGTATTGAGAATACTGGTACTAATCAAATAGTGCGGTTTAACTACACCAAGAAGCATTTGATAGAGGTAACATTTAGATTCAGTCCATTGAAGGATTATGTTACATCTGGCCATATCTATTGGGTGTGTTTACTGAATAAAAAAAGCCTCAACACAACACTCAGTGACCTAATGTGATATTTGTGCGAATTTGCATTTTCAATTGTGTAGAAAAACCAAAATTGCTACATAAATTTCATAATACTTATCCAGTGAGATAAGCTTTTTTCTCAATTTCCAAAGAAACACTTGTTACTATCGTCGAAATGTATCTCACAGCAATATTTTTTACCACTAAATTGGTGGTCATGAACATTTAACTGTGCGATTTAAAAAAATATTTTGTTTTTCTATGCGTGTTTCTTCTATTAAGTAATATAATTTGAACACATTATGCATTCGTAGATTAAGGGTGACTGAAAAGATTCAGATTCTGAGACAGTGGCATCTGTGATATAATGATAAAAATTGTTGAATGACTTTTTACAAACATTCATGTAATTGATAAAATCTAGCGAGGTAGAATTTTTAAAAATTCTTCAGTTGATTAAGATATTCTTTATAATACTATTTCACTAACCATCTGCTATATTTACTAATTTCAATCAACGAAATATTTGATTTTAAAAGCATTACTTAAAATTAAGGAAAAAAAATAGCTTAATACTGTCAACTGTTTCAGCACGCCACTGTCGCCTTACATAAATATAGCATAGTAAGCGGTTAGTAGGATAGTGCTGTAAAGAATGCCTTAATCAGCTAAGACGTTTTTAAAATTCTAGTTTTCTATAATTTATCAATTACCTACATAAATGTTTGGCAAAAAATCGTGAACAATTATTCTCATTGATAGATGTCAATGTTGCAGAATCTAAGCACTTTCACTCACCCTTTAGTGGCAGTTTATCGAAATGACATTAAGGAACTTTCATTGGCAGAAGGAACAGTGCTTAATTTTTACCAACGTCTCTAAAATGAAAAAGAGGTAATAATTACGCTATTCAAAATTTGAAGGATTCAACATTCATAAACATATATATAGTGTGTTCTAATTGATATTATCTGGTGATATTTATTCTCAGTAAAAATAATAAAATCAGAACAGTTCAAACTTATTACCAGCTTTGTCAAATCAACAGAGATATATCGATAATGATAAGATATGAAATAAAAATTGCTTTCAAAGTAAATTCTACGATTGTACTGTGTCTAAGATGTGTAAAATACCTTAAACAGGAATGGTATTTTTCAAAAGTTGCAACACTTTATTGATAAAATGATATATTAGGTTGGGAAATGGCAAACTGTGCTTCCGTTGGTACGCATGGAAAATAATATGTGCTGGTGAATGTTGAAAAATATAATCTTTCAAAAATATTATCAAATGCTGCCGATATTATAAAATATTCTACGGTTTCAAAAAAGGAGTCAAAACACTTGCACTCGAATGATTATATTCGAGATTATAATTATGGAGAAAAATACATAATAAAGTCAACTACTTAAAACAATATCTATAATAAGTAAATATGGTATTGCTTTGTTTAAATATTACAAACAAAATAAAATGTGTCCAAAATTTTTACAATGCTGTAATCAATTATGGTACACTGTCTAGAAAGCATTCAAATATTGCTAATACTACACTCACTTCTGTAATTATGGAGTACTGTTCCTACTTAAAGTACTTACAGACAAAGGATATAATATATGAAAAAGAATGATGAAATCAATAATCGTGATAGAAGTAAAAAGTTTATGAATCTTGTAAAGCCCTTTGTTATAGTAAGCATTAGTAGGACAGATTGGCAATGTGAATTCGAAAATATTGTAATACTGAGCGAAATATGAATAATATGGAAGCAGAGTATTTCACAAGATGATTAAATTATGAAAAAAACTTCAGTACATACAGATTCAAGTCAATAATAACTACTTGAAAGTCTATGCGACAACTTCAGCTTTTAATAATTAATACAATGCTATTGCTATTATCGAATTCTATATAGTAGTGTGGATCAGCTGATGATGGAACGCCATTTTGTTTTTTTTTTTCAAATGTTGCCAACTGTTGAAGAATATTTATCATCCATTCGATGTTGTCACAGCATTCATAAATCGCATATTTTTTATATCCTCTATATCTCTGTAGTCTCACTTTATCGGTTCCATCTGAATTTTTAATACTCGCTGTATTGAAAAAGCAACTTATATTGAATTTTCTTTGTCACTCATTGATATTATAAAGTTTAATGCACAGTTCTAAAACTTATTTACTGTTAAAATCAAATTTGGTTGTGGAGCATATTTTTACATAGGGTAATACTTTCTAACCAAATTTATTTTGAATACATGATCAGGCATTTTTCACTACAGGTAATAAAAATAGATACTATACCATGCTTCAACATTTAAAATAATAATGGTAAAGAAATTATAAAAAGCCCTCCATGAACAAAAATTTGGTGTACAGCAATGCTTTGTTTATTGTGATCAATATGACTCTAAGCAATATAAAACTAAAATACGAAGGCATTGAAAATAAACTTGAATATCTCAACATCATTTAAGTAAAATACTAATGAAAGTCACAAATGCTAAAGATGATAGAGATAATGAAGTTTTAATAATGTTGTAATACAATATAAAATTGTATTTTGATAGTGATTCAAGCAAGATTTTGTAAATATTTGGTTCTAATAGGAAGAAGAAACAATGTGCTGTTTTTTATAGCTATGACAGACTGAAGATTGTGTTTTGGATCAATTTGTCAAAGTTTTGTTCAAGAAAGATTTTTGTTGTGCTTATATCACTATAAAATGGTTTAAGAATAGGGGGTATATCAATAAAATGTTGCATAACCATAAAATACATTCCAGAAATGAAAAAAAATGATATAGATAAAAATAATGGCTCACAATGCTCAAGATTATCAAAATAGCTACGTAAAGAGGGTTCAGTTAGTTCTTTGTTGCTTATCTAAAATTAGGTTATACATACTAATAATTAAGGATATAAAATAAAAAGACATCTTTCCAAAAAATAATATGAAACGAATATTCTTTATTCTTTGGTAAAAGGCAAGTTCAAAATTTGTCTAAAAAGGTACAGTTTATTTGAGTTTGAGGAAGGAAATAACCGCACTCATATCAATGAATAAGTCTTAAGTTTCAATAAATAGCAAGCTCTTTATTATGCACATTCAAAAATGATTAAAACTCCTATTTACAGCATTGATTTAAAAGTATATTTTAATCACTTACTTTTAAACAACTAATTTATTTAAGAAAATGCTGAGATTTGGAGGTTCAAAATTATATATTTTATCAAATAGTATTTCAATTTATAGTGTTTAAAAATGCGAGTTTACTAACCTATAAGCATTATCTATGCGGACTATAATCAGAGCCGAGACATTAACCCCGACAATGCCATCAAAGTAAATCATTCAAACAAATGTTTGTCTTTGAATACATAAATTGCATAATTATAATATAATGTTTGTTAGCAAAAGAAATCTTTAAAATTTCACCCATCATTGCCCAACGATAGACTCCTTTTCCGTACTGTTTTTGCTTGTTTCATATGGATCATATCAGTAAATAAAGTTTAAAGCAAGAAGCAAGTCATAATGTCATTAATATCTATTCCATGCAAAAACTTAACCTATTCAATAAGAAATAATGCAATGTTGCAGAGTAATTCTCTTATGTTATTCTGCTGTTCCTGATGTAGTATTGATTAATAATAGCACTAAACAGTAATGCATGCACCTATTATGAAACATTAAAATTGAAACAGCAAAGCCATTTATGTTTGTACTACAAAAACTTTCTAAGTATTACTGGTTTGAGAAAAATCAGGCAATAAATATTAATGGATTTTGAATAAGACATGTTCGTTTATAAAATTTTATGGTAAATTATATATATAAAGATTTTTGTCTTTGATATTTTAAAATGCTTTATAAATTCATCTTAGACGTGTAAAGCAACTCTTGTCTTCTATAGCCTAGAGTTTCAATATTTTTACCCTCCTAAACTGTGCTAAAAGCCTTACACCCCCGATCTGTAGCATAAACATTTAATAATTTACAATTAAGAACAATTATTTATTTTCTTATCTTTGTTAAAAAAACATTTGGGAAAATTTGAATGTACCTATATTATTTATTGCCAACATCGAAATGTATATTGACTTTTTCCTTCATTGTGAATTTTTGTTTAATCAAATCAACTGTACCGATGTTTATATTTTTGGAGATCACTAATAAAATAAATAAGCTTAACATATCAAAAAGTATTATGCCATTCAAAATTCAACAAACTAATAAACACACACAGGACAGACCTTAACGCTCGTAAACAAAAAGGTATAATAATATAGAATTATTAAAACTATTCAACCATTATGAAGCGAGTTTTATTCTAATCATCATCCAGGGTATGCACAGTAGTAAATGGAAAAAGGATGTTTGTTATTTAAGTATGTATACATTGGAAAATATTATACATCACATCATTATGTTATATGAAATGAATAAAGCCAGAAAAATATAACCTCAATTTTTCATAAAGTACAACGGAACCAAGATCTATCATATTAACGCGCTATTCTTTTATCTATCAATTTGTTTCCTGCAGAGTGTTCAAAACTGTTTATCTATTTTTTTCTTGCTGCAAATTAATTCTGTTTAAAAAAAATATTGCCTTTTCAGCAAGAATCGACAGATTCAAAAGTAATTGATCTTGTTTATTGAAATTGTTTCAATTGATATGAATATAACATTGTAGAAACTCATTTTTATGAAAAAAATAATTTCGTAAGACACGGGAGTAAATTCTGAAACTTAGTCTGAGTGAATATAAAATTTTGAACTATAGAAACAATATTTTGGCAATTAAAATGATCTTGAATATGAATTTAGAAACCTATGAATTATTAATCTCATTGATAGTAATGGATAAGCGATCTTATGAATGTTCTTAATTTGT
Source organism: Himalopsyche phryganea (assembly GCA_022494535.1). Lineage (NCBI taxonomy): Eukaryota > Metazoa > Arthropoda > Insecta > Trichoptera > Rhyacophilidae > Himalopsyche > Himalopsyche phryganea. The sequence goes on along the minus strand of JAGVSL010000125.1, from coordinate 1,673,362 downwards.
TGTTAAACTCCTAAAACTGTAGGTCGAGATAGTAATTGTAAGTTATGTAATTGTAAGTTATTTTTGAACTGTCAAAATATTTTTTGTAACAGTTCTATTCTGTACTTTATATATTAAATGTAAAGAATGAAGAGTAAAAGTCGATGAGCATGACAGTTGTCATGAAATTAGAAATATTTTTGGACTCGAGCAAGAATACTTCTTATCGTGGCTTCAATTACGAATGAAATAGGTACAATTACATGTTGATTAATTAAGTTTCTTTGAAATATTTTAATACTATTCTATATGAGTGATTGATGGATGTTTCAAGCAGATGCCAATTTGTTTAGATGTAGGACGCCCAGCATGTTTGAAAATACGCAGACCATACACACAGAATTAATGCTGTTTATTTCGCTTATTCATGCACTATGTTTTTATAAAAAATGGGTTTGAAAATAACACAACATTAAGTTCTTTATACTATTATATGCATATAGAGAAAAAAGTGTAGGTTCTGTAATGTATATGAGATTCTTAGCGTAATAATCTTTCTGGTTGTCAATTTTGCTGCATTTTTTTCAGGATAATAAATATTTTCTTCAAAATAGAATGCTATATTATTGTAAAAAATGTGAGTAAGCAGCTTACAATTCATAAACTTTGCAGCTTAAAATTTTCGAAGTAGATAATTGATATGAATAATACGAATCACAGTATAAATAATAAATACTAAAGGCAGATTTTTTCAAATGTACTAATTTATATCTATTGCAAACTTTATGCAGCTTTATATATTTAATCAGTATTCATTTTCTGTGTTACAACGTAAGTATTACAATAATAAGAATATTCAAATATAATATAACCATAGATAATATAATGATATATGAATACATTTTTTTAGTGTGTCATAGATATTTAGGAAGTTAATATTGTTTCAGCACTATAACACATATTATTTTTGTACCAAGCATATTAAAACACAGGGATTTGAAGTGTAGAAGAAATCTGATGAAATTATACACGTTTAGAGCGAAAGTCATATAACACGTAAATTCCAGTCAAAAGAAAAAACTCTTACTTAGTAAAATTTCAATGCACAATTAGCGATATAAAAAGATCAAATCCTTTTCTTTTGTTAGTTATGCTTTATATAAGATGTTTTTCAACTCCATTATTATATTTCATTACAAAACATTTTATTCCCATGACTAATTTATGTCATATTTATAAACTCCCCCAAGCCTCTTTAAAAAACCTAGTGACTTCATAAGCTAAGTCCACAGTCTCAGAAAAAAATGAATCTGTACTATATTTATGATTTCATATTTTCCCACATTTAAAAACAACTTGCCATCAATTTTATATTGATACGATGACGATGTTTCAATGAGGTTTTTGATTGCACAAAAAGATTAAAAATAAAGGAAATGTCAAAAGAGGTACCTACATGGTTTATGACTGTCACTCTTTAAATATTACATAAAGACATCAAATTAGGTTGTAAACAATTAAATTAATAGAGTTCAGACACAAACCTCCGAAACACCATCTGTTGGTAGCTTTTGCAAATACGATCAGGAAGATAATGATCAGGACGATCAACACGGCAACAACGATTCCAATTATTGATCCCACATCAAGGTCCACTCCTGTATAACAAAATAATATATTAATTCACATGTTTGTACATTTGATAATAATTCAAATATTATAATGACATACTGACAGCTACGTCTAATGAAGATGTAGCTGATTGATTTCAATTCGGTATGCTTACAAAATTTATTATTAATGGAGTTTCATTTTTAAGAATAAAATTAGTTAATCTATCTCTTAACCTCCCAGCATCAATCTATCGGCATGCCTGGACTGTGCTAAAAAGCCTCACACAAATAAAAGTCAATTTTTTAGTAAACTTAAAAAACTTATGTTATTGTTTTTCATATGATACATCACAGTTGCACCGATAGATCGGCTTTGTAAGTCTTTTCATGCACAGTCAAGACGAAGCAATAGATCAGCGCTCGGGAGCTCAAAGTGTTAATATTATTTCAAGCTCATCTTTATAATTTATTTGAACAACTTATGATATCTCATAGAAAATATAATTTATAAAGGCTGAATAACAGTTAAGCTGTATTTAAATACAAATTATGTTTTAAAATAAATTAAGAAAATGAAGAACAAATTAAATATTATATTATACCAATCTATTAAAAAAGATTATTATTACTTAAAAAGGTCACAAAATTATGAAAATGTACTTTTTTAAGATAATATTTCAGATCAGATACATACCATGCCAATTTTTTCATGCAAATTTTCATACATAATTAATATACTGATTATTCGAGAGATAAAAATCGTAATGAATAAAAAGTAACATTTTGATACTGTAACCATTTCCATCTTCTAAATAAGAGAGCAATAAAATACACATTACGTTTGTTTATAATTCATCACAATGCAGTAGCTGCTTATAAATGGTAATAAAATAAAAATTGAAAGTGATAACCTTGATGTTATATTTCTTATTTTATATTGAAAATGAAGTAACGGCCAAATCTATCATTTTTGTTGGACGAAATATTGCAATGAAATTTCAAATATAAATATAATTCGGACCTGGATGTTTTAGAGTTGACTAGCATATAACGAAAACACCCAGAAACAATATATGGTTCAATGTGAGAAAAACTGTTTGAATATTAATGCTAATAGCACACAAATATGAATAGCAATCAATCAAATATCAATCAAAAAAAATTTACTACAGACTAGAGAAAACACCTGATTAATCCTATAATGTCTCGCTACATAAACAGACAAACAAATCTAAAGTTAAATAAGCCTGTAAAATCATCTGCCATTCCACTAATGTGTATATTCCACATTTCATTTAACCATTTACTAAAAAGTTTATTCTATGGTTATAAATTTACCTTTATAGATATAAAAAGCCACAATATATTTTTACTATATTATTTATCTTATGTAATAAATTTTCCTAATTTAGCTAAACTTTGTATATTATAAATTCTCATACTCTGATAATAACACATGAAAGTGATAGATAACATACATTAAATTCCTAGCAATCAACTTATTACATAAATTCATTCAATACATGCTAAATAAATAGGAGAAATCTATTTTAAATAACGTAAATAATATTTATAAAATTGTTTAATGGGCTGCAGTAAAATTCACAGAGTTACAGGTAACATTTGAATATTTTAGTGATATATAGATATTTATTTGGAAATATTGAAACTTTTTTGATACATATTTTTGTGTGTAATAAATTACTTAAATTTAAATACCTTACAAAGCTTAGATTTGAGTACATAAAAAAGTCTTATTCATTATTCATAATTCTATTATCAATGTTACTTGTATCTCTATGATTTTATCTCTTATTTCTATATCAGCATGGAAAAAAGAATGTCTAATAATTGGTAACATAACATAGGATTTTTGAAAAAGTAATACTAATACAATATCAACAAATACAGCAATATACATTTCATAACCTTATAATTTGACGTTATCATCTTACCATAGATATTAAATGACACTTTCCCAGCGAGAAAGAGTGCAACAAAATCGACTGCACATCAATTAATATATCCAATCTACCAATTAATTCTCAAATAACCGTGTATATAATGAAAAAATATGTTAGGAACATTTTTATCTGACAGACAGTTTATTAGACACAAATTACTGTCAGTTGAAAAGAATCTCCCTTTATCAAGGGACTGTGCTATCTGTCATTTTAAACATAATCCAACATGATCTCTGTCATTGTATATATTTTAATCCATAAAAAAACAATGGTCCCCTTTTAAAAATGTGAGGACATTCAGTTTATCATAAATTCATGTATTTACATAAAATAAATGTCATTCAAAATATAGGTTTATAATAATGAATATAAATGACATATTATTAATTGTTTGTGCTCAGAGCACTACTGTAGCTTATAGTGGCATCTGTTAGTGAGAAAAAGTACTAATGAAAATATACATCTAAATTTGTGTAATTGCTAAAATTAAGCTACTTAAAAATCATGAAAAGTCTCAGTTCATTTAGGTGTTGCTTCTAAAACCATTGCTCATTTTTATTTGGTTTTTGAATAGTTTTATGAGTAAAGGTGTGGTATTTTTGATAGCGAAAGTAATTTCTTCAATTAAGAAATTAAAAATTAACAGTTTTTCTGTGTGGCGCGGCGCCTATATAGCAGAATACATGGTTAAATGTCATTTTCACAGTTTCAGCATAGCTCTTCCCTTTGAAATGCTTGTAAAATATCGCTTAACTTTTTTAGTATAAAATCTGCTTATCTTGTATTATTTTTATCAAATTATTAGCAATAGTCACCTTGGGGTTCATCAAGTGTGCTGATTTTCATTCGGTACTCAGTAATTCCTTCTGAGTTTGATGCCTCGAGGATGTAGTCTAATTCTGTGTCTTCCCGTGTGATTTCCGCAATCGTTAGTGTAGCATTGTAATAACCATTGCCCTGAAAAGTAATAAGGGGTCAGATTGCAACTAAGTAAATAGCTGTAAATATGTCTAATAAGTATTACAATATAATTATATTTGTTAAGATTTATCCATATGTACCAGAAAGGGTATGCATGTCACACACACACACACACACACACTCTCTATTTACGCATAGTGCCCACTGGTGGAATGTTGACAGATGTTACAACCACCTGGTCATTTCTATACTTAGTACTTTTATAAGTATCTCGAGTCTAAATAAACAGTTAATTGGCAGGTGACGGAAAAATCCGTTTTTGTGTATTTTGTACAATTTACTTGTGTTGATCTTCATAAAAAAATGTGTAAGTACTAAAAAAATTTTGATTTATTTTTTAAAATAGTATTGAGATGATTGGCTACGAATTCACAACTAACACTTCAAAAGGATTCATGGATTATTTACTGCTTCAAAAGAAAAATTGCGCTAAGGACATCCATTAAAGAAAATTCATACTAAGCAAATGTTCAAAGCATCATCTTTTTTATGACATTCTGGTAAAAATAAATTATTGTTCAAAGAACAGTTTTTCAATCCTTAATTCTAATTTAGTTTTTCATTTCAAGTTGTTACAAAGACTACAAAGTTTCATTGTGAACATGTTAGTAATTATTTCTTTATAAGTTATAGCTATGTTTATATAGACCTGTTTCTGACTTACCAGGTTGATAGCTGTGGTGGCTTCAATCCTTCCAGTGCTGTCAGTATAGCCACCATCAAAAGATTGTCCGTTGACTTTCCATTTCAAATTTGGCTCAGGATTTCCTTGAATGGTGACATTCATCACAGCATTTTCGCCGATCTTGATTCCGAAGATTTCAATGAGAGCCTCTTTTGGCACTGGTTTATCTACAATCAGATTTACGAAATTCATTTAAATTATAGTTTTTTCAATAACAAAGTCATCTGCTGTCAACAGTGTGCACGATCTTGATATTTTATTTGACTCAAAAAGTTCAACAGTGATTTGGTATGGCCATTATTTGATTGTTACTTACATGCTACTTGCATCTGATAACTTGCAGTGCTTCCTCCTTGCTTTTGCGAATTGGTGATGTGATCTGAAACACATTTCAGGATACGACCATGGTCCGTAGGCATGAGTCTTCTTGTAAGGTTCTGTGATGTTGTCTGCAAATCTGATCCAGGTGTATCGGATATTGTTGGCTGGTTGATACCGTCGAAAATTTCATCATCTCCTGAAATCATAGACAGTAATTTACATTATCTCAGTGACAAATATTTCCAATAATTGTCAATAAGTCACATAAAAAATCATTGATCTACTAATAAGAGGTGATTTATCTTCTTAACTGTATTTAATCGGAAAGAAAGTGAGCTTCGTCAGATGCGAACTTTGGAGTTTATTTAAAGGTGTGAAAATCATGAAGTGAGAATTTATTGAAAAAATAAATTTTTCATGCTCTTTGCATCCCTTAACATGAAATAATACATTGTACATAAACTGTTGGGTCCGTAGTGCAGTGGTCAATGTCGTTGGCTTCGGCTAAGTCCCAGTTCAGACAGTTTAAAAAATTGATTTTTCAATTGATTTATATATTTCTGTTCTAAAGCATGGATGTTTGTGATGTCTATAATTTCTTCCTACCCATCCAATTCTAAAAACGAGACAAAATGAGAGCGATTAGCTTTCCACTAGTCCTGTCTCTGCCCTATCCTTCTATCTCTACTTTCTTCGAAAAAAAGGAGAGGTTGAGCAACTGAGTAATAAGCAGTTCTTGTAGAAAAACTTAGGTTGAGATGCTTCTATTAGGAGGCTATATGCTCCACATTGATATGGTTCAAAAAAGCTTTGGAAAATATTGAGGTACCATTAAAGGTAATCTGATAAACTAATAAAGACATTAAAAACATTCCTAGCCAATAATAAATAATTGCCTACACAACTCACCTAAGAACCATCGGATTTTGGCAGCAGGTCTTCCATCGGCAACTACGCATCGCGCATGAAACTCTTCGCCGACTTTGTAGTTGCTTCTTGCATTTAATAGCAATTTTGGTGTCATTGGTGCCTCTGAAAAAGTGCATGTCAAGCTTGTTAAGCAACGAAATTTAGTTATAATTAGCTACTATTTTGATGAACAAGCAGTCAAAGACAGGAAATTCAATGATATCATATTTATAATAGAGCTACAGCTAAGGCTGTCCCAAAATAAGCAAGTTTTCTTGCAGCCACAACTAATCAATCAAATCCATAGATTCATAGGCAAACAATGATTTAAAAGCTTTTTCATTGAATCTACTGCATTACAGGTCGTTTTCACAAAATAATTAAAGATATAGAATAGTCAAAAATCAACGGCATATTTTGGTTATGTTCTATTTATCTTACAAACGTAGTTGTAAGCCTAATTATAAGATTGGACAATGACAAAATACAATGCCATGAGACTGACGCCACTTAACTGTCATATCATTATGGCGATGATGGCACTAATATTAAATTATGCTTTACATACATTCGTAAACCGATTTTATTGTTTTATAACTGAAAACATGAATGCAATATATATATTTTAATTACTTCATTACACATTTAATAAACTTGTTGGGAATTAAATATAGAAACACATTTCTTTGATGTTTATTCATAATATACTACATATCTTGTTTTTAACTCAACCTTGATTTTTTCACTTAAATTTAATATATCATACCCTTATTGTAGAACAGTAGTATCTGCAAATTTCATTGTTCTGAGATAAACAAAATTTAGTGTGGCAAACAAAGAATATTTTACTCATTTTCTACCAAATCATAGAAAATTATTATTGTAAACGGACAGCAACGCAAATACTACAGTATTGCATTAAGATGTAGACGTTATTTATAATGAAAATCCAACGTATTGCCAATGATATCGTTTTACAGTAAAAATGCGAAAAACTTGAAAGTGAGATCAGACTAAAATAATCGGAATACAGATACTGCTGTTTTACGCTAGTGTACAAGATAAAAAAACCATTGTTAAGCAGAAATAAAATCAACATTTAGAAATTTGCACATATTTATGGGGTGCAATATTGCATAGAAATCTTGTTACGACAAAGTGAATTGAAACAAAAATAGATAGTTAACTTACTTGCTACGGTAATTTTCATCTCGGCGGTGACTTGTCTGGCTCCATTGGATGGCGGAAGTATACATTTAAAGATTCCATTATATTTATCAATGGCTGATGATATGGAAACCTCACATTCTCCTCGCTGAAATAGATATCAACATTTTTAATTAAATCTAAGCATGATTGAATAATAAACTGCGATGTTCTTAGCTTTATCCCATATATTAAAATGCCATGCTAGTTTTTGTACAAACTTAAGTGTCATTCATTTGGAAGGTAATTTTTGGTTGTTTATTGGAAACAAGTTGAATATGTGAATAGTAGATCATTATGATAAAAGCACTGACCGGTAATCCTTGATCCATAAATGATACACCATCGGAAGTTGTTGCTGTAGTAAAGAAAAGTGGAGTGTCATCCCCAGGCAAATGGATGCTAGATATAACATAAGAAAAAAAAAGAAAATTAAATATATTACCCAAAACTAGTTTAAACAGTAGGTACATTATCATTAAATTAAAATGAAGCTTGGAATATTTTATATTAACCTTCCCGTTTTCGTGCTAAAAAAATCCCTTCGGATCACATGCAGTCACATTTCGTTACCATGTGGGTTTTGTCATATAATCGCATTTATAAAGTAAAATGACAATTTCAAAAAACGAAATATTGTTTTATGTAGTATTAAGTAATTATTTTACGTCATAATTTGTGTGTAGAACCTGAAATACAAAGTATGCGAAATTATCGAAAGACGCAAAAATAGAAATTCTTCATGCATCTCGGATTGTTACTATACTATACAATAATTTTGTATTATTCGATGGTAAAATTGACGAGGTCTTCAAATTATAATTAATTATACAAATAAGACGTAGGCCATAATGTATTTTTAATTTTTAATTATATGTAGAACTATTGTATTTACAAAAAGCAAAATTTTAAATTTTTTGTATGACCCATTTCACAAATAATTTTAAGGTTTAAATGCCGAAGTAACTCATTGTTACACCATGAATACGGAAGGGTTAAAGTGTTTTTTTATGACCTTGTTTTATTTGTACCTTGAATGGAACAAATAGTGTTCACCAAAAGGTTAATTGGTTATTTGTAATTTTTTTGACAGTATTTTTAATAATAAGAATAGATAAATAAAACATCACCTGCAATATTTAATTGGATATTGGACTTTGCATCGGACACTGATGTTTGCTCCTGGCAGGACGACGGCTTCGCGAGGGAATATCTCCACTAATCCCTGGCCTGGAAAAATAAATGAAAAAAATGTTGTGAATTCAGTTGGTAATGCACAATAGCCATCAGAAAAAGGTGTGGGGTTGACGGATTATATCTACAAGAAGCTAAGCTAGCGACTGTAAATTTGGTAAAATTTGTTGAAGCAGCATAAGAAAATAGGCTCTATTGGCTATTTCGTGACTTTTTACACAGCCTGCACAGAATTACACAGCCATAATAGAACACCAAAGCTGTAATGAAGTGAAAATGGGCTCTAGGCCATTCCAATTGTGAGACCCTTCCAAAACACCTTTTAGATTAGCTTAAATATATGTATGTCGACTGTTCTTGGGTGCTTGATGGAATTTCAATATCAAATTTGAATTGTTGAGATTTTGTACATTTCCATGTATTTCGCCACTAACGACCGGCGTTTCATCTTTCGTCATCTTTCGTCATCAGGTATTCGAGCACACGAATGAACTCAAACTGATAACTCAGTCAGTCAGTCGAACTGACGAGCTGTCAGTTTGAGTTCATTCATGTGCCGAAAGGCGACACCCGGGTCGTTAGTGATGAAATACTTGGAAATGTACAAAATCTCAACAATTTAAATTTTATATGTATGGTGACTGTTTCATAGTTTTTTCACCGTGGCCCTTGGTAATCTGTGCATTGTTATCGACTTATCATACACCAGAGATCGGGAATGTCGATAATTAATAATAAAAAAAATCAGCCAAATTATTAAATTGTCTATAATATTTTCGGCAACAATAATTCAACACAATTTAAAGTATCCTAGATAATAAACGAACCAAAACGGATGTTTTATTTTTATTTTTGCGAGATGGCGCGCTACTCTTCGCGGATTTCTCGAATAACTCGACAGTAACGGAAATACCCTCAGATTCGAGTACTGGATTCGCTTCGATTCTAAAAAAATATTTTGTGCGCAATTATGTCTTCATTAAACTCAAGGTTTTCATTATTAACCAATTTGGGATTATTAATTCCGGTTCCCTAACTCCTAGCCTAGACAAACACTGTCTGAACTAAATTTGAAGAAAATTATGAATATAAAGTTATTCTCAGTTATGTTTCATTTTGAGTTCGTAAAATATATTATGGTAAATGCAACTGTGAGAAAACAAGAGTGTATTTCATACTGCTATTATGCAGCGCTGGTTTTCTAGCATCTGCACTCTACCATTTCTAAAGTGCAAGCACCCAAAATACATTCTATAAGATTGTATTCACGAGAGATGAATTCATAATATAAAAAGAACACAGATGTTTCATTTTGTGTTGCCACAAAAGAAAATGACTGTTTGAAATTTAAAATCTTTTAAAAACATGGAATAAGTAATAAAGAATACGTGAAGTGCCGAGAAAGTGTGACGATTAAATGTGAATTAAAAAAAAAAGGATTATTTATATAATACATATGGCGATTTGATATAAAATACAATATACCTACATTTATTCAGAATATTTAATTTAATGTAACATTAAAATTGATAACTTTTTTATTCCACTGATTGTGTTACTAACTGCGACACGTGTTTCGTCTCTTTGAGAAGCATGTATAGACTCTAAAGTAAGATTTTTACTTATAACTAAAATATAGTACAGCAAAATTCTTACGATAGATTTAGTCTAAAGATGCTTCTCATAGAGGCAAAACACATGTCACAGTTAGTAATACAAGCAGTGCAATAATAAAGTTATCAATTTTAATTACAGATAACAAATAAATTTTCACAAAGTTACTGCCGAGTCCATCGACAATATTTAATATATTGTTTTGACCTAAATAGTCAAACATCATAATTTATTATATTAGAGAATATTGTTCTAATTGATTTTTTATTATTCCTTACTAAGGGTAAGGAGCGCGAGTCGTTTTCGCACGAATTTATTTTCTGTCAATTGATCTGTTAAAACCCTCACTATGGCTAAAAATAGATCAATTTCAACAGCTAGCTATCCAAAATACATCAAAAAGTAAACTAAACTCGTAACATTCTCACTTGAAAAAATCGAAGAAAATGATGAAGCTGAAAAATATTTAATCTACGACTTTGCTAGCGAAATGTCTGCGGCCAGTCTTCATACACACCTCCAACACGGACACAAGCAAGTGCGTAACCGCTTAAGTATTTGTAGTACATAAGGCAGAGGATTAATGCTGCTTATCGCCAGTTCAAAGCTGAAATTCGAAAGACTGAATATCGACAGCTCTTTTCAAAAATATATTTTCTTGTGTTTCTACTTGACATTTTCATGATTTGTTGTCTAATTTCTTCACCTAAAGGTTTGAACTATTTTTAAAGCATATGTCACAAGTGTTTTATTCTAGTTTGGCAGGAAATACAAGATAAAGTCTTGGACATGTCAACATGTCCAGCGCGTTCATAAATTTGATTTGTATTTAATGCAATTGGTTTTACGGCTGCAAATATTAGTAGATAATAAAAGCGGCCATCTTTGTTGAATTCGACTATAACAACTGCTTCGCTAATGGAAGCCAAGCTTTATCAAACGAACCGTGTGTCAAATTTACTGTAAGTAGGAACGCCATAATAATAATAATATAAGCCAAATGTGGCTTGAAAATGCACCATGTGCGTTTTGCGATAATTCGCAAACCGGCTTATGTGGAGACTGAGTACAGCCCTGGACAAAATCAAATTAACATATTTTTTACCACAAGTAGCTTTAAGCTAGTTGATTAACTGAATGGTCAATGGTCTGGGACGTTCGTCTCTCCCGGATGCACGGCGATGTGTTTGAATCCCCAAATTGAAACATTCATACATTGTATGATTTTTCAAGCAATCTATGATTTTGTATCCATTAACAGCTAACGCAGACGAAAGAGCCACATTAATAATTCAAAATGAACGGTGAGCCGTAATCAAAATAATATTTTTATGCATACATGATTTAGCATAAATAATGAACATTAAATTCACTTTAGAAGTCGAATGTCAAAAAAATGCTAAATTTTCTGGACATCACTTTAAAATTTTGAAATAAAATTAAATACTATAAAACAGATTGCGTTCAATAACGGTTATAGCACCGATTTAGTTAATAATGTATTAAAACGAAAGCAATCAAATAAATTAATGCTACAGTATATCCACAAAGACGGAACACTTAATAGAACTTTTAGCTGGCGTAATTGAATAACTGAATGAGAATAATTGTTTTGATGTAAGCTGTTCTTTTAGTTATGGCGGGTTATTGTCATCCATAGGGCTTCCGACAAAAAAATACTTATTTAATATTTATTTTTTTTCCATGTCCGCTCCCAATGTGGAGCATATGGTCTCCTAATGGAGGTATCTTGACAGATTTTTTTCTACGAGAACTGCTTGTCACTCAGTTGCTCAACCTCTCTTTTCTTTTTCGAAGAGAGTAGGGATAGAAGGATAGGGCTATGACAGGACTAGTGGTTAGCTAATCGCTCTCGTTACGCCCCGTGAGGATGGGATTGGTGGGAGGGAGGACTCAGACTACGAACAGAAATCCATAAATCGATTGAAAGATCGATCTATGAAAACCGTCCGCACCGGGAATTGAACCCGAGACATCCGTAACCGTAGCCAGCGACGAAACCAACTGCGCCACGGACGCAATTGTTATTAAATTATTTAAGTGGTTCGAATTTTACTAAGAAAGTGTTCGTTCGGGAAATCAAATCGGTGGCCGAATAGTACGGACGCACAGAAGCGTTTACAACTCAGCTACTGGTCCGAAAAATATTATTATACAATAATGAACAATTGATAGCATTTATTATAAAGGTACAAATTTTACAGTGTCACCTCGTGGCAAGAAGTTGAAATGTTTTCCGTGTTCGCGAAATAATTCAGTGAAATAATGCAGTTAGATACTTATCGTAAATCTAAATTTATGTAAGGTATCTTTGCTCTGTACCCACGGGTTATAAAAAATGCTATCGTCTCCGCCATGTTTGCAAAATTGAGACAGATGGCATTTTGAATTCGTAACTTTAAAGAAGAACTACGAAGTTTATGATCAGCACCGTATTTGGGGTGGGGCCAATGAAAGTGTTGCCAAGATTTCATATTATTGTCGGTAACGGTTATACACATATTTTAGGTTTGTATAAGATGTAAAACTATTAAAATCTTGAATGCTAATAACTAAAATAAAACAGTTTTCGAGGAATTTAGACCAAATTAATATAAAAAAAAATTGTCATCCATGTATGTTTAGGGATTTAAAATCAATTTATCGATATAATGTTTCTATGGGTCTCATTGAATATACAAGGTCTATCACAAAAAGCGTATGTGTGTCTGTAACAGTTCCTTAAAAAAAAACCCACCACTAATAACGGTTCATAGAACGGCTGGATAACAATTCTTCTCATTGACAATATTTTTATTTTGAAATTTAAGGCTTATCAATCAGTTCACTTATTGTTAAAATGCTCTATTAGGAGTTCACGTCATATTTTTTATTCATTTTACAATATGTAGATAAAATTATTTATAAATGTTTTATCGACAATAAAAAATTTGCAATTGTTGGTGGCGGCATTAAGTATTCTCTCCCCCAAGACTAATTTTCTGTTTCTTTTAAAGATTTTTAGTACATTTTAAGGAATAATCTTTTTGGAATACAACTTATAAGAGTTATTGTGCATTTCGCATGCATTTCGCCAGAATAAAAAAATAGCAATAAGACTCAAAACCGTTTTTTTTTCAAAGCCATTATATCATATAACTTCATGCTCTCGTATTGTAGTGCAACCACCAGTGTAAAAAGCGTTAAATTTCATACATTTTGACATTTAAAACAGAAAATCATAAAAAACTGATTTAATGCGTTTTGTTAGTATAAACTCGATAAAATATTTATTCATTCGGTCGTTTCCTTTCTGATAGCAAGCAATGCAGTGCGCAACTAACCTATTTCCAATATTAACCCGATAAATGCGCTGGACATATTTACATGTCTAAGAATTTATCTCGTATTTTCGGCCAAACTAGAAGAAAACACTTGTGGACATATGCTTTAAAAAATAGTTCAAATCTTTAGGTAGAGAAATTAGGCAGCATATCATGAAAATGTCAAGTAGAACACAAACAAATATATTTTTTGAAAAGAATTCTCGATATTCAATCTTTCGAATTTCAGCTTTGAGCTGCCGTGCCGATAAGCAGCATTAATCTTCAGCCTTATATAATACACATAATTATGTGGCTACGCGCTTGATTGGCCGCAGCTATTTAGCTTGCAAAGTCGTAGATTAAATATTTTTCAGCTTCATCATTTTCTTCGATTTATTAAAGCGAGAATGTGACGAGTTTGGTTTACTTTTTGATGTATTTGGGATAACTTATATATATTTCACATAATTCTCAATTTTTTACTGTTGAAATCGATCTATTTTTAGCCATAGTGAGCATTTTAACAGATCAATTGATTGAAAATAAATTCGTTCGATAACGGCTCGCACTGTAAGTGTTAATAAATTATTGCGTAGTAAGTAATAACAGTGGTTATATTAAGAATATATAAAACCTCATAGCGTAGGTAAAAAAAACTTTCTATATTATGAAATTAACGACATCAAAAAATATACCGCAGTACAAACTTTATTATGATGTTGAAATAAAGTAAAAATGCGTAAAAAATGTTGCGCTCTCTTTTGTACGCCACCCCTGTTGAAAGCTTTGACAGTATACGCCATACGATATTGAATTAAAAGAATAAAGTTGTCGTAACTGGATTTGAACCCGATCCCCGACTTAGGGAGGCGAGCCTGTCGCCACTATTTCTTGTTAGCTCAATTCCTTAACACACCAACCGCATCTTCTTCAATCCCGGCCCTTCTTTTCTTTTCATGCTTTCGTCGAGAGAAAATGGGGAAAATAAAAACACATGTACACAAGAAACGTGTCACTAGTGAGGCGAAGAACATTTTTTTGATTCGTATTTAATAAAATACGAGTCAAATAAAATGAAAGTATAACACAAATTTAACCAATGAGAAGTGAAGTGAGCCAACTGATATTTATGAAAAAAATACATTAGGTGCGTTTTGATATTTATTCTATATTTCATAAAGTATAATAAAAGTGAAGTGAGCTAAGTAAAAACAAGCTGCAAAAGTATTTTATTCTGTAAGGAGTTATTCAATAAAGCGTAAATCTTATATATAATAGCCTAGACCGCTCTGTTTATTTCATGACGTAAGCGTTCGCGGTGTAAACAATGCACACACCGTTCCGACCTACTAGCTACATTAGACATTCAGTAATTCAATTTAAATACCGTCATCTATGACGGGTACGGTTATACTAGTTATGCAAGAATTTCATTAAACTAAGACTTTCAATAAACAAGTCTCATCGTTTTATCACTTGGTGCACGTCTCGAATGCTCAATAAACACGTGGAATATGACATGGTCAATCAGACGGAGAACAGTTCAATTAAATAATTATATATATGATAATACGAAATCCTAAATTGTCTAAACTACGAAAAAATATATTTGTCTGCCTGTCTGTCACAAGAACTCCTCCTAGTAGCGATGTGACATTTTGGCTGTCATTTCTAGTTTAACTGTGATATTTTAAACTTTGAACAATATCATTAACTGATGGACTATCTTTTATTAGTGTTAAATGAGGTTAGCTTCACTGTGATGTTTAAAATTTCAACATTAGCTTGTATTGGTAACGCTAACGTAGACGCAAATACTTGTATTTCCGATGTCTGCGTTTGGAAGTTAAATACAATCGAGGCGAAGCCGGGCAAAACTCCGACCAATTCTACTTATAGAACACAAACGTTTTATTGTATTTAAAGAAGCGTGGTATATACGTGGTCGTGTTCCAGTTAAGGGTTACATGTTTGTGATTTGGTAGAAAGTGAGCGTGGTATGTAATGATAGAAGAATGAGTCTGAATCTATCCCGGGCGAAAACGGGTAATAAATACTTTTAATGGATATTCTAACAGTTAATTTAGTTACTACTGGCTCCGTATGATAAAAAGTGAATAAATTACAATTGAAGCTTATTGAGAAAATAATGTTGACAAGAGAAACTTAAATGTGACATTCTTAGGGATGTCAATTACGACACTAAGTCTATTTTCTTTCACAATTTTACTAGAACCTTGAATCCACCTTGGCTGTATAAGTTAAGCCTCTTTTATATCATCACTGTTCTGGAAGAAAGCACTATATCGAAAAAATAACATATTAAGTTAGTTATACCAAAATTTTCCTTATTTCAAACGCAAAAAAAAAGCAATTTGGCAAACTTCAAGGTTCAATTATTCAAAACTAGTATTTTCCAGTTAGTGTCTTCTTCCAGAACATCGACGATATACTCGATACACATTTGTACACAAGATAAACGAATTGCGGTGAGGTATAAAAAACAAATTCGAAAGTTTGATAAAATTGGGTCGTAGCCCAAATGTTGTCCATCACTTTACCGTGTCGAAAAGGTTGTCACATCCCTGCCACAAATTATTGCAATAGTCAGTAGATGAGGTAATAATATCATACCCCACACAGCATTGCAAACCTTCCTTCCTTTGTCAATAATGATTGGGAAAATATCACCTGGGACCAACAACAAAAAACCCTTAACAAGAAAACGTATTTCATACACAATTTTTTCCAACGAAATATGAAGAAAGGAGAAGTTGTACTTTCTTTTAAACACTGGTATGGTGAGAAAATATATCATCTGCCAGTAGTGTAAAAATGGAAACTCCTAAAGTATTGATTCTGGGATTTAAATCGATCAAATTTTGTACTTTTCTAATCATTTGAAAGATTCGAATATGTTATTTAACTCGTAATATTCCATCCCAAAAATATGGCTTTTCGTACCGTGCTGCAATCTCAAAAGGCAGTTGTGAATTGTCATTATTTAAATCTATTTTGTGTATATGCTTGAAAACTTTCACTTTGTAACATATTCACCTTTATTGTATTAAAAAATACAAGTATCCTGAAGAACTTTAAGCCGATATTATAAACTGAAATCTAAATTTAACAAGCAGTTTGAAGCTTATTCTCTTGTACATACTACGTGAAAATATTGCCCGTTTTTCAGGATAGTTTGCGGGGTGAAAACATAATAGATATCCATGTCTTTGGTACAAATATATAAATCGATTGCAGATACCATTCAATTATTCGAACTGTAGTGTTGACAGCTAAAAAGCATTGGCCACTCGGCTACAGCAATGGCTTTAAAATATAAAGAAACATATCCGCTTCCAATACAAAGCACACCGAGTACGGACGCCTTTCTTTGAATTCGATAATAGGCACACTGAAAGAAAGACATAAAAAACAAAAGGACAGAAAGGAGCCATCCAGCAGCTCATACACGCATGTTAGGTAAAATCAAATATTAATTACATTAATGTTTCGATTTCGCATAATTTTCAATAGCTTTTTGGTGAGCGTATATTGATCGTCCAGTTCATTACTAAGGCATCTCCAAATAGCCCATATTGAGATAATGGAAAAAGCAATATTGAAATGGTCACCATCTATCAAATATTATTGATGTGTACCCGAGTTTTATACATTTTATAAACAGGTGTTTAAAAATAAGGTACTTTCCGAATAAAATCACTTGAAGGATATTTAGAAATATCCTTTTACTGACCCAGAAATATCAACAGTTTGTTTATTCTTTTAGAAAATTCTTTGCATTAACATTGTTTTAGTATACAATTTTACATATGGCTGCATATTTAACTCAAATTTAATTTTTTTGTAGTTTTCTGACTAACAAACTGGACGATCTATGTGATAGTTTGTATATTATTTATCAATTTGTCAAAACCATGTTCAATTACAATTTGAGGACTCAATATCAAGGTCTGTCGCTTATAAATCAAAACCAGTGTACCACACTGCACCATCTAATAACACCCTCCGGGGTATAGACGTTTCTAACTGGTATAGCATGAATACGTAAGGTTGTCACATTATCTGGTTAGAAATGTAAGGTTAGCGAAGCATTAATCCGAGCTCACTGAACTTCAAACAACTCTAATTCATTTCATACCAATTCAGGGACCGCGGCACCGTAATATATATTATTTCTGCCACAGCATTAATTCGAAATGAGTTCATATTTAGATAAAGACGAGAGTGGCACGACGATACTAATTTTCCATGACACTAAAGTCTTTGATACTGCTCAAAACTGTATGTATACGAATTATTTCGTGTGTTAAAAATCTGACTGGCTTATGTTAAATTCGAATATTGCAGTCAATATAAGAGTAAGTATTAAATTTGTTTAAATTTATCAAGTGAAGGGAGTAATCAATATATATAATGCAAATTTTGCATGCTAAGTAATTATAAAGGTTAACGCCAAGCAAGTGATGACCGATGCACAATTTGCGGGAACTAATCAATTCAAGTGATGATTGATGCAGAAAACAATACAACCCGACGACGGATGGACTGTATACATAGAAAACCATAGAAAAGGAGCTAAATTATATCGTCACGTCTCAAACTGAAAAAATCTCTCCGTATCCACATAATCGTCACTTTAAAATACCGTCCTATACCTAAAGTAAATCTCTTTAATTTTACAAAAGTATCACAAAGAAATGAAAGGAAACAGAATTAAGAAAAAGCAGAAGTAAAATAATTGCTTGAATTATAAATTTATTTATGTAGTAGAATTCTATTACAAAAAATGTGTAATTCCACATATATTATAGAGAATATTCGATAGCTATTTGGGGATAACACGATCGTCAGAATTATGCATTAAAGCATTTTTGCTTGTCTATACTATCTTAAATGATATAATATACACCTTCAGTGTTGTTAATC
The DNA here is from genome assembly GCA_022494535.1 of Himalopsyche phryganea. NCBI lineage: Eukaryota > Metazoa > Arthropoda > Insecta > Trichoptera > Rhyacophilidae > Himalopsyche > Himalopsyche phryganea. Next base: position 1,654,623 of record JAGVSL010000125.1, on the reverse strand, counting down.
AAAATTTATTTAATGAGATAGGGTCGGGTACAAGTTATTCTAGTAAACATACTAAGAAAATAGCATATTGAATGAATACTCAAAGTACTATTGCACTTGTAGTAAGAAGGTGTAATTAAGTGAACTACTCAACTCCGATTTTCGCGGAAAATACGTTTTGCGATAAGCCGCGAAAAACAAGTAATAGAACCTATACAAAATCATCGGATAGGTTCCAAAGAAAAAAAACCCTGAAATAGAGACGTCAGACTCATACTAAATGGAAAAATGTGTTCAGGAAAATTCACGTAAAAAAGGTCTACAATTTCTTAAGCAATAAAAAAAACAGTAAGTTATGAACATAATTTATCAGTTATCGCTAAAATTTAAAATTACATTAATCCATTTTCTCTAAATTCGTCATTTAAAATTACGACATTTTCTCTTTTACTGTTTCGAATCGTGGGATGGGTGTACCCGTGTATCTATTACATATTTCTTTTCCATGCCCGCCCCTAACGTGAAGCACATGGTCTCCTAATGGAGGTATCTCAACAGATTTTTTCTGTGAGAACTGCTTGTTACTCAGTTGCTCAACCTCTCTTTTTTCGAAAATAGTAGGTATATAAGTATACGGCTAGGACAAGATTAGTGGTTAGCTAATCGCTCTTGCTACGCCCCTTGAGGATTGAGTGGGTGGGAGGAATTTAAGACATCACAACACTTAGACTAAGAACGGAAATCCGTAAAACGATTGAAAGATCAATTTACGAAAGCCGTCCACACCGGGAATTGAAACCGAGAAATCTGTAACCGTAGCCAACGACGCTACCAACTACGCCACGGACGCTGACTATTACTATACTTTTAATATAAAATTAAAGTTGACAACTGTATTATTACACTGGCTGTGTTATTAAATTTGCGACGTGTTTCGCCTCTTTGAGAAACATCTTCAGACTAATTTTATCGCAAGACTATTTATTTCTAAGGTAAACAATGATTCCAATTCTCAACTTAAAAATGAAGACCACTTTTAAGGTGTGACTGTCAATTCTTGGTGAAAAGGCATTATATTTTAAAAACAAAACACAATTTTTTTGTACTGCTTCCACTTGTTTATAATGATTCCTGTATCGCCCATTACGAGAATTATCAACTGAACTGAATCAATCTTCATCAGTTAAATCATAAAGACATGAAAGTTATACAAAAAAATTGTCTTTTATTTAAAACAAAATTAATATGAAGGCTGCGGTAGGATTATTTCTTTCTACTGGAAGTGGAGGGGACAGGGGTAGACACAAACGATAATAGTACTAATTATCATAGCACTACTGATTACAAAATTATTTACTGAAAATTACTATTTTCATCCACTTTTATGTAAATATTGTAGGTTTGTGACGTGTTTTGCTTCTGATATTTGTCTATATAATACAATCTATAATAATAGTCGCGTTGTCAATTGAATATATCTGAGATGGTGTCGGCAATATGGAATGGATAACCAATTTCGGAGTAACTGCGTCTTGCTCTTATGCAGAGTTGGCACAAAACTGGCTTATGCTCAAACTCCAACATTGCATTTACAATTAAGGAGTCTAGCAGTCGCACAGGCACTGGGTTAATAATTAAATTTAATCAATTTGCCATAACGAGTATTATTAGTCCTGAGAGGATGGAATCAGTAATCTAATATACCAACTACTAGATTTCATAACGGCATCGAACTAAACGCCTCGTAGAGAATTTTGTTGTCGTCTAGAATAAATTATTGAAATTTCGCGACTATTTATTATGTGGTTAATGTCGTGGGCTTCATTTACGGTCCTCCCAGTCCAGGTATGGACAGTTTTATAAATTGATTGACCAATCGATTTATGGTATGGATGATTGTGATGTTTAAAATGCCTTACCACTCACCCGATCCTAAAAACGGAGAGTAGCGAGGGCGATTATATACTAGTCCTGCCCTACCCTACTCTCTTCAAGAAAACAGATTGGGCACCTGAGATTCAAGCAGTTCTTGTAGAAAAACTTCTGTTGAGATACCTCCGTTAGACAGCCATATGCTCCACACTGGGAGCCGAAAAAGTGTAAAAAAATGTCTTACCAATTCATAACATAGATATTCCTACTGATTTTTAAGTGGTGGGTTTTGTTTTGGAACAATAAATCTGTAGCAAAGAGCCACAAACTGATATGCCTAAAACATGCCTATTTTGGAATTTGATTGATATGTGTGTCACATAAAATAGTAAAGGTGTAACTCCAAAATTACGAAAAATAAGTTTATACCTCAAACACGTTCAAAAGATGTTATTCTATTGGTTTAATAATGATGCACTTCCATATATACTCCTAATTTCTTTAAAAAACTGTTTTATGTTTTTATATTCCCATATTTAACGATATTTTTCAAAATAATAGTGAAGTACTTCCAATATCAGAATAAGACTAAAGTGTTCGGAGAAACTTTACAACTACACTAACGTTTAAGTTCTTCAGTTGATTGATGGTTTATTAATGGTTATTATTTCAACATAAGAACATTTTCCAAAACCTTGATTTTCACAAAACTTAAAAAATTACACCTATTATTAATTATGACTGGAGTGCAATAGATTTTCGGATAGTCTATTGTTTTAAAATTCAAGCTCAGCCATATTCCATGTATTTTTAGGTAATTTGATGAAATCAATATGAATTTAGTCAATTTCGTTCACAGTTATTAGTGGCAAAAAACTGTAATTAATATTACTATAAAAAAGAATTACTAATAAATATTTAAGTAAATCAGATTCGTAGATGATAAACAAATCTCATAAAGTGGTTAGTTTAATAAATAATGGTTAAGGTATGTACTTAAATTTCATGATTCTCTTAAATGTCGATTATCTCAAAACAAGGTATATTGACTTAACGCCTCTTGCCATTATAACGACGATATTTAATATTATAAGTAATTTTGTATGTAGTGGATTAAAAACGTGTTTCCTTTAATGAGAGAATTGGAAATAAGAAACGCGTGACTAACGATGGATATACGCGACTTTGGCAAAGATGCTATTTTGCATATTATTAATCCTGTTGCGGCTTAAAGGTATGCGCAATTCGAGAGGGTTTGGAGCTTGAATAATTTCAAGTAAGGGGTTCCCGGTTTTAATCCATACACAGCCTGTTCATTTGATCGCAAATTATGCACTATAAATTATCCTGATCCCCAAGAAGTGAGCTATGACCTCATACTAAATAAATAAGTAAAATATTTACCTCATCTTCGAGATAATTTTACCAAACGATGAAGCGATTGTTTCGTTCAAAATTATAAATACAGCAGATACCCTGATAGCACAATTGCCAGCAAGTCGTTTTTCATTAAAATTTGCGACAGCTTCTTGAATACACGTAGAAATACATCTTCGCCGCATGCGTATGCTCTGATTTTGTATGAGAATGGTAATCCCGATAGCTCGTTTCCAGATTGCTCATCTCTTATCTACCGTGTTATCGGGGAGTCTACTGTACTCAAATGAAAATAAACACTTTTTTTATCATGTGAAAAGCATTTATTGACTCAGTACTAGTTTGATTCTTTCAAGAATTAGAATTTTTAAAGAAATATAAAATTATTATGAGCTGACGTGTACTTACTGATTAAAGTAATTTATTTTCAAGTTCTATGCAATAGAAATAGCTCAATCTATATATACATAAATTAATATTCGTATGTTTGTTTGTACCGTATGCGTTCCTATACTATTCATCCGATTACGAAGAAACTCACCCGCGAAGGTTTAATAAAATAAAAAATAATCAGATAGTTCGCGAGTGATATAACAAATTTCTTAAATTCCAATTGTCGGTCTTAAATGGAAAATTTAAAGGCGACGATGTGCTGTTGCCACGCATCCCAATGATTCCGGCAGATATGACAGTCATCAACAAAGCACACGGACAATCGCTACAAGTGTGTGGACTAAATTTGTAAAATCCATGATTCTCACATGGACAGCTGTATGTGGCCTGTTCATGAGTCAAAAATCTTTTGATTTATTCGTGTACGCACCAGACGGAGAACAAAAAATGTTGTGTATCGAAAAGCACCTCAATAAACAGAATGAAAGCACAAATATTTTCTTTTTAAAATAGCATTGCTACACATGCCGGATATTCGTTCGTTATTAATAAATTTAAATATCGATAAAATGATAAGTTTTAATATATCTTGTTAAAAAGTTGAGCGATAAAAAACAGAGATAAAAACCACTATTTTTTATAGATATCAGAAAACTTTTACGTATATTAAACTTATGTACATGCCGAATAGTAAAGTTTCACCATATTGAAAAAATATCATCGGTTTAGCATTGATAAATCATATTTCTTCATTTAAATATATTACGCTTAACAGCTGATTTTCCCTATGATATACTATCTCATTCAAATTATAAAAATGTAAATAATGCTCGAGTAAGACCCCGGGTATAGAATATTGAATTACTAATTTAATACTTAATTTAATTTTAGTACTGTTTGCTTTTTACAGGTATATACTGAAATTATTTACTGCTGACAGAGAATAAACATATTAATAGTAATATATTTAATAATTTTGTGGATTATATGTTCGTCTAATGAAGATATCTCAACAGATATTTTCTACGAGTATTGCTTGTTATTCAGTTGCTCAACCTCTATTTTTCGAAGAGAGTAGGGATAGAAGGATACGGCTAGGACAGAAGTTAGGAATTTTAGACATCATAAACATGTCTACAAACAGAAATGTATAAACCGATTGAAATAATGAATTTATGAGACTACGTACCAGGGCTTGAGCTTCGGACATCCGTAACCGTAGCCAACGAAGTTGACCACTGCACCACGGTCCCGACAATCTATTTTTATTTCATTATAATTTGCAATTGTGATCTGTAATTACTTTTCACAATCATACACCAATTTCTGCTTTTATGTATTCTCATAAATCATATTCTATTTATTTTTCAGCTGTTGAAAATTCCCGGAATGAATGAAACTGGTCCAGATCATGATAGAAGTGTGGAATCAATATACAAATGTCATGTATAATATCGATAATATGTTTTGGTCAATTGATGTAACCTTCAAAAAATACGAAAATGAGTTAATATTTGGATCTCATTTTAAAGACGACAGAACAGGATTCGGCCAAATGATCTAAATTAGAAAAATAAATTGACCACTTTTTGGAAAGGAAACATCATTTTACATTGGTTTCAGGTTTAAAAATTCTGGTCCGGCCAATCGTTGTAAGCCACTATTATATAGACACTGCCTACGTATAATTCTGTATGTGGAAACATGACATTTTAAAGGAGTGCATTTCAAAGATTCATAACGCAACTCACCATATAATGTTTTCGATAAAAACAGTTTTTACTCTCTCCTAAACAATTTCAATTTTGAGGGTTGAATGATATCAGTTACTGTCATTGCACTGCGGCAAGTAAACATTAAAAATAATTAAATATTTTAAGGAAACTCCTCACACACCTCACGGTCAGAGCTATATCGATGGTGTAAAACGGCGAATAATGGGATCCCCCTATTTACTGCCCATCGTGCGTGCGGTAGGTAAATATTCGCGGTGGGATTTTAACACCATGTAAATTCACATCTTTTGATTAAGCCTCCGTCGGCACCCTTCACCGGCGCCCCTCATTTCCCATCTCAAGTGTGTAAACATTTATATCATCGACCCCGTCAACCAAAAGTAAAAATTGTGTATACATTGTAGCAAATATGGCATTTAAAGTTTATTCTTTTACAGATCATAGCATATAATAAGGTATGTCTGATATTGAGGATAACGTTATGTGGTACATCGATCGTCCAGATATAGTACACCGGTTTTGATTTATGAGCGACATACCTTGATATTGAATCTTCGATTTGTAGCTGAGCGTGGCTTTGACCAATTGTCCAGTTAGATAATTCCAAAAAAATGAAATTTGAGTTAAACATGCCGTAAATACGTAAAATTTTGCAACCCAACTGATTCAGAACTAAAATAGCTCAAAAATACCAACAAAAAATGCTAAGACAGATAATCTTCTAAAGAATTAAACAGATTGTTAATATTTTTGAGTTAGAACAGGGACATTTTTTAATTTCGGTCTACTGACTATACAGTTTAAAACAAATATAAACTGCGCCTCTTGTATCATAAGTTCTTGTATCTTAAGTAAGTGTAAGTGTCGATATTGCTGACTGATATTTATTGCTCTTAGAATCAATATGAAGTTGATTGTAACTCACATATATTATGATCATCCAGTTTAATAGTCAGACAACTTCAAAAAGATAAAATTTAAGTTAAATATGCAGTTATGTGCAAAATATTGCCTTCTGTCTGATTTAGTACGTAACCTTCTAAAGAATTAAACAAAATGTTGATATTTCTAGGTCAGTAAGAGATTATTTCTAAATATCCTTCGACTGACTATACTCGGAAAGTGACTAATTACTAAACGCCTGTTTATAAAATGTATAAAACTCAGATACAAATCAATAATATTTTTGATCTATGGTGACCATTTGAATATCGCTTTTCCCATTATACTAACATCGTCGCTTTTCTGGAAGAAAACACTAAATCGAAAAAATTATACCAAAATGTTCTTTATTTTAAACTCTACCGTGTAAAAGAATAAACGTATTTTTATAAATTACAGTTTTACTTAAAAACAGCTTTGCACAAACAAACCAACTTGAAAAGGTATATGATTTCAAACATTTGATAAACTTCAATGTCCAATTACTCAAAACTAGTATTTTTTATAATTTAAGACATCGACTGAGGGTGCTTGATGGAATTTCAATATCAAATTTGGATTATTGAGATTTTGTACACTTCCATGTATTTTGTCACTAACGACCCGGGTTTCGCCTTTCGGCATCTTCAGGCATTCGAGCACACGAATGGACTCGAACTGAGAGACAGTAAACTGTGTCTAACGTTTATATAGAAGATACAAATGCGACAAATATTATTTACGAGGTAAGATATTATACGTCTGAGAGCCACACTGATACCTGAGTTAAAATTTCGGGAATCTCCCTAATCCTCAGGTATCAGTGTGGCTCTCAGACGTATAATATCTTACCTCGTAAATAATATTTGTCGCATTTGTATCTTCTATATAAACGTTAGACACAGTTTACTGTCTCTCAGTTCGAGTCCATTCGTGTGCTCGAATGCCTGAAGATGCCGAAAGGCGAAACCCGGGTCGTTAGTGACAAAATACATGGAAGTGTACAAAATCTCAATAATCCAAATTTAGTATTTTTTAGTTAGTGTCTTATTTCAGAACAACGACGATATGAGTTATTTGGAGATGTCTTGAGTAATAAAATGGACGATCGTCACGTAGAAAAGGGGTCACTGAAATCATCATGCTACCAGAATAAATGCACTGAAAAAAAATTAAAAGCCTAGCCATAGACATATCAACGAATGGAAATGAAAATATTCAATCATGAATATCGTGTATAGTTTACTGTCTTATTTGAATATCTGTAAATGTTAGTTTGGTTAATATTTATTATAATTTAAGTAATGTCAGTTCGAGTCCATTCGTGTGCTCGAATGCCTGAAGATGCCGAAAGGCGAAACCCGGGTCGTTAGTGTCAAAATACATGGAAGTGTACAAAATCTCAATAATCCAAATTTGAAATTTAAATTTAATATTTATTACTATGATAAAATTGTTTTCAAATACATGGCGAGAAATGTAATAATTAAGAGAAAAAAATGGCGAGGAACAGGTTACGTAATCTGGATAACATATCTGGTCGTTAAATTCACTATCAAAAGTATATTTTTTAATGGGCATACAAATTGCATTATAACTTAATGCCAATGCGCCAGTTAATTTAAATGGCTAAAAATAAACAGTATGTCACCGGAGAACATCGAGATAATCTTAAGAAGTAAGCAGGTTCAAAATTTCAAATGTTAACTTAAAAAAATCATCATTTGATATTGATTTTTTCAATAATCCAGAATCTTTGGATACAAAAAACGTAGCTATTACGTAGTTATGTGATTAACACTGAAAACGCAATGAGGTCTAACTGTCTTAATTTCGTTAATTTTGTATATTAGGAAGTTTAAAAAAATCATATATTTATGTAGGTGTGCAATACGATTGCACAGACTGTCGATAGTATACGGTGGGTAACTTTGTTTGTAGTCATTATCGCTTTTGGTAAATCTTAACAAAAAATCAAAAAAAAAAAACCATTGGGGAGATCTTTCACCCTTGGACGATCGAGACATCTGTTCTAGGGTATCTGTCGAAATAATAACAAAAAAAAAACATCAAAATTTTTACATAAAAGATTGCTCACAATGCTACTTAATTTTAATTGTTGGGGGTCACTGTAGCGATCATACTACTTGCATTTATATCGGATAACAAGCCGTCTGTACTAAATAGGGTGACGTCAAAATCCGTTTACACTGAGAAGGTTATGTGAAGAAATTTTATATCGACTTGACTGGCATTGGTGTCGGACAACAGTTTTTTTTGCAACTGTATCTGCTCCCAATGTAGGGTACATGGACTTCTAATGGATTTTATCTTAATAAAAGCTGTTCCACGAAAACTGCGTGTTAATTAGTCGCAAAACCTCTCTTTTTCGGAGAGAACAGGTATAGAATGATAGCGCTAGGACTTGACTAGTATTTAGTTAATCCCTCTCTCTACATCCCGTTTTTAGTATCAGATGGATGGAAGGGAATTCTAGACATATCGATTGTAAAATCAATTTATGAAACTGTCCGCACTTTGATTCGTCCACATGACCACCGCAACCAAATTCAACGACCATTAGCACCCGGCTACAAAGTTTTATTTCACAAAAACTGTTTAGTTAAAATACATAGTTCCTCCGATATTCTTTAACTACATAACCATTTACCTCGTTCTTTCACAGAGGAATTTATACAAACGAAATGATGAAATGTAATGGTTTTATTTTTAGAAGTTTTAAAACAAAACAAGGTTAACTACTTAAACTAAAAGTTGATAAATTTTAATAAAATAATGATTGGTTTGAAACAGAAGTATAGAACATATCAACGTAAATAGATTTTTAGTACTAAGTCTATACATGTGTATTTAAAATAAGTGTTTAGTTTTTTTACCTAAGGGCCACAGTGACTCCTCCACTAAGTCTCAACGAACAAGACCTAGCTAGCGCATCATACCAACATACTGTAGTTTTGATTTACGCGTACATTTTAATATTGGGACTAGCTGGTGAGTGAGATATCTATAGCGCAGGTCGCGGAGGTGGACTATCGTGGGCCGGTAGTTTTTCAGACCCCTGCTTTAAATGGCCCATTTCAAATTATTATTCTGGACAATGTTGCCATTTTATGGCCTAGAATTTTTGCTTAATTCAACATTCTTCACGCATTCAAAAATATGGAGCTACTAAAAATGAATATACTGCCAGCAACAAATTAAATTGCTTATTTATAATAAGGTATAAATAATAATGTGTTTAGTTCATCAAGAATTTTAAGAAGTAGTTTTGACGATTTCGTCATTTTTGCTCTATTGTAATGGAATTCTATCAAGTAAATGCAAATTCAATCGATGCTTGTTTATACCAAGCGGATATGACATTTGATTTGTTTCCGTATTGCCAAACATATATGTGTATTATAATATTTAACATAAAATGAAAATTGATAACTGTGTTACTCCACTGGTTGTGCTACTAGTTGTGACACGTGTTTCTTCTTTTCAAGAAGTATCCTCAGACTAACTCTATCATATTTTTTAAAAATCTAAAACGTAGACATTGATTCTAATTGTTAACTTACAAATGATAATATTTCTAATCATAAAAATTATTTTAAAAAAATAAGTGTTTATATTTGTACTAGTATAACCGTACCCGTCATAGATGACGGTATTAAAATTGAAATACAGAATGTCTAAAGTAGTTAGTAAGTCGGAACTGTGTGTGCATTGCATAACATTTTATTTTATATACACTGCGAACACTTACGTCATGAAAAAAATTCATACCTACATGTGATATGTGATAATAAGAAAACGTTTGCAGAGCGACCTGCGCTGTTATTTATATTTGTATAAACACTTCTTGTAAGAGAAATCTGCATAAGCATTCATTAAGATAGTTCTAAGTCAAGACTCAAGAAAATATGCATGCCATTGTTGGGTCAAGTGACTTTCGGATTGTAAACAATTCCTGGCAATTGTATCAGATAACATCGCATTTGTACAAAATGGGGTGGCTATTTGTTAGCACGTTTGTGGTACTGATGTAACCATCGATAATGATATATTGTAGTACATATATCACATAATAATGATATCTAACTGAAGTTCCTGTTGCCACTTTTTAAAAATCTCAATTTAACTAGGGCAGTTCGAAAACTACCGTCAAAATAATTACCTGAAGAGACTTTTTACGTTTGTTAAAAAAATATTATTTGAATTGAAATTAAAGATGGTATGGGTGGTTTACAAAGTAAATAAACGAAAGATTGTATGAAATTTATACAAAAAATGCGTTTTAACTTCATCACTATAATACTTCTTCACCAAGAATTGACAGTTAACATCTGAACAGTGAAAACTTACATTTTTAATACATTTAACAATGAGTCCTCTTGAAAAATCAATTCTTATTCTATCAGAGATAAAGGATGAAGGGAAAAATTGGCCAAGTTAATATATTTTTTTAACGAAACAAAATACACATTTTTTTTGTACATACTTATTCCAAAACTTTATTAAAGGATCAGGTCAGGTTTCGCTATTCATGAGCAATTCGCGACTATACCGCTGAAAGTAGCATCGTTTGATTTTTTTGTCGAGAAGAAAAATATATCCAGAAATTATAACTTAATTTCAAAAGTTACAGAGGCAAAGAAACCGTTACAAAAATTAAAAAAATCATAAATTATAATAAGGCCTTATAAAATAATCAATATGTATTCCTTCATTATTTATGACTTCATATTCTTTGATATTATAACTGCAGGGTACACCCTGATATTTATGCCACCCCCTCCCTATCAGGCCACAAATAATTTCTCCGACAGATACTTTATCGAACCAACCCCCCTTTATCTTCGCACGGTATGATTAACAACCCTATCTGAGTATGGAAACCTTAACAGGGTGGTTTAACGTGAAGGCGAGCTTTTTTTGTATCAAAAAGGACTCATAATTCATGTAACAAAAAATACAGATCCTGGCAGACTCAACCATGCCCGCTCCAAATTTTGAGCATATGGACTCATAATCATTTTTTTTACATGTACGTTCCCAATATGGAGCATATGGTCTCCTAATGGAGATGTCTTTTTTCTATGAGAACTGCTTGTTACTCAGTTGCTCAACCTCTTTTCTTTCGAAGAGAGTAGGGATAGAAGGATAAGGCTAGGACAGAGCTAGTGGTTAGCTAATCGCTCTCGCTACACCCAATGAAAGATCAATTTATGAAAACCGTCCGCACAGGGAGTTGAACCCGAGACATCCGTAACCTTAGCCAGCGACGCTACCAGCTGCGCTACGGACGCCGACGAATAATAGACTCGTAATCCAGCATCTAAATTGAAGTTTTTTTTAATTAACAATTTTTTTTGTACTACTTCCACATGTTAATAATGATCAGGACCGGTTTCGCTCATCACGAGCATTATCAACTGATAAAAATACAAACATAACAGGGCTATTTATATAAAATTGAATGCTCAAAAATAAGGTGTATAAAAACACTTGGTTCATGAACTAAGACGAGAATTTACTGATCATCAAAGTAATTATACATAAACCAAATAAAATAGTGTAAAATTAAAATGTTAAGGACCTTATACAAATCAATAAATACTAATATGAAATCAAAAATAAAGCTACATTAAAAATTCATTTACTGAGCAAAAATTTTTAATGACTTTACTGATACTTAAATATTCATTAAGCAAACAGCAGACTGGAAAATTCAAAAAAAAATTAGTGAACCATTTAAATGAAATATTTTGGTTGGTTTTTCTGGTTCCCCGCTTGGTCAACCACTGTTTTATCGGAGAGGAAGAGGATAGAATAATGGAGCAAGAAGATGACTTGTCCCGTTTTGAGGATCAGATGTAATCACAAACATCTATGAATATGAAAACAAATCCGTAGACTGATATAAATAATATTTTAGCCAGATTAATATATTTTCGGATTTTTTCAATTAAATGTTTATTGTGTTAAATACAACGTTCTTGCGGAAAAATGAAGAGGTGGTTTAGAATGAAAGGTGAGTTTTGGTTATTTTAAAGCGACAATAAAAAATAGATTCAATGGACGGATTTATCCAGCGTTATATAACAATGATCATAACAGTAAAAATGAAATTTTATCGCTGTAATTATTTTAATTTTGGTTAGGTTTCCGGCTTTATATGAAACGACTTTTCCACGCAATGAGAAATATAATATTTGATATTGTGTGCAGTACATATGTTATAAAGACAACCTTTACAAGAGGAAATTTATAATAAACTATGCTTTATATAACAATACTTAGATTGTACCATTTATTATGTGAAATATAATAAATTTTGTTTAATTAATTAAATTAAGTTTTATGGCCGTATCTTTTGTCAGTAACTTCGTTTATTTATATAAATGACCTTTTTTTGATTTTATGAGGCGTCCGTTCATATTTTTTGTTCACCGTTTGTTTTTTATTTTGTTGTTGTTTTTGTAAAATATGTGACGCTAGTTTGACGAAACAATTTCTTTTCACCAAAGCATTGTTGTAAATAAAGTAAATAGTAATTCAATAAACACGCAATGACGTCAACAAATACAAAAATGGCAACTGACAATTTTTTATCCAGCTCACCATGTCGTATTGCCCATTCTGACAATATTAATTTCAGCGCATAGGATAGTCCCTCGACATTCGCTTGCGTATTTGTCATACTTGATGGCAGTGCTTCCGTATGTCATATAATTTCAGTGTTGCGAAGTGCCAATTATAGTAAAATAATGACAATTAGTATAAAAAAATCATTTGAATTTCGATGAAGTTTTAATATTAATTAAAAAAAACCATTCCTCCAATTCTACGAGCTCTACATCAACGTTATGGATTTAAGTAGACTATACCCATAGTGTAAGGAAGTATAGCTGAGCTGGATAAAAAATGCCAGTCGCCATTTTCGAATTTATTGACGTCATTCTGTGCTTATTCAAGTACAATCTACCATTTTTACAGCAGTGTTTTGGTGACAATAAAAATTTACTTCGTCAAAGTGATGTCACATATTTTACAAAAACAACGATCCAGCTCATCTATACTTCTTACATCATGGACTATACCTACGAGCGAAAGAAAATGCGTTATGTCTAAAATTGGTACTTTTCAGGAGAACCAAAATAACGATTTTATTAATTCAGTAGCATTGATTCGACTCTGTCATTTTTCTCTACTATGCATTGTAGTCATTTTGGCATATTCAATTCATTTTTCAAAGACTTAACTCCATTTTCCTTTCACACACAGCAAGGACGCCTGTATATCCTAAGAATTTTTTTCTTCCATGTCCGCTCCTAATGATGAGCATATGGTCTCCTAATGGAGGTATCTTAACAGAATTTTTCTACGAGAACTGCTTGTTACTCAGTTGCTCAACCTCTTTTTTTTTCGAAGGGAGTAGGGATAGAAGGATAGGGCTATGACAGGACTAGTGGTTAGCTAACCGCTCTCGCTACGCCCCGTGAGGATGGGATGGGTGAGAGGGAGGACTCAGACTACGAACAGAAATCCATAAATCGATTGAAAGATCAATCTATGAAAACCGTTGGCACCGGGAATTGAACCCGAGACATCCGTAACCGTAGCCAGCGACGCTACCAACTGCGCCACGGACGCCAACGCGGACGCGGGCGCCATTAAATTACTATCTCCTTACGACATACAGGCGTCCCTCAACTTTCGTACGTTCTACTTTCGTACATTTGTTGAGATTTAGATTTTTTTGATAATGCAAAAACTGTGCGCTCCCAAACACTCGCTTCCCGCCACCTGCCCAAATACGTAATGATATGTACGAAGGCTTCATGTATCTTGACAAATTTTTGACGTTTGTGGAAGAATGTGATCCCAATGAAGAGGGTATACCTTGAGAGTATGTAAAGTCAATCAAGACCATGTTATAGAACTCATCAAGAAACTTATCAAGAAAAAAAAGAACATTCGTCACATTTTCACGAAATAATTACACTATTGGCTTGATTATATATAGGGCGGCCCTGATTATAAGGCGAACCCCATTTTTTTAATCCACCTATTAGGAAATAAATGCCCGATTATAAGGCGATCACCATTTTTATAAAAGAAAATCTAAAAAATATTTATAACTATCTATTTAAATACATGTGTATATAAGTATTGTATATGTAAGTAAGAATTATACATTATGTAGAAGAACTGACAGTAACACTAATTAATTCAAACAACTTTGGTAATTTATTTCATAAAAAATAAGTAAATGCGCCGGTAATTTGTAAACAATGACATCTGTTGAACGCACTCATTAAAATATATTGTGATGGAAGTAATATAGTCATCTCGCGCATCGCGATGCACTGAATTTATTGTTCATTTGTTTGAGACTCGAATATAAGGCCTACCAATATTTACGTGTCACTTTTTAATAAAAAAAAAAATCGTCTTATAGTCAGGCTAATACGAAACGTACGACAGCCGCCTCTATTTGCAAATCTCCAAAATCACACTAATCTTATTTCAGTAATATTATATTAGACACTGCGTATGACTTTTATGAAAGAAACGTTTTCTTTTCAATAGAATGCTTCTTCTAAGATTTTTTCTTTTATCTCAGAATTCATTTCATTCATCTTTACAACACAGAAGCTTGGGTGGTTCTAAATGCTACATCTTTTTGGTATTAATAAATTCAATATCTCGAATATTTTTCATATGTTTCTTTCAGGATTTTATTAAGCATATTGTGATCATTAATTAAATTCTAAATATTATATTTTCAATGTATGATAAAAAAATACCCTTAGAATATCAAAGCTTCAAGTATGATAATGTCAAGACTCTTTGAACTAAATTTGTAATAATAATTGACAGTAAGAATTCTTTAACATGATTTCTTGAAAACCATATAAAACGTATTTCTGGTAAACAAAAAGATACCGTTTTCAATAGAGAATTCAGGATAAGATCATATTTTTTAAAAAAGTTTGTTCGATTAACGTTTTTGTAACCACGTGGCTTAGTTTTTGATTTCAGATTAAGAGTTATTGATTTGTGAGAGGTCCTTAAAATTTTAATTCTAGACTGTTTAATTTCGTTTACGTATTTAGAAAATATGACTCTGCGGATCGGTAAAATGTGATACTTCAAGTGTTTGGTCAGCGCATAGGTCGAGTCATCATTTCACATAATAACAGTTATTAAATGTGATATTACCGAGTGAGAATATAAGTAAATACGTGATTGTAAAAGGAGACCGTCTGCTAGTGTGAGATTCAACGACTGCCATATTTGGAAAACGCAATACAACGAGTGAAGAATATAGGAAAAGGATCGTCAGTCTCTCGTCAAACTCCGATCGTGAAAAATCTACTCCGGACTCCATTACCGACCTCGCCATCATCACCATTTGTCCTGCGGTTTAATCATGTCAACATTCAACATTGGAAGTAAAAAAATACTTCGGTGAGGTTAGTTAAGGTTAAGCCAAATATGTGAAATTTTATAGTCTATTGTACGAAAAACTAATATTAGTGCACTCAACAAATAAAATATTCTTAACATAGGTTAAAGAAAAATAGTGAAATTAATTTTTTATCAATTTGTTTAATTTGATTGTAAACTTAATTCGTTTTAGAAGAAGCAAAATAGGTATTAATTTGTTTTAATGCATGTATTTATAAAGAAGCCCGGTTTGACTTAATTTTATAATTATTTTGATTGGTAACAGTAATAATGAGGTTCCGTAATATTTGTATTTAAATTTTCTAGCTTACCATATTGATGATGAATAATTAACGATAAAATGTCAGACCCGCTGGATGGGAAGCAAATCTTGAATTACCTGCAAATGAAAAGAAAAAACATTTGTTAATAAAATGAAAATATTATCTCAAAAAAAAAACAATTTATGCTTCTATATGATTGACCAACTATTTGCCTACAACGCGTTAAATACTTCATATTGACATACACGAGTCTCGTGTTCAAAGCTTGATAGAACCAACAACTTAAAATAGTAATGACTACTAGCGTTTAGGGCAATATAAAATGAGCGTCACAAAAAATGATTTTTTACAATGAAATTACAGATTTGAGCGATGAATTCGATTATAAGTGTAGATTTTGCAAGGTCCAACGCGAGACTGAACGCAAGGCATAAAAGATTATGTGTTTTAATGGATATTTTTGAAACATCAAAGACGCTTGGGACAGGAAGTAGCCATCTGGTGACACATAATAACCGTATTCTTTAAACTTGTGTCTAATCAAAAATCAATTAATTTACGTAACAATTTTGCTTATTTCTGAATACAGGAATTCTGCGTTTTTAATATTTGCATTGAAGCGATGTGTCAAAAGCTAGTACATATTATAAATTGATCGTAGAATGTAGCAAATCCACATTAATGTCAAGTTGAGATAATGGCACATTAGCAACCACATGAAATAGAAAGTGTAAGAAAGTCGCACCTCTGAGCTATTATTTATATGATAGTTGAATATTATTTCTATTAATTGTAGAATACGACATATATGACCAACAGACTGATGAAGTTTTATTTAGAAATTTCAACAATTCAAATTTGATATTGAAATTTTATGAAGCGCTCTCAGTCGATATCTTAAATTATAAATGTACTCATATAGTTGAGAAGTTCAAACGTTAAACAAAAAGATTTGCACGTCAAAAGTATTAAAAGTAAATTTTGATAGGGCAGATCTTAAGCATCATAAAAATTTTTGCACAAAGGCAGACAGGGTAAAAGTAAAGCAAAACAAAAGAAAAAATCTTAGTTTATATTAATGATTGTATGTTGAACTCGATTCTTGCAGAAAAATCAAAAAAACCTAACATTCAACAGTAAAAATAACTACTAAACTCAAGTACTTACAAAGAAAAACATTTTGTAAAATAGAAATAAAAAGACATTATATTCAGCGACGCACCGCCCGTGGCAGTTTTTTCCAAACACAACAAGCGCCTCGTATAACAGGGACACAGCTTTCAGCGCGAGTATTATAAATATCAAATAATAATAAGAATAAAAAAAATAAAGAGCGAAACAAGAAGAAGAGGAGGGGGGTTGTTAACGATAATATATTATTATTATTGTGTATCACTTTGGTTAGGGTTGGGGTGTGGTATGGCACAAAGGCCGCACACTGTTCACTAGAATCAATAGCTTTTATTGAGACATACAAATAACAATGTGGCTCAAAAATGTTCGTTTTTTTACTGTTTTAAAAATGATTTGATTTGTAGTTGAACAATCGTGATCTGTACAATGTATTTTTACATGGATGAGCAGGATAAATAAATTTGTTCAGATTTTTTAGAATTGACAAATTAATAGAGAATGAGATGTTGTAGTTGAAGGGGAGGGGTATGAATAAAGTAGTTGAATCCATGACCCATACTAGTTTATCAAGCTCATAATTGTTTAAACTTTACATAAAATACATTTTAAGATATTAAAAAACTATGAAAATAGATAATATTTTAATACGTATTATAACTAATATCGACGGTGTTTTTGCCAATTGATGTAACCCTCAAAAACTACGATTATGGATTGATGATTGCATCTCATTTTAAAAACGACAGAGCATGTCTCGGCCAAATCATGTAAATTAGAAAAAGATAAGTATACCACTGTTTGGAAGGGACACATTATTTTACATTGGTTTTAGGTTTAAAAATTCTGACCTCTTGGTGTAAGCCACTCATCATATCAACAATTACTATGTATTATCCCGTATCTGCAAACATGAGAATTTACACGGGTGCATTTCAAAGGTTCAGAACACAACTCACCGTATACCTTTTACTCTCTCCTGAACAATTTCAATTTTGCGGGTTACATCAATTGACCAAAACATCATCGAATTATGAGATCCTAATTTAACAAAAATTGTATAAATATGCAGAAGGGTAGTAATGGCTTGTCTCATTGATGATTTTTGCGAATGATTATTTAGTGACTATTTTTATGTGTTCTTTTTTCAACATTTTT
The DNA here is from genome assembly GCA_022494535.1 of Himalopsyche phryganea. Lineage (NCBI taxonomy): Eukaryota > Metazoa > Arthropoda > Insecta > Trichoptera > Rhyacophilidae > Himalopsyche > Himalopsyche phryganea. The sequence goes on along the minus strand of JAGVSL010000125.1, from coordinate 1,636,310 downwards.
GATCGTTTGAAGTGGTATTTTCCTTGTCTAGAATTCTGGAAATTCGGCAGCCTTGTGTACGTTGCATAGTTTGTTAATACCTATCAAATACAGGTATATTTAAAAGACTAATTCGGTTGTTAGCCAAAGATATTTATATCTTAAAGTAACTTAGTAAAGCTTCCAAGTAAAGTTTTTTCAAAAGATATTTTTCGACATTTCAAAAGAGAACAACCAATTTGATATAAATTCGTGGAGAAAAAAAACCTAAACCTGTAATTAAAATCTATAGTGTCGCATTACTTTTGATACACGCTGTAATGAGCACAGGGTGTGCGAAATCCACTATGGCAATTCAAAATATTTATTTGACCGAAAATTATTGACAAAGCATACAGGATTAACGATAAACTACGAACGGAATGTATTTTGTGTAAATAGGAATTATTATCATTAAATTTGTGAACTTCTGTGCGAGGGAGTAATATTTTGAAAAGTCATATAAGTTTATTTGTTTGTAGTTGATAGACCATTCGTTTTGCAGTCAATGGTAAATTAAAGCTATTTTTATGACATTTTTAGCGTTTTTTCAAACTCAGTTAGCGACGCAAGACAATAAGACAAATGCACAAATATAATATTGATAATGCCCCTTATGCAATGGCTACCAGTCTCAAGCAACCAGAAAGTGGGCGACAAATGATGAGAGACCAGAAGGAAAACCACACATGAAAAATCTTGTCAAAACCACGCCGGCTAAATCTCGAGATGGACGTGGAAAATATTGTTGCAGTAGCTTTGATCCTCAAGAAGCAGATGAACGCAAACTCTGGTCGCTCGTGCAGTGCGGAACGCGTGATAAGAAACAAGCTATCCAATTGGTTGCCCTCCACTCTAGGCGCTGAGTGAGTTGCTTTTGTTTTCTCGGTCTCTGGCAACCACTGCGAAAACTATGATTCCCATTATTCTGCCTCGTGATTGCTGGAGACCAGTCGCCAGTGCGTAAGGGGTCTAAGACAGCGTGTGTTTTGCTTGGTGGTAATTACCCAACGTTCATAACCATGACCCCTTAATAATATGAAACCTGCAAAGGCATTGAAAGTTCTGATAACTGTTTATCAACAACCAAAATACGATGACTTCTGAATACAATGTTAATTTCATAAAACAACCGCGAAAGCCTCAAAACGTTTATTAGATAAATTCAGTTAACTTGACCTTGACTTGGGTGTTCAATGAATTTAGAAATACAACGATAGACCTGCCTTAAGCATGAATGCCCTAGAAAAGCCTGAATTCCAGCAATTTCTTATCCCGATACATGGATTTCGTCTTCCTATAAAGGCACTGATGTCCGCGCATTAAATGAACTCATCGAATCTATAGAACGCTAGTTTGGTTTTTGTGAAAGGAGGGATCTTTGTGGGGAATCGAGCGTCTTCGTGACGGTGGCCAAATACTCCGAAGAGGGAGTGAACATGGCTATTTATGATATAATTTTTCGGGCTACTTTTGGTTAATTGCGTCCCTTGTTGGGTCTTCCCATTTTCATCACGATCATAGTGATACGCGACGCTACTATTTTAAATTTAGTTTTAGGAACCGTGGTGCAGTGGTCAACGTCATTGGCTTCGGTTACGGATGTCTCGCGTTTCAATCGGACAGTTTTATAAATTGATTTTTAAATCGATTTAAGGATTTTTGTTCAAAGGCATGGATGTTTGTGATATCTAAAATTCTCTAAAAACATGCAATCCTAAAAACGTAGCGAGAGCAATTAGCTAACCACTAGTCTTGTCCCAGCACTATCCTGCTATCCCTACTCGAAAAATAGAGGTTGAGCAACTGAGTAACAAGCAGTTTTGGTAGAAAACGTCTGTTGAAATACCCCCATTAAGAGTCCATATACCACAAATTAAGAGCGGAAATGCTGACACAGCAATCCGATTGTTGTATTGTTTTTTTTTATCTAAAATAAAAATAGCTCGCCGTATAAAAGATTGAGTTGCTCTGGTCTCTAGCCTCTGTATTAATATGGTAATACTACACATTGAGTAGATACTTGTTTGTTTTCTTATAGTTTCGCATCGTTTGATAAAAATGTGTATCGACATCCGTTCCCTAATGTTGCCAGCATTCGACATGAGGAGGAAGATAATAAACTATAAATTCAACTTCTTCCTGATAGATTCCATAACAAATATATACGAACACTGGAAAAATTTTTTACCGTGGCAAATTGTTTATTTTATTTGATTTTATTATGTACAGAGTAGCAAAAAATATAGGAAACATTGTATGATGCATTTTTATTTAAAATGAAATAATAATTAGTGTTACAGTATGTAGTAAAAAGAGACCGTTTATAACTATAATATAATATCCGCATATTCCTATATTATATAATCGATTTTTCAATACAAAATAAAAACGCTATTCGCTAACGCTATATAATGTAAGAAAAAGTTATCAATTTTAATTGCGCGTAGAAAAACTACATCGCTTAAATAATATAAATTTAGCTGTTAGCATTCTAAAATTCTTAGAAATTACGACTCGAATCCCAGAATGGACATCCTTCCATTGAAATGCTCTATTAGGAGTCTATGTGCTCCAAGATAAGAGCAGGTGTGACGAAAACAATAATGACATTTTAAATATAATCAGGACGCTCTGCATTTTGGTGGTAATTGTATATAAATGCGAGAGATAAATTATTCCTCTTCTCTCATATTGTCAACATTGAAAATATATCACTTTGGTCCGTTAAGTATTTAAATACATATTTTTTTGTGATGTATTCAGTCTATGAAGCTAAACAGGTGTAAAGCATGGTATCACAATAAGCAGAAATTACATGGTAATTTATTTTTAACTTCTATAAACAATGCTTCCCTTATTGCTTAAATTTTCATTTACTTGGTGGGTATCCGTGAAAATATGGTAAGAAATTACAATGTTTTATTCAATAGTTTACTGTTTTTTTAACATTATAATACAGTACTGATTAATAATAAAATGTTGTCTGCCTAGATGAGTATTTATTTTTAAATATTATGCATTACAGCTTCTAGCCAAGGAGCCCAATAATTAAAAAAAAATACATCAGATAAATTCGTTGAGAAAATTAAATGTATTGATAACGAGAAAAGACATCACAAACACTTGTGTCCAATATCTGAAATGTCAAATTGAAAAAATCTAAATTTGATGTTTATCTTGTTAGAATTTCCAGCCAGACCCATCTGATGGCTAGGTTAAATCTCTTATCACTGCACCACAAAGGAAGGCATAGTTAACGATCCTATATACAGCAGTAACATAAAAAAACGTAAACCACTGAAAGGCAATGATACTAAATTTCAGGTGTTGTAAACTATGTTTCAACTAAATGTAGAGGCTATTAATTATCAAAACTAAGCTAAACTGTTTTAACTGCCGTTGTTTTAAAACTAAAACGTAGTTTTCCCAGTGTATCATTAACGCTTGATTAAGTCTGGAAGTAGAACCGTGTAAGCATCTAAATTTTATGCGCAAAACATTAAATTTAATTGAGAAAATCAATTTGGAAATAGGTTTGACTTTCTTTTTAGCACAATGTCATTACTGTTTATGCACGTAATAATATTTTAACTATTCGTTTTGACCTTGTCTGCTTCTGTACTGTTTGTTTAAGCTTTTGTAAGCTTTAACAAACAGAAACAAAAAAAGTTTTAACAAAGGCACACAACAATGTTGATTTTTTATTTTAAAACTATTTCTTTTTATGTAGTACTTTGGCATTTAATTTATTAATTTTGTAGTGAAGTTTTTCAGCAAATACGATGATTGAAATGAGAATTATGATATAGTGCTGCGTGTGTCAAATATTTAACGACATTGTGTTACATTATAAAAAAGTTTTCTTCATAACTGCGGCTCAACTTTATACAAATGTCCCTGTTTAGATGTATTTTTCATCACATTATAACGAAAAGAGCTCTCACAAAGAACAGATAATGTAAAACATAGCAGGTTGACAACAAAAATGTAATACAAACATTATTATTAGAGAGATGTGAAAAATAATAAACATTCATTAATATAAGTGTGTTCAATTAACATTCTTCTTATCAAACATTGAACATAATTTTGCAAAAGTGAACATTGTATATCAATTAATATCACAAAGCTTATACTTTCACTTATTTAGTGATTTTACTAAAATATCAAATTAATACGAGAAGTCAGTTGCAGTTTCAGTGGAATAACAAAATTATCAATTTAAATTTTATATTAACTGTAATTAATATTTTATTTTTCGTTGTTTTCCAGTATGTACACTAAATGCTTATCTACCTCGATATTGAATTTATACTAATCATAATGTTTTACGTTACTTGAATGTAGCCAATTCACAATAATGTCAAGCTGAGATGATTGACATACAATCGCATGACATTAAAAATGTAGGAATGTTGTAGCTCTAAGTTATTATTTATATGATATATAAAGCGATAGACAAATCTTATTTCTAATAAGTGTAGAATTTGACCAACTGACTGACTAGTTTATATAGAATATAAGATCATTCATTTTATTTTAATCTATATATATATAAATGAATGTCTGTTTGTTGGTTTGTCCGGATCTAGGCTCCTAAACTACTCAACCGATCGCGACGAAACTTTCAGGAAGGACTTATTGTGATCATGCCGGGAAATATTATATAAAATAAATGTTTGTTTGTCCTTTACGCGTTCCTTTACCATTCATACGATTTCGATGAAACTTCGGTGAGTTGTTGTGCACACACCCGTGAAGGGTTCTGAAGAAAAAAATTGAAAATCTAAAATTGAAAAAAAGAATCAAATACGTACATACAGCGACATCTAGGAAAAACCTTCTGATTTATTCGTGTACGCACCAGACGAAAAACAAAAATATTGTGTTATAACAAGTGTGATATTGAAACTCGTGTTCGGGTCGGGCCAGACCTGAAGATGATGGGCTCGAACCGGGTAAGTCTATGAAATTTCGGCCTGTGCAGACCTCTAATCCAAAAGCAGTTTAATAAACAGAATTAAAACACAAACCCTTTCTTTCTTTGAGTGGCATTGCAACGCATGCCGGGTACTCACTAGTTGTAAATATAGTAGACTGACTGTTACCCACGTGCCAGGCTTGTATGATCGTATGCACAATATTTCCATAGTGTTTTATTCAAAGAATATACTTTTTTCAGCCAAGCTGATTCCAGCAGAACCTAGAGTAAATTTTCACGCATCTGATTTATAATAAAATTCATTTTATTTTATTTGTTTTGATTAACTACATTTTGCTTTACCAGGTCCACTTGATATTCTCTATAATATTGACTATGCGACTTGGGCCTGGAGTTCTGATCGATGTATTTAAATGTTGATATTTTCTGAGTCATATATATTCACGTTTTATAGTGAGCGAACCGGCCGAAAATGTAACTACAACCTTGTTAAACATTTATCTAAATACGTTACAGAAGCAACCGCATATAAAGGTTTCAATTAATGTTTGAAAACTTATTTCCTCTGAATTATAACCGACTATTGTTTTGACAAAGGTATCCACATATAATTGGTAATCCACATATAATTAAATATTCACACGCCTGTCACAGTAGGGTCCGCCATTGTGACGCGAACAAAACGGAAACAGATAACAACCCTGTAAAACGTCGGCGCTTCGCTGAACTTGAAAAGACGTAAGCTGTTATTTTTGGTTTCGAAACCCCTTTGAAGCCGTATACACGCGAAACCGCAAAGAGCGACTCATAGAAGTGCATTAAAACGCATCGGGGGACATGTAATAATCATTATTAATCCCCTGGGGTGTATTTCAACCCCATATTAAATTCGCTGATGAAGGGTGGCCAATTGCAAAATACATTTGAATATCTACGGCCATAAACAAGGCGATTTTGTCGGAGGGATTAGAGATTGTCTAGGGACATTGCCTTATCGTGTTGAGAACATCTCCGACTGAAACGAGCTACGTTATATATGATGGGTATTTAAACAAGATCCAAGCTTTGCTTCTAATTAGCTCTTTGTAGATAAATTTTAAACGAAACTGTTCTTTGTAATGCTAGAAGTTGATTAATTTGTAATATTTTAGTCTTGCACATATTTTGTTCGTATTTTATTAAATAATAAAGCGAATTCAATGCAAAAAAAATATTAAAGCATGATTTTATAAACCCCACTGTGTTCATCGCTGAATGTGCCCACCATTTTCATTGAATAGTCGGACAGTCCATGCAAATGGCGTCTCATATGTCCAATGATAAGAACAAGTTTTAATAAATGTGTCGCTACTTTTCAGTAGCTATAAAAAGCAGCCATATCCATGTTTAGGTATTTTCGCTTTTTCTGTCAATTGCTATCGACCTACTCGCTTTTAATTTTCCTTTATTTAAAAAACGGTCCAAATGCTATTAAATACCAAGTAAATCAGTATTTCTATAATTTTTCATGACCTAAGCGTCCGCGGTATATATATACAATACACACAGTTCCAACGTGATCCAAATTCCGAGGCGAACAAACAACAATCAGTCCGTCAGTACGGAAACTAAAGAACAGCTACTTTAGACATTCAGTATTTCAATTTCAATACCGTTCCCACTAGTATAGCAAGAAAAGTTGAGTGCCGTAGCTCCACACTGAAAGTCAACGTGATTTAAACAATCTTACATTGTCTTAAATTAAAGATTTTTATTCGATTTATTTTAACAATTTTTTATTGTGGTTAACTACCCATTACGTAAAAGAAATAATGATTTTATACTAGAACGGAGAGTAAGTCTGAAGATCTTTTTCACAACCTATCGTACGTAATGAGTGGAATAGCAAAGTTATCAAATTTAATTACCATCAATTTGAGAAAGTTTGCCCATCGGTCTAAGATTGGCCCACTCACTACATGGAAAAAGGTCCTGTTATAATACCATGATAATGCTATTGCCATATGAATATTTTTTTTGATAAGTAAAGGCATGTGGTAAAAATATGAATAAATGTTTAACATAATTTGTTTTATTGTTGAATTTGCAATTTGTCAGCATGGAATGATAAAACACAATTCAAAAACTTTGCTTAAAATCAATTGGATTAGCCGTATTTTGAATTTGTATTACTAATCTGTAGACCAAATGCTGTACATTATTCCCCATCTAAGTTATGTACAGAATATACGAAAGCATAAAGATAAGTTGCCAAGACTTTAAAATAACTGAATTTATATTAATTACAGTAATTATTTCTATCGTAGGCCAAAGTTACCTGATTTTGATGAAAATTTTGCCCACCTTGTATTATCTATATTTATGTATCAATTATAACAATAAATATATTTATTTAAATTAAATTTCATCTTAAGACATTAGTTCATTTCTATGTAGAACAATATCACACATAAATGCAATGGCGAACCATAAAAATACAAAAACCCTCAGAACTGGCTCAAAGTTATCCAGATTGACCGTATATATTAAAAATGAATGAATGAAACGAATGAAACGAAAATACATACTGTTTAAAATATAAAGGCAGAGAGCATTGTCAAATAATAAAAAAAAACAACAACTTAGTCATGAGAAACTTCACGAAAAAATACACATTTTGTTGTAGCGTTATGTAAAATTATAATCAGATATCCATATATATGCCGGCATATCAGGTTTGACGAAGGGTTGCAAAAACAACGGGAAGATATGGAAATTCGAAACGCAGTGGAACAGATCAATCATGAGCGAGGGTGGCGGCATCATATGCGATTACATGCTCAGCCATTTTGCTGGAATTTGCATTAATTGTAAACAACAAGTGGTAAAATGTAAAATTAATTCAACGTGTTTGTGAGATTTGTGGCGGGATTCCGAGGTGTAAGGAATTGACTACCTGTTAGGTATGTTTATTCTGAATTTAAGCGAACAATTAAAGGTGTTGAAGTTTGACGGAAGAACTCACTAATAAAAGTTGACTACATTTATTTCAAAATATTTTCGTCGTACTATACTGCATTTAAATGACAAAAGAGAATATGGTATATCGATGTTTATTTGTCGAATTGATGTAACATGTAACCCTAAAAAAATACTAAAATGAGTTAATGGCAGGTTTCGACCAAATGATTTAAAGTAGAACAATAAATTGACAGCTTTTAGCAGGAGAAACATCATTTTACGTTGATTTTTGGTTTAAAAATTCTGACCCGGCCACTTTATGTAAGCCACTATTATATCGACATTCCCTACGTATAATCCCGTATCTGCAAATGTGAGAATTTACATGAGTGCATTTCAAAGATTCATAACGCATCTCACCGTATAATGTTTTCGATAAGAACAGCTTTTACTCTCTTCTGAACAGTTTCAATTTTGAGGGTTACTCCAATTGGCGAAAACATCGTTGATATGTATAATAGAATATACAATACTAAATCTGTATAACTAGGTAGATCGATATATATTTCAATAAAGGTATATTTAAACAATAGAATACTAGTTTTGAGTATATTACTGTTGTTTAGTTGTGTGCTTAGTCAAAAAGCATTAAAAATGCGGTGCTAAAGTATCGTTAAATAATATATGTAGGGCAATGAACGGATGTGAATCTACAGTAGTTTCTACAAATATTCAATTTTATTAAGTCGTTTTATGCCAAAAATTTAGTTTTCTAAGATTATTCAATTAGTTGATAAGTGTTTCGGTATCACGTCATCGACAGAACTATTAGATTCGACGTTAGTCGTATCGTATATCGTGATGTCAAATCAGCTTTATTTGATAATGTTCGTGGAACTCAAAACTTTGCATTTTTCCTGAATAAATTTGATCTTAACAGAATATATTTACTGACAATTCTATCATATATCGTTTTTCTATATAACATATATTATTTTTCAAGGGAATTTTAATAAAAAATATTTTTAGTGTATTTATTTAGGCAGACGAAAGGCTTTCAAAAACGAATATGTGGTAAAAATAGCTTGAAACATGATTTTTTTAACAAAGTAAATAACGACATTAAATATAGTACATACGTTTTCACATTATTTATATGATTATTTTCTATTCTTTTTTTAAATATGCTCGGAATAATGTTTTCCCGCCTTTATTGGGCGTAGCATAAAGGTCAAAATCTTCAGGCTAATTATGTAAAGTTATCCACTAAAAGGGACGTATAATTTTATCAGCTGTTTTTAAAGGACATGAAATGCAGAGCTTTCAAACCGCGGAGCACGGAAGATCGTGTAGAAAATAATAAAATGTCGACGGGCTTCGATTTGATTCCGTTGGTGAGTGCGTAAGAAACGCGTAAAGCGGAAAATTCTCGCCGAGAAGCAGAAGAAGAGTCTGAAGTGGAACGCGATAAGTCTGAAAGTGGAAATCATTTGTGAGTCGCTAAAATTGCGCCATTCCGGGGCTTAAAGTGTTTTGACCCTTTCACTGCCGAAATGGTATCTCCTTGGAAATATGTAATCAAAAATATACTGTGCATACATTATTAAACGAGCACAATTATTTTAATACTTTTTTACTTCTGGAGTATATGGATTCCGAACGGATGTGTCTACACTTAAGTTGTTTAACCTATGTTGTCAAAAAAATGGAGGATAGAAGGATAAGACAGAATTAGTGGTTAGCTAATTGCTCTAGCTACACACTGTTTCTTAGATCAGATTGGCGGGAGAAGATTTTTAGACGTAATATACATCCATGCCATTGAGCAGAAATCAATTTATAAGTCAACCCGAGACATCCAAAACCGAAGTTAACGACCTTGGCTACTGCACCATAGACCCAATTGTAATACAACCTAAGTCCTAATCTTCTTACTCAAGTAGAATAACTAATAAGTGTATTGGTCACTCATGGCTCACGGTAGTATATGGGTCAATTTCCACTAGACTTAAATGAGTATTGATTTTATATGAAGCTCTCAACTACTTCATTCTCCAAAATTAAGATACAGTTCTGTGTCATAAGCAAGTCGTTCGGAATGTTTTACTTTAGAAAGCTTCTCTACTACTCGCACGAACCACGGATGGTATGTAAAAATTTATTTTAAGCATCGGACACTCCACAATGTAGTTTATTTACCAATGATCAAAATAACTAAGAAAATCTACAAATTATTTTACTACGTCCAAATTTACATAATGATCAGGACCGGTTTCGATCATCGCGAGCATTATAAAGTGATAAAACATAAATCGTAAGAAGGCTATTAGCACAGAAAAGAGTATTAATAATTACAAGGTATATCAAACAGAGCTCCCGACAAGAATTTACCTATGAGTCGCTGAGTCGCATAGTGCCGAAGGTTTTTAGAGTTTTGAGTAAATCACGAAAAACTGTAAAATACTCTTTTTCACTGTAGTTTTCTTGAAGCGCGTCGATCGTGTATAACGAGGATCGAGACCATGTAAAGAAACAATTCGGAATTTTTTAAAATTTCGAATTGGGAACGAAATTGTTATAAATTTTAGACTTACGTACAACTCATTTATCCAGGAGCGTGTTTAGAGACTCATATAATCATACAAAATAAACATAAACGAAATAAACAGTCTATAATTAAAATGCGCCGGAAAATCAAGCCGGCAATGATCGTTATGAAAATGTGAAGCGCTCGAACGCTAAAGTAAGACGGCGAACCGCCCTACATAATCCGAACACTGCCGACATTGTTGAAAATTGATATTTCATCACAAAATTCAAAGCACCACACTGACAAAGCTTTTTCCAATTCTAAGTCCTCGATTTATTTCTGTTGAGTACATGAGTGATGCAATATTGCCGTGATTCATGTTCTGCAGTATTCACGCACGATAAGGGATGAAGAGCCGTGATAAATTCGATTCGATTCACTCGAGCGAAACGTCACGTCTTCGTCACAATCTGTCGTCACGAAACGGCGGAATCTGAATGCCGGTGTGAGACCGGCCTTATGATGAACACATCGGCATCGAAAGGGTAAAGCGGAGTTTCCCACATTTTGATTCCTCGATTTCCCCCAAACAAAGCCGCAGCGCAGTGGTTTTGGTACTGCGAATAGGTAGACGCTGCTAATATCGAGTATACCAGCTGTGTTGAACCTTTATTAAATTAAATTACAATGATAAACAATGAAATAAAAGCACACGTAGGAAATCTGTTTTTATGTTTCGAAAATTCCAACGACTCAACTATCGGTTTGTCTAATATTTCAGTTATTTATTATTCAATTAGTAACCGTACCCGTCATAGATGAAGGTATTGAAATTGAAATACTGAATGTACAAAGTAGCTAGTACGTCGGAACTGTGTGTGCATTGCATAACATTTTATTTTATTATATACACCGCGAACGCTTACGTCATGAGAAAATTTCATACCTCCATGTGATATGTGATAATAATAAAACGTCTACAGAGCAGTCTGGGATTAGACACATAAGATCGTCGTTGTTCTGGAAGAAAGCACTAAATCGAAAAAAATACATATTGAGTTAGTTGTACCAAAATGTTCCTTATTTCAAACTCTATAGCATGAAAGAAAAAACTTATTTTTATGAATTATACTTTTACTTAAAAAACGGTTTTGTAGAAACAAACCAAATGAAAAAGGTATGGCATTTCAAGCATTTGACAAACTTCAAAGTTCAATTACTCAAAACTAGTATTTTTCAGTTAGTGTCTTCTTCCAGAACATCGACGAGATGTTATTTGATTTTAAAATATCCATCCGTTCCATAAGCAACACTGTAGAAGTATCTAGGAAAATTATTTCATATAATTTTTTTAAATAAAATAATCAATAATGAAAACATTTTAGTCTTTTTGTAGATTTAAATTTAATTTTTTTTTAGTAATATGCATTTATTTAACCGATAATAATTATTCATTTTTAACCATATCCGCTCCTACTCGGAGCATATGGCCACCACAAGGTTCCTCCAAGATTCTCTGTCCCCCGCCAGTCTCTTTGCTTTCTTTCAGGTCACCCCAACGTTGCATGACTATATATTTTCGATAAGATGATTTGAAAATTATCATCTTTACGGTTCATAAATAGTTCTAATCGTAAAGCATCTAGCTGTTTTGCCTGGCTAGACAGTTATCACATAAGAATTAAATTTATTTATACATACTACATTATTTACAAAAAATATATATTATTCATTGTGGATATTATGAAAAACGTGCATTTTAATAAATATGTAATTTCGCGTAGTTACCATGCACAATGAAATACACAACTGCTTGGTTCAAAGAGATATAAAGTTATCATAGGGACTCATTTCAAGTATTTGTTGGAAAGAAATATTCAAATATCGAACATTGAAATGGCATATTGTATGAATATCTTTATGTATGTATATTCATTGTTTTTTTTCCACATTTCTACTGAGGTGGATTAATTGTTAGTGTGTACTATTTGGCAGCACAAGTCGTGATTATGAGTGTGATGATATTTAAACAGACTATAATATCAAGATATAATGCGACACCGAATGACATTTCTTATTAACCCAGGGATTTAATATATCGTCGGTATAGTGGCAGAAGACATCAAGTCATAAAACCTTGTTTTGAGATTACCGACATTGAAGAAAATTATGAAATTCAAGTCTTTCTATTTACATGCCGTAACCATTATGAATTAAACTAACCATATCATTTGTGAATTCGATTCAATTTATTAGTGATAGTAATTATGTTTATTTGCCACTAATAACTGTGAATGAAATTGATTTCTTCAAATTACGTAAAAAATACATGGAAAATCTCTGAGCTTGTTTTATCAGACTTTTACAATTAAATGCACTTTTGTTTAGATCAATATTAACTTTCATAAAAAAAGTTTTCACTTATAACGAATACATTCCACAAAAAACAAATTCTTTCACTAAAAAAAAAGTGATCCTAAATAATAAAATATATTTTAAAACTGAAATCCATAGATGCACGAAGCTGTAATGAAATGTCACTTATTCTTCTACCCTACATTAGGTCACCTATATTGTCTTTGCTCTACGCATTAGAATACATTACACAAACCAAACCAGACCAACCTTAACATAACATACTACAACTTAACTCATTTTGTTAAAAGAATCCGTGACTAAGTGGAGACTATTAAAATCAATGTTGAAGTGTACTAAGTGAATACTATCTGACACAAAGTGCAATTATTTATAACCTTAACTCAAAATAACCAATTATCGCCCTATGCTGACGATATATTTATAGTATGAACGAATGATATTCAAATAATAACTCAAATATTCGAATATTAAAAAAGAGATTCGAATATTCGATTAGAATCCCTGATAGATGAGTCATAACGGCGACTATTGTATAAATTGATTCTCAAAAAATTATCGATGCACAATCAATTTGTTCGTATACGATCATGCGCTTGGCACACTCGAGCGTGACAAGTTACAATAGTTGACAGCCTCTATTAGATAATAGTAAACCAACAGACGCCGTTGCCTTTGCCTTTGATATCTTTGCGTAACAATTATGCGCGAATGTACTGTGATCTCTATCAAACGCATACCTCCCGCCATTTTAGGAATAGTGAACGTAGTAAAATTACAATGAAATTTAACAGCCAACCGCGAAATTGCAACAGCTTGAAAATTTTATGTACAAACCTAGAGTAGGATTAAAGTCAATAAAACAAATTTAATTCTAAGAAATAATTAAAAAAAAACATAGATTACTCATTCAACAATTTATGTTTAAGAAAAGATAAGTCAATTAGTGAACATTTTTAATTGATACAATAAAATAATAAGCACCTCAAGAACAAAAAAAAAATATCTGAGATTACAGCTAACAGCCAATTCGCCAAATATTTTTAAATTGGAAAATCATACTAGATAAACTCGATGAGAATAGATATCACAAACATTCATGTCCTATATAACAGATTTTAAATTGAAAAAAAGTCTAAATTTGATAAATATTGACCTTGGCACTTGACCCCATACTCTCCTGATCGCTAGGGCAAAGCTCTGACCACTAGACCACAGTGACCACAAATAATAAACAGTGTGTGAGCAAAACTCTATCGAAATCCTTACTTTCTTCGTAAAAAGAGAGAATGAGCAACTGAGTAACAATCAGTTCTCGGGTAAAAAGTCTGTTCAGATACCTACATTTGGATTCCATATGCTCCACATTCAGAGCGGATATTGGTTAAAAAATAGATAAATAAAATATTAACTGCAATAGTTTATTGAACTTTGCATCCGACATTGATGTTTGTTGACTGAATAAAAACCAGTTCTAATAGAAAAACTATTGCTAAGGTAAAATCTATTAGGAATTGTGCATATGTTTAAAATTGGGAGCGGACATGGTATAAAAAAGAAGATTCGGAGTCATTCCGTTTTCTCAGTGTGATGTAATACACTTTAAAAAATGAAAGAAAATTCCCGTATGAGTCAGAGGAAATGACATTTGAATTGGGTATCTCTTGGAATTTGATAATTCGATGCCCCTCGGGGTCGTCACCACTTCCCAGAATTCCAATATGACCGCAGTTTTGAAGGGTTGGAATGATTGAGTGCGAGAAATAAATTTTAATATTGCGATTGCGAAATAGAGCCCCGCTATTATTCGGCACCGGGGAATAAGGAACTATGGTAATGGGGCAGGGCCGCACCGGGACACGGGCAAAAAGGTGCGGGCTCGTAAATGCCCCTAATGGTGTTGTTTACTTCCCTAAGTACATTGTAGTAGCCTATATAATTATGACATTAAATCTGCTGTCTTATACTTTCGCATGAGTGTTCAAACGTTGAAGAAAACCTGTTGTTGCCTAGTAAAAAAACTTTTTTATTAACTGGAAAAGATATGTGGCTGCATCCTAAATAAAAAATACAACCGTGGCAACGTTGCCATATTTCGTACTACGGGGAGGAGTTTGATGGAAGTATAATATCGATGGTGTTTTGGCCAATTGATGTAACCCTCAAAAATACGAAAGTGAGTTAATGGTTGGATCTAATTTTAAAGACGACAGAGAAGATCTCGGACAAATGATGTCGATGAGAAAAATAAATTGACCACTTTTTGGAAAGGAAGCATCATTTTACATTGGTTTTAGATTTAAAAATTCTGACCCGGCCAATTGATGTTAGCAACTATTATATCGACAATCCCTACTAATAATCCCGTATCTGACACGAGAATTTACAAAAGTGCATTTCAAAGATTCATTACGAAACTCACCGTATAATGTTTTCGATTATTAACAGTTTTTACTCTCTCCCGAACAATTTCAATTTTGAGGGTTACATCAGTTGGCCAAACCAACGTCGATATATCGATGGCAAAGATACTGTTAACATATACAAAGCGTTCGTTTGCATCATATCTTTATGCTGTAAAAATATTGTACGTCCAAATATGGTATTTAAAAAGAAATTGTATCGTTCAAATGTATAATAATAATATGTCCATTTCGTCTATACTGTTCATGCATTACAAATCTTCAAATTAAATTTTTTAAAAACAAGCAATACTGGATCTATAATATTTCACTTTAAATCGAATATATTGAATTTACATCCAAAGCCTTGGGCTTTGCTGTCACTATATGCATACACATAGTAAATGTAGCCTAATAATTAAGCTTGTGGGCGTTCGTATTATTCGTTTGTGGTAGCCATGGGTCCAAATACCAAAACGAACAATTTGCTGAATTGATTTTTTGATCATTTCATGGAATCGTTTTCAAAATCCAATCTTAAAGAATTACGAGGCGTATGAAAAGCAAAGAACTGTAAATCCTATTGCAGCCCCATCTTCATATCCTTACCTTCTGACGAATATAGAAAATAGACACTGAACAACTAACAGTTTTCGAATTGTTTTGAAATGCTTTAAAAGGAGTCCACATGCTTTAAAAAAATCTTAATTTCATCTCTATTTATTTGATATCCTAACACTAATAAGACACACCTGTTTATATTTATACTCCAGGACAAAAGAAAATTTGAAATAAATTATGGTAAATGTTATATAAAAGTTTGATTGATTAATCATTATAGATAGGTACGGCATTCTATTAATGATGAATTTCCTTCAAACGTTTTTGACACGGGCTGAATAAAGGGACTGAAAAATATTTTAAGACATCGACTGAGGGTGCTTGATGGAATTTCAATATTAAATTTGGATTATTGAGATTTTGTACACTTCCATGTATTTTGTCACTAACGACCCGGGTTTCGCCTTTCGGCATCTTCAGGCATTCGAGTACACGAATGGACTCGAATGGAAATTTTAACTCAGGTATCGGTGTGGCTCTCAGACGTATAATGTATTGCCTCGTAAATGATATTTGTCGCATTTGTATCTTCTATATAAGCGTTAGACACTGTTTACTGTCTCTCAGTTCGAGTCCATTCGTGTGCTCGAATGCCTGAAGATACCGAAAGGGGAAACCCGGGTCGTTAGTGACAAAATACATGGAAGTGTACAAAATCTCAATAATCCAAATTTGAAAAATATTTTGTTAATCTAATGGTTTCATTATATTATATTATTAATATGAACAAAAAATATTCAAATATTCGAATGTCCGAATATCAAAAAGATGCGTATATATTCGAATATTCGACAGGAGTCCTTAGCTAGGAGTCAGGCAGCGGTTTATTTTAAAATATAAGACACCGTGCTGCAAAATAACTGTCCAAAATACAATAAGATGGGTAAATTATATCCTAGATATGACGCTGCAGATTTGGTATGCAAATTTAGCGTTAACAACGACACGAATGCCCCTCAAAGCAAGGATATTAACATTTATTTTAACAAGTCCCATTCGTATGAGGTTATTGCTCAAAGGATTGCAAAAATTATTTATTGCAACACGAGCCTTGAGCGGTTCTCTTCTGGTAATACGTTAAGGGTGCTCCAACACCCTGGAAAATTATATACAATTTGTATTTTCCCGGGCAGTAATCGTACAAAGTTATTATATTTCGAGCAAGACTCGGAATAACTTATATTGTGAGATTCAAAACAATGGCTTGAGATTTTATTTTATCTGTTCTAAATGATTACTTTGGGGGTTAGTGGTCGTCAAATATAAATAAGTCGGGTACTGTTATGGCTTAAGTTTTAATTTAAAATCTAATTAAACACCAAGGATTACTAGTTCTACGCACTTCAATATCACATTAGAATTGTTCAAATTGTGAGCATTTTTAGACTTTAGCAACATAGTGATTTATATTGCTTGTTTACCTAATAGCAAGAGAGATATATTTATCATAAATGTTATCTAATTTCACATGAATCATGTAATTTATTGATAAATTTCTTCATCACGTCACCGTCAGAACTACAGTTGCGTGATTTCTAAAAAACTATCATTATTCTTGAGTTGAAAGACATCCATAAAATGACTAAACAAATAATGTATTTATTGCGATGGAATACTTAAATTTTTTGTTATATTTGTAACAATATTTATCTTATAAACTCACAGGGGAGTTTACCAACAGAATGCCGCAAATAGGTTGCAAGTTTTTTCAAAATCATGATTGCTACCAATAATGTGCAGCATTTGCCATTATTGTGGAGGTATCTCAATATAAGTTTTTCTACGAGAACCGCTTTTTACTCAGTTGAACAAAGAATAAGGTTAGGACAGGACTAGGTTGTCAGCTTATCGCTCTCGCTATGTCTCGTTTTTAGGATTAAATAGATGGGAAGGTATTTTTAGACATCACAATCATTCATGCTTTCAAAAATCAATTTATGAAAATCTCCGTACTGGGATTTGAGTCCGTGAGGTCTGTAACATAAGCCAACGACGTTGACCACTGCACCACGAACGCGGTTGTAAGTAGCGTAAAATCTAATTTCAGATTGAGCAATAACCTTTTTTCGGTAAGTTTAGAATAATGAGATTAAAAAACGACAATCCAATAAATCTTAGCTGATAATAATTTAAGACATCGACTGAGGGTGCTTGATGGAATTTCAATATCAATATCACTTCCATGTATTTTAATACCATCCATGTTTTTCCATGTGCTTTCATGTATCTTAAATTATAAAAAAAAAGATATTTATTGATATCTGTACATTTTTATTCAGGAATTCAAGCCTTGGATCACGGAAAAGAAGCCTGCGTTGATACCGCTCAGGCACAACAATTGACTGTTAATGAATTATTAGTATCCAAAAAAGGGTATCGATTTATGCCCAATGAATAAGATTCGCAACAATTTCTTTTCACGATGTGTTAAATAGGGTTAATAGAAAACATTCTGATAACATTAATAAATCTATTGTCCATTAATTTCTCTTTACAAAATATTTTTTCAGGCGTTTGCCAAAAAAAAATTTCGTAATTATAAATAATGATATTTTACTGTCTATTTTAATTTATGACCTACGTTTATTTAGCAGAGATGTACAGAAAATTTATAATGAATCATTGGTTTTCATTCGTATCTCTAAATTATTACGTGAAACTGATATCAATCGTTAAAACCATTATTTGTGGATGAAGCATAAAGCCTAAATAATTGTTACCATTTAATCATCCAAGTGTTATCGAATACTTATTTATGTAAAAAAATACCCTACGCCTTTATTATTTTCAGTTTGTAATCACCATTAAATAATAACTGTTAGGCGAGAATTCAAAAAGCTATTTTAAACATTCAAAAAACTTTGCTCAGTGAAATGATCTATATATGAGGCAATTTAAGACATCGACTGAGGGTGCTTGATGGAATTTTAATATTAAATTTGGATTATTGAGATTTTGTACACTTCCATGTATTTTGTCACTAACGACCCGGGTTTCGCCTTTCGGCATCTTCAGGCATTCGAGCACACGAATGGACTCGAACTGAGAGACAGTAAACAGTGTCTAACGCTTATATAGAAGATACAAATGCGACAAATATCATTTACGAGGCAATACATTATACGTCTGAGAGCCACACCGATACCTGAGTTAAAATTTCGGAAATCGTCCTAATCCTTATTTTGTAAACACCATATTACCAAAGTGGCGAATTGCCGCCTTTCAACTTCCCTTAGAAATACCAGTGATTTCACAATTACAACAGTATTGTGGGTTTTGACGGGATGCAATTCGACGAATGGGTAAATTATATACAATCATTCCACATTTAGTGAAATCTGTTAGGTGTTTCAACGTATCGGATATAATAGCGGAGAATTAGGAAGGTTCAGCTGCTCATTCAAGATTGGTAAGGAGTATAACTGGCCTCTATTAATTTCTAAAATTTCCTGATAAAATAATTTATGATCCCCATGTTTTTATGCAACAGTTTAACCCCATCATCCGCATTAAACGTATGGTTCTCCATTAGCAAGTGATTTGCGAATGTCGAAGTTTCTTTTTTAATCTAAAGGCAGCTAAATGTTCTGATACCCTTATATCTAATGTACGTGTGGTTTTACCCACATAGAAATGTTGGCAATCATTGCATTGTAATTTATAAATACCAGATTTGTTCTTAAAGTTTACTCTATCTTTATTGTTAATAAGTAATTTGCCTAGAGAGTTTTTGCAATAGAACGCCGGTCTAACACTATCAGCGAGTTGTTTTTTAATTTTAAAGCTTGTGCAACCTAAATAACTTATTCTATGCCAGATTCTAGGGCGGTCTATGTCTTTAGACAAGTTCCCGAAATATAGCATCTTTTCTGCTAATTTACGTTGTTTTTTTGATACAAGACTATCTATAAGAGACGCCTCATAGCCATTATTAATGGCAATTTGTTTAATAATGTTTAGTTCGTTTTCAAAATTAAATTTATTTAGAGGTATAGTGACTAATCTGTGAACTTCTATATAAGCGTTAGACACTGTTTACTGTCTCTCAGTTCGAGTCCATTCGTGTGCTCGAATGCCTGAAGATGCCGAAAGGCGAAACCCGGGTCGTTAGTGACAAAATACATGGAAGTGTACAAAATCTCAATAATCCAAATTTATATATGAGGCATTTAAACGCAAATACGGATAATTCACATTAATTTAAGACATCGACTGACTGTGCTTGGTGGAATTTCAATATTAAATTTGAATTAATGAGACTTTGTACATTATTTCCATGTATTTTGTCACTAACGACCCGGCTTTCGCCTTTTGGCATCTTCAGGCATTCGAGCACACGGGTGAACTCGATTTGATGAAAACACTAATTTATTGTAGAGTTCAGTCAATCTTGCTGTACTAACAATATTGATATAATTGAAGACATCGACTGAGTGTGCTTGATGGAATTTCAATATCAATTTTGACTGACCGTCAGTTCGAGCTCACTCGTGTGCTCGAAAGCCTGAAGATTCCGAAAGGCGAAACCCGGGTCGTAAGTGACAAAATACATGGAAACGTACAGAATGTCAACAATTAAAAATTCATTTCACATTATATATTATGTTATTATTATTATAAATATCAGAACTGGTACAACAAAACAAAATACAAATGAGAAAAATAGCAAAAACGGTCAATTTTGATTATAATATATGCATTTAATAGCAGTATTAAAAAAAAGAGGTCCGTGGTGTAGCGGTCAACGTCGATGGCTTTGATTAAGGATTGTATGGGCTCGAATCCCAGCACGGAGAGTTTCATTGATTGATTTTTCAATCGATTTATGGATTTCTATTCGATGGAATGGAAGCGACAGCGATTAGCGAACCACCCTATATGTCTATCCATACTCTCTTTGAAAAAAAAAAAGTTTTGTAACTGAGGAACAAGCAGTTATCGAAGAAAATCAAGGTTTTTTTGTTGCATGTCCACTCCCAATGTGGAGCATATGGTCTCCTAATGGAGGTATATTAACAGAATTTTTCTATGAAAACTGCTTGTTTGCTCAACGTTTCTATGAAACTCAGTTGCTCAACCTCTCTTTTTTCGAAAAGAATGGGGTTAGAAGGATAGGGGCTAGGACAGGAGTGGTGGTTAACTAATCGCTCTCGCTACGCCTCGTGAGGATCGGATGGGTGGGAGGGTTTTTTTTAATTATTTTTTTTTATAAATTTTGTCACAACTAATATAGCTATCTAACGAAACTTTGTAGAACTAAATACCTTGATATTTTCTCCTAGTATAATGGAGTTCTACCAAGTGAATGCCAATTCAGTCGATATCTTTGAATTATGACTACGACCTTAACATAATATTTATCAATGTTGGAATCTAACATTCTTGATCGCTCATTCGTACAAAGATGTTCGGCTGCAAAAAACGTTCCTCCAGATTCATCGCTTGTTGGTCCAACCGTTTGAAAGAAATAATTGTGGCAACGGAATACCGGTATTTTGCATTTTAAAAATCGGTATTTCGGTACTAAAAAAAGAGCCTAAGTACCGGGATTGGTACGTCACATAGAGAATTAGTTTTTTATTATATTTGTACACTTACATAGTAAGCACGTCGTGCTATTTATATTCGGCCTAATAGCGTATATTTTATATTGCCTTTCCATAACTGTCCTCCATTTCCACTATATTTAGGCAGTCAACAATAAAATTAAACGTATGCGTTTTTTATACCGAAGGGAATAACGATCTATTAGTCATGTTGCAGTAACTGTAATTTATTCAATGCAAGGGAATAAATTGCAGCGAATTGTTGGTGCCAAAGAAATGTCTCCATTGTCATCTGAACAGATAGTGCCCGGGATATGATTCATCGATCTGCTTCTTTTCCTCCGAAATAAGCTCAGGCATATAATGCCATAGAAAAGCTGGAAATAGCATTTCCCCCATACAAAACAAACGGCCTCATTAAAGTTAAGTAGTCATTTGTTGGTAGTATATGGAGACTTGTGTAGGTTGACACACGCAGCTGGAGCGATGCCATTATTAAACAATAAAACAATCTCGATTTAGTTTTGAAATAGATAACATTAAAATATTTTGACTGCCTGATAACACAGTAAGAAGTTATACGTAAATTATTGACTTATTTGGTACTTATTCGATAGAACTGTATTATAATTATCTAAGCTTTGCTATAGTTTTGAAATCTAACGTCATTTTTAATCAAATAATGAATGTATCATTTTTAAGGTGTTAACTGTCAATTCTTGGCGGAAAGACATTATTGAATGGATGGCAAGCAGTTTAGATATTACAGCCACTCATGTGCCGAAACATACATTCATTATGTAAACATTAATGAATATATAGTGTATTACATAAATAAATAAATATAAGTAGTACAAATGAATTGTGATTTATTTTTTTAAATATAATGTCTTTCCACCAAGAATTGACAGTTAACACCTTAAAAGTGATTATTTATAGTCCATTCATGTGCTCGAATGCCTGAAGATGCCGAAAGACGAAACCCGGGTCGTTAGTGACAAAAAACATGGAAGTGTACAAAATCTCAAAAATCCAAATTTGGTATTGAAATTCCATCAAGCACCCTCAGTCGATGTCTTAGATTATTATCATTGTTTGAATTTTAAATATGTGTATGTGAATCGATTTAAAATTTTCTGTTCTGTCTTTAATGTTCTGTTATATAATAATTACGTATTATTTGAGGAAGTTAAAGACAAAAACACCACGTCGAACAAAATCATATCGTGAGAAATCAAATAAAACCGATACTGCGGTAATGTCTTTGCATATATTTTGCATGTAAACTCATTTTTCACAGTTTTATAGCGATATTGCAATTGATCTGTTAAGTTTTATACATACACAAGAATATGGAGAATATTTTAAAAAATAAAACACAATTTGTTTGTACTACTTCCACATATTTATAATGATCAGGACCGGTTTCGCTCATCACGAGCATTATCAACTGACGAAACCGGTCCTGATCATTATAAATATGTGGAAGTAGTACAAACAAATTGTGTTTTATTTTTTAAAAAATAATGTCTTTCCACCAAGAATTGACAGTTATCACCTTAAAAGTAATATGGATAATATTACTTTGTGCATACCTATGTAATTTTCAACTTTTTGTGGGCAGTGACGTTTTTGCTTTTAACGTCCCAATTTGGTGTTACTATGGATAAATAAATTATTTTCTCTGCCAGCCTCTAAATTTTGTGTAACTAAAACTTATCTTCTGACGAAATCATTCATTTGTAGTGATGCAAACTAGAAAGAATGTTAAGTAGTACTTTACGGTTGAAATTCGATTTAATGCCTCGAAACTCCGAAGCACGACAATTGGATTTGATCGCAGAAATCCAACACGACATCGTTCCAATGTTCAATTTTATATATTATTTATTTACCCACAAGTCTAAGTGTCTTTCTCATTAGCCAAGCTGAAAGATCTGACAAGGTTTTCTTTTGAGTTGTTCTTTGAAATAATAAATAATAAACGGCAATTACTATAATTGCTCAATTCAACTTTGATTATCGACATGTTTTGTGTATTATAAAATATTATGGAAGTGTCTTTGTGACTACATCTGATTTTCAAAATGAATCATTAATTTACTAGTATAACCGTATCCGTATTGAAATTGAAATACTGAATGTCTAAAGTAGCTAGTAAGTCGGAACTGTGTGTCTATTGCATAACATTTTATTTTATTATATACACCGCGAACCGCGACGCTGAGGTCATGAGAGAATTTCATACCTACATGTGATATGTGATAATAGTATCTGTTCGGCCAGAGTCAACGCGCGACGGCGGGGCGGGAGCGGAACTTAAAACTAAAATGCATAGCATGATTTTGCAATGTACTTACTTAATGCGCAGGGACTGGAAGTTCACGCGTCTTGCATTTCAATTTCAAACGCCGCGCCCTTCGCGCCGTAGCGTGTTGATTCTGGCCGAATACTAAAGCGTCTACAGAGTTCTCTGGGCTATTATATATAAGATTTATATTATGATAAGCATGGCTTAGTCGTAAACACTTTTGGGCGTTCGTCTTTTCCGGATGCGGTATCTATGAGTTAGAATGTTATTTTTAATCGATTCGTCGCTTCATGTTCAAAAGTATAGATGTTTAAGATATCTATGATGATTTCCTCCCATACATACAATCTCAAAAACATGGAGTAGTGCGAGCGATTAGCCAGCTTCTAATCATTTTATAGCACCATTATTATAGTCTTACGCTATTCTCAAAACAAAAGTAGTCGAGGTTGACAGTTCTGTTACAAAACCTGATGAGATCTTCTGTTAGGAGTTCATAATAATTATTCTTTATACTGGTAGTGGACATACTAAGAAAGTGTTCGTATTAAAATATGAAATTAAAAAAATAAACATTATTTAGCTGGCGAAATACACACATGATATTGTCGGGTTTCTTCGGTTACGGATGTGTCGGGTTCAAATCTGGGTACGGACAGTTTTGTGAAGTGATTCTTCAATCGATTTATGGAATTCTGTTCGCAGGCATAGATGTGTGAGATGTCTAAAATTCTCTCCTAGTAATTCGATCCAAAAAACGAGGCGTAGCGAGAGCGATTAGCTTACCACTAGTCCTGTCCTAGCTCTTTTCTTCAGTCTCTACTCTCTTCGAAAAGAAGAGGTTGAGTAAGTGTTTAACGAGCAGTTCTCGTAGAAAACTTCTTTTGAAATATATTTTACGATTGCGAGTCACAGCACCTCACCAAGGCACAGGGTAACCGTATACTGTACTTTGAAAACAGATGTTTGCGGTGAATACTAGGGGTACGGTGGTTTGATTTTGTCAAGAACTCGAAGGTAAGAGAGCGGACGGACCAGGTTCTTATTACGTCCAAAATAAAAAAGCGACGATGGACCTGGCTTGGAAACGTGCTGCGAATGCCTCAGGAGAGCCTGAATCCTTTCTGTCTCTTTTTCCAACAAGATGGATTCCATCGCCCTGGAAGGCCGCTGAAGACCATCCATATGATGTATTCGGTGGAGCTACGGGACGCTGGGATGACTTGGGAGGAAGCGAAGAGACTGGCGGGGGACAGAGAAGCTTGGAAGAACCTCATTATGGTAATATGCTCCAAATGGGGATCGGATATGGTGAAAAAAGTATGCTGTACATTGGAAGCGGACATGGTAATTTTGTTTTAATACATAGCATAACAATCCTAAATAAGTGTGGACCGAATTATTATTATATTTCAACTTGGTAGAACTTCAAGTCATAAATCGCCTTAGTGTCAGATGTCCATCGTCTCGTGATTTTATAAGTTTGTTAAATTTTCTCCCCATCGCCACGGAAATGACAAAATATAACAGTTCATTAATTATACTTTTTAAATTCTTATGCAATCATTGTCCAGCATAAATATTATAATATAATATTTTTACATCATCTGATATATTATTTAATTTTATGTGATTTGTCCGAAAATTGTAAATCCATATCAAACGTATACTGACAGAATTTCTGAGATAGTCGCATTTAAAGCATTATTTTCTTCCAAAGTACTCACTCTGACAGGTTCAATTGTTTGTTTATTTAAAAGATATTTTGTACATTATAAAGAATGTCTTTTTGACATCGATGAGTAAAAGTTATATAATGCTTTCCGCCAGAATAAAAAATCACAATTCGACTTAAAACTGTTTTTTTTTCAACGCCATTATATCAAATGAATACATGCGTTCGAACAGTACGAAGAGCGTTAGATAAATTTTGACATTTAAAACAGTAAATCATCAAAAACTGACTCAATGCGTTCTGTCAGTATAACCTCGATATATAATATCGTCGTTTTTCTGGAAGAAAATACTAAATCGGAAAAAAAAAATTATATTGAGTTAGTTATACTAATTTGTTCCTTATTTCGAACTCTATCGTATGGAAGAAAACACTTATTTTTATAAATTATACTTTTACCTAAAAACAGCTTTGTACAAGCACAGAAAATGAAAAATGTAAACCATTTCAAACATTTGATAAGCTTCAAAGTTCAATTACTTAAAACTAGTACTTTTAGTATTTGGCGCTGTTGGTAGCGTCGTTGGTTACGATTACGGATGTCTCGGGTTCAATTCCAAGTGCCGATGGTTTTCATAAATTGATCTTTCAATCGATTTATGGATTTCTGTTCGTAGTCTAAGTGTTTGTGATGTCTAAAATTCCCTCTCATCCATCCAATCCTCACGGGGCGTAGCGATAACCACCAGTCCTGTCCTAGCCCTATCTTTCTATCTCTTCTCTCTTAGAAAAAAGAGAAGTTGAGAAATTGAGTAACAAGCAGTTCTCATAGAAAAATTCTGCTGAGATACCTCCATTAGAAGACCATATGCTCCACGTTGGGAGCGGACATGGAAAAACGTATTTTTCAATTACTATCTTCTTTCAGACCACGACTTAAATACAATGCTTTTGTGCTGAGCTTGAGCCTCTTGAGAACTAAATATTCAAAAGTTTCAGCTTAAGCTGTGTTATGACATAAAAAAACTCATCCTTTAATATCTATCCCCTTTCAACTTTATATGTCCTTAGTAAATTAATGCCAATCAAAAAATAACCAACAGTTTTATAAAATTGAATCTTTGTTTATACGGTGATAAACGGGAAAGGCAAATCGGCAAATTAATCACAAGGGAGTGCGATATTTCAATTATTAAAACCGTTCAATTATTTTTCAAACAGTTTGTCAAAAAGTCACCCACCCGCCGACTATAAAATATGATGGAATTATATTAAAGTGTGTGATCAATCAGTTTATAGGAACAATCTAAAAATTTTGTTTGTTTGTAAGTGCGGAAAATCAATTTCAGAGTTGAATGAATGATAATTGACTTCTTATCGCCATACTGCCCAATTGCGTGACCAAAGATTCGAATCCCTAGATCAGTCTCTGCTAAGCTGTGTTGCGCAATAAGTCTCAGGTGTGCCGCGACAAATGAAGATAAATAATAACTGTGGACCAGACAAGTGAAAAACTCACAGCTACGTTGCTTTCCAACCCTGGATGCTATCTAAGACAAAATTAAAATTTTAAGTAGGACATTAAAAATCTTTTCTACATCGTTTTGTAAGTATTTTTTTTATCTTGATCATCAGATGTACCAGTGGGCCATCAACCTTTTCAAAAGATTTGGCGATTAACACCTGATGTTAACGGAGGAAGAAATTTTAATAGATATTAGAAACAACCCGGTGAGGAGGCCTCATTTTTTGAGTTATCATCATATTGGAATTCACTTTAGACTCCTTAGAGTCTCCTAGATTGACTAAAACAGATATTAAATCTTTGTTGCCGTTTGGATAATCACATTGTTGCAAATTTGATTTTTAGCGCTCATGGAAATGAAATAAAAATATGAGAGCGGCTAAAAATGATAGATGAGGAGTTAAGTGTTCCATATTTATATGTATTGTGCCGCAGAACAAATCCCCCTTCCTTAGTGTTCCATGAGGTAAAAAAGTTTGACTGACACTGCCCTAGATGATAACTTTAAATCATTAATTTGATGATCGATGTATGGATTAGTGACTACATGATTGTCTTTTCGATAAATTGGAAGCTTGACGATTGACATACAAACGTTTATTGTAAAACAGAATGTGTTTAAATGATCCCATAAAAGTCTATTTGGTCCTTATCGAGATCTTAAACAATAACATGTACATTTCCTCCTCTGTAGCCATATATTATTATACCATGTATTAAGAATTTACTTACGTATAATATTTCACGATTTTTCTGTATTTATTTTGAGTTTAGATAATTATTGTAGCATTATGGGGATTTAATTGTTTTAAATTTAAATCGCTCAAATTTTGTACATTAACATACGTTTTGCCACTGACGACCCGGTTATCGCATTTCGGCATCTTCAACCATTCGAGTACACGGAGGAACTGGAGCTGTCAGTTCAAGCTCAAAATTGACACTGAAATTACATCAAGCACCCTCAGTCGACATTAAATTAATTGTAAGATGTATATAGGTACTACAGTTAAGGGTATAGTGATATTGCATATTTTAAGCAATTAACATTAGTTGTGATTGCAATCATTTCCATTATTGTTATCTCAACAATTAAGGGTGCAAATAACTTCCTCCTAAAATACTATCAATCTCTGTTCCATATTACCTTTATTTTTTTTAAACTTTAATATATTGTTTTGGTAAATGATATCATAATTATGAATTGATAAAATCAATTCGATTTTGAGAGTCAGCTAATTGTCGTAGGAAGGCGAAAGACCAAGCGCGGTGAAGGACAATGCTTGAGGTAGCCAAAGTTTACAAAGTAATGCAGTGCCAGAAAAGACGAATAATATAAATAATAATATAATAATATACGTCGTATTGCTTAAAATATGAATTTTGCCGTCAGCTGCCTTGCTGACTGAACTCACAAAACCATTTCCCACTTTAGCACAGTCCTGAGTCTTTCAAACACTAATGGTACAAGGAATTTGTAAAGGAAAGCAAAAAGTGATGTATTCATGAAAAATTGCGCCAGTAACTATGCAAGTGTATTGAAAAAATGTTGTAAATAGAATTGCAAGACATTATATCTAGCGAAGATGATGTTAAAAAAAGCGGCGGCAACGGGGGAAAGAAAAGACGCAGAAAAGCGCGGGAAGATATCTTTTTGTGCCGCCATTTGCATATCCTCGGCAACAAAACAAAATGGAGAATCTCGTTTAACGAATTACTTTGTTTTGAAAATAACGAGCGAAAGGCGAACGAGAAATAAATGTGTACACAACAACTACAAGCAGTCAGACATTATAATATAAAAGAGAGAAACAGGGAGGACTTACGAAAAAAAAATAAACAACTAAATAAATAGAATTTTACATCAGAGAGTGGAATGATAAAGCATTCTTGCTGTGCCGCTTTCCCGCGCAAATTCGTAAATTTAAATATAAATGAAGTTAATCGCAATTCCTAGGAAGGCATGTTGAAAACAAATTAGAATAATATTACAAAAGTAATAAAGTACAATAGAGAAAAAAATTGTATAAAGTTTTACAAAAAATGTTGATGGCTTTTCAATCCCCCTATGGAATTCTGTTTGAAGGAATGGATGTTTTTCAAGTATAGAATTAATTTACACCCACTCGTCCGATTATAAAACGGTGCGCAGCGAGAGTGATTAGCTTTAAAATAGTTCAGTCCTAGCCCGATGCTTCTTTCCCTACATTCTCAAAAGAGAGGCTTAGAAACTGAGTGAGAAGCAGTTCTAACAGAAAAACTTTTGTTGAAATGTCGCCATTAGGAAAGCATATGTTTCACATCGGGAACGGCCGTGGTTAAAAAAGTAGTAGTTGGGTTGTTCTTATGAATTGCTAATTGAGTATTTAAGCAGTTTTAATTTTAAGAGTAGACTAGTTGTAAGTCATCCATTTAGCATAATTCTTATGCGAGTGTTGTTCTTTTCGAAAGAGAAAATATTGGGTGGTGCCCCCGATAAATTTAATGTATTAATAGTATTACCAATATTACTTGGCCGCCGCCGAATTTGCAACTAGAACTGTCAGTCTAGAATAAATTTCTACAATTGCCATTTTATGCAAAAGATCAGTTTTGAAATTTACTGAAATTTCAGTTCAGATTGAGTATGGCAACATTCCTATTGCGACGGTGGCACCCTCACTAGCGGCCAAGTTAAATTGGTACATCTATAGTATGTTTATATAACGCTCGTGGCCATTTTAGTGTAGATATAATGTAGACATGTAGTCAATGAAATTGTGCCGTATTTATTTTCTGCTTTAGCGTATTCACGGAAGGAAAGTGTAGGATAAACAAGGATCTCTAATTACACAGGACTCAATGAGAGCAAGAATTAATTGTATCTACTTATCTTTAATGACTTCCTGATAAACGTAACGGTTCTGAAAAACATCATTTTGTCAGTTATTATTGTGGCTACTAATGGGGAAAAGCTAAATGTCATCGCGATTTTTCAATTCCGTATTTGTGTAATAAGGATCCACAACACGTGTGGGAGTACTTTCCGAAATATCTTGTTTTTGTATAATACCCGACGATGGATGAAAAATAAAAAAATATGCGTGTCAAATAAATTAGAGCTATGTCTAAAATAATAACGTTTCTGGAAACAGCAAAAACATACAATTCGATGCAGCCGTGGCCGTTAGTATCAGGGATTCCAACTATTCTTCAATATCAAGTATGAAAATCATATTAAAAATTCGATTTGAATAATTAATAACAAACATACTAAAATAATAATTTAATAGTACATTAAAATTTGTAAGAAAACGAGCTCATTTATAATAAAAATCATATTTATTCAATACCGTTCCATTGTTTTACAGTATTTAAATTTTGCAGCTGCGTCGTATTACTCCAACTGTATTTTTTCAATAACTGATATTACAGTTTTCTTAAATGGTATTTTTAGCCCTCAGTCATTCGTCAAACTCAAGCATTGATACTGAAAACGCCCGAGTTGGGCGAACACAAAAAAAACCTAGTATACATGTACCAATTTAACTGGGCCGCTAGTGAGAGCGCCACCATCGCGATAGGATCTTGGCATACTCAGCCAGAAATGAAATCTCAATAAATTCCAAAACTGATATTTTAGCAACGGTTATTAAAAGCAGACATATATATTTGTTTTGCATAAAATACCAATTGGAGAAATTTATTCTAGGCTGACAATTCTAGTTCCAAATTCGACGGTGGCCAAGTAATGTTGTTAATACATCTGGGATATTCATTATTGTTTTTGAAATATAGAGAAATTGTGTGGTCATCATTCGTCAATTTTGTAGAATAGTTCATTAAAAATTGTTTTGAAAAATATTCGAATATTTGTCAAAATATTTGAATATCGAATAGTAAAAAAAGAGCCCAATATATTCGGAAATTAAATATTCGAATATTTGAGCTGGAATCCCTAGTCGGTATTCATAGCTGTTTTCCATAAAGCGATTACACTCAACTCTTTTTTACTCGATATTGAAATAACATGGCACAAAAGAAAGAACGAAAACATATTTTAACAAGAATTATTTGTTCTTACACGATTCCTAGAAACGATTATGCTATATATTTTTAGTTTCGCGCGTTATTGCGTGTTCAATAAACGTCATCGAATTGCATAGGGTAACAAATCAAAATGTAATGTTATCATAAGCATCTGATTTAGAAATTTCCGTATGTTTATAATTATGTTTTCTTAATTAAAATACGTAGGTACAATATTTAAATTTTTTTTATAATCAATTTATTGAGTTTTTTTCATGATGCTATTTTTTGAAACAGCACGGTTTTTTTTAGGAAATTTATGGAATCAATTTTCGATTTTTCTATGTACTGTATTAATTTTTTACACAGTTTTTGATGGAAAGTACTAAGCTATTCTGATTTATTCGTGTACGCCCCCGACGGAAGTAAAATAAATATTGTAAATAAAAAGCACTTCAATAAACAGAATTAAAACACAAGCTCTTTCTTTCTTTGAGTGACATTGCAAATTGCAACGCATGCCGGGTACTCACTAGTATTATATAATATCGACGGTGTTTAAGTCAATTGATGTAACTCTCAAAAAATACGAAAATGCGTTCATTATGATTTAAAGACGATAGAGTAGGTCTTGGTCAAATGATGTAAATCAGTAAAATAAACTGACCGCTTGTGGAACGGAAACATAATTTTACTTTGGTTTTAGGTTTAAAAATTCTGACCCGACCACTTGATACAAGCCACTATTATCCCTACGTATAGTCCCGTATCTGCAAACACTAGAATTGATAGAAGTGCATTTCAAAAATTCATAACGCAACTCGCCATATAATGTTTTCGATAAAAACGGTTTTTAGTCTCTCCTGAACAATTTCAATTTTGAGGGTTACATCAGTTGGCCAAAATAACGTCTATATTTATGGAGAGTGCAATTTTCAGTAAATGCTTTGAATAGAGGATGATTAGCCGTTCAAAAGTTAACCAAGTATATTCAAGGCATTTTAAGATGAATAGCTATTTAAATAATTTTTGAAAATTTATATTTTTTACTTAACTTAACCAAGTAATAATTAAGACGTTAAAAGAAGAATAAGGAATTTTATGGAAGAAATAATGTGCTCCGTCAAGGGGCAAAAAATTAAAAGAGAAAGAATCCATTGTTCTCTGTGATAATTATAAATTTGCTTAAGGGTGAACGATGAACATCTGTGGGAGAGTTTTTTTGCGTCAGGTATCTCGCGAGGTTACTTTGGACCGCCCTTGCTGCGGGAAATATTGCGGCAACTTTATTCCTCCCCGTGGAATATTCCACGGTTGGTATAAAATCGTAATTTCTAAAAGGAAGAAGAATATGCGATATAAACTGTAAAAGATACAGCTTTAGAGGGCACAGAATATCAATGCAGTCTGAGGTAGTCAGGGCGGTGTTTTTTTTGCATAGTAAAGCACATCTACAATAATTTATATGTTTGAAGAAAATAATAATACACATAAAATTATTTTTAATCTTCGTGTTTGATTGAATTGTTTGAATAACTACATTTTGATGTTACTAAAAGTTGTACACTCCAACACCTGGCAGGTATCTTGTAACAGAGTAGCGCTAAGCGCATTTAGATTGCCAGGAGAGTCATAGGAGCATAACCTACGACTTGGTAACTATGTGCTGAAATTAAGACAACTTTTCACTCGCAATGTGGAGCGTAAAGATTTTTAATGACGTTATATTTAAAGAAAAAGTTGTTTTAGCGAGAACTGATTTTAAATCAGCTGTTTACTGTCTCAGGGAGGGTAAAGATAGAAGGATGGATTTAATCATGTTTGTAAACTAGATGCTTTCTGTACTACTCGGATATATTCATGAAACGATTTGAATGTCAATGTATGCATAATTGAAGATATCGACTGAGGGTGCTTGATGGAATTTACATATCAAATTTTAATTGTTAAAATGTTTTGCCACTTCCGACCTGGGTTTCGCCTTTCGAATTTTTATTACGGATGAACCCGAACTAGATTCAATGTATTTTATGCATGTTTAAATTCGGAAATTCAAATCCATGATTGCGGAACGAATGAAACCTCAAAAGAAAGTTGGCTTTTTGAACCCTATTAAGTTGAATTACTATCTACTTTGTCAACTAGTCGGAACGTTCGTCATAGATGACGGTATTGAAACTGAAATACTGAATGTCTAAAGTAGCTGTTCTTTAGTTTCTATACTGACGGACTGATTTGCGTCACGTCGGAACTGTGTGTATTGTTTACAGACACCGCGGACGCTTAGGTCATGAAAAGATTTCATACCTACACGTGATATGTGATAATAATAAAACGTCGACATCTACGTCTACAGACCGGTCTGGTCTATTATATATAAGATAACTGCAATAATTAATCATTTATTTTTCATATAATGTTTCTGATACTCCATCTTACAGTACAGTGGAACAGACTGTGAAAAAGTGAAAAAAAACGGCATAAAAGCCTCTCCAAGCAGCATATATCATAAAATTGAATGCGTGCATTATAAACAAACACAAACTCTTGCACGCGAGTCTAAAAGGCACGACCTTTTATCATTAATCTAAAGGCTACGTGAGATTATTAATCATACCTCCTGAAAATCGCACAATCAAACACATCCAGTGGCGTCTGAAAAATTGCCCAACTTTCCGATGGGGGGTGCGCTTTTTCACGGACGAGCAGCGGCGGCTCGTGGCGCGCATTTGTCCGTGTCATTTCGACTACATTTCTGATAATATTTTTTATGCCTTGTACAGAACGGCCCCAAAGCTTTAAAATAAAATGTATACAATTTTATTTAATTAACAATCTGACTAAATTTTGAAATAACAGTTACATTTTATATTTTATTATACTGAAGATCATGCAAGTTAATAATATTGCTTACGATTCAACAAAAATATTGAAGCTAATGTGATTATATTTTAAAAATAAAATACAATTTGTTTTTTATTGCTTCCACATTTTCGGATCGTTTGATCACCTAAATCAAGCATACAAAGAATTTTTTTCCATTTCCACTCCCAATGTGGAGCATATGGTCTCCTAATGGATGTATCTTAACAGAATTTTTCTACAAGAACTGCTTGTTACTCAGTTGCTCAACCTCTCTAACTTTCGAAGAGAGTAGGAATAGAAGGATAGAGCTATGACAGGACTAGTTGTTGGCTAATCGCTCTTTATACGCTCTATTAGGATGGGATGGGTGGGAGAGACGACTCAGACTACGAACAGAAATCCATAAATCGATTGAAAGATCAATCTATGAAAACCGTCCGAACCGGGAATTGAACCTGAGACATCCGCGAGCGTAGCCAGCGACGCTACCAACTGCACCACGGACGCCGACAATGTTGTACGAGAAGATAATTATAATAATCACTTTTAATGTGTTAACTGTGGCTTCTTGGTGGAAATGCATTATAATTTCAAAATTAAACACATTTTTTTTACAATGATCAGGACCGGTTTCATTTCCGGTCAATTTTAAATGTAGACCATTTAATTTCGTTCATGCATAATTTGTATGATTATCTGTAAATTCTTGAACCAATTGTTTGATATACCTAGTACTAGTTTCGTTAAGTTTTTCATTTTATCAATTGATGTATTATCTATCATTTAAGATAATTTAAGACATCGACTGAGGGTGCTTGATAGAATTTCAATATTAAATTTGGATTATTGAGATTTTGTACACTTCCATGTATTTTGTCACTAACGACCCGGGTTTCGCCTTTCGGCATCTTCAGGCATTCGAGCACACGAATGGACTCGAACTGAGAGACAGTAAACATTGTCCAACGCTTATATAGAAGATACAAATGCGACAAATATCATTTACGAGGCAATACATTATACGTCCGAGAGCCACACCGATACCTGAGTTAAGATTTCGGAAATCGCCCTAATCCTTATTTTGTAAACACCATATTACCAGAGTGGCGATTGCCGAAGGCGAATTGCCGCTTTTCAACTTCTTTTAGAAATACCAGTGATTTTACAATTATAATAGTCACCACTATTAGCAGAATTTTACATGAACCATTTAGAAAACCTTATTTTTAGCAATAAAACAGAAGTTAGAAACGTAGTTTATTGGTTCCGTTACGTAGATGACATCCTTTGTCTATTCAATGGAACGGAGAGACAAGTTTCTAACCTTCATAATTTTCTTAACTCACTAGATGATAAAATTCAATTTACTTTAGAAGTAGGGGGCAAGAATATAAATTTCCTTGACCTTAATATTGATATTAAAAACTCCATTCATGAATTTAAAATTTACCGAAAACAGACGTTTTCAGAAGCCGCGATCCATTTTAAGTCAGACCATCCTTTCTCATATAAATTGGCTGCTTTCCATTCTCAGGTTCACAGATTAGTCACTATACCTCTAAATAAATTTAATTTTGAAAACGAACTAAACATTATTAAACAAATTGCCATTAATAATGGCTATGAGGCGTCTCTTATAGATAGTCTTGTATCAAAAAACAACGTAAATTAGCAGAAAAGATGCTATATTTCGGGAACTTGTCTAAAGACATAGACCGCCCTAGAATCTGGCATAGAATAAGTTATTTAGGTTGCACAAGCTTTAAAATTAAAAAACAACTCGCTGATAGTGTTAGACCGGCGTTCTATTGCAAAAACTCTCTAGGCAAATTACTTATTAACAATAAAGATAGAGTAAACTTTAAGAACAAATCTGGTATTTATAAATTACAATGCAATGATTGCCAACATTTCTATGTGGGTAAAACCACACGTACATTAGATATAAGGGTATCAGAACATTTAGCTGCCTTTAGATTAAAAAAAGAAACTTCGACATTCGCAAATCACTTGCTAATGGAGAACCATACGTTTGATGCGGATGATGGGGTTAAACTGTTGCATAAAAACATGGGGGATCATAAATTATTTTATCAGGAAATTTTAGAAATTAATAGAGGCCAGTTATACTCCTTACCAATCTTGAATGAGCAGCTGAACCTTCCTAATTCTCCGCTATTATATCCGATACGTTGAAACACCTAACAGATTTCACTAAATGTGGAATGATTGTATATATTTACCCATTCGTCGAATTAGATCCCGTCAAAACCCACAATACTATTATAATTGTAAAATCACTGGTATTTCTAAAAGAAGTTGAAAAGCGGTAATCGCCTTCGGCAATCGCCACTCTGGTAATATGGTGTTTACAAAATAAGGATTAGGGCGATTTCCGAAATTTTAACTCAGGTATCGGTGTGGCTCTCAGACGTATATGTATTGCCTCGTAAATGATATTTGTCGCATTTGTATCTTCTATATAAGCGTTAGACACTGTTTACTGTCTCTCAGTTCGAGTCCATTCGTGTGCTCGAATGCCTGAAGATGCCGAAAGGCGAAACCCGGGTCGTTAGTGACAAAATACATGGAAGTGTACAAAATCTCAATAATCCAAATTTAGTATTATCTATCAACTCATGATAATTATCGTGGTGAGCGAAACCGGTCTTAATCACTAAAAAAATATGGAAGTAGTACAAAACAAAATGTGTATTATGAAAAAAGTTAAAAATCTCCTTAAGCAAAAACATGGTAATAGTGTAAATTTGTGAATACATTAGTTTTTTTTAAATTTGTGTTTTTTGTTCTCACCATCGAAATAATGTTCAATTTTTTTGTTTCATTTCTAAAATGATGTGTCCAATATTTTGCGTACATACTGCCGGTCTTTCGTGAAGTATATTTCAGATTATTTCGATGAGTAAAGAAATATAATTGAACATTACAGTCGATTTCTATTTGTAAATTATTCATAAGTACAATAATTAATGATACTTAAGAGATTACTACGTTTCACAAAAAACCTCTCTTCTTTGCTTTGCTTCTGGATGATTTATTTTTTATTTTAAGGTTATTTATTGGACGCTAAAAAACGTTTTTTCATAATGCACCGTACTTACTATTTTATCCCAGAAAATGTGATGAATGTAAGAGAAGTATTTTTACCTGAAACAAAGAAAAAACAATAATTATTAGTGTGTGTCTGGGTGTGTTATTTTCCTATCTATGTTTGTTTACCTTGTGAAAGCATGCGAAGCGGGTTCTCAGTTTCCTTTCTATTTTTATTGGTTGGTTGAGATCTTTTATCCTTTCCGGGATGAATTCTGGTTATCAACTGTATTAATAAAGATTCTATTAGCGAAACGCTTTGAATAGCGAAACTCCTAACAAATAATGATTGTGGGTGTTCAGTAAACAAAAGTGAGTAATTCTTATCGGTAATTGCGCTTCATGTGATATTAAATACGAAGAATGTACTTTCACTGTTCCAGTTGTCATGGTAAAGGTCTGCACGGACTCGAGATTGGCCCGAGGGCCTTTACATTCATTCATAACTTGAAAGTAATTTATTTCGCATGTGTTATGAAAATCGTTGGAATTTTCGACAATAACATTTATAATGTTTGAAAAATATACATCAATTTCTATGTTGAAAACAAATCGAGCTGAGAAAAGTGATATTGAGACTCGGGCTCGGGCTGGGCTGGGCACATGGGGTTTCTTTGTACTGGATCGTTGTTTTTGTATTATATGTGACGTCACTTTGACGAACCAAAATTTTATTGTCACCAAAACGCCGTTGTAAACATAGTGCATTGTAATTGGATAAGCACGTAGTGACGTCAACAAATACAAAAATGGCGACTGTCACCTTTTATCCAGCTCACCTTGTACTACTTACACCGATTGGCGATTAACTTTACAATATTGAAATACGTACGCGCCCATTTAAGGACGGTGTGGACTCTTAATAGGGCGTCTTAATTTTGGCGTCCTTACCTGGCATATCCCATAACGCAGGAGCGCTAAAAAATCATTGATGATTAAAAAGAGTCCCTTAGGAGAAGCTATCGAAGACTCGTACTACGCATGAAATAATGACAGTTTGTAAGTAAACTTCATATATACTCGCTCTCCGCATGACGCGGCAAAGTTACCGTAAATACGTACGGGGAATACTGTATTTGGGCAATTTTCCGGTCTTGAAAATAAAGATATAATCATTACGATAGGTAGGATTCAGGCGTCCTAGATGACCGTTAGGTAGTATCTATAGGATGTACTCGCCGAGTGACAGGGAGTCGTGGAGGCGGAGCATATGCAGCGAACATGGTTCAAGAATAAGAAGTATCACGCCAATGTGTTGTTATGAAGTTAATTGCAATCAAATTAAATAGATGTGGAAGGAATCACGATCTTTTTCAAATGATTTTTTACAAAAATGCCATTTTTTCCACACTTGTCCTAGACAGATTTTTAAACAACTTTGAAATCATTACATATTACAATATAAAATTCAACACTCAGTCATTCAAATAAAATTACACTTATTATACTGCCTGCCAAGCAACTGGTATATTTTGTAACTTTTTTTTTTATTTCGGAGAGCAGTTAAATAATTTCATAGCCTCCCCT
Organism: Himalopsyche phryganea; assembly: GCA_022494535.1. Lineage (NCBI taxonomy): Eukaryota > Metazoa > Arthropoda > Insecta > Trichoptera > Rhyacophilidae > Himalopsyche > Himalopsyche phryganea. Next base: position 1,597,910 of record JAGVSL010000125.1, on the reverse strand, counting down.
ATCGTATTTCTCTTAAAATATAATAAAAAAAACCTTTCAAATAAAGAAAAAAAGTGTACACTAAAAAAGAGGACCCATGGAAAAAGAAATTTTGAAAGAGTATAAATTTACATAACGTTATTGTGACAGCGTCATGATTTTTTGTATTATTTAAATTTGTTTCCTCGAATTTTATAAAGCGTAAGTAAATAATCATATTACCGGATATATTTTCGGCCCTGACGTTAGTCTGTTTATAAATTTAATATTTTATCTCAAATTTTATTTGAGAGCATAACAATTATGAAGTATAAAGTAATAATGATGTCAAACATTTTCTGCAATTTAAAATACATAACTGTATAAATATAATATTTTTAAAATATTCCTCCCAGGGTTGTCAAAAATCACTAACCGGGAAACTTACTGAAACTTTTTAAAAAAATAAGAAAATACGTATATAGAAGAGAACGTTATTTTTAACAATCCCCGCTTCCAATGGATAGCACAATATGTAAGTATTTCTAATGGAGTTTACCTTAACATAAGTTTTTATTGGAGAACTGTTTGCTCAACCTCTCTTTTTTCGAAGATAGTAGGGAATAGGGTTTCGAAGATACTAAACTTGTGGTAAGTAAATCACTCTCGCTACGCCCCGTCGTTAACATCATATGGGAAGGAGGGAATTCTGATCATTCAAAGCATAAGCTTTCGAACAAAAATTCAAAAAAACCGTATGTTATATTAAACTGTCTGTTCTGGGATTCGAGCCCGTGAGCACTGCAACCGAAGCCAATGACGATTCGACCATGGGTATTATATAACACTTTTGAGTCATTTTGAGCATGATTTTGGTAATATTACATCGACATTCAGATATCGGTTTTGTACTAGACGATTTATAAGCGGTACAGAGAAAGAAGAAGAAAAAAATTCGGATTGCATTTCAATAAACTTTGTATTAGTAAATAAAATTATTGCTTATCTTATTTGAAATACAGTTCATTAGCTGTCTTACACATAGAATAGTATTAAAGTTTTTTTGTTGTGCAAATATAATATAATTAAAAAGAAAAATGTTTGTATGTTTGTGATAATGTATTTATTTATTCATATTGTTATGTTTATATTATAAAAAAAATACAATTAAAAAAATACTAGATATTACAGATAAGCCATTAGATATTATAAAATGCTTTTATCACATAAGGTGAGCTCAATGAGACTTAAACCCAAGCCCACCTGATCGCTAAGGTAAATTTATTATGACTATACCACAGAAGCCGATATATTAACATTAGGCCAGCAATATGTGCATAAAAAATTGGAAAATTTATTTGTTATAAATAAAACTGGTATACTTACTGAATATTTATATTCAAATAGCGAAGTCATACATATCATCATTGAATTTGAATTAGAATCAATTAAAATTGATCTTCAATATAGAATGCCAGGCTTTACTTTTAGCGATTCGAATTTTTTTTTATTTCCATCCAAAGGACAATAGCAAAAGACGGACGATTTCTAAATTAACGTGAACGCATAAAAGCTTCACTTCTGCTCTAAAAAGCTCGCAGTAAAATAATAATTAATAATTTTGGCCTAGAAATAACCTCTTGACACTCTTGAGTGATAGCATCCCCAAAATTATTCCACATAAATCCTTTTCATAAAATTACCAGCCACTTTTGATAGAAATGAAAATATAAAAAAAAAGAAACTGAAAGAGCGCAGCATTTGACGAATTTAAATGATTTCCCCGAGCGAGGAAAGCGAAAAAATCAAAGAAATGCCAAAAATAGATTCGGGATCGGCTAACAAGTCGGGTACATACGTTTGACGGCAGTTTCGCCTTTGAAATAATTCAAAAGACAGGATATTTAGGCCTTGGACGAGATGCTTTTGAAGTTTAAATTCTGCGCATTCTTAGGCAATTTAATCGTGATATGTATTCATTAAATTCATTGCGATTCATATCTGATAGCGGTAAACATTTGAGAAGAAAGAAAAAAATGAAGAAACCATGCTTGTTCCCAACGAGGATCATATCTATGGAGCCTAATGAATCAGTTTAATACAGTGTTTGAGAATCGGTCATTGTTCAGTCGCTTAGTCTTTTTCTGAGAGAATACAGATAAAAGGATTTAGCTAGTTAAGTAGTGAGCTAATTGCTTAATATACTTCCCATTTTCAGCATAAGAGGGAATAAAACATTACAAACAACCAAGCCATCTATATATAAATCAAGTGAAAGTCACCTAATCTATCTTTTTTTAAGAGAGTAGGTAGGATTGAAGAATGTAACTATAACCTGAAAAGCAGTTGAATGATTTTTTCCTTACGTCCCCTAGTTTTAAAGATCGGATCAGTGGGAGTGAGTGAAAAAAAACACAGACGTACATGCCTTTGCAAATCTATTTACGAAAGTATCTGTTTTGAAAATCGAACCCGTGGACACAGGGAGCATGGAATACACGGTTACGTTTACAGTAGTTGTCAATTAGAAAAAGAGTCATTCCACGAAAATTCTCATTTTGAAACGAGTCAAATGATTGATAGAGTTGTTATATATTTTTTGAACTTTATAGTGAAATTATTTGGCTAAAACAACCGGCCGATTTCCACCAATAATTTATATAGCACGATGTTTCGCAAAATATTTTGAATGTTCTTACAAATAAATAACAAAGCTTTTCTTTAAGCCATGAATATTAATATATTTCTACAAGCATAAATATTTTTACCAATCAAGCAACGTACCCCTAAACGGTTCATAAAAACATGCCCATTAATATTCAATAAAATGTTTATTATACGTTTATTAAACGATCGAAATATTCACTCCATAATTTTATTATACGATCGTAACCGATTTCGCTCAGTGGCTGAGCATTTTCAAATAAGGACCAGCTAAACGAAATCAGTACTGATTGTAATATAAAATTGTTGAATATATACTATAAATTATTAGGGATTATACGTAGGCAGATATAATTGTGGCTTATATAGAGTGGCCAGGTTAAAATTTTTAAACCTAAAACCAATGTAAAATGATGTTTCCCTTCCAAAAATTGATCAATTTACTTTTATAATTTACATCATTAAACCGAGACCTGCTCTCATAAACTCATTTTTGTATTTTTTAAGGGTTACATTAATTGACCAAAAATTCGTCGGTATTATAAATATAAATATGTTTTTTAAGTAATCCTAGAATAAAATTAAAATCTACAAAAATTGGATTTACAGTAGAGCCTGCCCAAAATCTTGGATCATAAATATCTCAGAACTATGCTTTTTGAGTTGTTACACCTTGGAACTGAGGTATCGATATCATGAAAATATAAAGCATTAAAAGTAAGTATATTAAATACGTGCATTCTTACCATCGACCTGAAATTATAAAGGACTTAATGTCTGACTTTTCTAAATCATTGTTTTTTTTTTAATTTTCCCAGAAAATATCTTCTAATGCGTTTTTGACAGTGGTTGTAAGACGTTACTGTTTATAAGTGGCACTCCGATTTCAGAGATTTCAAAATAGATAAAGGCGGCCACCGTATGGTAGAGAGAATATCATAATTTGACTCGTCTCACCAAATATTAGTAGTGTATAGTTAGTTATTCTTCCACAATATCCAAATAAAATTATTCATTTTGTGAAGAACTTTTACAACGTTAAGAATGGCGTGTTAAAGGTGCTATTTATCGATAATTTTAGTGTTACTGCAAACGGTCGTGTTTATGCGACCAAGCAGGTGCGATCAATTGTGCAGCGATGAATTAGGTGCGGCGCGCCCCCTCGCTGCGGCCCCCGAGCGCCATCAACGTCAAAAACTCTCGAATTTCAATAAAGAAAAAATAAGCACACCCCCGCGCGAGAGGAGCCGGCAAGAAATGGGAGAAAAAATCGCTAAAAGTGGAAGAGAAATTCGCTTCCGTGGAAATTTAACTTCCGTCTGCAAGAAAAAAGGTGAAATTTTATTTTTACGATGCTCAGTGCGAACCGTTTTAATGCCTGACAGGGAAGTTAAATCAGGCACCGATGACTATTTATACAACAATTTTAACGTATACACGATTTCAATAGAGAAACAACTCAAATTTGAAATATTTTTAGCTAATGATACCATCGTGTGCAGAAAGGAGTTAAATGAAAAAATATTGCTTGGTTGTCTTAAATACTCAATTAATTCCGGATAAAATTCTATTGGGAATTGCATCTTTTCACTTCAATAATGATACATAAGTCAAATAACATTGTCTATTGACCATTAAATTGTAAGATTGTTATTAGGTCGATTTGTAAATATTTCATTTTTTTCATAATTCAATTTTAAAACAAGGACCATAAGAATATAGCATAGAGAATTTTTTTTACAAATATGTATTTTGAGTTGATTCCTTATAGAATTCGTATAATTGACTATGCTATATAAAATGACGAGTATAGGAAGTAAGCATGAGTAATATTCTAATTTCAACTACTAAATTGAAGGATATGAATCAATTTCAAAGTCTGGACGCACAATGCAACTTTCATATTGATAATATTGCATGTTTATCTATAAACAAAAAAAAGCAATGACTTCAAAATCGATATGTGTGAAATGAGCTATTTAGTTTAATTTGAATTGAATTTAAATGGAATAAAAGCTTATAAATATAATAATTGTCCAACATCGAAATAAAATAATTAAGGAATATTAAAATAGATCAATGTTTCGTAACGGGGCATAAATCCTTTTGTGAGCGTTTTTGTATTTGGGTGGATTTATACATTATTGCAAACTATCAGTAATTTCTGAAAATGTTTTATAAAAATGTGCGTTAATTTCATTGGGTCTGTGTATCCGAGTTATTCTCTACCAAATACTATGGTGATATTCTTCTTCAGTCGTATTTCTCACGTGTCAAGCTATCGCCTATCGTAACAACTCCATTTACTTTGACGATCCTTCGACACTCGCTCATAATAATGATATCGCTCAATATAACGATACTGATAGTGACTTGAATATTCACATTACTGGCTATCAATAACGGTCTCGATAAAGTTGGGTTAGTTTTATGCAAAATCATATACTAAAATTTATTTATTGAATAAAATATTTGCAATATATTCTTACGCCGCAAATCCTCGATTGCAAATGCAGGGGCGTTTGCAAAACTTCTGGGTTTTTCTCACCTCTAAATCGAACAAGGGAATCGGGCGAGCATTGAAGGTACCTTACCCGCGCTCGCAAAAGTCTACCAAATAATATAAAAATCGCTTAACTTTCTGAATGGATTACTATAATTTCCGACTTCTTCCAATAACAAGTTACTCTACTTCATTCCGAGGAGTTGTGGCATGGCATAAAGTTGAATGCACGAAGTTTTGGAAAGGATTAAACCTTCGCGAAGGAACCTATTGAAGGTTTGATTGAAGTTGATTTATTATTTGTATAGAGATGTCCAAAATTATTATCTAATACAGATATAACTTGTAAAAATAAAGAGCATGAAATAAATACACAGTTAAAGACTATATCTGAGACATACTGACAGAATGCATAATAAGTCATACAAACAAGTTCTGAGATAATCGCATTTAAAGCATTATTTTTAATTCAGAGTAATTTCTCTGCAAGTACAATTATTGTTTGTTTTTTGTAAAAGAGTTTTTGTACATTACAATGAACAATCTTTTTGGCACACACCTCATAAGATGTGGTATCGATGAGCTATAGTTTTATTATGCCTTTTAGCAGAATAAAAAAATAACAATGTAACTTAATATTATCGATTGAATCGGCACTTACTTGATAGAACTCCATTATAATAAGATAAATTAACAAAGTATTTACTTTTAAGGTGTTAACTGTCAATTCTTGGTGGAAAGAAATTATATTTTCAAAAATAAAACACAATTCATTTTTAGTACTTCCACATATGTATAATGATCAGGAAAGGTTTCGCTCATCGCGAGCATTATCAACTGATAAAAATACAAACGCAACAAGCATATTTATATAAAATTGAGTGTAAAAATGAAGGTATATAAAACTGATCTTTCATGATCTAAGACAAGGATATACTGATAAGCAAACAAACTATACGTATTCAATTTTATATAAATAAGCCTGTTATGTTTGTATTTTTATCAGTTGATAATGCTCGTGATGGACAAAACCGGTCCTGATCATTATAAATATGTGGAAGAAGTACAAATGATTTGTGTTTTATTTTTTAAAATACAAAGTATTTAGTTCGACAAAATTTTTATATCAGGAAGTTGATAGCTATTTCGGATTTACGCCATCGTCAGAAATATTATGCATCGAGAGTTCTGACGACGGCTTTAAGCCGAAATAGCTATCAACTACCTGATGTAAAAATGTTGTAGAACTAAATGCTTTGTTATTTTATCCTATTATTGACTTAATATTGTTTTCTTTCAAAGCTGTTATCGTATGACTTTATGCGTTCTTTTAGTACGCAGAGCGTTAAATTGCATAATTTTTGACATGTAACAGAGAAAATTATCGTAAACTGACCTAATGCGTTCTGTCAGTTTAAACTCTAAAAATGGCTTTAAATAGTAATAATTAGAGAAAATTAAAAGGTCTACTCGACGGGGAGATGGAGCGTCAACACACTTTGACTGCCCCAGGTCCGGCGTGGTGACAAGGATGATTCACAGGTTACTTCGTCCTCTATTAAAACCGGCCCGTCAGTTTACTTTCTCTTTAATTGCAGTTAGTTTATACTAATAAATTCCTCGAAGGCATTAACAGATGCACAAACAGAGTTTAAAATACACAATTTCAAGTTAAAAACGCAGCAAGTGGTTTTACGAAAGGGTCGCAATTTCGAACTAAGACAGCCCCACGGGTACGCCGAGTGTCAATTGACCGTTTCTCTAAGCTTCGCACGCTTTTTGTTTACTGTTAACGGTAAACAAACAAATATGAAAAAATATTTTTGAACGCCTTATCCTCTGACATTACATATTAAATTTGCATGAATAGGAAGAGTTTGTAGAAGGGTTTCGAAGAGCCCTGTCCACTCTGTAAACATGGGGCGGTGTCGAAATGTACTGGTTGAACTTTACTGCTACCTACGGTATCACGGATTAACATCATTTCGTACAGTTATTGCTAACACATAACACACCCTGGTTTTTCTTAAGTATAAGTGTCATTAGTTTCCTGAACTGAAATCGGCCTGCGGCAAACAGCAATATTTCGCAGTATAGGTTTTTTTCTTGTTGCCAGGCGTTAAATTAGCCCCCGGCTTCGGCCGCTGGACGAGTCCATTTTAACTGAAAAAGGTAGCTCCAACAGCACGGAGTTTTTTTAATTTTTGTAGACAGTCGATTACGATCCGCCTAGCGGGACAAGCTGCGGTCTCGTGGCAGCGGAGGTGACATGTGAACTGTTTGTTTTTGTGTTTTGATTTGCGTTGGATTTAATTTAAATTCGTTGTGTTATTTGTATTATAACTTAAAGTAAATTCAGTTTCCAAGTAAATGTAAATGTAGAATCAATTTTATGTGTTAAGATTTTTATATTTGTGTAATACTAAACCACTGCATCTTGAATGGAAAATAAATAAGTTTTGGAACCGGATCTGAAATGGTGTTTGTCTGAGATCAGCCCTTCCAGGACTCCGGATAACCAGCCGCTCGCCTCTCTTCGATCCGGGGCCTTCTCACACAGTCGAAATAGGAACATTCCTTTGGAACTGAACTGGGACATCACTATCAGATGACAGGAAGCTGATCATATCAAAGAAAACCACCAGGGGGCACAATTTGTGTTACTTGAAGACGTATTTTATTTCGCATGTCATATATTACAATACTTACATAATGTGACACAACCACGCTAACTATATTAATATATAATTGAAGTTTAACTTTAATTATATATTATAATTAACAAAAATATTTTTTACCTTAATTTTATTTATTAAAAATGATTTTTTACAAAGATACCGATGAGTACATCAAAATATCAAAGCATTTAGATAGTTCTACAACATTTCTAGTGCCTTATTATAATGAAGAATTACCAAGCAAATACCAATTAAATGTATCTGACAATTTACATACTATATATTATATTTAAAAAATCTGACATTACAGCTGACAGACATTGGAAGTCATTGTCACTCATGTTCAAGATCAAAAATTTAAATTGAAAAAAAAAACTAAATTTGCTATTGTCGGCGTCCGTGACGCAGTTGGTAGCGTCGCTGGCTACGGTTACAGATGTCTCGGGTTCAATTCCCGGTGCGGACGGTTTTCATAGATTAACCTTTCTGTCGATTTATGGATTTCTGTTCGTAGTCTGAGTCCTCCCTCCCACCCATCCCATCCCAACGGGGCGTAGCGAGAACGATTAGCTAACCACTAGTCCTGTCATAGCCCTATCCTTCTATCCCTACTCTCTTAGAAAAAAGAGAGGTTGAGCAACTGAATAAGAAGCAGTTCTCGTAGAAAAATTCTGTTAAGATACCTCCATTAGGAGACCATTTGCACCACATTGGGAGAGGACATGAAAAAAAAAATTTGCTATTGACCCAATGCTGGGAATTGAACCAGGACCCACTTGATCGCTAGGGCAAAGCTCATACCACTAGGCCACAGATGCCGACGATATATACATATTATAAATAGCATAATACTAATTTTGTAAGTATTATCACAACAAATTAATGTGTTCCTCGAATAAAAATATAGAGCAAAAAAATATGTATTATGATAAAATTATTAAAACACACAAAAATGATTGTAAGAATGAATGCATATTATTATTATATGTTTTTGTACTATAATCCTATAGCACAAATGAGTTTTTTTAAAGAAAAATCATTTCGGGCCGGTTATTTTTAATTATTTTATTAATAAATGAGAAGATATAGTCAGAAACCCTGAAAGTCACATGTTTTCAAAGTTTGGATAGGGAAGTGCAAACAGGCAATAATCGTACAATGTATGTCAAGTGAGCGTGACCGAAACTTGAATCGATTTAGCGACAGCTCTACTAACTGTTACAACCACTTCGTAATGTTGGCACTCAACTAACTACCGGCTCCTGAATCATGTTTGCGTTTCAGGTTTCAAGGGATACAATATTCACCGAAATGCCACCTGTATTAATTGAGAGATTCTGACATAGATGCCGTATGTTTAGTTAAAATACTTGAAAGAGCAACCAATTCTAGCACGATTTTTCCAAGTTGCTCGTATCTATATTAAAAAACGGTATTGGTATTGAAAACCAACGAAGTACCAACGTCTGACTGAACGCAAGGAATAAAAAATGCGTGATAAATGACCCTTGTATGAATATACTAAACTTTACGACACTCCATACACTGCCATTAATAATGGCTATGAGGCGTCTCTTATAGATAGTCTTGTATCAAAAAAACAACGTTAATTAGCAGAAAAGATGCTATATTTCGGGAACTTGTCTAAAGACATAGACCGCCCTAGAATCTGGCATAGAATTAGTTATTTAGGTTGCACAAGCTTTAAAATTAAAAAACAACGCTAGACCGGCGTTCTATTGCAAAAACTCTCTAGGCAAATTACTTATTAACAATAAAGATAGAGTAAACTTTAAGAACAAATCTGGTATTTATAAATTACAATGCAATGATTGTCAACATTTCTATGTGGGTAAAACCACACGTACATTAGATATTAGGGTATCAGAACATTTAGCTGCCTTTAGATTAAAAAAAGAAACTTCGACATTCGCAAATCACTTGCTAATGGAGAACCATACGTTTAATGCGGATGATGGGGTTAAACTGTTGCATAAAAACATGGGGGATCATAAATTATTTTATCAGGAAATTTTAGAAATTAATAGAGCGCAGTTAAACTCCTTACTAATCTTGAATGAGCAGCTGAACCTTCCTAATTCTCCGCTATTATATCCGATACGTTGAAACACCTAACAGATGTCACTAAATGTGGAATGATTGTATATATTTACCCATTCGTCGAATTACATCCCGTCAAAACCCACAATACTATTATAATTGTAAAATCACTGGTATTTCTAAAAGAAGTTGAAAAGCGGCAATCGCCTTCGGCAATCGCCACTCTGTTAATATGGTGTTTACAAAATAAGGATTAGGTCGATTTCCGAAATTTTAACTCAGGTATCGGTGTGGCTCTCGGACGTATAATGTATTGCCTCGTAAATGATATTTGTCGCATTTGTATCTTCTATATAAGCGTTGGACAATGTTTACTGTCTCTCAGTTCGAGTCCATTCGTGTGCTCGAATGCCTGAAGATGCCGAAAGGCGAAACCCGGGTCGTTAGTGACAAAATACATGGAAGTGTACAAAATCTCAATAATCCAAATTTAATATTGAAATTCCATAAAGCACCCTCAGTCGATGTCTTAAATTATCTTAAATTGTAGAACTAAATACTTTGTTATTTTATCCTATTATGATGTTTGTTTTGTCTAAAATTCCCTTCCACCCATCCGATCTTAAAAACGGGGCATAGTGAGAGCGATTAGTTAACCACCAGTCCTGTCCTAGGTCTATCCTTTAATCAGTACCCTCTTCGAAAAAGAGAAGTTGAGCAACTGAGTATTAAGCAGTTTCGGTAATACCGATATTGCAATCCCTAGCAAAAAGCCGTCGATGGGTCTTGTTTTCTGATAAGTAATCTCTCCGCTCATCCCTGTGTGGTGTGGGAGTTGTCAAGTTTGGTGCAGCGAGTGAACAACAACTGTCATCGAAATCGCTCCGCGTAGTAATTATTATCGGTTTGCCTGTCCTCCCACGCCTTAAGGGATTACTTTAATGGAATTTACTTTCTTAAATGGATATTGTTCAGCCATACGGTGCAAGACCAATACAATGCAATCTCTTAAACTGACTCTGTCTGACAACCCGTAGAACTCAGCATTGTACAATTTTACTCATATTGACTGCCTATTGAAGCAGGCCCTAAAAACGTAAAGTAGAATAATGGGGTAGCAAAAAATCTATAGGGGCTATGGCAAAAGTTGATTTGACAGTTTAACCTTAGCTTATAGGAGAAGAAGTACAAGCCTTACCGACCGAAGTTATCAAAAATTAAATGGATAATACACTTATTTAATGGATATTATTCATGGATAAGTTTTTTTTTAGTCGTAATTTGAGTCAGAATCAAAGCTGGAGTCGCGCTTTTTTTTGACGACTCTTGATAATAGACATATCAACTTTTGCCATAGTACCACAGAAATCTCTTTTAAATCATCTGTCTAAACTTACGCTTCGTCAAATATCAAATTGCACATTTAAGTCAAGTTTAATAAATTTACATTAATTTTGTTTGTAATTGTAATTCACATTTATCTTAAATGTTACTTAAAACTTTTGGTTGTTAATTGAAAAACACAATTTTATTCTATCAACAAATTATCTACCCGTATCACATATTTACTTTATTCTATCACACACTTACTTTCGTCAAAAAAGTTTTCATTTTATTTGATTAGCAATACAATTAAAGAATTTTCCACTAAGTTGAACATTTACCGTGTAGTTTAGATATCAATAAGTTTAATTTTTAAATAAAATATATCATATAGACTTTGATCTGCTTATGAAAATTTGCATTGGAAAGAAAATATTAGGAACATAACTCTTACATTACCATATGTCTGGAATTCAATAAAATGCTGTAAAAAAATTGGAAACAATTATATTCATAAAACGTCCATATTCCACAATTTTTTAGTATGACTAGTGTTTTTTTAGCCGGCTTCGTCCAAGATAAGGTTCACTTATATTAATTCATTTAACATTTTTGTATTTATTTTTCGGCATACTTCTTGTAAAACATTGAAATGAGGATTTCCCTGTTTTAAGATGATGGATAATTTTCCGCTCAATTCTACGATTTTTTACAAAAGTTACGGTTTGCATGAAACGTTTTTATTTGTGACATTTGTACTATAAAATATTTATAATCGCTAAGAAAATTCAACACAGATTGAGTTGTTATGACGACATGACAGATTATTTTAGTATAGAACGGTTGCTAAGTAACTATTTGCTACTATTGCTTTTCATTGAAACGTCAAAAATACAGCGTATTCAGCTTAAGGTTAAAAGTTGAGAGTTGAATGTTGAAAATATCACAGTTGACCTAGAAATGACAGCCAGAATTACATGTGGAAATTTCACGTCGCTCCGCTCAATTCTACGATTTTTTACAAAAGTTACGGTTTGCATGAAACGTTTTTATTTGTGACATTTGTACTATAAAATATTTATAATCGCTAAGAAAATTCAACACAAATTGAGTTGTTATGACGACATGACAGATTATTGTAGTATAGAGCGGTTGCTAAGTAACTATTTGCTACTATTGCTTTTCATTGAAACGTCAAAAATACAACGTATTCAGCTTAAGGTTAAAAGTTGAATGTTGAAAATAGCACAGTTGTCCTAGAAATGACAGCCAGAATGACATGTGGAAATTTCACGTCGCTGCTGTACATCGTTTGGGAGGAGACAGACATACCAACATACAGATTTCTACATGTATTTTTTGCTATATAATAGAGATATAGTCCGGTATCGCTTGGCGAGGGAATCTTGGAAGTAATAAACACAAATGTATTCAGTATTAGTAGTGATAAAATTGATAAAACTAATGAATTGAAAAAGTACTTATGGGAGCTGATATATTATAATTTATTGTAGCAAAAACATCCTAGTAAATTTTCTAATGAGCTTGTTTTAACCCTTAAATGCATACAAAACTACGAAAAGTACAAAGTTTTGCTTATTTTTTTTTCAAAACTGGAATAGATTTTACAATTTATTTTCATATTTAATAGTATAATACATATCAATATTCCATTTTTTTATCAGATAATGCGGTGAAATGCAGTTGTTGACTTTAATTTGCAATCAAACAAAGTATTTCAGAGTTTTTGAAAATCTTGTTTTTAGGGAATGTTCAAATTCATTTTGAATTAAAAAAAATTTAGGTTTTCGTACCGAAAAAAATATCACTGGATTCATCGATGCATGTTGATTGATTATTTGTGATAATACAGTTGTTAAAATAATTTCAATTTAACTAAATATTCAAATGTTTATTTGTACTTTTCGTAGTACACCATGCATTTAAGGTATCGAAAAATGTGTCAATGTAACTAACAATATAAATTTTGATTTCTGTCACGTCTAAGTGAAAATATGTGATAAATACAGTATTTTAATGGTATTTAGCTTTGAGAGTACGCGGACAATCTATTTCGTTAAATCTAGAGCTATTTCGGCATCATGCCATCCTGACGATGACGTGATGTAGAAAAAGCTATCAAATAATTGTGTAATTTTATTGAACTAAGTATTTTATTATTGTTTACTTTGTTATAATGGATTTTCACGGGAAAAATGCTAAATCAATCAATTATAAAGGGTATGATCAGCCTATACGAGCAGTCCACTCAATGGATTCTTATATTCGAAGCTATAAAATACTTATTTTTATTATTTTATACAAGGTTAGCATAAAATTAGCACTTAACAGTTATTAAATGTCATCATAATTTAATTTTTTTATAATTCTAATCTAAAAATACTGTATTATCATATGTTACGTCGCTAATGCATGTTTTTTGGGTGAAAACAGTATTTTTCCTGTAATCACACCTATCTATTGCATATAAATATATTTGTATTATTTAAAAGTAGAAAATCATGCATTTAAGGGTTAAGAATGATCAAATCGTCACTACTGAAAGATAACTTTATCTTTTCGCGAAATAAGAAGAAAAATCTTCCCTAACTAGATTTTGATGTAGATCAGCATTAACAGCACTCTCAAAGGGTGGAAAAAGAGCTTCACAGCATTCTCGTTATAAAGTTTAAGAAGTAAATTCACAGATACTGTAGAAATAATTTGAAATTATCGGATTTGCCACATAGTCCTTTATGCAATATAGGTTGGTAGTACTCTAAAGAAGGGATAGCAAACCCTTTTTAAAGCTGAAACCTTAGAAATTGAAGCTATACACTATACTGGTAGATTTATAGATTATTGCATTATATAATATAGTAGTATTTTTTTTACCAGGCTTCGCCCAAGATGGTGAGCGCTTATATTAGATTATTAAATTTAGGCGTTGGCTAGCTCATGTTAAAATTTGAAAATATCACCGTCAACCTACCTCTTTTCTAACACCCACAAAATATAGTCCACCAATTAAAAATATTGTTAAGAGTTGAAACCCGCTGTAATAAAAGATGAAAATTTTGCCATCTGCACTCTTATTATGGCAGAATTTCTCGATAGACGGCTTGTTGATCTGCACTTAATAATGCTTCCTGCAGTTCCACAAATTAAACATACGATCAGTCATACGCTAAGTCTCGATGACGATTATTCCAAATGCACACCGAGTTGTACGAATTTACCAAATTCACTTTCTGCCAAATCACAAATATGAAACTGAATATTTAACACAAATATTTACTTTGAATTATTGAGATTTTGTACACTTCCATGTATTTTGTCACTAACGACCCGGGTTTCGCCTTTCGGCGTCTTCAGGCATTCCAGCGCACGAATGGACTCGACTTGACTGAAAATCTCAATAATCCAAATTTGATATTGAAATTCCATCAAGCACCTTCAGTCGATGTCTTAAATTATACAAATATTTACGTTCGCGTTACTATCTCAGCTGTCACTTGCAGAATACATTATTAGTATTGAGCTGTTGCTAGGCGACTATTATTATTACTTTTTTCACCCGAAAAATACCATCGAAACCTTGACAATTAAAGAAATATATCACAAGTATCTAGCGAAAATGTGTCGTAATGCCCAGCAAAATAAACGTAAACTTGCAAAATCCCCAAAACAGCATAATAAACGTAACCATCGTAAGTCCCTTGAGACTCATCATAATCGCCCCATGAAAACGGACCACCGACACCTAAAAATTAGCCTCGGCAACCCCCGATCATAACCTTGTCGAGGGTCAACCTGCCTCGGCTAGTGCTATCGCACAAATGTCGTTGTCTATCAGTCGCTGACGCTTAAAAATTTCACGTCGCGAGTGTACGCTGTTTGGGAGGAGTTGTTGCGACAGACAGACATACATATTCCTACATGTATTTTGTGCTATATAGTAGAGACGTCTGATAGAGAGATTTTTTCCCATTGGACTGAGTAACTTTGTGATCATAAATTAAAAAAATAAGAATATGAGTTATTTTCAATAGGTTTCAATAAAAACAACATGGCTAGCTTATAACCCAGTGGTCAACTTAATCTTTTTCGGTTGCGGTATCCACAGGGATTTATGTTCAAAGGAAAACATGTCTATGTTCAACTACTTTTCCTTCGCTATTTTATCCAAAAAAGGTAGGTTGGAACTACTTGAGTTGAAACGTTCCGTCAGGAGTTATTATACTCTATATGGTGGCTTCGCTATTATAACCTGTAATACCGAATATTTTTTATTTCATTTAAAAAAATATCTTATTTCTAAATATTTATTATATCGATGGTCTAGCTCCATAGTGATACAACCAGAAATTGGCAAAAATACATTTTACAAGCTGTACTTTTGTTGAACTGTAGAAGAGCGGTGTTCGAATATATAATGGCTAACTTAATTCAAAACATCAAATTTTTGACTTATCGTCATTTGGAACTGAGCCATCGATATGTTATTTTCAGTACCGGTTTTACTCACCGCGAGCATAGATATCATCGATTGTTACTGCTTCAGATCATTATAAAATGTGAAAGTAGTAAAAAGCAAATTGTGTTTTATTTTTAAAATATATTCTTTCACTTAAAGGTGTTTAACGACATTGCTTCGCATGTGGTCATATTCCACATGGACGTAAGTTAGCTTAGGGTAATAAATAATTGCACTTGGTGTTAGTTAGTATTCACTTGGTACACTTGAACTTTGATTTTAATAGTTTTAAATTGGTCTCGGATTCCTTTAACAAAGTGAGTTAATTTAAGACATCGACTGAGGGTGCTTGATGGAATTTCAATATCAAATTTGGATTATTGAGATTGAGTTAAGTTGTAGTAGGTTATGTTAGGGTTGGTCTGGTTTAGTTTATGTAATGTATTTTAATGCGCGGAGAAAAGACAATATAGGCAGCCTAATATAGGGTAGAGGAATAAGTGACATCTCATTACAGCTTCGTGTAACTATCGATTTCAAAGTGTGAGTATTTATATTGAGTGAAAACTATTTTATCTATGTGAAAATATATTTTATTATGTGAGATCATTTAATTTTTAGTGAAAGAATTTGTTGTTTGTAGAAAGCATTTGTTATAAAGGAAAACTATTTTTATGAAAGTGAATCTTAACAAAAGTACATTTAATTTTAAGCTTTAGTTTATACTTCAGTCAACTACTGGGTAGTAAGTTGTCATAGTAGATTTTAATTCAAATTTTTCGGCAGTCTTATTTGCCGATTTTTGAATTTATTTTGAATGTTTTGTTTATAAAATTAAATTGAAACTCTCGTGACTATTGCAGTATTAAATAAATTCATGTTTTATTGGTATAAAATAAGTTGATTTAAGCCTCTAAATATTTTATAAATAGTGGACCCCTGAATATCAGGCTAAGCAAAATATACGAGCGTCAAATCCCTTAGGAGGTATTCCGTGTTTTGGATCGGCGTCTTTCTATGTTCAGAGCAGGTGGAAAAAAGATAAAAAATGAAACGATTAAATATTCAGGATGAAGCAGATTCTAGTGGATACAGTTTCCCAAGATATTTATATCGCATAATAGAATATCAACACTGTGTTTTATCTTCTAGTAATACTTGAGTAACTTCTAGTCTGATGTAATAAAACACTTCCAGCTTTTAGTTGATCACATACTTCGAAAAATCTTTTTCGATAAATAAATAAAGAACAATACAAAAGGCAAGATGTAATATTTATCATTTTTTTATCCCGAGGGTCGCATACTAATTGTAGCGTACAAGGGCTAACGTCATAATCATTTGCGTTGGCAAAAGTTCGAATCCTCGAATAAAATCTTTCATACATTGATAACTCGCTTTTAAGGTGTTAACTGTCAATTCTTGGTGGAAAGACATTATATTTTAAAAAATAAAACACAATTCATTTGTACTACTTCCACATATTTATAATGATCAGGACCGGTTTCGCTCATCACGAGCATTATCAACTGATAAAAATACAAGCATAACAGGCTTATTTATATAAAATTGAGTGTAAAAATGAAGGTATATAAAACTGATGGTTCATGAACTGAGACAAGAAAATACTGATTAACAAACAAATTATACATACATCAAATGAAAGAGTTTTTTATTTTAATAGTAGACTCTTTCATTTGATTTATGTATAATTTGTTTGTTAATCAGTATTTTCTTGTCTCAGTTCATGAACCATCAGTTTTATATACCTTCATTTTTACACTCAATTTTATATAAATAAGCCTGTTATGTTTGTATTTTTATCAGTTGATAATGCTCGTGATGAGCGAAACCGGTCCTGATCATTATAAATATGTGGAAGTAGTACAAATGAATTGTGTTTTATTTTTTAAAACTTTGATAACTAGTTAAACACATTTTGATGGAGTGCATATATTATTATAATCCACAGTGAAAGCGCTCATGGCCTAAAAATGTATTTAAAAATCGATGAATGTACCAAATACTACAGATATCGTTTTTTTTTTTAAATTTTGAGCATACTAGAGTATGCGTTTATTTAAATAATAACAATTCACAGCTAAGTAAATATTAAAAATCGCATTCCACCAAAAACATACTGTTAAAATCTTAAAAGTAAAAAATGATGAGTATATGGAGTTCTACTAAAGCATTTCAACAGAAAGTGTTCAACAAATCGTGGATGTATATCAATCACTCAATCTAATTTTCAGGGAGAGAGATGAAATGAAAATCAACATATAACAGTACCCAATTGGAGATTTTTATGTTTGGTTATGAAATAACGTCATGAACTCCCTTAAGCATCCCCACTCAGCTACGGTGATCAGTTTTAACTATGTGTATATAAAAACTTTGACTACACAGTGCGGTGGTCAACGTCTTCTGTTACGGATACCACGGGTTCGAATCCCAGTACGCTTCTAATCCGATCCTAAAAACGGGGCTTAATGACAGCGATATGTTAACCACTAGGCTCTTTCTTAGCCCTATCTTTCTACCCGTACTTTCTTAACAAATAGAGAGTTAGCAATTGAGTAACAAACATATCTTGTAGAAAAACTTCTATTGAGATACCTACTAGGGCATCCAATTCCGGACCCCTCTGCTGCTCCTGGGATCTCGAGATTGATTTTTTTTCAAATTTGAAATTGTCAAAAAAAAAATGTAAGTAATATGTACCACGATAAACCGTGTAAATGTAGCTACGGAAAAAAATATAAAAATCCTCCTACAAAATAAAACCCCGTGAAAAGGGATTTGCACTTCATACAAAATAGGAGGATAGGTAAGTATGTTCCTAAAAACACATAAAAGAAAAAAATACCTAGGTACCTATACGAGATATTTATTAACTAGGTATCAGAATATGAATACAAAATTATAATAATTATAAACAGGTGCAATCACACAAAAAATGTTTGTAAAATGCCTAGGTATCCTCATAATTATGCAAAAAGTATTTGCAAGCAGAATTTGTGCGTTTATTTTCTTAGATTGTTTGGTATTTTATTAGTAATTGAAGACATAAAATGGTATAGTTAAATGACAAAAAATCTTCACTTTGCGCATCTAAAAATAGAATAGTGGTCAACTGTTTTCGTAGAATTTTGTCTGTTCCTGTCCGCTCGCGAAATATGAGTGTGAGATAGAAGACAACACATATATCAATTATGTTTAAAATATATAAATCAAACATACCTAGGGACTCGCCCGCACGAAGCGTTGTTCGTATAGTAAATCGGGTAATAATATGCATTTTATTTTTTATAGTTTATCGGATTATTTTTTAATATTTTATAGCAAATCCTGAATTTCCGGTATTCGTATTAAGTCAATCCAGGGATTACGGGATTGACTAATAGGTCGCGATCCCGGGATCGGAAGTCCTAATACCTACATTAGGAGACCATTTGCTCCACATTGGGAGCCGACATGGTAATATAGATCAAGTAAACTATGAAAGCTTAGTACGTAATGGTGCTAATGGAAATATATGACTTTCAGTTTTAATATTTTAAAGAATTAATACAGTGTGTTGGACCACAACTCTGATTTGATTTATTTGAAGGAGTTAAGTGACAATGAACCGACTCTTCTTGGACAAAATAACTAAATGTGGGTAGTTAGTGATTATTAATTAATATTAATTAAACTCAGTTTTAATTTAAATGTATAGTTGGAACAAGTAAAACGACGAAGTTGCTAAATTTTGGATTTAAATTGTTTTTAAACTTCAAACTACAAAAATTATGCACAGAAAGGAAAACTGTGATTTTAAGAAATACTTACTTTCGGGAAAGTGTTGCGCTTTTGTGTATCTCTAATAATGAAAGTATGTATACCTTATTTTAAAGCGAGATGAAAATAATTTATTTTATCAATACAAACTAAAACCGGTGTCGTAAAGTAAACACAGGGATACAAAATAATACGCAAACATATTTCGAAACAATAAAGACAATCAAGTTGTAATTGTCAGTAAAAATTTTCAGACTTGAAATCTTTGCAATTTGAAATTTCTTTTTTCTAATCATTTATGTATAATCGTTGCATTTAGTTACCTCTTCGGGAAATAAAGGAAAACTCCGCGGCACAATACCTCGGGTAACTAATACGAGCGGGAAGTTGGAAGGATCAGTTTCTTTGAGTAAATAAATGAAGTCTATTGTAGCGGAAAGCGCCTTTACAAGTTTCGTTTAACGGCGAAACGGCGAACGTAACGAATTGGAGTTAAATCGATTGTAATTAATCACTTTGATTGTACGTAAAGTGGATGCCTTTTGTTAAACGTACGTTCAACGTTTTTAAGTGAATATTTGCGCTAACCGGTTCAACGTTGGGCGTTCGTATCCCCAATCGGGTTTCTAAAGAACACGATACATTTTGCACTTAGCAAAATAAATTCGATATGTAAACCTCCATATAAAATCGTAAGAAAATATGTATTACATTCCATTCTACTTTTATTATGTAGCCATTACGCACGAAAGCAGTAAATTGCTCGAAAAAACGAATACCGGTCCTGTTGCCGAGTGATCAACGCTGTTAGGGTTGTGTTGACCACTGGTTAGATACCCTGTAAGTACAATTGATTTTTTTGATTGATTTTCGAATTCGCATTCAAAGACATTAATTTATGCATTTGATATGTAAGTATATTGCGACTTAAACAATCATAAACACGAGTCATGAGTGATGGCCTAACAACTATCCCTTTATTGCTAAATCCTTCTATTCACTCTCTAAAGTTTGAAGATGGGAAATAGACTTTTAAAGGTTTTATAAAACACATATAGTAAAATAATATTCATATTGGAAAGTAGATAGGTAATTATACTTCGCATTGGGAGCGGAAATGGTAAAAATGAAGAGAACGATAAGACATAGATTATTATTATTGCACATTTTTTTTCTTGATAAAATTTATTGAATCTTTGATTCTTTGATAGACATAGTTATATGAATAGTTTTCGACTCCTTTTCACATTTAATAATAATTAAATTTGTAACAATAAATTAGATTGATTACTTATTTTTGTCAGCGTCCGTGGCGCAGTTGGTAGCGTCGCTGGCTACGGTTACGGATGTCTCGGGTTCAATTCCCAGTGTGGAACGGTTTTCATAGATTGATCTTTCAATCGATTTATGGATTTTTGTTTGTAGTCTTAGTCCTCCATCCCACCCATCCCATCCTCACGGGCCGTAGCGAGAGTGATTAGCTTACCACTAGTCCTGTTATAGCCCTATCCTTCTTTCCCTACTCTCTTCGAAAAAAGAGAGGTTGAGCAACTGTTCTCGTCGAAAAAGTCTGTAAAGATACCTCCATTAGGAGACCATATGCTCCACATTGGGAGCTGACATGGAAAAAAACTCATTTTATGTATTTATACCGGCAATAAGCTGTCTCACAAACTATGATTACTTATATTTTTTCAGAGCCCAGTTATAAGCAAACACATTCAATAAATAAATGTACAAAAAGACGGATTGCCCACCTATGCATTAACAAATATTATTTCGTTATTTCTCATTTATATTTAAATAATTAAAACTGATGAGTGTCTGCTTATATTGCACATCCTTCGATAATAAACTGGTATAATACAATTTGCAATAATTTTATTGAGTATTCTAGTCGATATACATACAAGGGCTTTGGATGTATTTTTCGTTTACTTTTAGAAATTATTTTTTGACATAAAATTAAAAGGGATAACATCGTTATTTTACTGCTTGACTTTTGTCATACCAAATTATATACATTCAAATTTGAATTTTTGTACTTGACTGACGTCAGTTCTAGTCAATTCTCGAATTCCTGAAGATGATGAAAGACGAAACCCGGGTCGTTATTGACAAAATCATGAAAATGTGAAAAATTTCAAAAATTCAAATTGGATATTGAAATTCCATGAAGCACCCTCAGTCGATATCTTAAATTATGATATACATTCATGGTTATGTATAATATAGGTAAATATACATTAAATGTGTAGGTAGCGGTCCATCTAAGTTGCGCGCATGTACGGCCGCGCAGCAGTTTTCAAACCCTCGCGCACTCTAATACAAACAATCCAAATTTTATTTTTGAAGAAATATTAAAATGTTCGTTTTTTACAATGTCCGCTCATAATGTGGAGCATATGGACTCCTAATGGAGCTATCTCAACAGAAGTCTTTTATTCAAGAACTATTGGTTACTTAGCAGCTCAACAACACTTTTTCACAAGAGAGAAGGGGTAGAAAGATAGGGTTACGACAGGACTAGTCGCTATTTCTATAGCCGGTTTTTTAGGATCGGAACACCCAAAATATTTATTGTTGTTTACAAAAGTATTAAAATTGTTCCGCGCGTTTGTTGACTTGGCCTGTCAGCCAATGAATTTTCCGCTCAGAGGATCTCCCGTATTACAGGCAGCATTGTGCATAGGTAACCAACACAATAGGTAACCTCTGATTGCATTTTTTCCAGCGAAACGTTAAGATCGAAAGTCGTATATCATACACGGTTCATTTGAGATTACTTAAATGAGATTTATCCCTAGCCGCGTCTAGCTCTCTCGCACGGAACCAGGCTCGATTAGAGAGAGACAGATGTATCGGATGCTACGTAAAAGATTAATCTAAAGGCATTTTGGAGAATCAACTCGAAAAAGGCGAAACCAGTCATCGGTAATAAATAGCTCATGGAAATATGAAATAAGGGATACGTATTCTCAAGTAAGCCTCGATGAATTGTTACTATCATCTCTTTGAGATTAGTCTCTTAGTGAGAAAGCCAACAAGCAATATGTATCACTATTAAATGGGATACTGATGACATCATAATTTCCTTTTTTAGGTGTTATCTATCAATACCTGGTGAAAAGGTATTAAATTTTAAAAATAAAACACAATTTGTTTTCAATTAACTCCACATTTTTATAATTATCACGATTACTCGTCGCGAGCATATATCAAATGATAAAATATAAATCTTAACAAGGTTATTTAGTTTTAAGGTGTTAACTGTCAATTCTTGGTGGAAAGACATTATATTTTAAAATATAAAACACAATTCGTTTGTACTACTTCCACATATTTATAATGATCAGGACCGGTTTCACTCATCACGAGCATTATCAACTGATCAGTTGATAATGCTCGTGATGAGCGAAACCGGTCCTGATCATTATAAATATGTGGAAGTAGTACAAACGAATTGTGTTTTATTTTTTAAAATATAATAGTCTTGTTAGAATTTATATTTTATCAGTTGATAACACTGGATAGCATATACAATACTGGATAGCATATGCATATACAATATGCTGGGTAGCAAAATTGATAAAGCATGATAAATATAACAGTTTATTGTCATTAAACATAATGTTTGCTCTTATTACCCTTTTTACTTATGGCGAGTTAATAATTAAGATTAGAGTTAATATGGAGATTATATACGTCAGTTTTTTATGGGTTTTTGTTTTAAATGTCAAATGCAATTTAACACTTTGCGTACTGGAAGAACGCATGACGTCATAGGATACAATGACATCGAAAAAAAAACAGTATTAAATGATATTGTTATTTTTTTATTCTGACTGAAAGCATGATACGACGTTAACTCATCGATACCTAATCTTATGATTTATATTCCAAAAAATAGTACATGGGAGACTTTAAGTACTTCAGAATTTATTTTGATGACTTGGCTAGTAGTTCTAACTTGGCTTCGCCCAAGATAGAGGACGCTCATATTATGTTATTACGACGTTAACTTTACTTACAAATCACCTTTAGGACGATTATCAAAACCCGCATTTTTAGATGACATTATATTTATAGTTAGTTTTAGGTAAAAATTTAAATGTTGAGAGTTGAAAATTGCACAGTTGAACTAACAATTTCAGCCTAAATGTCGTGTGAAAATTGCACGTCGTTAATGTTCACCGTTTGGGAGGAATTGGTTTGACCGACAGATATACAAACATACAGATTTCTACATGTTTGTCCTATATAGTAGAGATGCATTCCGTCAGTATACGTTCGATATATCCGTAGGCCGTATTCCGACGTATCTAAAAGTACAGTCGTAGTTGAGTGGGGCGGGCATTCACGGTAAATATAAACGAATGGAAAAAAAGGAAAACTGAAAAATTAGTTTAGAGCATTTTTATTTCGTGAATAAATATAACACAGCCTTAAATTTCATTCGCGAATAATCGTAGGGCTATTAGTATTTAATTTATTTTTTATATTACAAAAAAAGGATTAATACGCTCTTTTTTTTAATTTAGTGTATTTTTTAAATTCAGTAAGGTTCAACGAAAGCAATACTACAAAGAATTTTTTAATTTGACCTCTAATTGCCTGAGAATGTTGAACATCGGATGTTTTAATAGGATTAACAGTTATATTTGTATTTGATATAAAGGTGAAATATCTAATGTTGGTAAATTTATAGATATTTTTATTATTTTCGTTAGACTATTATTATTCAAACAGCGAATTGTTAAAAATAATTAAAAAAAAACAATACAGTCAGCAGAAAATATTTCACTATTTAAAAGTACAGATTTTTATATCATAGAGTACTCAAAAGTATATCCACTATCACCAACTACGATTCCATACTACAGGGTGTATTCGGTAGAGGAAAAAAATTTACCCGTTTTTAAAATTGTATAATTTTTATCATAGGGTAGGGGCGGCGAACTTTTTCCTGTTGGAAGGCCGCATTCTTAAAATCAAATAAGGTCGCATTTAAGAAACATACATAAATTATTTTGAAAATAAAGGAAAATAATGAAATTTATTATTTTATGTACTTGTTTATTTCAGTCAAAAGGCCGCACTTGACACCCTACAAGGTAACAGGTTCGTCACCCCTGCCCTGGGTATTCACTATTTTAAAGGAACACATTTTGTTACTATCACGCGCTACGACTACACACTATTCGTACAGTGTGTATTCGGCAGCGGAACAACATTATCCGTGTTTAAAATGTTATGATTTTTACTCTATGGTACAGTCACACTTTTTGCTACATACTGTGTTCAGCAGTATAACGAAGTTATCTGTGATTCGCATGTTATGATTTTTACATTTGGAATAAAAACTAACAAAAGTAATAATACACTTGGGCCTCGTATAACACGGTTAATGAATTGTGACAAAATTTTGTACAACACGATTTATATAACACGATTTCAGCATTTTTTATAGAAAATTATCCTACAATGGAAATAAGTTTTAAGTTCAAGAAGGAACTACAAAAGATCTTGGTCCCTTATCACGAAATACGTAAAGAAGTGTACGCTAAAAGCAAACAATCGTTTATTCCAGAATCTTTAAAATCTAAACCCAAAAATTCTCCAGAGTTCTCCGATATTGAAAACTCACAACCAATCTAGAAAAAGAGTAAAACATCTGGAATTGTAAGCGATATCGATGACAAATGATTGATCTGTTACTTATCTTATTAAATTTTTTTCAGTAAACACAATAAATGAATATTTTTTCGATTGTTTATTAAAAAATAAGGATATTAACAAACTTCGATATTTTTTTGGAACGCATACCCTAATTTTATATGAACTTCAAACCTAGTATAACACAGATTTGTATTAAACGACGTTTTTGTGGAACTATATGACCGTATTATACGAGGCCCGAGTGTACTTTTTTAAAAAATAGTTCAGAACGCAATGAGAGTGAGATCTACGTCTCTCCGCTCTTGGTCAACAGTGAAATGCCTATCCCCCTATGCAAAATTCGACAATTTTTAGCATTGGAAACGAAACGTATTTCGAAAAAAATTAATACCTACCTGAGAATAGCAGACAAAAATTATTGAGTCACTGCCGTTTACAACACAGCGCACAAGTTAGAGTTGCATTAGATAATACGAAAAAGATGCTGAGCGCGTTAACTGGAATAGCGGTTAAGAAAGCTGCGTAACGACATAAGGCATAACACATAAGATAAGGGATGGTAAACACGCTTGTCAGAATTGGGACTCGCTCTTACCTCTATCTGATTGAGCTTCAGGCCCCAGTGCGTTGAGCGCGGATTTACTGAGCCACTGGAAGGGAAGAGTTTTGTGGCTTGCCGGCAATTCGTCGACAGAAAAAAATATGTTAAAAAATTTTACCCAATATAGATAAAAATATCATATATGAGCTCATTTTTATAACAGTGATTGATTTGACGGCATTATTAATTATTAACTAGTATAACCGTAACCGGCATAGATGACCGTATTTAAATTGAAATACTGAATGTCTTAAGTATCTGGTACGTCGAAACTGTGTGTGCATTATTCATACCGCGAACGCTTACGCCATGAGAAAATATCTACATGTGATAATAATAAAGCGTCTACAGAGTGGTCTGTGCTATTATATATAAGATAACACACTATAAGCCGTATATGGTATCCTGAATGAAAACTAAGATTACTACTAATTAAAAATTCAATAATATGTGAAAATAAGTTAACTAGTCCTCGATCAAAAATGCAAATAAATTACGCTGACCAATTGCCAAGTGACGAATAGTTCGTAGGTACGTTAAAGATTTTCTAGATTTCTCGTTTAGGTGCGTTTACTAGTGGAAGAAACGAATTTGAGACGAGTGACTGACTTTCGAAATAGTCAATCAGGACTCGGGAAGAACCGGGAATAGCCGGGAATCAGGAATCGGGAATCGAGGGGAAGTCCGGACGATTTGATGGAAGGAAACGCGTGACTGTAGGTATCTACGGGAGCTAACAAATCCTGAAATGATTTTCGATAAAGGATTGCCAGCTATTGTTTGCTTAGCAGAAACCAGAGGTAAAAATAGAACACAAAACGATTATTGATACGCGACATGTATTGTCTATAATACACTAGTGTTATTAATTACTGGAATATACGCGTTTACAATAATTTTGAACTTAATAACATTCATACGTATTAAAAAATTGCTGGTTTAATTGGCGTTTTTGATAAAACTCCATTGAATTAAGGAAAATCGTAGCAATCAATGTCCTTATTTGTAGAATATTTATTTAATATCTTTTTACGACTTTGGCTAATATTAGTAACATGATTTTTGTGCAACTAAATCCATTGTTGCTTAAATTATTAAAGTATAAATTTTATCTTTAAACAACTACAAATATAAACTTTTATTGGGTAATAACATATTATACACGTGTAAGCAATAAATTAATATAGTTATGATTTCAAATATTTTATCATTTAAAATATTTTATCATTTAAAATATCGACTGAAGATGTTCAGAGAATTTATTTTTTCCCAATTGAAATTTTCCCAATTTCAGTATTGAAATTTATTCAAATATCAATCTAGTTCCTAGACTTAGTGACAATAATTTTTCTTAATTTGTCTTATACATATGATATAAACTATTTACTAACAGTCAGATCTAATTATTCGTGAACTCGAATTCCAGAACTTGCCTGAACTTGAAACCCAGGCCATTAGTAATGAAATATGAACATGAAAATGTACAAAGTTTGATTAATTCGAATCAAATATTTCACCAATGACTTTATTTCCCTTGTAGTTGTGAACTTTTTAAATTACTTCATAATTTATTTTTGTAGACTTATCTTATATGTAATAGCCCAGACCGCTATCACATACAGGTATGAAATTTTCTCACGACCTAAGCGTTCGCGGTTATATATAAAATAAAATGTTAAACATATAATTTAATTTAAGATAATTTAAGACATCGACTGAGGGTGCTTGATGGAATTTCAATATCAAATTTGGATTATTGAGACTTTGTACACTTCCATGTATTTTGTCACTAACGACCCGGGTTCAAATCACTTGCTAATGGAGAACCATACGTTTAATGCGGATGATGGGGTTAAACTGTTGCATAAAAACATGGGGGATCATAAATTATTTTATCAAGAAATTTTGGAAATTAATAGAGCCCAGTTAAACTCCTTGCCAATCTTGAATGAGCAGCTGAACCTTCCTAATTCTCCGCTATTATATCCGATACGTTGAAACACCTAACAGATGTCACTAAATGTGGAATGATTGTATATATTTACCCATTCGTCGAATTACATCCCGTCAAAACCCACAATACTATTATAATTGTAAAATCACTGGTATTTCTAAAAGAAGTTGAAAAGCGGCAATTCGCCACTCTGTTAATATGGTGTTTACAAAATAAGGATTAGGGAAATTCCCGAAATTTTAACTCAGGTATCAGTGTGGCTCTCAGACGTATAATATCTTTCCTCGTAAATAATATTTGTCGCATTTGTATCTTCTATATAAACGTTAGACACTGTTTACTGTCTCTCAGTTCGAGTCCATCCGTGTGCTCGAATGCCTG
This sequence comes from Himalopsyche phryganea, assembly GCA_022494535.1. Classification (NCBI taxonomy): domain Eukaryota; kingdom Metazoa; phylum Arthropoda; class Insecta; order Trichoptera; family Rhyacophilidae; genus Himalopsyche; species Himalopsyche phryganea. Next base: position 1,569,848 of record JAGVSL010000125.1, on the reverse strand, counting down.
AAGATGCCGAAAGGCGAAACCCGGGTCGTTAGTGACAAAATACATGGAAGTGTACAAAGTCTCAATAATCCAAATTTGAAAATGTTATACAATGCTACTTTAAACGTCCAGTGTTTCAATACCGTACTGTATGACGGGTAAGGTTACTAGTCATTAATATAATTACTATTATCTTCATGTGACTATTATCTAAATATTGATAAACTATTCTTTATTTTCACCACCGTTCATTGCGCTGATTTAATAAAAATAAATAAAACTGTAATAATTAATAATCCACGTGTTTTGAATAACGTTTTTACCAAGCCATTAAATAAAAGGTAAACAGTAAACAATTTGATGTAGATTTAAAAACATACAAATAATTCCTTCGATAAATTCCAATTCATGAGACTTTATAAACGCTATTTGTATATCAGAAGTATACCGAGATACAAAAGTGGATAGACACGTTTTGCGGATCGTATTTACTATAACGTGTATTGTTTTCCAATATTTATTGCCCATACTGTTTCCTGGGTTTAGACAGATATAGAAATAATCAAGATTTTCTTATCAAACATAGAAAGGCAAATGATGATTCCATTATCAAACACAATGCGATAGTATTTCAAAACTCTTAAATAACTAGCATTAAATACTGTTTGTAGTGTATTTCCTTGCCGGTCTTATAGCCAAGTAGCGAATGTTCTTGGGCTTTGTCCACGTGATGTCCACATATATATTAATGTTTCAATCGATTGGTGTATTTGAAGTTATACTAAAATTCCCTCTCAACCAATCCATCAGATCTTAAAAACACGTAACGATAAGCGAATTATTATACTAGTCCTGCAAAAGCTTCATTTCTCGATTCTTATAACAATTCGCTGTCGTATAAATATTTCTATTGATTTGTCAGTCTCTGTGGTCAAGTGTTAAAAGTTTTACCCTAGTAATCAGACGGGTTTGATTTAAAACCCCGGCAATGTCAATATCAAATTTTGTTTTTTTTTTAAATTTAATTTGAGATCTTGGGAATGGAAGTTTGTAATTTCTTTTCTCCTCGAGTTGATCTAGAATAACTTTAACAAAAATTCATATTTGAGTAGATCTCACGAGTAAAATTTTTAAAATACGTAATACTTTGGCTGTTACCTGTAATGTCAGATATATTTTTTTGTTTATTCTTTAAATTAAAATTAAAATATAAACTACATTCGAAGTAGGAAGTAAGCATGGTTGAAAAATAAATCCTTGCCGGTATTGTAGTCAAGGAGGGCATATTCGTCTGACGCTTTTTTCATTTTATTTGAAATGATTCAACAGCTGTGTAAAAACAGTATTGTTGATTTAAAATTAAATACAAATCGATCAAAATGTCACACTATATTTAGTAATTCATACCTCGCTGCCCGTAACGCGAGTCCCCGAAGCGTATATCATTAAAGAAATGATGAATCTGGCATTACCTGTAAAAAAAGAAAGAATAATATTAATTACGGCTGTTTTATGACAGAGAAGATTTTTATTACGCAATTATTTCGACTAACAATTAAAATTTTCTCCATCGATCTCCTCATCTATGAGGTTTCAAAGTGAGGCAATAAGCTATCATATCAATTACAGAAAAATTGTATATTTAGGTCACATTTCCGCCACCTTCTGTCCTGTTATGTCCATGTCTAAAGCACGCGTGGGCAACTTTTTTCGATAAAGGGCATCAACTATTTTTGATAGACATTGTTTTGGTATTAAGAAAAATTAAGTTCTAAACAATAATATGCGAGTCTCCTGGTTGACGTCGGAAAACAAACTGCGGGATGGTGAAGAAACAGTGATGCACTGCTCGATCCTAGAAGTAGGCGCTTACGCACAAGACCGAACTACGGTTTACAATCCCGGGATCCCATTCAATTATTCAATCCCGTGATCTCGGCATTGATATCAATCTTGGGATTCACTGTAAATGCTAAAAAATAATTCATATAGAAAATTAATACTTCCTGATTAACTGCAAAGAGTACTTCGGTTTGCTAATGTACATAGCATTTTATAAAATTTATATAATCTTCTTATATTTCGTAACAACAGTTTTTAACTAATTTGAAATGTAGGTCAAAAGCTTTTTAAATGGATGGAAGAATATTTTAAGGTCGAATTAAAGGTCATGTCCTCTTTTTTGATACCATCTGGAAAAACCTACATGCATTGATGATGCAATAAATAAAATTATCTTGATGATTATGTTATTTTTTCTCTTTTTTCGAAATTGCTGTCTGATTCCCAATCAATAAAAAAACAATTTCAATACCCAAAAAATATATTCAATCATATACACATTCCAATCAGCACTAACGGACACAAATTTTTAAATGTAAAAATTGAACACATGAAATTACACTTAATGACCGATCCCAGGATTGAGAAATTCTGAATCCCGAAAACCCGAGATCAAAAAAAGGTCCCAGATTGGATACCCTAGCCTGAACCTAATCAAAAACACGTGACGGAACATATGATCAGATAATATTATGGTTTAACAGAAGTGTTACTATTTTCCAGTAAATAATTAAAAAGGCGCACAAAACTACAGAGCGGGCCTCTGTTTGCCCAGAGTAAATCAAAAGCATTTGGCCCAAGATAAGAGGCTCTTATTATTGGCCATTTCCTACACTCAGCACATTATAGGAATGTAGGAAGTAACGGGAAGTTTTCCATATTGTTGGAATATTCAAGGGGTTAACGCAAAATGTTAACCGAAACATTTGATTATGTAAATGGTAAATTACCATCCCCATATTATGATAAACAAAATTGAAAGACAAATAATCTGGTACCTAGCTAGCTATGTTGTAGCGGGTATTTATAAATCCATATTTAGAAGAACCGATGGTTCTCAAAATATAAAGCATTATTAAGTGAATAGGAATAATAATTAGTGTTTTCTCACTGTAATTAAATTAATAATTACAATTACTAAGTAAATTTATTACTATCAAAATAATATTAGTTTGCTTTTTAATTTAGTATTTAAAAATAATATATCAGTTTTTACGTTGGGTTCGGTGGTGACTTTGTGGAAATTCATTGTCAATACAAAATTAGAGTTCATAATTTTGTTATTCCACTGGCTGTGTTATTACACGTGAGACGTGTTTCGCCTCTTTAAGAAGCATCTTCAGACTAACTGTATCATAAGAATATTTATTTCTAAGGTAAACAATGATCATAATTCTCAACTTAAAAATGAAGGATGGGGTGCGATAATTTCTTTCTACTAGACGTGGGGAGGGGGATGCTTCGTAAAGAGGTATTACACGTGTCACATTTAGTAACACAGCCAGTGGAGAAACAATTTTATCAGCTGTTTATCAACACTAAACGCAAACTTATGTAGTATCTGCCCTTTGACGCTGACAGTAATATATCGGTGTTATTATTAGTATTGTAATACATCAGGTTACCACTTATCAGTAATTCAACACACACACAAATTTTCTGAGTCTGCGCATAATGCGCAAGCATAGTATTATACAGATTGATAGATAAATCACATCAAATATGCGTGATAAGTTTTCCACTTGATAAGATAAAATTAACTATAATTTAAGACATCGACTGAGGGTGCTTGATGGCATTTCAATATCAAATTTGGATTATTGAGATTTTGTACACTTCCATGTATTTTGTCACTAACGACCCGGGTTTCGCCTTTCGGCATCTTCAGGCATTCGCTAATGGAGAACCATACGTTTAATGCGGATGAACAGTGTTAAACGTTGCATAAAAACATGGGGGATCATAAATTATTTTATCGAGGTAAGATATTAAATTAATAGAACCACACTGATACTCTGAGTTAAAATTTCAGCTGAACCTTCCTAATTCTCCTTATTTTGTAAACACCAACAGATGTCACTAAATGTGGAATGATTGCTTTTAAACTTCTTTTAGAAATACCAGTGATTTTACAATTATAAAATAGTATTGTGGGTTTTGAAAGGGTAATTCGACGAATGGGTAAAAATATATTACAATCATTCCACATTTAGTGACATCTGTTAGGTGTTTCAACGTATAGGATATAATTCCTCGGAGATATTAGGAAGGTTTGTAGCTGCTCATTCAAAATTGGCAAGGAATTTAACTGGGCTCTATTAATTTCCAAAATTTCTTGATAAAATAATTTATGATCCCCCATGTTTTTATGACAAAATTCATGGAAGTATACAAAATCTCAATAATCCAAATTTGATACAATTAACTGTTTATGGACCCTGAATTTGTGTCAACTACAACGATTAATCACTTTTAAGGCGTTAACTGTCAATTAAAAATAAAACACAATTCGTTTGTACTACTTTCACATGTTTCTAATCATCAGGACTGGTTTCGATCATCACGAGAATTATCAACTGATAAAAATACAAACACAACAGAGCTATTTACGTAGAATTGAATGTTAAAAATTAATCACTTTTAAGGTGTTAACTGTCAATTCTTGGTGGAAAGACATTATATTTCAAAAAATAAAACACTATTCTTTTGTACTACTTCCACATATTTATAATGATCAGGACCGGTTTCTCTCATCACAAGCATTATCAAATGATAAAAATACAAACATAACAGGCTTATTTATATAAAATTGAGTGTAAAAATGAAGTTATATAAAACTGATGGTTCATGAACTGAGACAAGAAAATACTGATTAGCAAACAAATTATTCATAAATCAAATAAAAGAGTCTACAATTAAAATGTTATGGACCTCTTGCAAATCATTAAATACTAATCTGAAATCACAAATATATCTACATTAAAAGTCCATTTAGCTGAACAAAATTTTTAATGACGTAACTAATGTAATATACAATAAAATTAAACTAATGTGTAATATACAATAAAGTTAAAAATTAAGTTATATAAAACAGTTGGTTCATGAACTAAGACAATAAATTACTGACGTTTAAGTAGTAAAAACGAGTTATGTTTAATTTTTTAAAATACAATGATTAATATTTCTAATTGATAATACGCTATTCTTGTAGAAATGAATACTTTGATATTTCAAGAATATTTATCTTATGCCACAATCATTGAAGCTGTAGAACGTTCCTTCACTTTAAATCGTCAGGGTTGTAAAAGAGTTGTCACATAATAACTTTGCACTTTGGCTTTAGCGTTCGTCTCTAGGGTCTAGGATCACGTGATATATACTTACTAATACACTAAGATTACAAGTGTAGCAAAAAGTGCAAAGTTATAAAGCGCATACTTTAACACAAACAAGGTTTATTCAGAAAACAATACATTTCTAATTCTTTACGCTACTTTTAAATCGCGGTTTTATTTCGTTACATACAACAATTCTTATTCTCAGGCGTGCTTAGTAAGTAGTAAAGTAAATACAACTCTTATTCGGACTTAGGGAGTTTCAGGTCGTATCCCGTTGCATAAATAATTCGCCCTGACTTATGTCGAGACACAGCCGACCACAAGCATTTCCGTCAACTCGACCACTAGTGTGTCCTTTTCGAAAAACAGTTGTTTGTAATGTAAGTTCGAACTATGCAATATAGAAACAATTATAATATTGGCAGTTTAAGACCATGGTATGTGGTAAGGCAGTTCGGCATATGTATCTAAGAAGGGTGAGCAATTAATTCTTAGACGAGTCAAAAATCAATATGGTATTTAATATTAAAAATATTTCGTCGACTATAAAATACCATTGATTTTTTAAGACTCACCTTTACTTTTAAACACTAATAATAAAAAAGAGTCATATATACTAACAATATAAAGCATTTAAATTATGTATAGGGTCGTTTCGCCAGTGCTCAGCCAGTTAAGCGACAGGTGTACTTTCAAAGGGTTTTAATTTTGAGTCAATGAACGATAAATACATATTTTTCCGCTCTTATTCCATTAAACAGGGATGAGGCAGTGTAACTAACTTAAAATTAAATAGTTAATATTGTACCAAGCATAAAATAATAGAAGTTTACAAAAATATGCCAATTGTCCCAGTGGTCGGCCCCCAAACCATCACTATGAAACTTCATGAATATCGCGAAATACTTTACTGATAGTAGACAGAACAATAAAAAACATAATAATGCAAAGCATGACAATATAAAGTATATTTTGTTAGCGATCTCCATACAACATGAATTTGTCGAAACTTGCGAAGTAAAAATGTGCTTTTTTAAATTGCATATTGCATCAGTATAGTGCAGATATACATTGGCAAGTGGCAAGACTACCTAAACGAATTAAAAAAAACTGTTTCTTTTTAAACATATCCGCTATTATTTAAGTTTTAAGCTCAAAAGGCCGACTACTGGCGACGGCTGACTTTAGGAACAGGCACCCTATATAAGATATGTACTTTCTTACAATCAACCTGAAAATTCCCTGTCTGAGTCATTGTTTTACGGATAGTACCGGTAAATATTTTTTTTTGCATTTATGAGAAAGATTGTAAGGCGTTATCAATTATAAAAATACACAATCCGTATATACGTAAAAACATTCGTTTTGTATTAATAATACAATCGAGGAAATACTGTATTTTGTGAATGATTAATATCTATTATATATTCGTAGTAGACCTCTTTAAAATAATTGGAAGTTCATTTCAATATAAAATTAAAATTGATGACTTTGTTATTTCTTTGTCTGTGTAACTAAGATACTTCGCTTAAGTCTGTAGATCACTGGTCGTCAACCTGTCCATACCACCCACTAGTGGGTGGTTGACGTTTCCATGTTGGGTTTTCTTTTAGTGTAGTTTTTTGTCTGTCGAAACCATCAGTCAAACTCGAATTGCAGCTAAGTTTACTTGAAGAAATTTTGAAGACAATTCGCTACGCTAAGCTGACGGTTGAGGAAAGGGGTACATAGGAATGGGGTATTTTGTCATTTTATCCACCTTTCTTGCTGACAGCTATCCGATTAAATAAAATATTTACCGTGTTTTGGCCGAACAGTCAACTTTCGACTTGTTTGTTTGTAAACACATGACAATAATAAAGTTATTTTTTTTCAATTTACACTATTTCTTTACTATGTCAATATACTCTTTCTACAGTATAAATAAAAATTTAGATTTAAAAAAAAATTTCAAATCCTTTTTATTAAAGTTATTGCATCTTACACTGGTATGGAATACTGCGATGTTTGTGGGTAAGGAAATTTTATTATAAAAAATATGAAAAAATGGATGGTAAGTATAAAAAGGTTGACGACCACTGCTGTAGATACTTCTCGAGAAGGCGAAACACGTGTAACATTTAACAACACAACAAGTGAAATAACCATTTTATTTTATATTGAAATACTATTTTTTAAAATAACCCATGAAAATTAAACCTGTGATTGTGACGCGATAAACCTTCTAGAAGTATATTTATAATATTTAAATACAAATTTATGGTTTTTAGATACAGCAGTGGTACGTGCTTTGTTTCTACGAGAAGGATGCATTGTTTACTGTTTTTTATGTTTCCAATTTTCCACTGGGTCGCAGAATCAATATTATGTAAATGAATTAATTTTATTTTGCTTACTATTTTCGTTCATTTTTTCCTTCGGGAATGACCTGCATTTTAAAAATTCAAACTGCGTGCCAAAGTTCAATCATTTTGATTTTGAAAAAACGAACCGAATTTTTGATCGAGAAATGATTTGGTAATATTTTTTTTATTTTTAAGCCATGCACGCTTTAAGGGTAGATATAATATGGTTTAATAATACGAATTTCCACAAGAAATTTAGGGGAAATAAGCTTATGAAAACTGGTTGATATAATAATCGCACTGCACAATATTTAAAAAAAATCTAAAAAGCCAAACAAAAATATCAAAAGTTTTCGTTTCGATAAACCTTTGGCTTCTAGATGTAGTCGTCGTGTATTGTAACTTTAAACGAAATTTTGATGATCGGCAAGTGAATATTTATTATTATTTACGCAATTTCATAAATTTTAAAATTTCATTATAAATGATTTTTAAACACTTGAATGAATTAAGTATATTAAGAACACGACGCAGAAATTATAAATTGGAAATAAAACGTTTAAAGCATCTGTTGTAACACATTCTGTGTATGGCGTAAGAATTAAGGAGCACTGAGGATACACACAAAGTTTTTTTATTTCTAGTAATCCTGAGGGATTTAAAAGGTGTGGAGCCGCTGCTTTACAACACCCAACTTAACACTCTCTGGGAAGAGGTTTAATTTATTTATATAGTCTACTTGGCAGCTTTCTGAATATATTATAAGTTTATAAGTAAAACTAACTGCGTACCTATTTGCTTTGATTATTAATTTACTATACAGTAATACGAAATAATTTCAGCTTGAAGATTTGCTTCTCGAATTAAATGCTAGTGTGTCAGTACCGAATTGGAATGTGCCATATCAACTTTTTAAGAAAGCAGATTCTGAGTTTATATAACTGCCTGTAGTACAGTTATTTCATATACAATTTAAAAGACAGATAAAATAAACATATCATTATTCTCATATTGAAATTATATGTTTGCAAGTCGATAATACTTTTTTCCACGGCTAATGTTGAAATACGTTTATTTTTGCAGTAAGAAACCATTATTTGTATTCATTCTACGGAATTTATAGTGCCACAGATAAAAGTTAGTAGATTAAAATTATTTTATCTACAGAAACATAAGAGATACGGCTTCCAAGAAAGATTATTTAAAAATAAAATCACATACCTTACTGTGCTTAAGAGCATTTGATACGTTTTATTCAAAAATCGTTATCCATTTTAAGCTTTATTACAATTTAGCGAAATTCAATGAAACTATAGTAAATTACCGCAAAGAAAAGTTTGCTTATGAGTGGCTTAAAATAATTTTTATTTCCTTGGGAATCAGTGGGACGTGCTCCGTGAAACAGTTGTAATGAATTAAAGGCAGGCTGATGTAGTATAGAGAGGTATTTACGCAGGATAAGAAGGTGGACAGCAAACTTCCAAATCTCATCATCAATATGCATTATCAAAATTTTTGGAAATTGTCAATAATCGGAATTTAGAACAAAGCAATCGAGAGGCGATGAATTGTGTACATACTTACGCACAAATCTATGCATAAATATAAAGGCAGATAGATACAAATGGCTTAGAGTAGGATAATAATGTAAACACCAAAGAGATTCGAGACACTCTTTACGTCTAACATAGATAAGACGTCGCATTAAATAGTGTTTGGAGTATTGTTACATTTCAAGCCATCTTATTTTTGCTTGACATATAATATAACATGGGAATTACACATTTTAAGAATTAATTTTGTAAGAAGTAATGACGAAAAAATGTTGCTAATGTTTGAATGTCAATTATAAAGACTTTCACGTTCAACGAGTAATTTTTGATCACGAGTAAAAGCTGTATAGGCAGAAAAACACTTCTTTTAAGCCAATCAATCGAAAATGGTCGTTTTTACCTTAAAATAAAAAAAAAACATGTTTTATCACAAAGTTACGTGTTAAAAGTAAAGCACAATTTGTTTTTTACTACATTCGCATTTTCATAATAATCAGGACAATGGTGATAACTGATCAGTTGATAATGCTCAAGATGAGCGAAACCGGTCCCTATTATTATAAAAATATAATAGTACAAAGCAAATTGTATTTTATTTTTTATAATATAATGCATTTCCACCAAGAATTGACAGTTGACACCTTTACAACACAAGTAATCATACAACGTGCATTCATTTATACAAAGTTTATACAAATTCATTAATTTTTACTTATAATTTCCCTGAGTCATTATTTTATATTATATTAGTAACGTCATTAATAGTTTTGTTCAGCTAAATGGACTTTTAATGTAGTTATATTTGTGATTTCAGATTAGTATTTAATGATTTGCAAGAGGTCCATAACATTTTAATTGTAGACTCTTTCATTTGATTTATGTATAATTTGTTTGCTAATCAGTATTTTCTTGTCTCAGTTCATGAACCATCAGTTTTAAATACCTTCATTTTTACACTCAATTTTATATAAATAAGCCTATTATGTTTGTATTTTTATCAGTTGATAATGCTCGTGATGAGCGAAACCGGTCCTGATCATTATAAATATGTGAAAGTAGTACAAATGAATTGTGTTTTATTTTTTTAAATATAATGTCTTTCCACCAAGAATTGACAGTTAACACCTTAAAAGTGATTTATACAAAGACTTAATTGAAAAATTAGAAATAAGTTAACCAAAATTCTCATTCTTTTCTCTACATTGTTTTCTCGACGCAATTTTTTTTATGATATATAATATCATAATATACAATCCTTCATCAAATGGGTAGAGTGTTTGCACTGAATATTTTATATGAATTCTGATACAAACGTATATACTGTTACATGATTTAGAAATATATATTGTATAGTAATATTTATGTGTATGGTGGTTGGAATTGAGGATTCTGCGCGGCGTGGCGGTATTCGGTGCAATGTGGTGGAAACATTTAGTAAGTCTTTTGACCGGCAGAGTGCAATGTTCGCTGGTGTGTGGACGCACAAAGGAGCCTCGGAGCACTTTGTGAGCCAACTGAGGTCAGACGCTTTTGTGCGCATACATTATATAGCACGGTGTATGGAGTATCATGCAAGGTTTTGCAATAGAGATTCATAAGATTTTGACGGACGCAATATTGCGGGCAATACTTGCGCGAAATATTTCATCAGTCAAGGAGAATATTTAAAAAAAAATCAAAAAAAGCAATATTGCTTATTTTGTATTTATTTATAAAAAAAAATTGCAACTATTGTTTATAAATAAAATCTTCACTATAAATAAAAAAAGCAATCCTATTTCCTATGCCCGAAACAAATATAAAATCATACGTTCATTCTTATTGAAGCCATATTAAAAGCATTTAATTACTGAAAAATGAAATTGCACTAATGACCAATCTTGGGATCCCGGGTTTGAAAAATTGGGTCCGGGATTGGATGCCCTAGTTTATAACATAGGATGAATAATTAAAACTAAATTCAATTAATTTAAGACATCGACTGAGGGTGCTTGATGGAATTTCAATATCAAATTTGGATTATTGAGATTTTGTACACTTCCATGTATTTTGTCACTAACTTTGGTCAGTTCGAGTCCATTCGTGAGCTCGAATGCCTGAAGATGCCGAAAGGCGAAACCCGGCTCGTTAGTGACAAAATACATGGAAGTGTACAAAATCTCAATAATCCAAATTTTTAAATTTAATTAGTTTTTGTCAATCAGTTGACAAATACCTTATAGCTATGGAAGATATATAATATCTTTTTGATATACGTAGATATCTTAGAATTATTAAAAAGTGGGATTTAATGGAAGCCTACTTGAAAAATATTTTCAAAATAAATACATCCTTGAATTTCATCCCTTGTAATTAAACTACACATTTAATTAAAGTTAATATCTTTGAGAAACTTAATTCAGCTCTTTGAGATTCAAGATGGCTGACGTCTGACGTCACCAAGAAGCGTAACTAAGGGCAGTAAAAATGTGACGACGGTGGTTTTTTTATAATACAAATGTTCCTTCGCCAGGCCATTAACAAGAGCGTAAAAAATAATTAAAAAATACAAACAGGGTTTGCAAACCAAAACACTTGATATACAATATTTTAACATAGTTCAGTTGATCACAGAGACTTTTATTTTTAGATTAAAATCTGAAAAGTGTTCTTCTCTTGGTGCAGTCTTCCATATAAGGTATCCAATTAAATTTCTCGGTTTATTCTAATTCTACGACAAACAGTTTCTTAGGTTGCATAGCTAAAAAATTTCGGTTTTTACGACTCTGCTGTCTTATATTAAAACATGAATGTTAATACATGCATAATAAGTACTCATAATACTTATTTAGTACTAAAAACTGTTACCGAGTGCTCAATAAGGTTGTTCCGTACTATTCGCAGACAGAATGAAAGAGAGAGGACTTGTGTGCTGTGAGTTAAGAAATCAATCAAAACATACACACGCAATCTTTCTCTGCGTTATTTAAGCTTAGTCTTACTAAACTACAACCAAGTGCCAACTATTCAACGCATCCATTTTTACGGGACTGCTTTACGGTTGCGAGTCATGAAAGCTAACTTAAACACAGGGTAACCGAATACTGTGATTCGAAAACAGATACTTGCGGCAAATACTAGGCGTAAGGTGGTTTGACTTTGTGAGGAACTCGGTGGTAAGAGAGATGACGGACCAGGCCCTTATTACGTCCAAAATAAAAAAGCAACGATGGACGTGGCTTGGACATGTGCTGCGGATGCCCCAGGGGAGACTGAATCCTGACTGTCTCTTAAACTAACCGTATGGACTTCGTTTCTCTGGAAGGCCGCTATGACTATTCATATGATGTACTCGGGGGAGCTACGGGACGCTGGTATGACCTAGGACGAATAAATAAGACAAGCGGGGGACAAAGAATCTTGGAGGATCCGTGTGATGACCATATATTCCGAATAGGGAGCAGATATGGTGTAAAAAGTCTTACGTAGTAAAGATTACGTTATTATCTTATAAGTGGAAACAGTTACCCTATACGAATAATGATTATATAATTTAAGACATCGACTGAGGGTGCTTGATGGAATTTCAATATTAAATTTGGATTATTGAGATTTTGTACACTTCCATGTATTTTGTCACTAACGACCCGGGTTTCGCCTTTCGGCATCTTCAGGCATTCGAGCACACGAATGGACTCGAACTGAGAGACAGTAAACAGTGTCTAACGCTTATATAGAAGATACAAATGCGACAAATATCATTTACGAGGCAATACATTATACGTCTGAGAGCCACACCGATACCTGAGTTAAAATTTCGGAAATCGTCCTAATCCTTATTTTGTAAACACCATATTACCAGAGTGGCGATTGCCGAGGCAGCCCTTTTCAACTTCTTTTAGAAATACCAGTGATTTTACAATTATAATAGTATTGTGGGTTTTGACGGGATGTAATTCGACGAATGGGTAAATATATACAATCATTCCACATTTAGTGAACTAAATGTGGAATGTTCACTAAATGTGGAATGATTGTATATATTTACCCATTCGTCGAATTACATCCCGTCAAAACCCACAATACTATTATAATTGTAAAATCACTGGTATTTCTAAAAGAAGTGTTCGGCAATCGCCACTCTGTAATATGGTGTTTACAAAATAAGGATTAGGACGATTTCCGAAATTTTAACTCAGGTATCGGTGTGGCTCTCAGACGTATAATGTATTGCCTCGTAAATGATATTTGTCGCATTTGTATCTTCTATATAAGCGTTAGACACTGTTTACTGTCTCTCAGTTCGAGTCCATTCGTGTGCTTGAATGCCTGAAGATGCCGAAAGGCGAAACCCGGGTCGTTAGTGACAAAATACATGGAAGTGTACAAAATCTCAATAATCCAAATTTAATGATTATATGTTTTCAGTAAACAAAAGTATTTACTGACCTTGCAGTTTACTTTAGCACACCCAGTCCCTAACTTTCGAGAATAACCAGAAGAGTGGATGTTTATATGTGTGGGTTATTAGCCTGTCATTATCATTGATCTCATCAAGTCAAAAGCCTCAAATATGTGCGCATCTTAGATAGCATCTTGAGACTCATAGATGGAAGATTTTTTATTAAAAACGTAATATTTATCGAAGTAAATAAGGAATGAAAATTGCTGACTTAAAACAAATCTAAAATTGTAATAATATACAGTTTCAACTGTCTCCTTTAAAATACGACGTTATGGGCCGCAGACTGTTCGCGGTCTTTGCATTTTTAAGCCATGCAGAATTCGATGCTTGGCTATCTCCGCAGATGCATAAATATGTATAAGATTACAGCAGACGGTGTAAACAAAAGTGGCACGTCTTCAAGAAAAACTCCCATTTCAGACAATAAAATTTTATAATATGCTAGCTTTTCTGAAATTTTTCTTCAATGCTTAAATTATTACTGGCATTTAAATAAAGAAAAATTTTGGCAGTATTGGAATTCCCACCATAAGAAAACAAGTATAATAAATTAAGCTGTAACTGCCAAAAATTATTTCGGTGATATTTTCATTTTTTGGAAGAAACAACAATTCTAGTGCTAAAATATGGCAACAAATTAAATGTCAGAATTCGAATCAAATTTGGTCAGAATAAATTTCAATTTTTAGTCAGAATAAAAATTTGAACGGTCTGAATACAATTATTGATGGTCTGAATAAAAGGTTAGGTTATAAATACTGACCATAAACTATTTATTCTGCCCTCTGTAATTCTGACCATTTAATATAAAATCCGACCTATGTGTTAAAAATTATGACCGAAACTGAATTAAAATTCTGACCAGAAAAATCCGAGCTATAAGATATATGGTAAACTTTAAAGTTAATGTGGAATTTAGAAAAAATGCATTATTCTTATTAACAATACATTGGAATGATTACTCATTTTATTTAAAAGAGAGGCAATTAGTTATCTCAAACAGGAACTATGATATACCTAACATAAAATGTTTTAAAGACGCGTTGTGCATTTTTTTGGAGCAGGGTTTTTTTAACCTAATTGTGGACGGAGGCGTATTCAACATTGAGGAAAATGAATGCCGAATTTATAAATATACAACATTATTGTATTATGTGCTACATTTATTATATAAGAAAAACATTTTCAAAAGAAGCATTAAAATAAATCCATAGAGTTATAAATAAAATTCAATAAACAATATTATTGAAAAAGCCTTCATAGATTTTATTAATTTTGTTTGTTATTCAATATATTGTATAATCATATATATTCTGGGGCGCTCTTGCGCCCACGGACACGGGGTTGAGAATTCCTGACTCACGGTATCTAGATGCTATATATTTATGAGGCAACGAAAAGCAAAAGCCGATAAGTCCACATTTTGTCGAAATCGAACAAAAAATACTTACATGCACTATAACGTCATTTCACACAATACGTTATCACAAATAAATATGACAAAAGTATACGAAAAGATATTTTAACTTTTGATGACATGAATCATCTGATTTTTTCAATAGTTGCAGTCAAATGCTGAATGTCCAATTTTATTTCGATTATATTTCTTGCAATAAGCGATTGATTACCTAGTAAAAATATGCATACATATCTTAATTGGAAATACAATACGACGGAAAAGGTAAACTATCGCTAATATTGATAAGTGGAAATATAGGTTTTAGCTTTTAAATGACTCATATATAGTTCATTCTTATTGAAATCGTTAAACATGAAAGAACCGTTCCGGCCACAACAAATCGCTATGTTATGTTACATGTTTATTTTCTGATTAAATCGTCGCTCTTCTGGAAAAAACATTAAAGCGAAAAAATTACATAATGAGTTAGTTATACTAAAATGTTTCAGCTTGTTGCTTCGATAGCGATGAAGTATTCGCTATTTTGTTATCTGTCCTTTGCTTTTATTTAGGTATAATATTATATACTTTAAGCTATAAACTAATAAATCAGTTTTAATTTAAGTTGTTTAAGATAATTAAAACATTTTAAAATTAAGTTTGTTGCTTCTTTGAGTGGAAAACGATTTCCTTTATATACCTACGAATAGTCAAATGACACATTGGTTCGGAAAAGATTTTTCCCGCTATCTATTTCAGTAAATAATCTCGCAAAGGAAAATTCCTTATTCAACATAATAATAAAAGTTGATGGATCACAACGACATCTAGATTTCTGCTAAGTGCAGTGAAAATATTTGCAGGATATCAAAATGGCGGCTCGAGATTGTATAAAAAGAGTGTCTGAAAGTTATTCTTGCTGAAAAATTCTCATAATATATCGATTCAACGTAATCAATCTTTGTCCATCAACGTCAAGAGGCTATTATCATACAAACGTATCAATTTGATAAACCAATTGTAACGCAAACATATCATTATGTAAGATTTATGTACTACATATACTTGTAAGCTGACAGAACGCATTAAGTCAGATTTTGATGATTTTCATGTTCTAATTATAACAATGTATGCAATTTAACGCTTTACGTCAGTGGCGTGCGGTGACTTATGATGCGAGGCATGCTGTGAGGGAGGAAAATATGCAAAATTTGTCTTGTTTTTGAAATTCAATTTCATTCTTCTCACGAGTTTTACATCTTAAATTCAAATCCTCTACAGACTCTAATATTACACTAAAGTATTATTCAATCCCATTTCTTGTCTTTGCCGTTAATCTATGTTGAAGGTAGCGACAAATTAAACATGATTTATATGATAATCCGAATCACAATACTTATCGGCGAGGTGCTAAAATCCAAGCGCATGCATCCGCATACTAACTGTCATGCGCGGGTAAAGCTAACTTTTTAGCGCAGGTATGCAAAATTTCGATCAAATTTCGTCAGAGGCCGTTCGTTTATCGAGCGGTCACGGCAGAATTGAACGCAGATAAATGCCAATCAGGACGCACACACTTTCTAAATTTAGTGTATAAACGTGGAACTATGAAGCAGTTTTGTTTGATAATTACGTAAAATTATAATTTAATAGCTATACAAAGATGAGAAAAAAAGCCTTTTTATTTGCCAATTATAAGGCATGCGGCGCATCTACCGCATATATGGACGGCACGCCACTAATCTACGTAATGGTAGAACGCATAGGATATGATGGCTTTGAAAAAAGACATATTGCAATTTTTTACATTAGAAAAAAGCATGATATAACATTAATTCATCGATACCAAATCATATGTTTTGTGTGCCAAAAAGACTACTCTTTAAAATGTAAAAAAATCTTTGCAAACAATAATTGCACTTGGGTGAGAGAGTACTCTGAAATAAAAATAGTGCGACTTACTAGTGTGTACCCGGCATGCGTTGCAATGCCACTTAAAGAAAGAAAGGGTGTGTGTTTAATTCTGTTTATTGAAGTGCTTTTGGAATTTATGGATGAAATTTTTTTTTGTTTTTCATTCATTTTCATTCTGGTTCAGAAACTACGAGACTACTTAAATCAAATACGTAAAACTAGTGACAGTTTTACGTATTTAATTTTTTTAGATTAATTTTTTTTTCTTCAGAAACCTTCACGGATGTGCGCACAACAACTCATCAAAGTTTGATCAAAATCAGATGAATGGTAAAGCAATTCATAGAACACAAACAAACAAACAAACCTTCATTTTTATATATATAGATTATGCATTCTGTCAGTGTATCTTCGACACAGTCCTTAACCTGTGTATTTATTTCGTCGTCTTCATTCTTAAAATTTATATCTGTATTAGATAATAATTTTAGACATCTCTATACAATAATAAATCAACTTCAATCAAACCTTCAATAGTTTCCTTCGCGAAGGTTTAATCCTCTAATCTTTATAATGTAAAAAAGTCTTTTTAAAAAACATGCAATTGTATTTGGGAGAGATTACTTTGATATAAAAAATGCTGTAAGTACGATTATCTCAAAACACGGTTTATCGACTTAATCAATATAGTATTTGAAAATTGTATTTTTTAACTATGTCCGTTCACATTGAGGAGTATATTATATCACAATGAAGCGTCTAAACAGAAGTTGTTGAACAAGAAAATTTTGTTAACAAGACGCTGAACTTTTCTCTTCGTATCAGATGAGGATAAAATGTCGAATTTAGAAAATGAGTAAGTAGTAGTAACGTGAAAACAGGTGGTTGGGGAGGAATACAAATATCGCTGACATCAGTAACTTGGGCACAAATCCATAAACCATATCTGACATTTTTAATTATGGGATATATCGCATCACCGTGACACTAAGTTGGATAAGACTTCAATACCATTGATCACTCAACAGCACAGACAGCAATATTTTTATTGTCACATAAAATGAAATCAATTAATTTTTCACGCGTATTATTTATGTTTGTTTACTTGTGCGGTAAAAAACAATACTTTACAGCGTTATGTCTTAGTTAACGGATAACTGATCTTTCAAAGAAAATTGGAAACTAGTAAATCAATAATTATTCGCGAAACTACTTATCTTTACTACACAGTTTTTGAATATGCAAAATCTGCAACTTATTTCACTGTAAAATTAAAAACGAGTACTGTGAACTCATATCGATCGACCAGTTCATTACTCAGTCATCTTCAAATATTGTCGTTTTGCCAGTGCTCAGCCAGTTAAACGACAGGTGTACTTTCAAAAGAGATTTTGAGTCAATGAATGATAAATACATATTTTTTTAGCTGTTATTCCATTAAACAGGGATTAACTAATGTAACCAACTAAAAATAAAATACTTAATATTGCACCAATCATAAAATAATAGAAGTTTACAAAAAAATGCCAATTGTCCCGGTGGTTGGCCCCCAAAAATCCAATGGTTGGCCTTTCGTTGCCCAGTGTTAGGCCATCACAATGAAACTTCATGAATATCGCGAAATAATTTAATGATAGTAAACAGAACAAAAAAAAGCATAATGATGCAAAGCATGACAATATAAAGTATATTTTGCTAGCGATTCCCATACAAGATGAATTTGTCGAAACTTTCGAAAAAAATGTGCTTTAATTGCGTATTGAATTATATAGGTCAGTATAGTGCAGATATACATTGGCAAGTGGCAAGACTACATAAACGAATTTAAAAAAAAATTGTTTTTTTAAATATATCCGCTATTATTTAAGTTTTAAGCTCAAAAGGTTGACCATTGGAGACGGCTGACTTTAGGAACAAAGCACCCTAACTCAAACTGATATTTTCTATGGATTCGGTGGTAACTTTGTGGAACTTCATTTTTAATATAAAATTTAAAATTGATAACCTTTTGTTTCACTTGTTTTTTGGATGTGGTTTTGTAACACAAGAGTGGAATAACAAAGTTATCAATTTTAATTTTATTATAATTCATATTGAAATAATAGGAAAAGCAATATTTAAATGGTCACCATAAATAAAATATTATTCATTTGTACCCAACTTTTAAAATTTTTTATAAAAATGCGTTTTATAATTAGGTACTTTCCGAGTATAGTCAGTAGAAGAATAGTTAGAAGTAATCTCTTACTGACCTAGAAATATTAACATTTTGTTGAATTTCTTGAAAGGTTATATGCCATAGCATCTTTGGTGGAATTTTTTTAAATTATCTGTGTACTTAAATCAGACAGAAGGCAATATTTTCCACATAACTGCATATTTAGCTCATAATTTCACTTTTTTTTGCAGTAACTGCAAAAAAATGAAAACTGTCTGATTAATTAACTGGACGATCAATATGAAGGCATTCAATCCCAGGATTGAAAAAAAGCCAGGTTTCCAAAATTGAAATTGTCAAAAAAAATAAAATTGTAAAGTAATATGTACCAAGATAAAGCGTGTAAATGAAGCCGCGGAAAAAATATAAAAATCCTTACGCAAAATAAAAATAAAACCCCGTGAAATGGATTTGCAGTTCATAAAAAATAGGAGGATAGGTAGGTATGCTCCTAAAAACGCATGAAAGAACAAAATACCTAGGTACCTACCTATACGATGATTTTATTTATTAAAACGATATCAGAATATGAATACAAAATTATAATAATAATGAATACGTGCAATCAACCAATCAAGTATCTTCATAATTAAGAAAAAAGTATATCCACGCAGAATCTTGCGCGTTTATTTTCTTCGATTGTTTTGTATTTTATTAGTAATTGAAGACATGGTATAAATGACAAAAAAATCTTCACTGCTGCATCTAAAAATAGAATAATGTTCAACTGTTTTTTGTAGATAATGATACAAAAAATCAATAAATTGTCTGTTCCTGTCCGCTCGCAAAATATGAGTGTGAGAGAGAAGACAACACATATATTTATTATGTTTAAAATATATAAATCCAACATACCTACGACACTCGGCCGTCGGAAACGATACTCGTATAGTAAATCGGGTAATAATTTGCATTTTATAGTTCATCGGAGATAAGAATAAGTATTTTCATTTTAATATCAATTGTTTTTTATTCAAATCCCGTGATTACGGGATTGAATAATTGCACGGGATCCCGGGATTGGAAGCCCTAATCGATATGTCATAGTTTCAAGCAATTTTATTTTGATTCTCAGAACAATAGATATTATCAGTCGGCAATATCGACACTTACAAAAACTTGCAAAACAATAGGCGCAGTTTATAATTGTTGAATTCACTTTACTTTCTAAGACACTTAAGATTAACATAATTCAAGAATAGGTATGTTTCGAAATAAATTGCAGGTTAAATTTTGTTTTTCAGATATTTCATGAGAACACTTGATTGATTAAGCTTCAACGTATAATTATGAAATGGTAACTTCATGATTCAAAAATATTATTTATTTAATTGTTGAATAATAATATAAATTAATTTAACAATTGAATCGGAGTGGGAGCAACTCGTTAGCCACACAATTAAGCGCTAAGAACAAAAACCAATTGAATAAAAGACGCGAATTGTTTGGGGGATGAAAGGATTCGACAAATCCTTTTACACGTTCAGGAACGGTGACTCTTGTTATATAAGATGTTTTCTTGTATTTGTTTGATCAAGTAACCATAAATATATCAATCACTGAAACCAACATACCATATTGACGAAAAATGTCTGTATTTATTTGGTCAGTAAATTAAAAAAGTTGTCAGTAATTTATGAAAATTGTCGGTAAGTATTAAAAATTTTCAGTACATTTTTGACCAGTTGTTTAACTCAGCAGTGAGTTATTCTATTCTATTCTGATTTAATTATTTTACCTAACTGACGTGAATGAATTCGATGATGAAGGTTTATGAGCGTTGAAGGTTTTCATCCGTAATAATTATCATAGAGGTACTTCTTTTAGATAAATAATAACACATTTGATGCTTGCGACAAATAATTTTTTGATATGCAAAACACAAAAAAACTACGACATTAATTTACGAAAAACTTTGATTTTGAAACACAACTTCTTTGTCCACTTGTGACTTTATTAATATTTATTACTTCTCTATTTATTCTTGAGATAATTAATGTATGTTTACAATAAATTTACTGAACTTTCATAATTTTTAACGGAGCTTTTATGTAGTAAATGTTATTGCTAGTTGATTGCATTAGAAATTGAGCGTTTCTGTAAAGAGTAATTGACGAAATAATTGCCGACAAAAAACCATACGACGAATAAAATTGCTCAGTTGCGAAACTCTTCACAATCATAACGTAAGACGAACTCTCCTATTGACTTTTCAAGCTATATTTATTTACGCTGATTTGATACAAACAGAGTGAAATTGTAAGTGCTTCAAATACCTACACAAATGTTTAAACTTTAAACTAGTAAGTTTAATAGTCGTATGTCCAAAAATAGCGAAGTTGAGTTATAAATGTTACATTATTTGTAGTTTTAAGATCTATAGATGGGTAAATAAAACTTTGTCATATGTGGGTTGGTTACCGTAATAGCATATCCAAAATTAATCATATGACACTGCATTCACGGGACAAGCAATCTTATGTCCATTAAATCTTTAAAAAAACTTATGATTTCACCTTTAAATGAAACTCTCCATGATCTCTCCATCTCAGAACAACTATGCTAATTGACATAAAATATAAACCGCCTTAGAAACACATTTGCGCTGCTCCTGTAAAGTTGATAAAATAGACATAGGACACTTGGCCTCGAAGATATATGCAAATTATTAATAAGTCAGAAACTGAGATACTTAGCGGTCAGTATCTTGGCGTTTAATTATGTTTATATAAATAACCAACCGCTCTATTTATTTACTTATAAAATATTTACTGAAAATTTCGGTATTTTTTTTTAAACCATATTCGCTCCCTATTCGGTGCATATGGCCATCACGCGGTTCCTCCAAGGTTTTCTGTCCCCCGCCAGTCTCCTCACTTCCTCCCAAGTCGTCCCAGCGTCCCGTAGCTCCGCCGAATACATCCAATGGATGGTCATCAGCGGCCTTCTAGGGCGACGGAATCCATCTGGTCGGTAGAAGAGACAGGAAGGATACAGGCTCCTCTGGGGCATCCGCAGCACGTGTCCAAGCCAGGTCCATCGTCGTTTTTTTTTTTTGTTTTGGACGTAATAAGAGGCTGGTTTGTCTGTTCTCTTACCTCCGAGTTCCTGACAAAATTAAACTACCGTATGCTAGTATTCGCCGCACGCATCTGTTTTCAAAGCACAGTTATACGGTTACCCTGTGCCTTGGTGAGGTGCCATGACTCGCATATAATATAACTTAATAATAATATTTAATATAATATAACTGAAAACTGAACTAATATTCTGATAAACAATATGGAAAATAGCCAAATAAATACTTACAGATTTTAAAATAGAAATAAATAAAACCCACAGAAAATTAAACGAAAAAGTAAGTTTTAAAATAACGTAATAATATATATATTTATTTCGTATCGTCGTAACGGTCACTTAACAAGTTAAGCTTTAACCCGAGTGAATATTTTCAGAACCTTTTCTCTGAAATAACAAGAAAGTGATTAAAATTATGGCGCGGTTCAGTAATTGTTATGGCATTAAACAATCTCGCAGTTCAAAATCAAATAAAAGCATTTTTGGAATTCTGATTATTCGCGGAATTAGAAATTATTCGAGTTATAAATTTCGGCGGAATTCCGCGGCCAACATTTTTTATTATACTTATACAAAGGATTAAAAATAGGGATCCTGGCCACTCAAAGGAAGCAATAATAATACTAAGACAATCGGCTTAATATAACAGGAAGTACATTTTTTAACGAGGTCCAAGTACGAAAAGACTTAATTAAAAAAATGTAATGATTTTTTGAATCTACCATGATATTAAAATATTACATACAAAATTGATGAAATTTTTAAAACTTTTTTTGAACCAAATAAAGCACATGCTATCAGCCTATCGTGCAAAACTCCTTAAATATATATTATATTATTGAATTAGTATTTATTACACGGCTTCACCCGAGATAGAGAGCGGTAACTTTAGGTCATTTAGACCAGTGCTCACCACCCAGTGTGCCGCGGCACATCGGTGCATTTTGAGACGATCCTAAGTGTTCCGCGACGCTGTGAGTCCAAAATCAGAAAAAATCGAGTATTTTTGTATCAGAAAAAAATTAATGCCATTCGGTTAATAAGTTTTCGATGAAACAAATATCGCATTATTTTTATATTAATGGAATAATTGAATTAGCGTCTGCAGGTATATAGTGCAACTGAAATGATGGCGAAACCCGGGTCGTTAGTGACAAAATACATGGAAGTGTACAAAATGTCAATAATCCGAATTTGATAACAATTTCACATTAGAAGTTATGCGTTGCTGTATATATTGGGAAGCATTGATGGCGAAAAATTTCATAGTGGAATTATTAATTAACGAACCTGTCAATATAATACACATTATTAAATCAAGGGTCTAAAATGCGCAATTTTTTTAACAAATATCAATCACTACTTTAACTATTTTAAATTCATTAAATAAAAACAAATTATAAATTTTCTTCATGAAAATTACTTATTTTGGCTTGTGGTGTGCCGCGAAATATTAATGAGTGCTTAGGTGTGCCGTGGGTGAGAAAAGGTAGATGAGAAAAGGCAGAGCACTGATTTAGACGTTGGCTTATTTGGTGCTAGCTAATGTTGAATGTTGAAAATATCACCATGGACCGTAGCTCACGTAACTTCCACAAAACATATTCCATCAAATATTAATGATTTTAAAAGATGAAAAGAGCCCACTTGACTTAGAAATGGCAGTCTGAATCATATTTGTAAATCTCGCGTCACTACTGTTCACCATTTAAGAAGAGTTGTTGTGACAGACGAACAAATACAGGTATTTAATGTTTTATATTATGGATTACTACATAACAGGACACGCTGAAAATGTATTTAAGTTATTGGTAAAGGCAACGTCGAAGCTTTGTATTTCTTTAAATTTTGCAATGTTCAAAAAACGAATACCTCGGCACTCCAGACGAAAATATGCCATATTTCTGCAAAATAAATAAAGCACTTACTGCAATACTGTAGTTTCAAGATATAAACATCTTCCGTCTCCGACAGTCCTTAATCATCCCGTCGTATTGGGAAAGTAGTAGCTGATTCAGCAATACTCCAATCAAACCTTGCAATAATCATTGCACCGTTCGTCAAAAAATCCCTCCGAAAATTCCGTCAAGGCAGTCAATAATTAATGCGAGGATATTATGGAGCCAACATAAGGAAATTTGGTTCCCAATGTAGAGCACATGAACAGAACATGAACGCTCTCACTACGACCCGTTTTTAGGATCGAATCCGACATCTTTTAGTAAGTAAGAATGACTATTATTTGAATATAAGTGTAATTGAAATAATCAAGCTTACGATAATCTTAGTAACATATCAGCTAGTAAAAGTACTGCTATACAATTCTGTATGATTATATAATATTATTTCCCCAAACGTGGGTTGAATAATATATGAATCTTCTTTTCTGGTTCTACAGTCCGGGGTTAACCTTGGCAGCCTCAATCAATCTCCTCCACTCCACTTTGGACTTCCACCTTTCTACGACAACCGCTGACCCGCAGCACTCGTAAGCCTTGTGACCCCTAGTCCACCTTCTTCTATCGCTTCGTTGATAGATGGATATGACCGTTGTTTATTATTTATTCATTGGTCCAAAAAAAGTCCGAATTTTGTGGCAAAAATTGATGTACACACCAATATATTACATTGAAATGAAATAATGAAGAGCAATACTCAAAGTTGGTAATAAAATAATAGTTGCAAGGGCTGACCGGCTGATCAATATATTGAGGTTTTTTCTTAGTTGAATCGCTGTAAATGTAAACATTATAGCTATTTTCTATTTTTCCCCAATTCTGTTCGATTGATTTCTATGATTTAGGTAATGCCTACAAGCTTTACAATGTCTTTGTGATTATAGTCACTTAATTTATGGTGATGCATCCTTCTTTTTTTTACAATAATAAGTGATGAACATATTTACTTTTTTAATTAGAAAGGAATTCAATTCGTCTTATTTTAATATAGTCGTGAATCTAGCATCCTTAGGCGGGTTCCCAGTTCTTTGATGCATAGGTAAGTTGAAACCAGCTTCAGAAAAACTTCGTCAGTAGGTATTCGATGTTGGACAGAGAGTTGGCTTAGATTTTTTTTGCACACATAAGTTTTAAGGGGCTTTAGAAACTGAAAAGCTTCAGGCGATTGTAGAGCTTTTTAAAACGCGAAACAGGAATGCGACTACACATTTCAAAGGAATCGATAATCCCATATATAGCTTTTTTATAAAATACTCCAGGAATTTAATAATATGTGTGAAAATCGTTTGAAGGTAAATATATTTATTATATTATCAAAACACGTTTGTTTTATAAAACGAACATCAGTGTTGCGACATTTTGTTATTTGCGATTTTGTAGCTGACAGAACATTCTATTATATTACGTAAAACTTAAATTATTTAGTGTCGAAGAACTAAGCGTTTCCCAAACAGGGTATTCAGGGTATTCACGAAAACAATTTGAAGTTACTATGTGATATGTCCAAATAGTTACCTACGATTCTTGTGGTACTAAGCACTTCACCAAATTTAATCTCAAAATAAGTCGTGTGTTGTAAATTATTTTGAATTCTGATTGCATATTTAAATATGTAAACAGTTTGTTTGTTTTTCTTTTTAAGTATCAGTGAAATAAAGTTTGGCTTTGATAATTGACCTCATTTTAAGTTGTTGAATTCAGAGATGTTAAAGATATCTTAAACTTAAGATATTTTCAATGAATAATTTTCATTTATGACACATATTCTGTAGCCGAATAGTTGATTCTCTCTTGTCTTAATCGGTTGAGTTGTCAAGTGTCTGAGTCATCGAAGGGAAGTATTCATACATCAATTGTAGGATTTTCATTCCAAGGATATGTTTTCACTCCTCCAAATCACCCCATATTTGAACCTGCAAAACGGGGTGCAAATATATTGAATACTTTACTAATTATCCCATCATGACAACATTATTTTTTTTCTTTCTCTTTTCAAGGAGTTGAACAACTGACTTACACCAATTTTTCGATGTACAACTTCTGTTCAGTTACTGCATTAAGAATCCATTTTAACATTGAATAGTTTTAAAAAATATGTAAGAAAGGTGTCCTGACATCTGATATAAGAAAAGTGTGGAATATGTATTTTCTCCAAATGATTATCACGTATTTTTTATTAAAAGTTAAATAAACCGCTAAAATAAAATATTTGAGAGGGTTAGACAGAGCCGAACTTAGTTCAAAACTAACACGAATAAAATGTCGAATATAAAATACGATAAGTTGCAACGCCGAGAATTTAACTATCTAGGAAACTGAAATACCCAGGATTAACTTTTTAAAAGTTTAACTGTGCATACTGTGCTTCGGGAAATGCTAATTATACGGAAGAGAAAGTTTTGAATATTTCCCAGTACTAATTTATTATTGATTCAGGCATCCATTTTTCAGCATTATATTTCATATCACAAGGCAAGTTTTAAAACAATTCGTTCTGTTCGAAATGGTCTAGATTGGTTAGGAAATAAGTACGATTAGGACCGGCGAAAATATTTCAGAAAATATTCTTCCTTTCAGTGCTGTCTTATTTCAAATATTTTTGGCCTAATAACCGTACGCATTATATCACCTACTCCATGGATATTAAACAAAAAAAAAGGTGTTATATCTACTATATATTTTTGCGTTATAGATAAAGTAAAACGTTTTTCTCGCAATGGAAAATGTGCCCGAATATCGTATGGATCAAAATTAAGGAAAAAATTACTATAATCATGAGATCGAATTTGTGCTTTATTGCCATTTTGCAGAAAATCTGTTGCAGTAAGTTTTGCTGTAAGCTTCATCAAGCTTTTCCAACAGATGCATCAAATACAAAGTTGGGTACTGAAAGCTCGGAACGTCAAAGTGTTTGACGGGTAAAAGTTGCGATCGCTTCTCTGCGCAGAGGCTCTTCACTTTCATGTTTAACGGTACGAAACCTTACACTCTATTATTAACAACTATACCTTATCTTTTTAAAAAAATATGTATATTTTGAAGTATACACTGAAAATATTACATATAATTGTTATCGTGGGTAACACATGAGAAGCGTGAGCAATGGTAAAGTGAGCACCATTAGTATCTTTATAATGTTGCTTATCAGATTGTCGTAACTCACATCATATCTACTCTTGAGGAACCAAACATCAAAAAATAAACAAAACACATATTAACGTAGCCATTCAATAATTTTAATTTAATATTCAACTTTTTAAAATGTTATTAAAAGTTTACCACTTTGCTGCGATTATAAGATATCTACTAAAGTAAACAACAAATTACATTTTTTTTCAAATAAAACACTCTTTGTTTGTACTACTTCCACATGGTTAGAATAAAGTTGTAAAATTTCCCATTTGCTATTTTGGCTAATTACTATTTATTAATTATTTTTAAGCTAATTATATTCTTATTAGATAATTGATTTTTAATCTGGCTTAGTTTTATGATTTCAGATTAGTATTTATTGATTTGCAAGAGATCCTTAACATTTTAATCGTAGACTATTTCATTTCGCTTATACGTAATTCGTTGCGTGTAAATTCTTGAACCAATAGTTCGACCAGCGCTGTCGTGATTTATATTTTTGTCAGTTGATAATATTCGCAATGAGAAAAATCGGTCTTGATAATTATAAACATGTGGAAGTAGAACAGAAAAATTGTGCTTTATTTTTAAAATAATATAACACCTTTCCACCAAGAATTGACAGCTAGTTATTCTAACGATACTCTTCTATGAAGCTAATTTTTCTGTTAACTTATGCGATATTTAAACAACTGCTTAACATGAGCACCTTTGATAGACTTGAAGTTTAGTTTGTAAAAATGATTCACTAAAAAAAATGAACAATACCGTCTTTTAATTCACATTTGATTCGCTAATTTAAGAAGGATTTAAAAAAATTAACAATGTAATCAGCAAATTGATGACAAAGATTATTTTAAATCCAACAAAAAATAAAAAGACATCTGGTAGTACAATTGCAGCTCCGTAATTAATTCAATTCTATTTCACTGTCTGGAAGAGTGTCTGGTTTGGGAGCACGGGTCGTATATTCTTCAACTAGTGGTGGGTAGCTTAGCTAGCTCCCGGTGTTTGGCATATACGCGTCGGTAGTTATCGGGAGCAGGTGGCTGCGACAGGAAAAAGCACTTGTGCAGAATTCCTGTACTATTTAATCGCCCGAGGAAACCAAGAGAAAATGTCTACAGTATTTGCCCTTCGATCGGAAAGAAAATAATATTGCGATTTGGTTTCGCAAAACCGAATGTAAAACCATGCAGATCAAATTTTTTGTTATTTTTGTTTTTGAAAAGAAACTTTGAGGTTTAAGGCGAACTCTGCACGTAATTAATTATCTTATATGTAACAGCCCAGAACGGTTTGTAGGCGTAGATGTAGACGTTTTGTTATTATCACATACATATGTAGGTATGAAATTTTCTAATGACTTAAGAGTCCACGATGTATATAAACAATACACACAGTTCCGACGTGACCTAAAACCGATGCAAACAAACAACAATCAATCCGTCAGTATGGAAACTAAAGATCAGTTTCTTTTGACATTCAGTATTTCAATTTTAATTCCGTCAAGTATGACGGGTGTTTCCACTAGTATATTTTATATTGAACGACGAAGATGCATATTAGGATGTCTACTTGCTATATTCAATGTTTCTTAGGAAATCTAAAGGTTAGTTTAAGAAATAAGGAAGGATCCTTCATCCTCTTCATCCTAGAAGATGGTTGGGCGATATGAAGATGGATACAGAAAGACTTCCTGTGGCTGATTGATAAAGAGAGAGGCTTGATACAAAACCTGACAAAAGTATACGAAAAAATGTTAAACTTTTGATGACATGTTGAATCTGATAAGTCTAATCAAATGCCGATGTGTCCTGTTTTATTACCCTTATATTAATTGCAAATAGCGGTTGACAAGCTACTTACAATTTGTATAATATACACTGTATACTTTCTTTAATTGGAAACACAATACGATGGAAATAATTTACCATCGTTATAACTAAAAATTTTGCATAAAACACGTTTTTTAACGTCGTTTACTACAAATATTGCAAAGTAGACATATCAGTGTTCGCTTTTAAACATTTGTTATTGACAAAAGGCTGTGATTTTTTGATAGAATTAATTAAGGAGAAAAGTATTTTTGCCAACACGTACTAATAATACAGGTAATCAGTAAGAAATAATAAATGGTCAGTTAATAATTATGTTTGATCAGTAAATATTTGCCGAAAAATAAAGGTTAGGTTAGGTTGAATTAAAATTACTGACGGTTTATTTTATTAACTGACCACATGTATACGACCATTTATTGAATTAGTTACTGATCATTTATTATTTCTTACTGGCCAAATATTAAAGCAGTTACTGACCTAATAAATGTCAGCCGAAGGATTAGGATAGCGTAATAATAATGTTTTTTCAATATATCTACAATTCATTTCAAGGGTCGGTAATTGTGGGAAGGATTGGTAACAATTGAAAACCGATAAACACAAATTTTCATTCGCTGAGCTCAGAATCATATAAAAAGAGTCTAAAATAGTAGCCAATAGATCACGGCAATGAAATTTGACGCCTTTTTTATATGAACTTAATGTAGCAATGAGCCCTTGGGCACGCTAGCGACGGAAAACCTCTAGTATTCTTCAACTGTCATTGTTTTTTTAAATTGTAGAATTGTTTAACACCATTGCATAACAAAAATTCATGACCGCTTAAGTAAGGTGAACGATTTTATATATTGATAGAACCAATAACAGTTATCGATTATTAGTAAATAACATTTTAAATAGGACAAGTGACTGACCAAACATTAGTAATTAATTTTGCAATTAGTAGTGTTGTGTCTAACCTCTTCCACACGTCCAGTGGAAGGAAACATAACCATTATATTTTTTAATTTAAGAATTTTAATCATTGTTTATCTGAAAAAAAAATAACCTTGCGATATAGTTACTCTGATGAATGCTTCTTGAAGAGGTGGAGCACGTGTCATATTTAATAACACAGCCAGTGGACTAACAAATTTAGCAACTTTAATATCATATTAAGGCAAGAGTAATCCACGGCGAAGGTAGTTTACGAAATTATCTTACTTTTCTTGTGTCGAGCAATATTGGTGTTGGTTATAGGATCGTGTAATTGGTCATGTAGCAGAGTGGCCAACGCTCTTGGGCGTTAGTCTTATTTGGTTGCGGTGATAGATCCCCATACGAACAGTTTAATTTATTGATTTTGGTATCGCATTATGGATTTGTTTTCAAAGGTATGAATGCCTGTAATGTTGACATTCTCCTCTCATATGCTAATTTTAAAAATGGTTAGTAACGAGAGCGGTTTACTAACTACTAATCCCTTCCTAACCCTATCTCTATATTCTTAAATTCTCCGAAAAAGAGAAACTGAGCAACTGGATAAAACGTAGTTCTCGTAAAACCAACTTTTGCTAAAATACTCCATTGTCAGTCCATATACCGCACATTTACATGGTTAAAAACGTAATCGTAAATACTCATAACAAATTATGTACTTGGTTTAGGGTTATAAATAATTGCACTTTGTGTTAGATAGTATTCACTTGGTACACTTGAACTTTTATTTCGATAGTTTGCACTTTGGATTAGATAGTATTAACTTAGTACACTCAAACTTTGATTTTAATAGTTTCCACTTAGTTACGATTATTATCTATAGATATTATCTATAGATTTCAAAGTTTGAGTATTTATATTGAGTGAAAATTATTTTATCTACCTGAAAGTATATTTTCGTAAGTGTAATATATTCCTTCAGTGTTAAAATATATTTTATTATATGTGATTGTAAGAATTTGTTTTTTGTGGAATGTTTGTTATAAATGAAAACTATTTTTATGAAAGTGAATATGATATAAACAAAAGTGTATTTAATTGTAAGCTCTTAGTTTATAGTATTTTATTACCTTGCTGAGAAAATTCTGCGGATATCGAAGTAAAATGATAATTAAATAGCAATGAGCTTTTTTCTTTTTTGTTTGACTTTCATACCGCAGCTTTTTTTAACACATTTTAAATTAAAATACGAACTCATCATAACATCGATATAACAGTTAAACGGATGAAACCAATTTTTCAATCAATTTTTTTTTCCACTCAATTTAAATTATAAAATTTTGAGGTATTTGGTTTTGCCATCAAACGTTCGAAATATTTTTCAATACCGCAAAAGTAACGCAGCTGACGATAAGACTGTAAGGCTTTTTTTGTGACCTATTTAAGATTTTTACGGCTTTAGAATTGGAGTGCCATAGACCGTGCAGGAAAACTTTATATATATATTATTATATAAAAGGTATAGACGATAAAAATATATTTAAGTACTATTGAATATTGAATGCTTTAAAATTCTAAGGGAGCATTTTCATAGACGATCCGATCTGTAAAAGAATGATTGTAGATGTAGCTATCGAAATAACGTTTAGATGAACAGTCACACATATAAGAAGTTTTCATTTCAACTACAAGAATTATAAAAAAGTGATACACTTAAAATGTCTACGAATTATTACTTTCTATAGATTGTATTTTCATTAAGACACTTTTCTTTGGCAGCTTATTGGAACTTTACGTTGTAATTAAATGAACAAGATTCTTTAAAAAATTTTTAAAAGAATTAATAAATTTCACAGTAAACACAATTCCATCCATATTCTCGCTCATTCAAATATAATCTTATACATAACAGCACGGACCGCACTGTAAACGTTTTATTGCTATCACATATCACATGTAGGTATAAAATTTTCTCATGAACTAAGCGTTCACTGTGAATATATGCACACACAGTTCCAACGTACTAGCTGCATTAGACATTCAGTGTTTTAATACCGTCATTTATGACGTGTACGGCTATACTAGTTTTAAAATAATTATGAACTTGTCCCACTGGAGCGCTTTTCTGTTGAGAATAAAATTCTGGTAATTGTAAAAAGTTAATTCTAGCGAATAGAATTAACAACCAGTCTTAGCAAAAAAAGACACGAAAAATAATTCTTATGTTTATTCTAGTTCATGAGCCGACATAGTAATAAAAGCGCCCGAAAAACACAACGATACTTTTAATGCTGCTGAACATCGGTTTGGTGTAAAGTTTCTAGTACACCCCGGGGATGCAGCGCTTTAAAAAATACAAACAGGATATTGGATCGAGAGAAACATTCAGCAAGACTTTTATTTCACTCACAGTTAAAGAAAATTACCCGCCGTTTCCTTTGAAACATATTTTGTTAGAACATTAGTAAAAACGTAGAAATGTAAAACATAACAAACTTTATTGGATAGGTTATAAATAACAGTGTCCAGATCAAAAAAAGTTTAATCTGCTTGTTGACATCTATTTTAGCTTCATACCGTCTTCAACAATGCTTAAATTTAATTTTGCTTAACTATATAATATATGCTGTTTTAGAAGAGATAGACAATATGAGGAGGATGGGATCAAACATGCTATAATCCAGTTAAGAGAAAAACGAGATATCTCTGTAGTATTGAATGACAGAATTGCTTTTTCAACTTTGATCAAATCATCGTAATTAAGTTTTTGTATCATAATTACCAAATCATAAATCAGCCAACATTTGTCGGCCATCACAGCTCAGTCAGCTGTCACTCAGCCTACCCGAGTAAATTATTGCGTTGTTAATGTATGGTTTTAAGTGTTTTTTTTTTAATATTGCTAAAAATACTGCATACTTTGAGCCCTTTTCAATGTCGTATGAATAAATAAGAAGAAATACGTTTTTACGATAAGTGTGTTTATCTATATTAAATAAAAAGTGTATTTGGTCATTTTTCATCCCAAGTTTCTCAATTATGATATCGTCGCTTTTCTGGAAGAAAACACTAAATCGAACAAACGACATATTGAGTTAGTTATACCAAAATGTTCCTTATTTTAAACTCTATCGTATGGAAGAACACACTTATTTTCATTGTGTTCTTACTTAAAAATGGCTTTGTACAAACACACAAAGTGAAAAAGGTACAGCATTTCAAATATTTGACAAACTTCAAAGTCCAATTAATCAAAACTAGTATTTTTCAGTTAGTGTCTGCCAGAACGACGACGATATCATCTATGACAATACGTTGATTGAATTGGCATTTACCTTGTAGAACTCCATTATAATAGGATAAAATAACAAAGTATTTAGTTCTTCAAATTTTTTATAAGGTTGTTGAAAACTATTTCGGCTTTACGCCATCGTCAGAACTATACTTAAATATACAGAACTATACGTGAAGCTGAAATAGCTATCAAGAAAGTGATGAAATTCTCGTGGAATTGAGTACATTGTTATTTACCCTATTATAATGTATTTCTACCACGTAAAAGCCTATTCAACCAATAAATTAATAGGCTAAGTAATCTGAATATCTCCTAGTGGTATCTGAGTATATTTTTATTCAAACTTAACTGCTTGGACAAGGATTCGAATCCTCGAATAGATAATAGATATGTGCCATATTTTTATTCTTTCCCACTCGCCTTAACTCATCGCGCTAATACGCATCATGGATGTGAAGCCTCAATTCTCATTAAACACATTTGGATGAAATTGTCTGTTCGAAGATTACGTATTTAACACTGAGAGTTGATCTATTAGTTCTTAAAAAACGATACTATAACATCCATTGAGCTACAAAAGAAGCAAACTTAATTTCGGATGTCAAATTGAAAATGACAACTTTGTTATTCCACTGTATATCAAAGAGGCGTAAAATTAAATGCCCTTTTGGTTAGATCATATTCACTTTCGTAAAAATAGTTTTCACTTATAACAAATACATTCCACAAAAAGCAAATTCTTTCATTAAAAATAAAGTGATATCACATAATAAAATATATTTTAACATTGAAGAAATATATAACACTTACGAAAAAATAGTTTTCACTCAATATGAATAGTCACACTTTGAAATCGATAGTTGCACGAAGCTGTAATGAAATGTCAGTTATTCTTCTACTCAATATTAGGCCGCCTATATTGTCTTTGCTCCACTCATTAGAATACATAACACAAACCAAACAAGACCAGCCCTTACATAACCTACTAAAACTTAACTCACTTTGTTAAAAGAATCCATGACTAAGTGGAAGTTATTAAAATCAAAGTTTGAGTGTACTAAGTTAATACTAAATAATCCGAAGTGCAAAATATCGAAAAAAAGTTCAAGTTTACCAAGTGAATACTATCTAACACAAAGTGCAATTATTTATAACCCTTTCAAAAGTTGAATAACAAAATTATCAATTGTTATTTCGAAAAGAAATTACAAAAAGTAACGGCGTATTTATTTTATTTCAAGGAAAATGACTTCGTTTTTATCGGAAGTCGGTTGAAGGATTAATTTAATATTATATATGTTTGTTTACAACTATAGCAAAATAATAAGTAGTTTACATAATATTGCAATTGAAGATTAGATATTAGTTGTATTCGATTAGTTTGATTATTGTTAAATGAAGAATGTACATTTGGCACTTTTGATAAACAATAATAGATAAAAAAATACATTACATCAACAAGATATCAATTGATGAATTGAAAAACAATGATAACGTTATTGACTAAGCCGGGAATTCAACCCAGAAATTCAGTAAGATAAAAACGCTAAACTACAGTAGTGCTCTGCAACCTTTTCTCACCCACGGCACACCTAACAACTCATTTATATTTCGTGACGCACCACAAGTCTAAATATTTAAATTTCATCAACAAAATATTTTTTAATATCAGCCAATTAAACCCTTTTACATTTTCAAAGTGATGGGACACTTAGTAAACAAAAAAAAATAAGGATGTTGATTTGATAATGCGTATTATTTTGATATATTCGTTCATTGTTTATAATAATTCCATCCTCAATTAATCAATGCTTCCTAATATATGCAGCCATATGTAATTTGTAAGGCAGGATTTTTTCGTTTTTCACACGAAACAATTTTATTCCACATCATTGCAGTTGCTCTATCCACGCAGCGAGGAACGCTTAAACGAGGATAATTTAAGTGGAGATATTAGCATTTTTTTTCCATTTCCGCTTCCAACATGGAGCATGTGGCTTGTTAAATGGTTTGTTA
This sequence comes from Himalopsyche phryganea, assembly GCA_022494535.1. Taxonomy (NCBI): domain Eukaryota; kingdom Metazoa; phylum Arthropoda; class Insecta; order Trichoptera; family Rhyacophilidae; genus Himalopsyche; species Himalopsyche phryganea. Next base: position 1,534,578 of record JAGVSL010000125.1, on the reverse strand, counting down.
CTCAGTTGCTCAACCTCTCTTTATCGAAGAGAGTAGGGATAGAAGGATAAGGGTTGGACAGGACCAGTGGTTAGCTAATCGCTCTCGCTACACCCCGTGAGTATCGGATGGGTGAGTGAGGAGGGAATTTCGGACAACACAAACACTCAGACTACGAACGGAAATCCATAAATCGATTGAAAACTGTCCGCGCCGGGAATTGAACCCGAGACATCCGTAGCCGTAGCCCACGACGCTACCAACTGCGCCACGGACGCCGACAAGCAATTACTCGATTTTTTCTCATTTTGAACGCACTGCGAGGTGGCACACCTGGAATCGTCTCGCAACACACCAGTTGCAGAGCACTGAGCTACAGTGATCGAATGACACTGACATACAAAATGTCGTCGTAATATGTAGTACAAGATTATTAATTAAATTACCTTATCAAGCTAATTTCATAAATATCCTTCTTCTTTCTTGACAAGGATAAAAATTCTATCAATCAAGAAGTTTTTTTATTTATCAATAGATATTTGTTTAAATAAAACGATTATCTATTATTCATTATTAAGTAATTTTGTTAAGCTGACAAATATCATAAGTCAAAAATTAAAAACGATATTGCTAAATTGAAAAATTTGGGGAACACATTTTTTCCACATTTTTTTTTAGTTGTTTTTGTGACGTCACATTTTATGAAAATCCCTTTCCCCCTCGTCACAAATTGTCACATAATAACTTTGTCCCTTTAGGATAGCGTGTCGTAGATCTTAACTCAAGTAAGCTGAAACAAATTGGTGATCAGAAAGTTACTAGTAAAATAGTGTTTTTACGAAATTGAAAATGCTAAACAAAATTTTCAACTTTTAACACTTATCATTGGTGGTTCGCACTGAAAATTAAGCGAAGCATGAACACTACCCGGGCAATTTTTGTAATTTACTTACACTTAAAATGAATACCTTCACACAAGTTTGTTCAGTGAGTCAGCTTTATTTGGAACCAGCTAATTGTGTTTACGGACGATCGATTAATTATATTGCCCGCACACAAATACGGCCCTGTACTCTAAGTGGAAGCTTGAATGTAATTGAATATTAAGCTAACATTACCACTAACTACTAAGTGATTCACCATTCACTTGGTGAAATTTCATAACAGCGATGTTGGTGAAGCATGTATATTTAGATGCATAGAGACAAAATAAAGTAATTTAACAATAAATATTGTAAATTAAGATGACAGGTGGCTAGTCTCACTACATATAATACGTTTTTTTTTAGAAATATGCAAGAAAGTATGAATTGATTTAAACAATTAAAAAAATTCAACCGTCGAAAGAGGACACCCCAATTAGTTACATCAGGGGTTCCCAAACTTTTAAGGATAAGAGCCACACTGACGATCTAGCTAGCTCATTATACCAACATACTATAGTTTTGAATTAAGTGGAAATTTCGGTTGGTACTTACCAGCAAGGAGCGGAGATAGCCGATAAGGAGAAAACCAGTTTCTGCCTGAAATTTATATTAAGTCTTTTTCTTTTTTTAAAAAAATAAAACACAATTCATTTGTACTACTTCCACGTATTTATAATGATCAGGACCGGTTTCGCTCATCACGAGCATTATCAACTGATAATGCTCAGTTGATAATGCTCGTGATGAGCGAAACCGGTCCTGATCATTATAAATACGTGGAAGTAGTACAAATGAATTGTGTTTTATTTTTTTTAAATATAATGTCTTTCCACCAAGAATTGACAGTTAACACCTTAAAAGTGATTAAGTCTTTTCGACAAAAAATTTGGTTTATCAGTTGAATAAATTTGTTAGTGGAATTTTTTCCACTTTCGGCACTACTCATCTGTGAGAAAAACTATGGCGGGCCGTAGTTTGGAGGCCCCTGAGTTACAAGATAAAATAGCCCATGATAGAATGTAATCGAAAGAATAACATTTTTAAAAAATCCGTCTATAAAAATAGCATAGGTTTTATGAAATACAATATTTTTTTCTGAATTTCTTTCAAACGCTCTTGTTTTTTGTATTTCATTGTTAATTATAAAAATGCAATACAAAACCTATGTAAATTACTAATTTTATTTTAAAATACTATTTTTTTCATTTTCTACAACCTATTTTATAGCGCTTGAATACGAAATAAAATTTGATTCTTTCCATGTGTAATTTTGGCTGTGTAATTTCATCCTGACACCTTTACATAAACAGCCAACCGCATAATTTCAAATCAAACGTTAAATATAAAAATCAAAATTCGAAATTTGGGCGATCCAGAAGTCAATTCCATTTTATATCATTTATCAAAGTTTGATTGCCTATGCCTGATAAATTAAAAGCCTACTTTATTTCCCATCATTTACATAGGTAAAGCGATAATAAAATTATTTCCATTAAATATTTGAATAAATAATATAACATATTATTTATTTTATACAACTTTGGACAAAACTTTGAATGTAGGTATTTAATTTAGAATTCGATGAAATTCACCCTGCCATAATTTGGAACGAGTATTTGATCAGACAAATCGACCATTACTCCAGAGAAATTAAAAGTTGACCCGAGGGAATATTTTAATGAGAATGCTTATAAAGGAACACGTGTTTGTAAACTTTGCAGTCGTTTTAGTACCAGGAAATAGAAATGAATTTATATTATAATAATTCTATGGAAAATATTTTGTTCAAATTGTTAAAGTCTGGGCTGTTTTTATAATTCTAAATAATTGTGAATAGTCAAACAATGAAGCTTTTATATTTTCGATGGATTCGGCTGTAGCTTTGTGAAAATTCATTTTTAATAAAAAAATTAAATTTGATAACGTTTAAATGCCATTGACTGTGATGCGTGTTTCGCCTCTGGTGTTTGGAAGTGAAAATCGTACGAGAAATAAATGTTTTACTGGTGAGCCACGTATTCTATTGATTACTGTTAATGGTTTCATTAATTTCTGTTTATACTGAAGATGTTTATTAAAAACGTGAAAAACGTGTCATATTTAGTAACACAATCGACGGAATAACAAAGTTATCAATTTAAATTTTATTTTAACTGAACTTTTAATTTTAATACATGTTTTTTTATGCATATTTTGATGAAGAAATTAAATCAAATTTCATTCATTTTATAATTTAAGACATCGACTGAGGGTGCTTGATGAAAATTCAATATCAAATTTGGATTATTGAGATTTTGTTTCTGTTTTTGTTCTGAATGAGCAGCTGAACCTTCCTAATTCTCCGTTATTATATCCTATACGTTGAAACACCTGACAAATGTCACTAAACGTGGAATGATTGTATATATTTACCCTTTCGTCGAATTGCATCCCGTCGAAACCCACAATGCTATTATAATTGTAAAATCACAGGTAATTCCATAAGAAGTTGGAAAGCGGCAATTCGCCACTCTGTAAATGTGGTGTTTACAAAATAAGGATTAAGGCAATTCTCGAAATTTTAACTCAGGTATCAGTGTGGCTCTCAGACGTATAATATCTTACCTCGTAAATAATATTTGTCGTATTTGTATCTTCTATATAAACGTTAGACACTGTTTACTGTCTCTCAGTTCGAGTCCATTCGTGTGCTCGAATGCCTGAAGATGCCGAAGTGTACAAAATCTCAATAATCCAAATTTTCATTCATTTTATTTGTCGTTCTGTACAGTATTTTAAGGTTCACATTCTGTATGTAGACTTGTTGATTTGAGGCTTTTATCATGCAGTTTCCACGGCTTCAATACATCTTCATCGAATGCCTCAATATTCTACAGGCATTTAGTGAAATACATCGCGCACTTTTTAGATGCAAAATAATTCGGTTGTGTCGGCATAACTTGTTAACTGCAAAATGCTAAATTTACAGAAGAGCGATTTTAAACTTTGAATTAGTGCATGTTCGTTCACATATCATTATATTATAATGATAACGATTGCGTTTTGAGCGTTTATAAATGATTAACAAATGAAAGATAGTATTCTAGTGAACCAATTTTCTCTTATCACAATATGAAAAAATAAGCAGTTATCAGATTATTTATGCCCAAACTCACTAAATATAATTGGAATTATTTTGCAGCACCACTAATAATTTAGGGGTTTTAAAGGATTGGAGAAGAGAATATAACTACTCACTTTTGTCTCACTCGTTCAAACTAGACGTTTTACAAGACGTGTTCTAGGGCTGTTGATTTGAAGACGAAACTTAGAATGCTTTAAGCGAAATCTAAGTAACGAAAAGGACAAAAAAAGCCTAAATGTTTAAATTTCTCTATTTACATCTAAATCATCAACCATAAACAGATATCAGAAACATAGGGACTTCTTGTTCTTTAAGTATGGATTTTGACGGAACTTAAACAATTCACTTAAATTTATATATTATTTTAAAAAATAAATAACGTACGAACAAACAATTGAATCTTCCAAACTCCCCTCTACTGTACCCTTTACGTGAGATAAGTCCGTAAAAAATAAACATGAATTAACAATCAAAATTAAACGTAAATTAACAATCAAAATAATAAATTTCCCATATTAATGATCGGCTTATGGTCACCCTGAGAGCCCATTAGTTGAAATTGGGTAGAAAATTCTTCGAATTGCATTTAAAAACCGCCTATTTTCACCCGTAATGTTGTGACTAGTCCAGATGCTAATTTCTTAGACTCAGGGATATGATTTTGTCGTATTTTTATTTGTATATCGACTGTGGAAAGGAAAAAGGACGTAACACACACACAAAAAATATTGTGTATAGCCCAAACAAAAAGTGTATTAAATAGTATACATTGTGATTGTCGTAAAAAATATATTTTGAAAAGACGCCTCCGTCTAAAAGGATAAGTCCATTTGCCTTTCTACAGTCGATATATTATATATAAAAATATACTCATATATAATTATAAAAATATATTTATATATTATCACGTTTTATTTTGTGAGTTATAAACATTATTTTTTGATGTGGGTTACATCCTTTTTCCTTAGCACAGTCGATGTAATTGTTATAAAATGTTTATTTGTGTCAGTTCGAGTTCATTTTTGTGCTCGAATGCCTGAAGATGCCGAAAGGCGAAACCCGGGTTGTTAATGACAAAATAGATGGCAATGTACAGAATCTCAACAGTTCAAATTTGATATTTAAATTCCATCAATCACAATCAGTCGATATTCAGTCTTAAATAATAACGAACCTACATTTATTAAGTATATCTACTCAAAGTTTATTGAATACCAGTATAATTATTTGATTAATAAAAGAGTATTAAAAAATAATTATCATAGAAGTGAAAAGTTGAATTGGTGTCGTTGAGTTGTTGAAAAGCTTTGAAACAAAAATGAAATGCTGCTTTAATGGACAAAATTGATTGGTGAACACTTCCCCACTCAAAGTTGAATATCACTAAACAACCAGAATATTTGTTTGTTACAAAGATGCTTACGTAATACAAAAGCAAGTTTCGTTTTCGCGACGAATGGAAAATTTAGACATTTACAGTGATTGTGAACTTTGCCAATTACATTTCTGACAGACGAATTATTGCTCGAAAGCGTCTCAAATGTAACAATCAAAGTGTAAAATTTGCAAATCAGACAACGACAGTGGCGCTCAAAAGTTTTTGACGGCCGTCTCCATTGTAAAGAATATAGTTTTGTTATTTTCGATGAATTCGCGCGGTTACTTTGGGATGAAATTTTTCCCCATAGAAAACATAATTAAAAATTATTTTTTTTCGATTTTTATAACGAGGTACATATTTTTCGCTGCTTTGAATAGCATCATCCAAGTAAAAACTGAATGGGGACTATATTCCATAATCTATCTCTAATCTAGTCTGGTCTTCTATCCATCTCGTTCTGTTTCAGTTACTTCCAAATGGAAACCGTAATCCATTCCAAGTGTAGTTTTTTTTGAGTTTCGGACTATTTTTGAAGAGAGTGCTATAGTTTTTTTATGCAATTTTACGAGTTGAAGTACACTCTGCTCAATTTTTCGTAACCATGTTCGCTCCCAATGTGAGGCATACGGTATCCTACTGGGAGTGTCTAAACAGAACATCTCTTTTTTCGAAGAGAGTAGGCATAGAATAAGAGGGATAGGGACAGAACTAGTGGTTAGCTCGTTATCACTCGTTTTAACATCCATGCAACTGACGTTACGCAACTGAGTCCAATGACGTTAAACACTGCATCTCGGACGCGGCAGGAAATACTTCCTACTCGATTACTCAAATTATCACTTAAAAAAGATATAACCTAACCCTGAGCGATGTCCAATTGTTACAATGTCTCCGATTTAATAGGTTCGTCGTTTATTCACATACAATCATATATCAGGCGCGCGCAGTGGTTTTCTGTTTCTCGCTCAATCATATTTAAAGTAAACTTTTTGATCCTACTTGCTCATACCCAAGTGAGGTTGTGCGATAGAGATAAGTTCACCGCACACTGATGGTATGTATATCATTACACACACACACATATCGTAGTATTGTAACTTAGCAAATTAATTCAATTCGTATTATTGGTCCATTATAAGAATTATAGCTAAAATAAAAATAAGCGCGATGACATAAGCATGACATCTCTGCTGCATATATGCTGTTGGTATAGATACAGAAAATTGGTGCCACTTTACGCGGCCCACAGTCTTAGAGCGTGTGTAGCTTAACCCAATCTTCATTGAGTAAATCCAAGATACGAAGAACAATTATGAGTAAAATTTGAATCCATATTAATTGCTTTCTAAATTAGTTTCTGTTAATACTTTAATCGTCACCTAGACGTTGCTATCTACTGCTCCCAGGGTTACAGTGTTAACATCTTAAGTAAAGACAGACGCTATTATTTACTTACTGATGTTAAATATAGTGTTATTTTGTTTCATATTCGAAGCGGGCTATGCGAGAGACGACTAAAGGCCGCTGGATTTGAATTCCAGACAAAATGATAATAAAAAAACCCCATACCCATGTACACAATATATATTATTATTGAGCGGTACTATTTAAAATATGAATTGGTGATTTGCTTGATACATATTATATTGCTAGTATAACCGTACTCGTTATAGATGACGGTTTTGAAATTGAAATACCGAATGTTTAAAGTAGATAGTAAGTCGGAACTGTGTTGATTTAAGTTTTATTTACTTGATATGATATATACTTTTTAGAATTTAAATAAAATGCTAACTAATATTTTCGATGAATTCGGTTCTGTGATTATTTTGTGGAGACTGATAACAATTTTGTTATTTTACTTGGCGTGTGACACAAAAGCTGGAACTCTTACTTTTTCTAAAAGTTTAACATTACAAAGCTAAATTATTTTGTCGGCGTCCGTGGCGCAGTTGGTTTCGTCGCTGGCTACGGTTACGGATGTCTCGGGTTCGATTCTCGGTGCGGACGGTTTTCATAGATTGATCTTTCAATCGATTTATGGATTTCTGTTCGTAGTCTGGGTACTCCCTCCCACCAATCCCATCCTCACGGGGCGTAACGAGAGCTATTAGCTAACCACTAGTCCTGTCATAGCCCTATCCTTCTATCCCTACTCTCTTCGAAAAAGAAAAGAGAGGTTGAGCAACTGAGTGACAAGCAGTTCTTGTAGAAAAATTCTGTCAAGATACCTCCATTAGGAGACCATATGCTCCACATTGGGAGCGGACATGGAAAAAAAAGCTAAATTATGATTTTTTCATAGTTCAAGAGTAAAATTAAATTTCTTACTTACTCATATCAAAGCGGTTATCATTCATCAGCGTTTCTGTTCGTATTGAAGAAATGCAATCATAATAATTCATTACCTGTAACAAAAAGAAAAAAAAACATATTAGATTATTTGATATAATTTGTGAGTAACACTTTCGTCCAGCGAGCTGATGATGATGGGCAGGTCTATCAGGTACACTCAAACAAGCTCGTCAGTTTGTCAAATCACTATGTATTTCAGTTAGTAGTTACATGTACAGAATTTACAACGTAATCCCTGCAACAGTGAGGTCACGCCTCCTAGCTTCTGTAAGGGTAGAAAGCGACCTAGAACGGGTCTCGCCACTTTCTTAAATCTCATCCGATGTTGTCAAAAACTGATACGCTTGACACATTACAACGTATTTTTTTCTTGAATTTGCGCGAGAGATGATCCGATGAAAGTTCTAGGCACGCTTCGCACTGAATAATAATGGTCGAGTCAAATTATATATCCGATCAATTCGGTGCTAACTTCATGCAACTTGATTCATAAATAATAAGATTATTTATTAGCGAATGATAGGTGGCTACTTCTTCTTAAATGTATTGCCGTTGAGGTCCTCATCTCAATTGAATTAATGTAATAAACGCGAATGTCAGGAATTTCTCCTCAACTGGTTAGATTCATTGGCATTCTTAATTTTATGTTAATGTTAATACTAATAAAGAGATCATAATGAATAATCACAATGTATTATTACTTTTTACTCTACTTTGAGTCGTTCGAGAATGTTCGAGTAGAGTGTTTGTTACATTTAATTATAAAACAAGAGGAAAGAACAACAGTGTTTTCAGGTTCTATATAACGGTATGAAAAAAGGATAACAACAAAGTAGCATTGAAGAATATTAAAAACAGATTAAAACACTTTTAAAACCACTTCACTCAAGCCTTGGAAAATAATTTAATAAAACGTAGAAAACATAAATTTTTGACTGTCAATAACAATAAGTTTTGAAATACCATAATAGAATTATAATTAAATATTTCACAATTAATTACTTAGTTGTGCTTTTAAAGTTTACATTTTTGAATAAAATAACAGAATTTGCTGATAATTTAAAAACTATTTGACAGTGGAGCATTCTTTGTGAAATAAAAAGTTCGTGAATTTTTTTCCGACAGCTTGAGGCGACGAACGTTTACGAGTAATGCATTTGGTCGAACAAACTAAATTATTGATCGAAAAATTACGTTCGAATGTAACATAATATGTGGTAAAATAACATATAATTATATGGGTTGGGGTCGTCTAACTCAAAGTCAAAAAGTATCGAATGTAGATATAATACAGATTTTTCTTAGAGCCGTTAATATATTTGTGAATGAATTGATAGAATGAAAAAAAAAACATTTACCATATTACAAAAATGATAAGGTGTTCTGAATAAAACTAATGCAATAAAATACTTTTTCATAGAAAAAAATTTGACAAAGAAAAAGATTTTCTTCAAAAATGTGTCGGCGTCAGTGGCACAGTTGGTAGCGTCGTGGGCTACGGCTACGGATGTCTCGGGTTCAATTCCCGGGGCGGACTGTTTTCATAAATTAAATATTTCAATCAATTTATGGATTTCTGTTCGTAGTCGGAGTTTTAGTGTTGTCTAAAACTCCTTCCTCACCCACCCATCCGATCTTCACTGGGCGTAGCGAGAGCGATTAGCTAACCACTAGTCGTATCCTAGCCCTATCTTTCTATCCCTACTCTCTTCAATAAAATGATGTTGAGCAACTGAGTAATAAACAGTTCTCATAGAAAATTCTGTTGAGATACCTCCATTACGTGGCTATATGCTTCACGTTGGAAGCGGCCATGGATAAAAATGTGAATTTGTTATTCTTTGTGTAGATTCGGTGTCTTTTTTATTAAGCTTGTTGTTTTATAAGGAAAGATTCGTTCGAATGGGTGATTTGACTTCTAAATATACTCATTGTATGATTCATAATTAAAAATGATTGATCATTTACACACGAACATATGATAAAAAAGATAGCATAAGTGTTTTATTTTCATTTGATTGAACAGCAGCAAACAGTTTACAAGAACGAGAGTAGGGATGGGGAACCATTTTATATTAGAAGACCATATTTAATAAATTTCGATTAAATTTACTAAAAAATGTATGTACATTGTTTTATAAATAAATAAAAATGCACTAAGTCAAAAATCCGGAGGTTCCCCACCCCACATTGAAGAAATAGTAGCGATGTAACAAAACATTCGAACCGCTTCATAAAACGTAGTCAACTTATTTACATAATGTACTTAATATTTTATACCAAAAGCTGTTTCGAAAATGTACAGTCTGTTCCGAAAATAACTCCACCCTAATAATGTCACCTGTATTTAAATGTACCATTAAACCACCTATCCATAAGTCACTAAATAGTCAGGTCCAGCTTAGTAATAATACCATCAGCACGAATGTTCGCCCAAACGGAAGAGAGCGGGTTTGCAATGCGGGATGGGTTCGTAATCCGGCCCTTTTACACAGGAGCGAAATGGCATGTTGAATTACGCTCTAAGGCCCCAGCGACAATTATTCATGTTCAAATATGCCGAAAGATTTTAGCTTCATGTAAAATGTATTATTTGTGGTTTACTGACACATTTTCGACATTCAATTCAAGAATCGTTCAATTTGAATTTTAAATTTTGCTCTTAAAGAATATTTCTTAATATAATTGCTGTATAAACACAACGAACGACATATATTTGCTTTAAAAGAATATAATTTCAGTAATTTAATATTGATAGTTCAATCGATTTATGGATTTCTGTCCGTAGTCTGAGTGTTTGTGTTGTCTAAAACTCCCTCTTCACCCACCCATCCCATCCTCATGGGGCGTAGCGATAGCGATTAGCTAACCACTAGTCCTGTCCTAGCCCTATCCTTATTTCCCTACTCTCTTAGATAAAGATAGGTTGAGAAACTGAGGAACAAACAGTTCTCATAGCAAAAAAATCTGCTGAGAAAACTCCATTAGGAGACCATATGCTCCACATTGAGAGCGGACATGAAAAAAAAATTAATATAAATATATATTTTTTAACCATGTCCGCTCCCAATGTGGAACATATGGCCCATAGTGGAGGCATCTCTACAGAAGTTTTTCTATAAGAACTGCTCAACTTATATTTTTCGAAGAAACAAAGGACACAATGATAAAACTAAGACATCACTAGAGGTTAGCTAATCACTCTCGCTACACCTGGTTTTTAGAATCGGATGGGTGTGAGAGAATTTTAGACATCACTCATTTATACGATTGTGCGTACTAGGATTCAAGCCCGTGAGTGCCAACGATGGGTCATATTATATGTATCGATAAAAATATCAGGTGGCAGTGCCATCTGTCAGCATTCGCTCAGTAAAATTGACGCGAACGTCACGCAAACAGAGATAGAGAGAATCTCTATGTAGATGCTGTGCGTTTAAAAAAAAACACACACGCATACACTCTCTCTGCGCATGCGCTGGCAGAGAGAGAGAGGGCGCTTGCTGAGTTACAGATAAATCAAGACGTACCTCTTTGGAAAATTCATTGATAAACCGGAGATGACTTGAAACAGGTATCTAATATTATCAATGTGAAGTGAGGCTCTAAGAGAAAAATGATAACGGCCATCAAACAGAAAACAAGCGCATACAAGAACACATTAAAGGACTTTAGCATAAAATTCTAGGTCTTCAAATGTTTTAAAAACTAAAATAAATTAAAGTAAGCCATACAGTAGCATTTATAGAAGATTTTTTGGTACTTTGTATATTTTTATTACATAAAATATAAAGGAAAATATCTTTTAAGTCTTAATATCTCACAGAAGGTAAGTTTCCATTGTTCTTAGGGTGTACTATATTATACGAGAATAATAAATTTACACATCAAAGCAAACCTGTTACAGCCAATCTTATTTATTTAACTTTAACAAACTAGAATTGCCAAGAATATTAAATTCGAAAGCCCCGAGCGATTAGTCTTGATTATGTAAAAATATACGAGGTTTAGTTAAGGTAGGACTCCATAGTCAAGTTGGAACAACACTTGATTATATTTATTTTACTGAATATAACTTAATTAATTACGAACTAGACAGATCCTTCGAGAAATTGAAAACCTTGAGACGCGAAATTGCGAAAGAAATTTCAGAAATATGTTTCATTAGTGAGAACGCCCGTCATAGATGACGGTATTTAAATCCAAATACTGAATGTCTAAAGAAGCTGTTGTTTAGTTTCCATTCTCACGTACTGATTGTTGTTTGTTTACATCGGCATTTGCGTCACGTCGGAACTGTGTGTCTTGTTTATATATACCGTGGACGCTTCTGTCATGAGAGAATTTCAAGCCTACATGTGATATGTGATAATAATAAAACGTCTACGTCTATTGCCTACAAAACGGTCTGGGCTATTATATATAAGATGGTACACAGTTGCTAATTAGTCTACATTGTAGGCACCACCACCTGCCACAGTTTCTTATATGGTACTTTAGGCAACTAAATCACGTTATAAAGTTGGTTGTTATCACTTGTAAGTCAATTGTCGGTGAAAAAGCATTACATCTATCACTTTAAAGGCCAATTGTTAACTCTTAAAAATAAAACACAATTTGTTTGTCCTACTTTGACATGTTTATAATGAGCAGTACGGTGATGAGCAAAACCGTTCCTGTTCATTATAAACATGTGGAAGTAGTACAGTAAATAAATAAAGCACACGATTGAACTCAAACTGACAGAGAGTAATATAGTTTAAATCGTTTATATATAAGATAAAATACGACAAAATATTATCACCAAGTCTAAGGAACTACATTAATACCTGGATTCCAGGTCGCTAGTGACGAACTTAAAATTTGATATTGAAATTTCATCAGGAAACTCAGTCGATATCTTAAATAATAAGAAAAAGTCATATAAGTTTAAAAAATAAAACATTCGGTTCTTAAAAAAACTCTGACAGAGTTATGATGATGGCGTGAAGGTAAAATAGCGATCAACAAACTGATAAAATTTTGTGAAACTATATACTGATTTATTATTTTTATCTGGCTTGGACTTCAAATTGATACCTAATGAACGCTAAGCGGAGTTCTTATCGTTACACTGCAGATTCTAAGACGGTCTTAACAAGTGAATAACGAAATAAAGCGTTTGTTTTATTGGAAAATTTGGAAAAAACAACAAATCGGTTTTACGGCTATGTACCAAATAGTATGTTGTTTCTAATAAAATCAACTTTTTTACTATTTCTCAATTGGACAAGACAATTTACGAAAGTAAGCCCTAAAAGCGGTAGGATCGTGCCCCGGGCGAACAAATAGATATAGTAAATTATGTAAAAACATACGTAACGTATCTCGTTTCAAATGATAAAGTATTCAATTCTGTGATTTGAGCTGCCGCGTGTTTCTAGCCGAAAAAAAAATATAAAAAGACAAAAAACTGTTTGGAGAGAATAGTTAGAGCACAGTGGCAACACCGTAGGATAAAAATGGATAAGTATAAATAACGAATAAGATTAATAGGTCATTGTTGCGAGGAGAAAAAAAATAAACTAGTTAGTTAAATTTATTACTATTTGTATAACACTTTAATAAAATTTCTTTTGAATAAGGCAACAATAAATAAACTTTCATCGCCGTCGACCGCAATGTTTGGCGGCAGATCAATTCCAAAATATTAAAATATCTGTAATTACACCAACTCGATCAGTCTCCAAAAGAGATTCCAACTTAAATATTCGAATAGTATTCATAATAATTTTTAATAAAATATTTTGCAGAATTTAAGAAAAATCACGACACAATTTCTCCACATTTCAAGAACAATAGTGAATACCCCAATTATTTTTGCCTTCACCCAACTCAGTCGCTTTCAATATCTTATCATAATATTTGAGTTTAGAGAATGACTCGAGACTAAACAATTATTTTAACTTGCCGTTATTTCAGTAATTGAAGAAATACCGTTGTAGTAATCCAACGCAGCTGCAGATTTTAAATATTGTAATACATTGGAAAGGTATTGGAATGTGTATTTATATAATGTTATATTTCTAATTATTCAAATCGAATTTTTAATAATATTTTCATATCGAATATTCGAATAGTTGATAATGACGAATAGTTGGAATCCCTAGTTTCCAATCGCTGACTCCCAGAACTCGTTTATCTTGTGACACTTCATTCATCTAACAAAGTAGAGGTCTTCCAACGCTCCTCCAAAAGAACCAAATGTGAAGAACTTTGGGGGCTTCCACTTATTCAAGAGTGTGACACCGCCCCGTACTTATGGGGCGGACAGGGTTTTCAAAACCAATCTGCAGACTCTTTCTATTAATGCAAATTTAAAATACAATACCCCTCCTGAGGCGTTTAAGAGTAGTGTCATATTTGTTTGGTTGCTGTTGTTGGTTTACAGTTAGAAGTGGGCAAAGGGCTTGCCTTCAGTTGCCTCTCGACCGTTCCCAGAGGGAGTCGTCGGCCGGCAAAGCGGCGACTTAGTCCAGCACTTGCTAGTAAAACCACTTACAAAGTTTTAAATTAAAAATGTGTAAATCTGTTTGTGTAACTGTCTTCAAGGAAATTATATAAACTAACTGCAATAAACGAGAAAGAGTATACTGAATACGACCGGGTTTTAATGGAATACGAAGGAACCGTTAAAGCATCCTTTGTCCTTTGCCGGAAGCGAGCATCAGTGTGTTGACGCCCCGCACCCCGCTTCTCCGCGCTCTCCAACCTACCCTCGAGCGAGCGGCAAGAAAGACGTATTTCTTCCAACTCTCTCAAGTGATATATGTCCGGCCCAGCGTATGGGAGTTGAGTTTTGAAAAATCTGACAATACCAGTGTCAACGTCACCAATTTTCAACCTCGCAGACGGGGCTAAATTTCACCCTCAGGATGTTTCACTAAAACATTTGTAGTTTCTGAGAGCATTAAGAACTAAGCTTCCAGGCGTCTGACCCATACGCAAGAATGGATCTATAAAGGGCATGGTAGAGGTGAACTTTCGTGTTTCATGAAATAAATACAATACATTTTAAGATAAACGTCTCTAGTTAAAATTGCATGGAAGAATTGGATAGTAAATGAATAGTCTTAATAACAAATTTTTCCTCAATTCATTTCTTTTAGAAAAAGAAGTCAGATGTTCGTGAATAAGGAATCTAAATTAGCAAACTGTCAAAATGTTTAAAGCTATCGTCATACCTGTGTAACTAGAGCATCTAATCCCGGACCCTTTTTATGATCCCCGGATTTCGCGATTTATAATTTTTTAATCCTTGGGAATTCGTGGATTTAATTTTCTTCAATTTGTAAATACATACAAATTATTTTCTATGGATTCGGCAGTAACCTTGTGGAAGTTCATTTTTAATATAAAATTAAAATTGATTGAAAATACAAATTAATTCGTGTCCATTATTGCTTCGATGGGAATGTATATAAGATGATATATTTTTTTAGGCATAGGAATGGTTTTTTTATTCATTGAGATGGTTTTATTTGTATAATATATATATTTATAGTTGCAAATGGATTTTTTTATAAAATAGTGCAAAAAACAATATACTGTAGTCAAAATTTTTTATTCCTGTCTATATAATATAAAAAATCGTTTTTTAACAACATCACAGTTTATTCAACAAAAAATCAAAAATGAAACCAATGCAATTAAATAATTGTCGATCTATATGCTCTAGTTGTAAACAGCTTAACCCAAGCGATCAGGTGGGTCCTAATTCAAGTCCCAGCAATCAAATAGAGATTTTTTCAATTTAAATTTGTGATCTTGTACATGAGTGACTTCATTGAGTTTACATTGTATGATTTTCTATTTTTCAAAATATTTGGCGCATTGGATGTCAGCTGTTATGCCAGATATTGAATATGTATATTTAAAATAAAATTAAGAGTAATTTATCAATATTATAATATTCAATCCATTTTTGGTCAAATGCGGAATTACGAGCATAAAAATTATTAATCCTGTAAAATTATAACCGTACGCTACTGTCCGTTATATAAACAAAGGTATAAATACATTATATACTACACGTACATAGCATAACAGCGTACAAATATCACTCGCAAATAAAACAAATTTAGAGTAAATATTATTTCTTTCTCCACTAACGGAGCTACGGGTACCAACACATTTCTCATATATGGAAACGAAACATAATTCAATGAGAATGTAATAAATTGTGTAGAGCTGTGTTTGAAGTTTTCCATTTTGTTTCCCAAATTATTTATGCTGCAGCGAAACACTTGTATCTTTTTTTGGGCAAATTTGTTTACTGCGAGACAATACGTCGGCCTCACACTGACGTAACTCTGAGTTAAACCCGTTTGAACGATAATTTATTATAAATGTCTTTTACTCAGTGGACACTTTATATCTACGTATCAAAGCACACATGAACTGTCTTCTGGTTAACTTGCCCTATTTTTTTCAATGGAATAAGGTTTTAGTGGTGGAATGTGTTCACAGATCGGAACAGTCGACCATTTCGAACTCACGTGAAAAATAAATTATACTGAAAAAAGATCAATTTACCCAAATAAGACACAATTTCAGAATCCATGAAATCTAATCAGAAAAACATTCATTCGCAACAATCATACTATTCTCAAATCATATCGACTGTGGAGAGGCAAAATGACGTAACCCACACACAATTTAATACGTATATATATTAAATTTAAATTGTATACATTGTGACTATCGAAACAAAAATATTTTGAAAATTTGACGGTATACGACCTTTTGCCTTTCTACTGACGATTCACAAAATGATATTATTCTGATTTATAATTAATATTATAAAAAAAAAAAAAATAAAACACAATTCGTTTTGTACTGATTCCACATTTGTATAATGACCGTTTTTGCTCATTGCAAGCATTATCAATTAACAAAATATAAATCTTAAGAAGGGTATTGTGAAATTGATTGTAAATAATTACAAGGTATATCAAACAATTGGTTCAAGAACTGTGGCAAAAATTTTCAATAATCAAACCAATTATACGTGAACGAAATTAAACAGTCGCTACTTATCTGAAATAAAAAATAAACCACGTTAAAAATCTATTCTTTGAGGAAAATATAATGAGTTTAAAAATAATTGACGTCCGTGGCGCAATTCGTAGCGTCGCTGGCTACAGTTACGGATGTCTCGGGTTCAATTCATGGTGCGAACGGTTATCATAGATTGATCTTTCAATCGATTTATGGATTTCTGTTCGTAGTCTGAGTCCTCCCTCCCACCCATCTCATCCCAACGGGACGTAGCGAGAGCGATTAGCTAACCTAGTCCTGTCATAGCCCTATCCTTCTATCCCTACTCTCTTCGAAAAAAAGAGAGGTTGAGCAACTGAGTGACAAGCAGTTCTGGTAGAAAAATTCTGTTAAGATACCTTCATTAGGAGAGAATATGCTCCACATTGGGAGTGGACATGGGAAAAAAATAATAATTCGTAAATATTCAATAACAGGAAAAGAAAATGTGGAATTTTTACAATGTTGGGAGCCACTAAAACAATTTAATGAAAATTAATGAAATAATTAATAAGTAATTGATATTGACACTAAACAGCACATGGTAAATTCAAAATGAAGAATTTTTTCGGTTAGGAAAATCCAAAACATAGCTGAAAAACAAATGTAAAAAACCAAAATCGAAGTGTGTAATTTAATTATCATATTCTGGACAAATATCGTCTGTCATCACATTCCTCTTCGTTTTTCAGTACGACGTAAAAGAGAATAGAAACCAAATCAAACCAGACTGCTTGAACCGTGTATTCAACAAGCGATGCAAAGCACAATAACGGTGCAAAAGGTATATGAAAGATAGTGTCTTTAGATTTGGGACAAAATCGTGCAGAGATATTGTTCTAGCGAGATGTGAGATTATTATTGAAGAATCATGACTGAAAATATTTACTTCTTTAGCCGGCAGGTGTGTTTAAGGTGTACTCAGTACCCTAAATTAGGTATTATAAATAATTGATGTAGATAAGTCAAAAGATGGCAGTCTACTGCAAGATAGAGAAATCTTCAGTAATCATCTGGTTTATTTTCGATAAATTATACTGAATCGTTAGTTTCATTTGAAACAATAATGATTTATGAATCATTTTGAATCTGTTGATATGAGTATATATAAAAATGTTAAATTGAATATTAATTTTTTTATGTTTGTATGTTTGTATGAAACCTAGATATGAACAAATTCATTAGAATAAAAATTGTCTTTAACAAATTTTGTCTCAAAACATTTCATATTGATCAATCATTATAACTTGATTGCCGGAAGAAGTCGGAACTAAAATAGACAATCTAGGGATTATAGCTGTCAAACGTAAGCTCATTACTATCATAGTTGTGTTTATAAGTAATAATTATATGATAAATAAATAAAATAGGCAATAGCAGTTTTTTCAAAAACCATTAGTGAAAATTTGGATTATTGAGATTTTGTACACTTCCATGTATTTTGTCACTAACGACCCGGGTTTCGCCTTTCAGCATCTTCAGGCATTCGTGCGCTCGTTAGTGACAAAATACATGGAAGTGTACAAAATCTCAATAATCCAAATTTAATATTGAAATTCCATCAAGGACCCTCAGTCGATGTGTTAAATTACATTAGTGAAAAGGTGTGGGAGGTGATTTTTAAAGTCTCACAGTTCTGTTAAGGCGGTAAGTCTCAAAAAGAATTGTTATCTGAATCAATAACGCTGTGTATGGCGTGACGGCTGTGACAGGTAACGTAATATGACTACATTAATCCCGTCACACTAGCGCCCTCTCTAAGCGGACAACTTATAATGGTCGATCAATAGCAAAAAGTAGTGTAAAGAGGTGATGTAGGACGTAAAGCAACAATGTGCACATAAAAGCAAACCTTACAAAGACAACTGTTGGCTAACATTAAAGGAATATGATATAATATTGTTTACTGGCAGTACTAAAACAGCTAACGACAAAATTCATACCTACTATGAGCAATGAAACGAATATTATTATTAATGTAAATAGTTTTGATTGATTCAATAGAACGAAATGATTAATAATTTAAAAGAAGAAATCAAAAAGTTGAAATCATCGATTATGTTTTGTTGCTCAGAATATTTACTTTTGATTCATTTTACTTATGACAGTTATACCTCACTGCATTAATTGATCGGCGATGCTTAACAGCTGAGCAAAGTACGTCGTATTAAAGGAATACATATTAATTTAATTCTATCGAATATTATGACGTAACAGTAAAAATATGTAAATTTAAAGCCATTTTCACTTAACGTACCTTCAGTTGAGCACAGCTGCTACTCAAGTTTAACTATCTCTGAGTTTACTCACAACTCAGTGCACTCACGACTTGGAAAGTAGCATCTTCTCTGTTGCTTATTATAATAACACCATTAAACCCAAGGCAGGTAATTTACACAGCAAACGATATTTAGATTAACTTTTAATATAGACATTCGCTTTTAATATTATTTTACAAAATGTTCTATTAGTTAACGGCGTCTTAAAAGGTCCATTATACCTAAGAGCGAGCATTATTCGAAATTATTATTTCATCACGAATCATTTAAACCGTCATAGCACAGTGCCAATTGCTGTCATTGTCTGTGCTTTTAAATACCAGTTGAGAACTTGGGATACATTGATTCCTTTTAAGCCATAATATTTCGAGCTTGGATATTATCTTCTCCGATACTTCCTAACCAGTGGGAGTTCCGGGGGGGGGGGAGAATTGCTGCCATGTATTAAAGATTATCAATATTACATACTATATGCATATTTGGAAAGCATCTTTTGATTTAGAGTTTAAGAGTTAGATTATCTTGGGAAGGGTAAAATTATATTTGAACATTGGAGAAAGGGGGAATGGAGCAATAAAGGTCTGGAACCATAACTTCATATTCTTTCTTGAAACCAAGCCTTTAAAATAGAACTTTTTGCCACCATTGAGTATAATAGAAAAACGTGTAAGTTCAAACATATTAAACTAGAAGTAATATGGTCTAGGATCAAATTTCAATATAACCTCACAACTCCTAGACTAGAAATAATAAAGTTTATCTTCAAAATTATTTAAAAATAATTTGCAGATAGATTAATTGTGTGCAATGTGAGTTTTGGCGCCTTCTAACATTCGATATAATGTTTGCTTAACCTAACCTAACCATAAACTAATTCAGAAGTGCGTTAAATGAAACTTTATCATATTAAAAAGATAAGCAGGTTCAAAAACATGTTATTCTAATTTGTGAAATTTCATTGATCAGCAAGTGAATTTTTGCCAATAACCATATGCAATATTTGAAATCACTTTCTTCCACGAAATAGAACGATTAATTGATTGGAATCGTATAACTGTTCATGCAATTTTTAATATACTATATTACTAAGAACAAGTCAATATATTATTTTGTAAAATTCAATTACATGAAATAATTTGTTGTTTTTATTTTGCCCTATACACAATATATTGAGAAAATAAAATTAATTAATTGAATAGTATCTTGGTACTTCATATTGGATGATCAAATAGCCTACAGATGCTTCTTTATACATTTACAATCAATATCTGTTGTTTAACGGGAAATAAATTGATGTTGAAACCTTACCAATTGGACCTTACAAAATAGGGAAAAGTACTTAATGAATGTAAAAATGCCTTCGGTTTTCACCTTAATAGAATGAAAAACTACAAAAGACAACAACAAAAGAAAATCCAAACAAGAGACTTAACGAATTCAATGTTAAAGAGAATAAGTTAGTGAAATTTAACAAAAACTTTCATTTGACATTATAGCGTAGAAAACATTAGAAACAAATAAAATAATTACATTTATTTAAGATCTGCGGTTGCTTTTAAGTTAATATAATTTCACTGGTACTTTCCATTGAGTGGGGAACGTCAAAAGCCAGGTTCGGGATTCAACGAGATAATAATGGCACAGATGAAATCCAGAATGTTGTGCTATTGTAGATATAGTTAACCTATAATATTAATAAATTAATAGTACTTCACGAATTCACTATGTTATTCATTCGTAATGGAGAATATTAGTTTGACAATATCCGATGATGAATGAATTTAAATATATTTGACTAGGTATTATTTTTCAATCAATTTTAGCCTCATGAAACTACGTGGAGCCTGCGATGCGGGTTCTACGTTTCCTAGCTGTTTTAAGCCTAGGTGCTTTTCCTACAAACGATTATTTCAGCTGAAGGCATTAAATTGGGAAAACCAGTAAACTACCTCTTCACAAGGAAACAAAATTATTTCATTTTTACCAGAAATTTAATTTTAATCCAGATGATTCAGAAGCGGGTTCATAGAGCTTCTGCCGGAAGATTGTGTGAAAATATATTCTTTACTTTCCCTGAAATATGGTTATGCTTAGAGTAGGTATTTCAAAAAATGATTAAGATAGCAGGATTTGAATGAATTAGAGATTTTTTGCCGTTTAGTTTGACCCTTACTTGCACAAGTGAAATATCAATGTTAACAATTTTATAATTTAAGACATCGACTGCGGGTGCTTGATGGAATTTCAATATCAAATTTGGATTATTGAGATTTTATACACTTCCATGTATTTTGTCACTAACGACCTGGGATTCGCCTTTCGGCATCTTCAGGCATTCGAGCACACGAATGGACTCGAACTGACAGACAGTAAACAGTGTCTAACGTTTATATAGAAGATACAAATACGACAAATATTATTTATGAGGTAAGATATTATACGTCTGAGAGCCACACTGATACCTGAGTTAAAATTTCGAGAATCGCCTTAATCCTTATTTTGTAAACACCACATTTACAGAGTGGCGAATTGCCGCTTTCCAACTTCTTATGGAATTACCAGTGATTTTACAATTATAATAGCATTGTGGGTTTCGACGGGATGCAATTCGACGAAAGGGTAAATATACACAATCATTTCACGTTTAGTGACATCTGTTAGGTGTTTCAACGTATGGATATAATAACGGAGAATTAGGAAGGTTCAGCTGCTCATTCAGAATTGGCAAGGAATTTAACTGGGCTCTATTGCTTTCTAAATTCCTGAATGCCTGAAGATGCCGAAAGGCGAAACCCGGGTCGTTAGTGACAAAATACATGGAAGTGTACAAAATCTCAATAATCCAAAAGTTAACAATTTTATTTTTATATTGAATAGAAATTCTCATAAAGTAACCGCATATTCCAAAACTATTTATAAGTGGTGATTTAAATTTTCGGGACATACTGCGAAAAATATAATTTCATTATGAGTTTATTTGTAAATTAAAAAATGGCATTACAGCTGACGCCAATGCACCATGCATTTACACTTGAACTGTAAACAAATAATAATATTAATAATAATTACAAATTTTATTTATTCTATAATTATTTTATAATTATTTTAAAAAAGATTAACAATATTATTAACATACATATTTAAACGAGAAATAAATATCTAAAAAACCGTACCCCTAGAGCTTGTTGCTGAAAATTTCCACCTCTCTAGGAAATGCATTGAAATGAAACGACGAAATTTGGTTAGGGAGTATTATTAAAAGGAAAATATTGAAAAAAAATTCAAGAAAAGTGTAATAAAAGCTTAATAAATTAATTTAATTACTTGATAATGACTCTACTTTAATTTTTCCTGTAATACTTCATTTTATACAACAAAGTTGTTTAATAATTGGAATAAAACTTTTACCATTTGTTTTTCATTTTTTAACTCAATTACTGCGAGTTTTACCGTTACATTTAAATTATTTATGGCACGCGATAAAAAACGAGTGCAAAACCCATATTTCACAAGTTCTTTTATTATGCAAATTTATATTCTGTCTTTGTTCGAAATAGGAACATATAAATCAAAAAGAGAACGTTTTATGACGCCATTACAAGTGTATAAGGATCGAATAATGTCATCGGTCGATTCAGGTGAATTGCAGTTTAAGAGCCTCAGAATAATGCTGTTATTTGGCAGCGATTGGCGACCGTGGTTGCTCGTGCGGAAATTGCCAAAGTTAATTATAGTTGAGTAGCGTAAATGCAAGATGTGCACAGCCGGGTTCGCAATAGAAATCACGATTGGCGCAACAAAATCGTGAGTAGCAAGTCGTTATTGTCATTGATGTAATCGGAAGGATGTGCAGTTGATAAACGTCTTATCGACTGACCTAGTTAAAGGTAAACATTTTTCAAATATATAGTATAGCTTAACCGTTGATAATATTCGAATCGCTATGTAGATATAAACCATTTAATTAGGTTATCACTGAACATTTTTTTTTATCACATCTGCACCAGGCCCTCCAATCCCGGGATTTTGGGATTCACTATAAATAAATGCTAAAGAATAATTCATACATCATATTAAAACTTTCAAATTAACTACAAAGTGCACCTCAGTTTGTTCATGGAAGATTTTGTTATAATACTTATATAATTAATATAAATGTATTGCGGTCTTCATCTTTCTCATATTTCGTAACAACCGTTCTTAATGAATTTGAAATGTAGAACAAATTAGGGCCGTTTCTTAAATGGATGGAGGACAATATTTTAAAGTCGAACTGAAAGACATGTCTTTTTTTTGGATATCATCTGGTATAACCTACCATAATAATGATAGTGTCCGAACAAGTTATAAATCTGAGAATAGTACCACATAGTACCACAATAGTAAGACATTGTTTTTTTCCATGTCCGCTCTCAACGTGGAGCATATGGTCTCCTAATTGAGGCATGTCAACAGAACTTTTCTGTGAAAACTGTTCGTTACTCAGTTGCTCAACCTCTATTTTTTCGAAGAGAGTAGGGATAGAGGGATATGACTAGGACAGGACTAGTGGTTAGCTAATCGCTCTCGCTACGCCCCGCGAGGATTTGATAGTCGGTGAGGAAGGTGTTTTCAGACATCACAAACATTCAGACTACGAACAGAAATCCATAAATCGATTGAGAGATCAATTTAGGAAAACTCTCCGCACCAGGAATCGAACTCGAGACGTCTGTAGCCGTAGCCAACGCCGATACCAACTGCGCCATGGACGCCGACAAGGAAATAATTTAAAAAAATATACAGGCGGTCCTTCAATTTCACACATACGCTTTCAAGTAGTCGCTTGTCTCTCCTCCGCTTTCCGTCACCTTCTTAAATACGTTAACTAATTAAGTCTTGCGATGGGACGCATACCAATGCCTTGTGTTTTCCCAGTTTATTTGTTTTTGTGAGTTATAATATATGTATGACAAGACTTAGACAAACAACAATATTAATGAAACCTTCATGTATCTTGACAAATTTTTGATTATCATCGAAAAAACTGTGATCCCAAAGGAAAGCGTATTCCAAGGGTATAACGTAGAGCAATTGATAAAGACACAGTACGTTATAGAACTCTTTATCAAGAAAAGAAAAAGAGAGTGGCATTCAACTACCTGTTGACAAATTTATAAAACAAACATATGAGTGCTTATACGCCTCATTAAATTGATAAATAAATATTTTAAAATACACTGTTTAATGTTTTCTTTACATTGCTCTACTTTCGAACATTAAATATTCGCACACATTTTACCTTAACCTTTACGTGCGAAAGTCGAGGGCCACCTGTAGTTTCATGCATGCGTGAATCACAGATTACCAGTAGAAGAAAACAATGGTACATTTACACTTTCCTTAAGATCTAGTATTATTATTGGTCAGCTCCGCGGTGCACTGGTTAATTTCGTTGGCTACGATTACGGATGTCTTGGGTTCAATTCCCAGGACGAACAGTTTCATAAATTGATTTTTCAATCGATTTGTGAATTTCTGTTCGTAGGCATGAATGTTTTTGATGTTTAAAATTAATACCCACCCATCCAACCGATCCTAAAAACGGGGCGTACCGAGAGCGATTAGTTAACTACTAGTCTAGTCCTAGCCCTATCCTTCAATCCCTACTCTCTTCAAAAAAGAGATGTTAATCAACTGAGTAACAAGCGGTTCTCGTATAAAAAAACTTCCGTTGAGATACCTCCATTAGGAGGCCATATGCACCACATTGGGGGCGGACATGGTAAAATAAATGCTTGGTTTGAAGAGGTTTTTCTTATTTCAATATATTTATTAAGTAATGATTTTGGACTGCTAAAAAAACATAGAAGGGCTTGGCCCTCGGGCCTTTACCCGGCCCGGGTAATAAATTTGATCTCCAGAAATATATTTCGAACTATATTCGGGTCGTTAGTCAGACATAAGGCAATACTATTCATAGCTTAAATATTTTTTCCCATGTCCTATGAGTATCGTTGTAAATGTGTAAATAATAACACGTATTGTTTGAAAAGTGTGAATGAATTTTTGTATTGAAAACAAATCTGGGCTTCTGGTCGGGTTCGGGTAACAAGTGTAATATTGAAACTCGGGCTCAGACCGGGTAATTTTATAAAATAGACTTCTTCTACCTACATACATTATAACTGTAATATATCTATGGATAAAACTATGATGTAGCCTGTAGCTAAGAAATAATTCCATTTGCTGATGGTATCACGATTCGACAACAAAATCGTGAGATGTAATTGATACTGACGGATAGAAGTACGCGATTGAACCATTTGTTGCAATTAAAAGATAACATTGAAAATAATAATTCTCTTCATGTTCTGCATAACTGTTTGTTTCAAATGATGATGATTCAAAAGCAATTTGGCTGAATCATTATTACAATGATATAAAAGAAATCTTAAAAGTTCATTCTTTCATACGCACCAAGTTTTTTTTTATTATTATTTATTGATCGACGCCTACGTTGTGAAGTAAAGATTATTGAATTGTAAAGTGATTGTTCACTTAAAAAAAATGAATCATATAAAATGTTTGTGGAATATGTGCAATGCAATTTTATAATACTATGTTTTCAAGCATAATAATTATTAACCAATTTCTCGATCAATGCGGCAGTTTTTTTTCTAAATAACACCGTGCAAATCTGTTAAAAAAAGACACTTGCACAGTTAACTTTAGAAAGAAATACAATGTCATTTGTACATAAAACCCATGTTATGAATAATTTAATGTATGTAATGCATACAAAATTAATAAAATAAAATAGAGTATATATTGCTCATCACTTGTAAATGGTAAGCCATTTTTTTTCGTTCATCGATTGGACAACATCGTTAAGCCGAAATCGTGAAAATAAAAACTTCGGCCCATTATGTTACCTTGTTTTTAAGAGGAATAAACAGTTCTTAATCAAAACATTAAATACAATTTGCCAGGCCTGGTAACTAGTCACTATAAAATTGATGATGTATAATCGTTAATATATGCGAAAAAAAATTATGAATTGTTTAACTCTTATGTACTTTTATAAATTTTGTCACTTCCGACCCAAATCCATTTCGACATCGTCAATGAGTTAAACAGTTTTATAGAATACATTTTTGATATCAAATGCAATTATTGGCAATGTGCCAGATATTTTAATTTCATTTGAAATGAAGAAAAAGGAAAATTATTCAGGTTAAAATGTCCAAGTCAAACTTGAAGAGTAAAGATAACTGCCCGTTATAAAGACCTCAATAAATAAATTGAAACAAATCAAATTTCATATTAAACTTGCCAAGAGATGCAAATGTATACCTTCTTAAGATAAGTCGAGCTTTTACCGTTAAGACTACAGAGTATTTCAAACATTATTCTGATTGACCGTTGCCAGAATCCATATCGCAATTACATCTTCAATTAAAAATTCATTAATACACAAACTTTCGAGCACTTTAATTAGTTTCAATTAATCGCGGCTGAATGGACTCGATTAGTTGGCACTCAATAGTCAAGATGGCGATTTGATAAGTAGGTTTATGTGCTTAGACCACTTACTTTTGAGCTATAGCTCATTAAAAGCTTAGCAGCGAACTGTACAGTTGAATTGATGACTTTATGCTTTAGAGTTTGAAGATTTAACGGTTTATGAGCGATTGTATGTTTAGATTTTGCGATACCGATATTCCGCCAGTTTCCTTATCCTAAAATCCCGGGATTGTAAATATGGGATACTGTAATTTTGGTAATTCAAATGCATACAAATATAAGATACGTTCAGCACACAACAACTCTTGACGTCATTGCACCCAAGCCCATAAACACCGAATGTTTCATTCATAATACTTGATAAGCTCGAAACGTAGCAGATGTGTTGATGATGATTATTATTCCACAGATTTTCAGCTCTCCACTAGATTCACACTGTCAAAACACGCCAGTTCGGTCCAAGTTATCTTTATTGCAGTTGATTAGTTCAATTCATATTAAGAATTTACAATTTACAAAAACAATGTTTACAAATTACACGAAATTAAAACTGCGCGCGAAAAATGGGTCGTACCAAATAAGATTGGGCCGTGTTCACATGTATGTTTAATATATACACGCCAGTTCGGTCCAAGTAATATTAATTTATTGCATTTAGTTAGTTACAGTAGATGATTTAACAGTTCCAAAATTATTATAAATTAAACGATTCACAAATGAAAGAAATACGATAGAGTTTAACGGCAAGAGGCTAGTGGCAAGGCAAACGGTTACCTTAATGTCAGTGAGGGAGGGACGAGGAGCCCAACCCTCGGACTGCGAAGAGGTACTTCTCAAAGACAAAAACGAATTGACAAAGAAATTTGAAAAAACACCCTTTTTGTACTTTGTAACAGATATGACCCACGGTCGGTCGACTAGAGTGTATGTCGTATAACTTTGCACTTTTAATTACACTGATACGCTTTCTGTACACTACACAAAGCGTTTCAATGATTTAGTATGTATGGATCCCGTGGTCCTAGAGCAGTGATTCTCACAGAAAATTTCTCCGTGGCCGCATAATGAAAAATAATGGTCTTTTGGAAATGCCTCGTGGCCGCACCAAATTTTTCAATCGTGATTTAAAATGTTAGGCCGATGTATTTACTAAAAGAGGGACTCATTACCTACTTTAATTTCTTTTAACCCTACAATATTACGACGCCGAAATTTGCGCTGCAGGCAGAAATTTTTTATATATTAATATAATTTCTTTAAAAATATGTACTTTATTTTTACAATCCAGGAGAACACATGTTATATTTTATATTAATATTATATTCTAATTTGATAATGCTCCTGACGAGCGAAACCGATCCTGATCATTATAAACATATGGAAGTAATACAAGCAAATTGTGTTTTATTTTTAAAATCATAAGTCCTGCAGGAGTATTTTTCAAATATGTATAAAAATATATTAGTCATTAGATTTTTACACTTTCATCCTTCCGAATGATTGCTTATAAATGATTTCTTATATCCATTTCAACTCGGGGATTGTATCAAATTCCCTTTAAAATTAGAAAAATAACGAATAACATAATATACAGATGCTTCCATATTTACAAAAAAAAATCAGAAGATAATCACTTTATGTATTTGGAAAATCTCTCGTCAATGATAATTACACGATTGCAAGATGAACAACGTTAGTTATCGTAGACGTATAACAGACCGAATTACTTAGTGCACTGTAGCACAAATTAACCCAATGAGGTTACCGTACTGATGCCGATGAATTTTTATCGAAAAAGGGACCCCTATTTTATTAAAAATATTCATTCGTTACAAAAGTGTTTTCGAGCCGCACACATAGGCAATACGGATAAACAAATGGATTATGTTACCAATTTTTTTAATAACAATATTATTACTGTAGAACCGTTGGTGGCCGCACGAAAATCCTCTGTTGGCCGCACATGAGAACCACTGTCCTAGAGCAATATATGTATCAATGTGGATTCTGTGATTCTAAATCCTAGAGCCGGAGTGAAAATTTATGCGGCGTGTACTCTACCTGATGGTCAGTCAATGTCGCCCTCAGCCAAGGGGCTCATTGGGCCGATTTCAAACTACTATCCTAAATGGGGTGTCGTAATCAAGAGATAATAATGCTTAATAAAAACATCGTATGATATAATATTATCTTTAGTCTTCGAGCAAGACTACTATACGATTTGAGCATCGGTTTATTGAGCTCAAACATTTGTTCTTGTGACGCTGTTATTCCCCTGGTCCACGATTATTTCAGAACTGTTCGGCGTTATGCGTGCTTTTTTACTGTAAATGTTGATTACATTATTTGTAACAGAAAGAATTCAATTTTCGTAAAGCGAGAAGGCGGCGATAATAATCTTCCGTTGTGATACGCACCCACCAGTAAGCAGCCAAGGAACGCGAGGGAATAGAACTAGCGCTAAGAAGTGTACGGCAAACATTGCGGAGACAGAAGCGCTGCCATGTTTTGTTTGACTTCAATATTACAATAGGTTCAAATGATCGCAATGTTGAATGCAGAGAAAAGTAGCATAGAATCCAAAACAACATCACGGATACATAGGTTTTGAGAAAATTTAGGTTATCATTGACAGCATTTGTCGACACGGTCTTAGCAGTCCACGCTTCGTCAACTACCATGGTGTAAAAGATAAGTCTGCACGGGCCGAAATTTTATAAAATTACCCGGTTCGAGCTCGACATCTTCAGGATGGCGCGAATATCGCACTTGTTACTCGAACCTGACCCGAAGACAAGATTTTTTCAATATAGAAATTTATTTATACTTTTAAAACAATATAATGTTTTCTATGGATTCGGCGGGAACTTTGTGAAAGTTCATTTTTAATATAAAATTAAATTAAAAATTCATTACATAGTTATTCCACTTGGTTACACAGTCCACAGTTCCATAGTCAATAACTAAGTTATCAATTTTTAATTTAATTTTATATCAATATAATGTTATTTATTGTTTCCATATTTCCAACGATATATACAGCACATGTGAAATATATTATTTAAGTTATGAATAGTATTGCCTTATAGCTGACTCATGACACGAACATAGTCCGAAATATTTGTCTGAAAATTAAATTCCTTACCCGAGCCCGAATCTGAATTGTCTTTGCCCGCCCGAACTCACCCCACGGGCCCGTGCAAACCTCTAGTAAGAAGTATATGTGAGCTGTATAAAAAAATGACAGTCGCCATTTTTTGCATTTGTTGACGTCATTGCGTGTTTACCTAATTGCAGTTTACCATGTTGTCAACAGTGTTTCCGTGAAAATAAAAATTTGGTTCGTCAAAATCAAGGTTTGGTTCACGAATACTTCTTACACCATGGTCAACTTCAATTAACTTCCTGAGCATACTATCAAAATGTTTAAGAAGTATTATACTTTATATTTTAATCGTTTCCAATCAAATAAAGGACATAAGTTATTGGAGATATAAATATAAATTAATTCCGGTGTCATAAATAGTACCACTACTCTAATCTAGAATATTATAATCTCAATATTACTTAAGTAATGGATTTCTTTTTCATTTCCCAATTCGCTATTTCTGTTAATGAATATTTATAAGTTATTTTTACACTCGTTATATTTAGCTCACATAAGCAATTGACTTTTAATGTGGTTTAATTTTTGATTTCAGATTAGTAGATATTGATTTGTAAGAGGCGCTTAACATTTTAACTATAGACTATTCGTCGTAGTCCATCAAGCACCCTCAGTCGATGTCTTAAATTATATAGACTATTCAATTTTGTTAATGTATAATTTGTTTGATTATCTGTAAATTCTTGTCGTAGTTCTTGAAACAATTATTTCATATAAGTTGTAATTATAAACACACAATTTTATACAAATGGCTTTGATGAGATTTATATTTTATTAGTTGATAACGCTCACATGAGTGAAACCGGTCATGATCATAGTAAAAAAATTAAAATACAACTAGAAACCAAATTGTAGTTTTTTTCAAATAATTTTGTTAATTGTCAAGTCTTGATTAAATCATTTTATTAAAAAAATATTTATTAAATGATCAGGACCAGTTTCCTTAATCACGAGAATTCTCAACTGCAATTGTGAAATTAGTAAAAAAAAAAAACACAAATAATATAAAATTTTGAATGCATTTACGACCTGGTAAAAGGTTTATATGGTAAAAAACATTCAGTGTTAACGAACAAAACTATTTTTAGTGATTACATGATAACCGAGCAATGTTGTGCATGCATTTCTCGCAATGTGGCGTGCATTTAACCCTTCCAAGCTGAAACAAGATTTCGTAAAGTTTACTTGCAACGGTTTGAATTTGTTTAACGGTGGGAACCGAGCTCTCTCCTCAAACAAAAGCAAAACACGTTGTGCATTATTTATCAGTTTTATCACACGTCCAACACTTTTCGAGTCTCTATTCAAATTGAATCTTAACTAATCGTACTAAGTCAACAGTTGAACAAGAATTTTCTCACTATATTATCTCACAGTAAGGCATTCAGTCACAGTAAGGCATAATAAATTAAATATACAAGATCATAGTTGTATATATGTGCCATCTATTCAATGCATGCATTCTGACAGTGCTGCCTTACGGTTGCGAGTCATGGTACACTTCTAAAACACAAGGTTACCGTATACTGTACTTCAAAAACAGATGCTTGTGGCGAATACTAAGGGTATGGTGGCTTGACTTTATCAGGAACTCGGAGGTAAGAGAGCGGACGGACCAGCCACTTATTACATAAAAAAAAAGAAAACGACGATGGACCTGACTTGGACCTGTGCTGCGGTTGCCTCAGTCTGTATCCTGGTTGACTTCCCTACAAAAATTTCATGTGGACTCTACAAGCAAGGATTTCGTAAGGATAATATTGATATCGTAAGTACCTGTAACCTTAAAATCGTCGGTTGATTGCAGAACTAGTTTAAGTCAATTTTGGTAAATTTTGCAGGACAACCGTATAGAGATTTAATTTTAATGCGAATAACAGTTTATTTTATTTATCTAAATAAGTGGCAAATTGAAAAAAAAGATTTTATTTATTCAAAATATCTTTGTATCAGAATTTCGTATATTTTTGTTCGGTAGTAAAAATCAAATTTTTACACATTATAAATGACCAACTAACCGTAAAAATAAGCAGAAACACTTCTACGAAAACATGTGACTTAAATAAGTTCAGCATGCAGCTGATATTTTTTGAAATGAATAGTCTATGTGTTCCATGAAGATTTAGGTAAATTGATATATTATATAACGTGTTGTTGTTAAAGACACAGGTGAGCAGACAATAGACAGCCTCTGTCTTCTGTAGGGAGCAAAGCTATTCGTTGTTGTCCGCAACACATGTTCCATGTTTAGTCACTGGAGCAATGCGCAGCCGAAGCTGTCATTAGTTGCAAAACACTATAAACCCCGACCCAATACACGATACAGGTGAAACTATGCCGTGTGCCCGGCTTATTTTTGAAGAACGCACTAACTATGAAACTATTTAGTCAAATCAAATATAAATACTGTAATAATTCTTCTTTGCATGATATTACTGTCAGTATTCTTCTTTAAGTAGAGCCATATGACAATGTTTTTACATGTAATGAGTCTTAGCATATTTTTTACTAGGCTCACACTTTGCAACATCTATAACACATATTTATTTGCTGATGCTGCTATTGTAATGAAGTGTGTAAAATGTTTTTAACTACATCCACTAACATCCTGCTTGGTGGTTTATGCAATATTCCAATTCAAAATAGACTGCACTATTATGTGGTCTTAAGAAGGGCTAATAATGCTAAATATCACAACTTTTGCTCTATTTGAAAGTCTAGGCCATCATGCAAAAACACGTTTCCGGGATTCAGCGGATAGTTAGCTTGTCATATGAAAACACGATTCCGGAACTTATCGTGTTAATGAAGTGTGTTTAATATACGACTTTAGCCAAAAGTAAGTATATACACTATTCATATTTACACGAAAAGAAATATTGTCTATGTTTTGAATACAATATGATAAGGTTAATAAAACAAATTTCGTCGGATAAAAATATTGTTCTTAGACTGTCGTCTTACACGATTAGAAGGAGAAGATGCAAATTGTCGAATAGTTGCTCTCAACTATTTTGTTCGTATCTAAACGAGTGGAATTCTGTGACATATTATTTATTCTCTTTGACCCAACTTTTATATCCAGCTCTTGAAACGGAGCGTAAAGGAAAGGAAAGAAATACCGACAAAGCCTATATTTGCCTCAATCTTATAAAATCATAACCGTTTCTTAAATGAGTGGTCGATCGACCAATTAACAGATAGATTGCTTAAAACGCTTTTTGTTTTAGTGCTCTTTTAGTATTTCATATACCCTATGACACCGCCTCGTACTTACGGGGCGGACAGGGGTCTTCAAAACCCGTCTACAGACTCTTTCTATTCATGCAAATTTAATATGTAATATCTCTCCTAAGGTGTTCAAAAATAATTTGTCATATTTGTTTGTTTACCGTTAGAAGTAAACAAAAAGCGGGCGATGCTTTGGGAAAGAATCACTTGTCCCTCGGCCTACCAGCGGGCGGTTAGTGGTCGACCAAGCCCTGCGGCTTGGCTCAAAGGGTTGACCCCATCATAAAACCACTTGCTGTGTTTTTAAATTGAAATTGTGTATTTTAAACGCTGTTTATGTATCTGTTATTGACTTCGAGGAATTTATAAGTGAACTAACTGCAATTAAAGAGAAAGTATACTGAATACGACCGGGTTCTAATAGAAGACGAAGGAACCTGTGAATTATCCTTGTCACCACTCCGGACTTGTGGCAGTCAAAGTGTGTTGACTCTCCACCTTCCCCTTGAGTAGCGATCTTACTTCTCTCACCTATATATATGATATTTCAAAGTGTCTAATTTTTTAAGAACTAGGCTTGTTTTAGGCAAATAATTATTTCGTTAGTAGTTATTGTGTTTATAAAAAAAATGTAAACAAGTATTCTGTTTATATAAGGTTGTTTGATCTTAATTAAATATAACTATTCAATTTAGCTACTTACCGGTTTATTTAGTAACTGACCATATGCAACCTGACTAATCTGACAGTTAATAATCTTATCTCACTCTTCATTTTTAGGTTGAGAATTAGAATTTTTGTCTACTTGTATATAAATAACATTGCGATATGGTTAGTCTAAAAGAAGTCGACGGAAGATGCTTATTAAAGAAGCGAAGCAAGTGTCACATGTATTGACACCTTCAGTTAAATAAATAAGTTATGAACATTAATTTTACATCAAAACTGAGAGCTTATTTAATTTACTGACCCAACATTTTTATTACACAGGACAAATAAACGAAGGCTTTACCACCCCTCACACAAAAATTTATTTAAGAATACAAACAAAAATACTTAACAAGATTTCATCCAGGATAAGCATTTTAAGTATGTTAAAGCCAATAAATACTAAGAACGTTTAAAAATCGGTATTACTTTTCAGGATTACTGAACAAAAATAACGGGATCCTATTAACAGTTCAGTATTCGCTTATTTTCCTAAAAATACCAGAGCTTTCGTATTTAAAGCTTTTTTTTTTAAATAAAATACGGTCTCTCCTCTTTTCTTCGTTAAGAGCTTACAAAGTTTTATGCAACTTTGCATCTGTTCCTTTTTTAGATTCATTACTTTTTTAACATCATTAGTGCGGCATTATTTCAATGTTCACTTCTTCTTAGAAAAATACAGTCGAATATAAATATTTTCCGACGAATAGAATTCATTTTTTCAATAATTATCAAGTGTTCGCCGAGGTGAAGCTTAATAGTTTTTTTTCAAATGTAAATTTGTGAATAAAGAAATCCTAAAATAAAATAATAAAATTTTTTTGCACAAGACTACTAAATACTGTACACAGTGGCTTTGCTACCGAGTTCTTTCAGTTTGGCTGATTGATTGTTGTCATATAATATCATGCAGCTTATACAATGTTTTTCGGCTCTAAAGTTTGAGCATATGCACTCCAAACGAGGCGCATAGGCTATGTTATTCAATTGGTCAATTTGTCTGTTTCGAAAATCGGGACAAGGAAAACATCAGTATTTGGCTTATCATTAATCGTTTTAAAAAATCCATGACATCAATGAAAAAGTTAATTTAAGAATTAGTACGCATCCATTGCAAATATTAATGACAACGCTCCAAAGATTAACAGTACTACATTCCGTATTTTTAAAAATATCGTAGCTCTAATAATTTGCGCGAGTAGTCTACGTGCGCGTGTCGTGTCGCGGCTGTTCTCCGGTGTGTGTTGTCCGTCGTGTGGCGAACAACACCGTGTCATAGTATTATGCTGTGTGACGTTGTCCTGCGTAACCCAATTAGCGATTAGATTTACGGCCGCCATTAGCGACGCGAGCCAGTGTGACGTTGCTCCGACCTGACGAATAGACGCTGTTAACTTCACCGATGCAACGAGTGCTCATCCTATTTGGACACCACTATCAGCAGCTTTTCTCGCATACACACAGCGACTACGTATCAATGCCCGAAATATTTAAAAGCGAAAATTTACCAGAGGATAAAAATAGATCTAAAAATTTTATTTTTGATAGGACTTTTTGCGAGAACTTGTTGTTATTCGTCATTCAACATCTCATTTTAGGAGACAGTAAGATTATAAGGTTGGGGTTAAGAAAGGACTCCTCGTTAACTAATCGCACTCGCTATGTCAAATAGTTAATGCTGGTGGAATTTCGTCTACTTGGTTGGGCTTTCGAGGCTCAAATTCACAAATGAAAAAATTCATAGATTTATTTTTCAATCGATTTATAGAGTTGCTTCCAAGCTGTTTGGATGTCTGTGTAATCTTCAGTCGTAAAAACGAAGGGCAAAGAGTGATTGGTTACTACCGGTTCTTTCTTATTCCCTAACTTCTTTTATGCACTTTTCCTCCAAGCAGAAAGGTTAGGAAATTGACGTACAACCCGCGCTCGTTAAAAAACTTAAATATAAGTTTACTTTTTTAAGGACTCAATTTCATAAAAATAGCCTTGTTAAGATTTATATTTCATCCGTTGACAATGTTTGCGTTGACTGAAACTGGTCCTGATCATAAAAATGTGAAAATAGTACAAAAAAATTGTGGTTTATTTTGAAAATATACTGTAATTTCAACAGGAATTGACAGTAAACACCTCAAAAGTGATTTAAATTTAGTTGCTTTCACATTGAAAACGGTACTAGTGAATAATATAGTAGTGTTATATCTATCACTTGTAAAATGTGTAAAAATATTTTTTCTTTTAAATATTGGGTTACTTAAGAAAAGGTCACCCTATTTATAGCACTGCATTATATGGCGCATAAAATGCGAGCAGCTATTTAAGGGTTAACGCGTAAACCAAACAAGGGTTGAAACGCAAATAATGGAAGGTGTACTGGATTATAATAATTGCTCACAAACATTCAAATGTTTTGCAAGGATTAAAACTAGACATAATGGTGAACCTGCTAAATATAACATAATTCCATTTATGGAAGGTTATAAATTCAAGAAAATGCATTAGCATGCATTACTTTTACTCGTATATGTGATATGTACATGACAAACACCGTGGTATAGTGATTAAGGCCCGTCTTATCTGTACGCTACCTGTGGCTTTGTTCAAAATACTTTTTCGCGTGCAAACTTATTCTTATACTTATTCAAGTATTGAATTTTAATACTTTAAATTCCGTTATAGCTTCGCTAATCAATGGTATAAATTCTCTCAAATAGAAAATATTGCGATTGAGGCCTTGAAAATCGAGTGACCAAATGGTGTAACTTGTTTATTCAAAGTTTAAGTTTAATTAAAATTTTACATTTTTTTACACTTTAATTAGTTTAACTTCTTTTGCAGTCTGTATATACTTGGCTCACTTCACTTTCATGATACGTTATGACAATATCAAAACACACCTTTCTCATTTTTTTCAAAAATATCAATTGACGCACTTCCCTTCTCATTGGCTCGATCGCTTTATGAATTTTGTATAAAAAAGCATGGATATCTTCCGTCTTGTCTTTTGTCCTGATGGAGAATTTTATATCCTGACAAGAGGTCACCGAGAGAGAACGATTTGCCAAAATCTATCGCATTTCCTACCTAAAAACTTACTCAAATAAGTTTTAATAAAATACAATCTCAAGAAATACAGTATATAATATCAATGGTCCTGTTCATTAGCACAGAACAGTAGCAATACAAAAAAATATGAACTCTTTTATACAGCGGTGATGGTTTTTTAACAACTCTTATTTTCATAAAATGAACTTACACTTTTGTCGATTAAAATACAGTAATTACGTTAATGTATTTTCGAAGTGATTGTGAGTAGGAACCTGCAAAAAACCTGAAAGTTCAAAAGTTCTTTTAAGAAACGGTCAGAATAGAAAAATACAGCAGACTTGTTGGTCAGACAATCTATTATATTTAGTTTTTTTTTATTAGTGGGTAATTAATGTATTAAAATTGCAAATGGCCTGCATTTACTGGGTCAGTAACTCATTCAATTTTTGGCCAGTAAGATATAATAAATGGTCAGTACAGACGTGGTCAGTTAATCAAACAAACGGTCAGTTTTTTTTAATTAAGCCTAACCTAACATTCATTTATTTGACAATTATTTACTGACGAAACATAATTATTAACTGACCATTAACTGACTGAATTAGTTGCCATACACAAATCAACCATTTCCTTATACCTAAAATTTTGTATCTCCAATAAACACATATTGAGATTACGGGAAAAGCAATACACCAAAGATCACCATAAATCAAATATTATTGGTTTGTACCCGAGTTTTATACATTTTATAAACAGGTGTTAGAATTATATTTAGAGATATCCTTTAACTGACCCAGAAATAGCAACAATTTTTAAATTCTTTAAAAGGTTATGTGGGAATTTTCGAGTTCGCTGAGCACTGAATCAGAAGTGCAAAAATATATATATAAATGCATATTTTATTTTTTAGAATTGTCTGATCAATTGATGAACTGGACGATCGATATATGCATATATATATTCATTATTTAAATACGAAAAAAATATGAAATGAAAAAATATCCACTCCAAAACTGTGGGATATAGAATCAAAGTCGATTATTTCAACAGTAGAGAATTCTTAGAGGCTATTATTGGTAAAAGCTCACGACAGTCTTTTTTGAAATAAGAATTTTTTGACTATTTTAATTATCATTGATATCTTGTAAAAGATATTTTTCATTGAAGCAAAAATAAAACGCATTACTAAACGTTAATAAAAAAATATAATGATGATTTCAATAGTGTTATGTTCAATAGTCAGGCGCTTTATCCAGTGCCTTTAAAACGGTATATTAAATGTGGTCTGTAAGATATAGAACGCCTGTTAGTGAACAACGAGATCAGAGTTCATTAAATATTTTACTGGGATCAACTCAACATTGTTAAAGAATATCTAGAATTTTTTTATATAAATGATATTTTTAATCATATAACATTATTATTTATGTGTGCTTGATGCAAAGCTTTCTATGAAAGCTAACATAAATCTATCTTTGTTTGCTTTTCAAACAAAAAAAAACCTTTTGTGACATTTCAAAAAGAAAATTTACTTTGTCTATATTTAATATAATATTAAAGCAAGCTAAACCATAAATGTGTTAAATCCTTAAGAATTACTTCTAGATATTATTAATATAATGAATACGATACAGAGGTCTAAGTGAGTTCTTATCGGGAATAATAATTGAATAGGACAAAATATCAAATTATTCAATTCTACAAAATTTCAATATTGTTTTTACTATGTCCACTCCCAACGTGGAGCATATGGCCTCAAAATGGAGGTATCTCAACGGAAGTTTTCTACGAGTACTACTTTTTACTCAGTTTTTCAACCTCTCTTTTTCGAATAGAATATGGATATAAGGATAGGGCGACTGGTTTACCGAATCGCTCTCGCTACGCGCCGTTTTTGGGATCGGTTGGGTTTGAGGGAATTTTATATTTCACAAACATTCATGCCTACGAGCAGAAATCGATTGAAATATCAATTCATAAAAATGTCCGTACCTGAGACATCTGTAATCGTCGCCGTAACGACGTTGACCACTACACCACGGACCCGACGATCTCTTCTATAACAGTATATACAGCAAAGCAAGACTAAGATAAGCTTAAGCATAGTTTTGACGATTGCGTGAAACCGAAATAGCTATCAACTAACTAATCCTTTTTGTAGAACTGGAAACTTTGATATTTCATCCAATTATAATGGAGCTCTAAGTATATTAAATCAATAATAGGTATTATATACTTGTCATGGTTTATATGTATATCAGTGAAGCAGAGCATATACAAAAACACTCATTATCTGTCTGTGCATCGTTCGCATTAAGCATATTGAGCAAATACTGACATGGAACTATCACCTGCTAATAATGCCCAGGTATAATAATGTCGACACTTCCTTCGTTCAATCACGTAAGTGCCACATACGTGATTATACGTATCTTGCAATTTCGTTTTCTACGCACCAACAAAAAACAATGAGTACCTACTTTACCGTTTTTTCGTAAAGTATAAACACGTAACTAGTCACTTATACGAAAAATCTTTACCTAAAATCCGAAGTACAATATCGTATCTGTAATATTTTAAAAATTATAAACTTTTGTTAAAACTTTATACAAAATAAAAAAAACTAGTATTTTCTATGGATTCGGCGGTAACTTTGTGGAAGTTCATTTTTAATATAACATTAAATTAAAAATTGATAACTTAGATAATCCACTTGGTTTATCACTAACGTGACGCGTTTCGCTTCTTTAAGAAGCATCTTCAGACTAACCGTATCGCAAGGCTATTTATTTCTAAGGTAAACGATGATTTTAATTCTTAAAAGGGTTGGGGTGGGTTTTATTACATTCTACTGGACGTGTGGAAGGGGGTAAGCTGTCACTGTCACACTTTATACAAATCAATTACTGGCACCTGGATGTGAAAAACACAAAGGGAACAAATTTAATAATGGCGAGCCGCCTGTTCTGTTTAAAATGTTGTTTACTAATCCTCCATTACTGTTAATGGTTTTATTGATTTCTAAAAATTCTAAGCTATTCATTTTAATGCCTTTTTTATTTACACGATGGAGTATTTCTACGTTATTATTTTTATTAAAAGTATGATCATTTTCAATTAAATGATTTGCATTACTATTAGTTACGTATTACGTTAATGATAAACCAAGTGGAATAACTAAGTTATCAATTTTTAATTTAATTTTATATTAAAAAAACTAGATTTAAAATAGTAGCATTGTACCGATTTTCAATTATATAAATGCAGTTGTTACTTTGAAACTGCGTTTTGAATCTTTGAGACGGTCTCCTGTAAAATGTCATGTTTGCAGATACGGGACTATACGTAGGGAGTGTCGATATATATGATATTATAAATCTTACTTATTCCAATACGAGCGTTATTATTTCACAAATCTGTCCCTTGCAGAAACCTGAATAACTTCCTAACTGGGACAGGAATACGTCTTATATGCCTCGCTGTAGTCTCAAACAATGAGACTGGCAGAGGATAATACTCCGAGGAGTGATAACTTCGCAATCTCTTGCGAAACTACACAACAGTTCGCGTTACGAAATACGGGTTTCGCGTCTGGGACACGCGACGCGTTCAAATAATTTGCACTGCGGTAATTTCATTCATGGAAATGTGCTCCGCTGGATTTCAGCTCATCAGCGGAAAGGAAAATGGTTTTCGGCAAGCGTCGTCAATCTACCGCCGCTTCTATTAGTTATTAATAAAAAACAGAACAACCTTAGTGGCGAACTGGGCTACGCTGCAAGATTTTT
The DNA here is from genome assembly GCA_022494535.1 of Himalopsyche phryganea. Lineage (NCBI taxonomy): Eukaryota > Metazoa > Arthropoda > Insecta > Trichoptera > Rhyacophilidae > Himalopsyche > Himalopsyche phryganea. Next base: position 1,494,009 of record JAGVSL010000125.1, on the reverse strand, counting down.
AAATTGTTAGTCGTAATGGACTGTTTATTAAGTAGTCACCAAAATACAAAAACATTTAAAAATGTATTTGCTGTTTTCGTGGCATTTTTCTAGCTCATATTTTAAATATACATAAGCGTTATTATTTACGACATTTTTTTAAAAATTAAATTGGCATTTACTTGGAAGAATTCCATTTTAACAAGGTGAAACTAACTAAGTATTCAGTACTAAAAGAATTTTCTCAGAACGTTTGTTGTTTGGAATGTTTCAACTTAATTTTTTTTAATCCATGTCCGTTCCCAATGTTGAGCATATGGTATCCTAATGGAGTATTTTAACAGAATTTTTCTACGAGAACTGCTTGTTACTCAGTTGCTCAACCTCTCTTTTTTTTCGAAGAGAATAGGGATAGAAGGATAGGGCTATGACAGGACTAATGGTTAGCTAATCGCTCTCGCTACGCCCCGTGAGGATGGGATGGATGGGAGGGAGGACTCAGACTTCGTACAGAAATCCATAAATCGATTGAAAAATCAATTTTTGAAAACCGTCCGCGCCGGGAATTGAACCCGAGACATCCGTAACCGTAGCCGTCGACGCTACCAACTGCACCACGGACGCCGATTTAATTTAGCTATTATAAAAACGATTGAATCACCGAAAATGATCTTACTGTTATACAAAACATTATTTTTAATAGATCGTATCGTATATTTATATCTCCCAACTACCACAACATAAAAACATAGTTGATAAAATTGTTTCTCCTTGTAGACTTCTATCTCAAAATTTAGCCATATAATATCTCTACTATATACCTAGCACAAAATACATGTAGAAATCTGTCGGTCACAACAACTCCTCCCAAACGGTATACACCAACGACGTGAAATTTTCATACGTCATTTCAGCTGCAATTGTTAGTTCAACTACACTTTTTTCAACATTTAACATTTAACTTTTAACCTAAAACTGAAAACGCTATATATTTGACGTTTCAATGCGGGATGAAAATAGGAATAATAATAGTCGCCTAGCAACAGCTCAATACTAATATATTCTGAAAGTGACTGTTGAGATTGTGACGCGAACATAGATATTTGTGTAAAATATTGAGTTTCATATTTGTGATTTGGTAGAAAGTGAGTTTAGTAAATTCGTACAACTTGGTGTGCATCTGCAATAATCGTCATCGAGACTTAGGGTATGACTCGATCGTATTTTTAATTTATGGAGCTGCAGGAACCATTATTAAGTGTAGATCAACAAGCTGTCTATTGAGTTCTGCGGCGCCATAATAAGAGTGCAGGTGGGAAAATTGTCATCTTTTATTACAGCTGGTTTCAACTCTTAACAATATTATTAATTGGTGGACTGTATTTTTTGGGTGTAACAAAAGAGGTACGATTGACGGTGATATTTTCAAATTTCAGCATTAGCTAGCCAACGTCCAAATTTAATAATCTAATATAAGCGTTCACCATATTGGGAGAAGTCGGGTAAAAAATACTAGTTATTAATATTAGTCAAGTTCAAACTGTTCCTGTAAATCTATTAAATAATATAAAAGTATTGCGTTGTTTTCGCAGCGTTTTAATACCACTGTTTCTCTTATATCTTTCGGATTAAGATTCAAGCAAGATTTAACTATTTGTCAAAATCTATCAAACATCAGAAAACATAATCATCGTTGATTTAATTCTCTGTTTCCCTTCGATGACGTATGGCTCATAATTGATCGTTACATGATTAATATTAACCAAGTTCAAACTGTTAATATCAATATCCCTAAGACCATAATTAAATTACTGTTTCATTTTTCGCAGCGTGGTATTATATTTTTGATACCACTGATTCCCTTCTACGTCCAGCATTGACTGATAGAGTGCGTCCAATGAAATATATCACCTCACTCCTGGACACGGTGTCCGAGTGAACACAAAAGTTCTAATGGGAGCATTAACCCGTCAGTGGAGTCAGTTCATAAAACAATGCCGTTATACGAGTACAGTGCGGTTCAAATCTGCACACTGCAATTTATAACAAAAGAACTTTGTGTTTTAACTCGTATTATAAATCCGCTTTTGTGTTTGTAGCTACGATATCAATTGCCACATGCGAATAAGTTTTCATTCCATATTCACATTTTAATATTTCATATAATTATGTACTCGATACTTAATTTACATATTTTTCACCATATCTGCTACAAATGTGAAGCATGTGGCCTCCTGATGGGGTTTATATAAACAGAATAACTATTACTGTCTTAGCCGTATGCTTCTATCCTTACTTACCATTCTGTTGAGTAACAATCATTTCTCGGTAAAAAATATGCTTAAACGAATCAATAACTGTCTACAACAACACATTAGTAAGTTAGTAGAATATTCATAACTAGTGGAACGCCATTCATGGAAGACGTGTTCTTAAGTTTCCATACTTGTTATTGTTATTTTTGTTTGTTTGCCTCGGTTTTTACGTCACGTCGTAACTGTCTGTATTATTGGATGTGTGTGTATGTGAATTGCATAACATTTTATTTTATATACACAGCAAACGATTAGGTCATGAGAAAATTTCATACCTAGATATGTGATAATAATAAAACGCCTACAGACCGGTCTGGGCTATTATATATAATACACTGCTAGGATCAAAGATATCGTGAGATAAAGGTGCTTGATGGAATTTAGATATCATTATTTTAACAATTAAGGTTGAAAGTCACTATCATTATCAGATCAGTTCAGACGTCAATGTAGTTCCTAGACTTAGTGATAGTATTTTTTTTTAATTTGTTTTATATATAAACGATATCAATTATTTACTAACTATCAGTTCGAGTTATTCGTGTACTAAAATGCCAGAAGATACCAAAAGGCAAAACCCGGGTCGTTAGTGACAAAACGTATGGAAATGTACAAGATTACAGAAAAACACCACCTCGACAGTTGATTCAACTGGTATTTACTCAACAAGGCTCCATTGTAAATACATACATAACTATGCGATTGGTATTGCATATTTCATACATAAATATATCTAAAATAAAATATTTATGTATTCAAATTTTATTCGTCTTCAAAGTGAATACTTGAACATTAACGGTTTTTCTATTATAAATATTTGTCTAATTTCAAGAATTATATTTAGGTACCAATAAGGAAGAAAACAAAATTAAAATTAGTATTTACAAATTACTTGGTGCTAATTGATTGACTTTCATAACTAAATAATAATTCAAAAGTCTCACTAATTAATTAAAACTTTCCAGAGCACTTTATATAGTCTCTTTAAAAGTAATCCAATAATAAATTACTCGGAAAATAAACTTTTTTGAAACAAAAATTAATCCAGTAAAAAAGATTTACGATATTCGAAGAAGACATTTAATTCCCACTAGAATTTCTTCTATAATCCGTTCGGATGTCGGTGGCAGACAGGGTGTAAAAAAATCATAATTTATTGAAATTTGAATCACGAGCACAAAAAGTTAGTTTCGGTATGACAATTTCAGGCTCGAAGAATTTCTCTACCGCAAACGGTTTTGATGAATTTATACAAATACCGCTTCATTGGAGCGTTGTGAAATTACAAAATAACATTTGTATTCACATATAATAATATTATACATCGACACTGTACGATTGGTTTCTCGAATAACCGCTTCAAAGGAATTGGTACTATAAAAAAATATAGATTATTTAATATTTAATGTATCATATCTTCTTTATAAAAATGGAAAGATTATTTTTAAATTTAACGCTTTCGAATCAAATACATCTTTGTTCACTCCCTATATGAAGCAAATATACTGCTAACAGAGCATCTCAACAAAAGTTTTTTTACGACAACTGACTGTTATTCAGTCACTCAAATATTCTTTTTTGGAGAAAGTCATTTTTTGTTGGTTTCGTCGCTGGCTACGGTTACGGATGTCTCGGGTTCAATTCCCGGTGCGGACGGTTTTCATAGATTGATCTTTCAATCGATTTATGGATTTCTGTTCGTAGTCTGAGTCCTCCCTCCCACCAATCCCATCCTCACGGGGCGTAACGATAGATATTAGCTAACCACTAGTCCTGTCATAGCCCTATCCTTTTATCCCTACTCTCTTCGAGAAAGAAAAGAGAGGTTGAGCAACTGAGTGACAAGCAGTTCTCGTAGAAAAAGTTCTGTCAAGATACCTCCATTAGAGAGACCATATGCTCCACATTGGGAGCGGACATGGAAATTTTTTTAAACCATGTTCACTTTGCAATGTGGATCATATGGCTTGCTTATAGAGGTATCTCAACAGAAGTTTTTCTAAGGTTACTGGTTGTTACTCAGTCGCCCAACCTCTCTTTTTTCGAAGAGAGAAGGTATAGGTGGACAAGTGTTTAGCTAATCACTCTCGCTGTATTTCATTTTTGTGATCGGATTGAAAGGAGGCAATTTCGAACATCAGATACATCTATACTTTCGAATAGTTTCGAATCCGTGATATCTGTAACCAAAACAAACAATGTTGATCACTGTACCACAGACCGGACAGAGTATAGAACTAGTAGTTAGCTAATAACTCTCGTTTTTCTACCTTTTTAAGATCGGATAAAATTGGCGGGGATTTAGACATCCATACGTCATTTGAATGCAAATTCATTATTGGGAATCGAACCCGTGGACACCGCAAACAAATCCTATTAAATTCTACAATGTTTTATAAACTCGCCCTAGTTTACTTGTAATATGTAATTCATTTATGATACAATAGAATATAAAAACGAAATTCAGTTTGGATTTAAAATTTGTAACATTTTAAGTACTAAGCATAACATTTTATTGAAATAATAAAGTATATTTTAGTGAAACAGTTATTTTAATTATGGGGTAGCGTTACATGAAACATTTTTTAATAGCTAATGGACTGAAATACGACTTCAATAAAACCTTAATTGTTAATTCGACAATTTAAAATGGTGATAAACATTGCATTTAATAATTAAATTATATTTTAGAAGTTTAGTCAGTATAATTAGACCGCATAAGACACGTCGAAAAACGTAGGAAGAGTAGAACCGTAAGAAACACTCTAAAGATAAAATAAGAACTTTTTACGTGGGAAAATGCTAAATTTAAATGATAAAAAGTGCGGATAAAAGAATTCTGATTGAAACAAAACCGAAAAGCAGAATACGGTTGCGTATATCTACAAGGAAATGAAATCATTTAAGTTAACAATGACATCATTAGGCTGTAACAAGTTTTAGATAAGTTAACATTCTGCGGGAGACGTGGCCAAAGTGTGGCCCGCAATACGATTATGATAGATTTGTAATGATCAGTAAAAAAATAATTATGAAAATTAGATAAAATTTGCATTACAAAAATTTAAGCCTTCAAACAGAAATCTATAAATCGACTGAAAAATCAATTTATGAAATTAAGATTTCCTCTCACCTATCCGGTCGGTTTTTTTTTAAACATGTCCGCTCCCAATGTGGATCATATGAACTCTTAATGAAAGAATCTCTACAGAAGTCTTTATACAAGAACTGTTTCTATATTTACTGCTCAAACTTTCTTTTACGCAGAGAGTGGGGATAGAAGAATAGGGTTAGTGAACTGAAGCCCACGACGTCAACCACTGTAACACGGACCCGACCGTACAAAAGTTTAAATACTGAATGTCTAAAGTAGCTAGTACGTTACAACTGTGTGTGCATTGTATAACATTTTATTTTATTATACACCGCGAACACTTAGGTCATGAGAAAATTTCATACCAACATGTGATATGTGATAATAATAAAACGTTTACAGAGCGGTCTGGGATATTATATATAAGATTTTTCGAAAGTAAAAATAAATGTCCAGTGAATGGATTATTAATGCGATATTTGAGGATGTGACTGAAAACAGAATATGCAACATAGATTTATTGAAACGACTTCAATGTTAAATTGCGACTCTTGACGTTTGGTTGCATTGGGCACCGCTGTTCTATTGTGTTGAAGGCGAAGAGAAATGTTAAATGTAACCGAACCGACGTCAAGATTACAAAAGGCCAATTATTAATATTTTAGATGAATGAAAGCCTCCGGGTGCATCGGATTGTTAATTCGGCGTGAACAGGAATTCAAATTTGCCAGATATTGCGTTACAAATGTGTTCAATTAGGCGTGTCAGAAGACGTTATTAAAGTTGACAATAGTCGTCAATTCACAGTTATATTTTGCAGAGCAAAAGCAAAATTTCCTGGGAGCTATTATAGTACATACTATATTCTCTTAAGAATTTTGATTTTTTCAACGTGCTAATTGTCATAAGAATGTGCTTAAAATAATTCACTTTGAGCTGTTTTACATAATTTTAATTTACAGTGCAATAAAAATTTATTTCAATAACACCTTAATTTAATGGGTAGAGAAAACCTTAAGCTCCTCTGACAGTGACATCTGTGAATGATAAAAATCAATCATTTAAATTTTAACAAATATTCATGCAGCGTGTATCGTCATATATTATGCAAACGACTAGACATTTTAAAACCCCTATAATGTCACTAGATAAAATTATTGACGGAGACAAAAGAAGACGCTTATAGGGCTTGCAATCCCGGGATCCCGGTCCATTATTCAATCCTGTAATCTCGGGATTGGTATCCAGACAATTCCGGGATTTCGGGATTCACTAAATGCTAAAAAATAATTCATTTATCAAATTAAAACTTCCTGATTAACTATAACGTGTACTTCGTTTTGTTCATGAACATAGTTTTTTTATAATACCTATAAAATTAATATAATTTTTTGTAGTCTCCCCTCCATCTAATATTTCGTAACAGTCGTTCTTAAACAAATTTGAAATGGAGGACAAATTAGGACCGTTTCTTAAATGAATGGAGGACAATATTTTAAAGCCAAATTCAAGGAAGTGTCTTCTTTTTGGATACCATTTTGTAAAACCTACCATAATAATGCAATAAATAAAATAAAATTATTTTGATCATTATGTCTTTTTTATTTTTTTTGTAAATGACTGTCTGATTTTTAATCAACAAAAAAACCATTCCGACGCCCAAAAAATATATTTAATCATAAAAAACATCCTAATTGAAGCAATAATGGACACAAATAAAATTATAAATGCAGAATTTAACACATTGAATTACACTTAATGACCAATCCCGGGAACGTAAAAGGGGTCCGGGGTTGGATGCCCTAGAACCTAGACGCTTACCGCTTCATGAAACCATGGTCGAAGTAATGATCATTGACGGTGCATACCTGGAACAAAGAAACACAATGATAAGAATGAATAAAGTCAATTTAGATAAAATTATTTATAGTACCTTAGCTTTACAACGCCAAACATCTGGCGATGACAGGTGTCGTTCACATATAAATTTAAAGATGAAACAAAAACCAATGGTATAAAATATATTTTAACCTTTTTTAACGCTGGACGTTAGAGTTTGTTTTTATGATAAATATAAATAATTGATTAAATAACAAATTGGAAGTTGCGGATTAAATGAATTTATGTTCAAAAAAGTATTTTATTGTTCAAATATGCACGTGTAATGGAACATTACATACGTCAGATTGTGATAAAATATTCTACGCGAGCTACCAAAAATGTAGCCGCGAGCTACCGGTAGCTCGCGAGCGACCGTTTGGCGATCACTGATGTAGAGTATACGCCATATATCTTAGCACTTTTTACTACACTTTATGCTTTCGGTATAATACACAGAGCCTGTCAGTAGTCTATTAGTATGTATGGATTCCGTGTGTGTATCAGTATGGATCTGAGAGCTGTGCGTGGATCCCGTGATCTTAAATCCTAGAGATGGAACTTAGAGCGGAATTGTAAAGTTATTCGGCGTACACTCTACTAATTACAGTATTTGACTATTTCTTATAAAGTTTTATTTTTTACTTTTATGTTTATTTACTTCTGAAACTATCTGGTTGGCAGTTGTCTGACTATTTTTATTTGTAGGGTGGATACAAACTCTTTATATCCGTTTCCCGCATGTATGTATACTAGCAAAGTACTGTATTAATAAAGTTAAAAGCTTTCAATGGGTAAATCAATTATTAAAAAGCCTTACGGATATAGATTGTTGGTTTTCAATTAACAAGCGTGTTTAATTGTTATCAGAAACTGTTCATAATGTGAAATTAAACTTGAAGAGTCTAACTGACTTTCAAGTGAAACTCGAAAGCAACCGCATGGTCTTTCTACTAGATGTTATAGGGAGCAAAATATATAAGTCTCTTAGAGTATATGCTTCTCTATTGTATAAGCGATTAGTTTACCAGTACCAAGAAGACAAATGAACTCGACATAATGACTGGCTGAATATAGCACTCCTAGAACGACACCGAAACATCTCGGTTTTTAGCCGTGAATGCCATATCGACTGCCTGGTCAGTATTATGTATAATAATTTAAAACTGCCATATCTTTAAGTAGTATTATTTGTAAGTTATACAAATTATTGTTGTATTGCAATCTCAAATATTTTCAAAACATCTGGAACAACACTGTCATAACTAAAATATGGCTATGAAGATCCAGGAAATATTTTATATCTATGCCTTAAACAAAACGCAACAGAGCCATATTTTACTTTATGGTAGTGTTGCTTTTAAAACGTATATGATTATCTAATACGGAGAGAACACGACGAAAGACACACAAGTTTGTCGACAATGACACAAAATTTAACAAATTTCAAATTCATTACTATGGAATGATTAAATTGAAACTTTAAATAATTACTTAATTACCGATGGAGATTAAATTGAAACTATTAATAATTCGGCGATTTTAATATTTGACTATTCAATTTTTTTAGTGCTGTTAAACACCATCCCCTTAATGATATTTAACCTACTTAGAAGAGTCTGTAGACGGCTTTTGAATGGCATGTAGACCCCTCTCCGCCCCGTAAGTACGAGGTGGTGTCATATCATAGTAGAATTACAAAGCAACAAAGCCACAGTTTGCTTTAGGACAGTGTACTTCTCATATCGTTCAACGGACAGAGTGAATTGCAACCCGTAACAGACATGTTAAGAATCCAAAATGCATGAAAATGTTTGCAGATACGGCATTATACGTAGGGGTTGTTGATATAATAGTGGCTTTCATCAAGTGGGGTGTCAGAATTTTTATACCTAAAAACGAATGATATTTCCCTTCCAAAAAGTAGTTAATTTCTTTTTCTATTTTACATCATTTGGGTGAGACCTGCTCTGTCGTTCTTAAAATGAGATCCAATCATTAGATGGCCAAAACACAGTCGATATTATGTATGCACTATCTAGATGGTTGGATCCAGTTAATTTTTACTTTATGCCGAGACAAATTTAAATACTTCAAATGCGATTTACTTAGAACTTTGGGAATTTGTTGTTCTAGGGGTGCGATATGTAAATTTCTCTTCATTATCTCATCTTAGATATATTATGAACAGACAATGTATTGATAGCTGCACAGTTGTAATTTGATATTTTGAAAGGTTCAACGGCCGGTGACTGACTCGTCAGACTAACTTATGTACATTATGAAGATATAGTATTATTTTTCATTGTTCTGAGTGGCGCTGTCACTTTTCTCTTCCCGACATAAAACATATGACTTTTGGTTTAGAGTTTCGCTCAAACAAAAGCCATTCAGATCTTCATGTGAGTATAAGCTTTCAGGTTTTCTGAGTGAGTATAATAAAAACTGTGTTATACTGATGAAAAGCTTGTAAAAGAAAAATAACATGCAAGAATATAATAATGAACACAAACGTATATTCGAACGACTTACTCAATTTATGTTAATGCATAAAATCAAAATCGAATTCGATTTGTGTTTAATCTAAAAATTGTTCAGTATCTGTAATTATTAGGGAAAAATTGTCGGCTCCGCAGCGCAGTTCGGAACGTCTTTGGCTACGGCTACGGATGTCTCGGGTTCAATTCCCGGTGGGGACAGTTTCATAAATTGAACTTTCAATTGATTTCTGAATGTTTGTGATGTCTAAAACTCTCTCCTAACCAATAGTGTTGCCTTAGTCCTATCCTTCTATCCCTACTCTTCGAAGAGGTTGAGCAACTGAGTAACAAGAAGTTCTCATAAAAAAATTCTGTTGAGATACCTCCATTAGGAGGCCATATGCTCCACGTTGGGAGCGCACATGGATAAAATGAATAATTATTTTTTTAAGACTCGAAGGGAGCTAGATGGAATTTCAATATCAAATTTGGATTATTGAGTTTTTGTACACTTCCATGTATTTTGTCACTAACGACCCGGGTTTCGCCTTTCGGCATCTTCAGGCATTTGAGCACACGAATGGACCCGAACTGACTCGAAACCCGGGTCGTTAGTGACAAAATACATGGAAGTGTACAAAATCTCAATAATCCAAATTTGAATAATTATTTAAATCATATTCGATATAAAACGAATGATTTCATCGCATTTTCACTTATTTACAACGTTGCATAAAGCCAGTCTTCAAAAGATAATATTTTGACTCCACCCCAGCATGAGAAAAGTGATAAGCCATTGACTCAATTAATAATTGGACAATTTCCATGTATTGAGTTACATCACAATAAATACATTTAAATATGTGAATGCGGTATAAGATATGAACATTAACTGAGGCAGTTTACGATGGTAATATAAACTATATCGTCGTTTATGTGGAAGAAGACTTTAACTGAAAAATACTAGTTTTGAGTAAATGGACTTAGAAGTTTGTCAAATGTTTGAAATGCTATACGTTTTATAAAAATAAATGTCTTCTGTCATACGGAAGAGTTTGAAATAAGGAACATTTTGGTATAACTAACACAATATGTCATTTTTTCGATATAGTGTTTTCATACAGAACAGCAACGATATATTTATTTATTCGCATAAATGATTGATTTTTGAAGTTTTATTTAATGTACTGGATAAAGAGGATGATTTCTTTTCCAGGAAGGACAGTAATAGGAGTAGGTATGAAATGGTGAAGTTTCAAATGTCAATCAATGTTTTAAAAATAAAACACAATTCATTTCAGATGTACCATCAGTTTTATATACCTTCATTTTTACACTCAATTTTATATAAATAAGCCTGTTATTTTTGTATGATTTGGTCCTGTTCATTATAAATATGTGGAAGTAGTACAAATGAATTGTGTTTTATTTTTTAAAATAGTTGACAGTTAACACCTTAAAAGTGATCAATGTTTTAATAATTATAAGTAACCCCTAACGATTGATAGATATACCAAACTGACAAAAGCTTGTTTTTTTATTATTTAATTGATATTTCGTAGATTTACCACCATCAAAATAAATGAAACTTGAAGTAAATACTATTAAAATCTATATTTAATACCAGAGATCTTTTAACTCGTAATGACGTTTTAGCAATATTTAAAATAAATGAAGTTAAGTTATGTTTCATTCAGTAACAAGTTTGTCGGCGAAAGATGAAAAAGTAAATTTCCTATTGATTGCAGAATTAGCACAGCGTAATTCAGACACACGTCTGTTTACATTGTCATCGACCTTATATCGATCTTCTAGTTCATCACTAAGACGTCTCCAAGTAGTTCATATTGAGATAATGGGAAAAGTAATATTCAAATGGCCACCAATAATATAAAATATTATTGATTTGTAGACGAGTTTAACCTTCCCATTCTCATGTAGTCACATTTCGTTACCGTGTGAGTTTTGTCATATAAACGCTATTTTAAAGTGAAATGACAATTTCAAAAAGGTGAAATATGGTTTTATGTAGTATTAATTAATTATTTTAAGTCATGTTTTTTGTGTAAAGCCTGAAGTACATATCAAACTGTGCGAAATTACATTTAATTACAAAGACTGCATATTTATCTCGAATTTCATTTTTTTGGAATTGTCTGAATAATGAACTAGACCAGGGGTCTCTAAACTTTTTAGCCTAAAAGCCACAATGACCTAGCTAGCTCATCATACCAACATACTATAATTTGGAATTACGCGCAAATTTTGGTTGGTACTTACGGGCAAGTGTCAAGGATATTTTATTGCGATGGAGATAGCCGATAGCCGACAAGGAGAAAACCAGTTTCTGCCTGATTTCTACAATCATAAGTCCTGTCGACAAAAAAAATCAGTTGCATAAATTTGCTCGTGGCTTTTTTCCGCTTTCGGCAATAATTATGTGTGAAAAAACTATGGCGGGCCGGTGTTGGGTAGTTTGGAGACCCCTGAACTAGACAAAAGGTATAAAGAATAATGAAGCATTTAAACAGTATTTTTCATACAAGAAATTGTTACAAATTAACTGGTCAATCTCTCTTTTCCAATACGTCTTCCTTATTTGCAGAAAATCAACGTTGTATATTATTTGTATCTTAATTTTACAAGAGACATCTTGAGTTTTCCCACACCAAAGAAATATATAAAAATTGACATAAGTACATTTTTCCACAGCAGAAATATTTTTGAAACGACGTATGGAAAATATGTACCGCAACATCTGTCGATTGTTGTCGTTTGTCCATAATATACTGTAGGTACAATCTAAAAATGTGCGCCTAAATAAAAACCGAATATCCTTTGTGTACTTTTTTATATACATCATTGTTTTTTTTTTTTTTGATGTTTAGAAAAAACTTTTTCCATTTTTGTGTTTTGAATGAGAAATAGTCGCACACATAATGACTCTTGCACAGGTTGTTTTATTTTTCACGTTAAAATATTGATTTAAGTATTTGTATAAACTCAAACCAATTTTTACTTTACTTTTAGAGACTATTTGTTGGAAAGGACATTGATATCTATTATACAATCAATTTCATGATCTCGCCGATCATCCATACGTTTAGAATACGAAATGAATCAAAATTTTTTCACATGGTGTTAGCAATCAAGTTTTGATAAACAGGCATTATGCTTTAGTGAGAAGGTTCAAATTTTATCTATATTTGCAAAATTTAAAAAATAAATTAAGGAATTTTGTAACCCATTTGTTGTAATAATATTATTAGACTAACCGTTTACTGTATAGATCGGCAGTGCCGCTCTTAAATAGTATAAAGTATTATTTTTTTAACAGTTCTTAAAAGTCAATTATCTGCGAAAAATATAAAGAGTTTATAAATAATGCATAAACATTCATTAAACAATATTGCAAATGCGAAATTCTTTCTTTTAAAATTTCCCATCTGCTAATTCAGTTAATTAATATTTATGAACTATTTTTAAACTCATTATTTTTTTATCAGATAATTGACTATCATGTGGATTTATTTTTGATTTCAGAGTAATATTTATTGATTTGGTTAATTGTAGTCTATTTATGTATAATTTGTGTGATTATCTTTAAATTCTTATCGTAGTTCTTGAACCAATTGTTTTATATACCTTGTAATTATTAACACTCAATTTTAACTAAGTAGTCTTGTTATGATTTATGTTTTATCTGTTGATAATGCTGGCGATGAGTGAAACCGGTCCTGGTCATTATAAACATGTGAAAGTAGTACAAAATAAATTGTGTTTTATTTTTTAAATATAATGCCTTTCCAACAACACCGTACAAGTTCAATCATCTTAACTAAAACGTCTTGTTTAATTTAAAAAAATACATTAAACTTAACATAAATATATTAATACTACTATTTTCAAAATCAAGTTTAGCGTTTTATTAATTAATTACACGAATGGTTATTAAAATATCTTTTAAAAGTGATTCTCATCAAAGGATGTCGCTATCTGGATATCGAAGCTTTTTTACTCGCCCTCGGTTAGAGACAATTGGACCATCCCGTGGTTGCCACGAAACCGGCTAAATAATACGATATGGTGTACAAAGTCAACGAATGATGATAACGAAATATTTTTAATCAACCAAACGGCGCGCGGTGGCGGGAAATAACCAAATACACAGCCACGCTTTTTCATTCAGTGTGACAGCTCCAAAGTATTTTTTATTTCCCACCAAAATATTAAAAAAGATTAATGAATACAGGGAGAACCCTTTGATGCGAAATGATAATAATAGAAAGTTTAATGTACACAGTTTATGGACACACGCGTGGACCATTTATTTTTATGAAATATTTATTATTTTTTAAAAGCTATTTCCAAATTGACAATATTGTCAACCACTGTTACATATGTTTGTACTGCAATGGGAAATTTACAAAGGTCGGGTTTTAGCTATCATAGCTGTATGTATGTTTTTTCAATACCTTAAATACCGATATCTTGGTACTGAAAATTACCCAAAGTAGAAATTTAAATGACTTTTTTAATATTTTCGATGGATTTAGTGGTAACTTTGTTTTTGATATAACATTAAAATTGACAACTCTGTTATTCCACTGGCTGTATTATTAACTGTGATAAGTGTTTCGCTTCATTAACAAGCATCTTCAGACTAACTTTATCGCAAATTTATTACTTTATCTATTTCTAAGGTAAACAACGATTCTAATTCTCAACGTAAAAATCAAGAGTGGGATTATTTCATTATAATTGCCATTGGGAAGGGGTAAGGCACAAAATATAAGAAAATTTAATAGTGGTGAGCCACATGTCCTATTTAAAATGTTATTTACTAATAACTGTTTTTGATATTGTAGTTCCTTAAATATTCGAACACCGAATAGTTAAAAAAGGCCCGAATATATTCGTATTTTGAATATTCGAGATGGAATCTATGCTGGCAACTATGTTTGTCGGAGACTAGTCGCTACTGTGTAGTATAATATTTAATTAGAGGTTGATGATGATGATGATGGAACACGGTTAAAATTCATTCAAGCATATCCGTTCAAATTATAATATAATTATACTAATAGTAAGAGTATACATGAGAAATCTGTGCATACACCCTTGAAAATAGAGTAAGTGCTATCGATCTGGTTACATGGGGCAAATATTTAATCCTTGCATACCAGTATAATGTATAATATTATATATGCTTGCTTTTGCTACATGCTTTCACGGAATCTGGCTCCTCTTTATCTGAAATATTTACTTATCCGCTAGTTTGCGTCAATTTGCATAGCATTATAAAAAAGAGCTTTTAGCTCTGCAAACCTCCGGAGATTTTCGGTGAGTAAACCATTCTTTTAGACGCTGAAGTTTCGTAATAATTCTAATAACTACATCATTATTGAAGCACTAGCAGGCATTACAAGATGTAAATGCCACCTAGCAGAATTTTCCCAATACGCTTTATGCGATGTGCAAAATGAGTGTGTGTTTGTGTGTCACGCAATATTTTTAGTTTTAGCGATGGTTTGTTTTTTCCATCGTGTTGTGTTTCCAATAAAGAAAAGAGTGCGTATCATTAGAAGCCAGTCAACCGCTAATTACAATATATATAAGCGAAACAAAATCGGAAATATCGGCATTTGATTGTACCTATTAAACTTATCGGATGCTTCATGTCGTTAAAAGTTAAGCAATAGAAAGGTTAAAAATTAAAGTATTCAGTTCTAGAAAATAAATAAATTTTATTAGTTAGTTGCTAGCTATTTCGGCTTCACACCATCGTCATAACTATGCTTAAACTTATTTTAACTAAGATATATTATTTTATCATATGGAATTCTTCCAAGTAAATTCCAATTTAATCAATATATTAAAATCTACTTTACCGCAATCAGAAGTAGGTGCTCTAGATAGCTGATTCCAAAATAGTACTATAATACCGTATTTGAGACTCAATGTAAAAATAAATTATAAAATATTGAACAGTCAATCTGGGTTACTTTGGCCCAGTCCTGAGGTTTTTTGTATTTTCATGGTTCGCCATTGCAATTATGTGTGGTATTGTCTACATAAAAATGTACTAATATCTTAAGATAAAATTTAATTAATATAAATAGATTTATTGTTATAATTTATATATAAATATAGATAAAACAAGGTGGGTCAAAGTTTGTATCCAAATCGGGTAACTTTGCTTACGATACAAATAATCACTGTAATTAATATAAATTCAGTGATTTTAAAGTCTTGGCCACTTCTCATTATGCTTTCATATATTCTGTTCATAATTGAGATGGGAAAAAACATACAGCATTTGGTTTGCAGATTAGTGATATAAATTGAAAAAACGGCTAGTCAATTTTTTTCAAGAAAAGTTTTTAAATTGTGTTTTATCATTCCATGCTGACAGCTTACGAATTCAACAATAAAACAAATTATTTTGCACATTAATTCATATTTTTACCACCAGAGGTACTCAATAACTTTGCTTAACTGTTATATCATGGTATTGTCGGCGTCCGTGGCGCAGTTGGTAGCGTCGTTGGCTACGGCTACGGATGTCTCGGGTTCAATTCCCGGTGCGGACAGTTTTCATAAATTGTTCTCTCAATCGAATGATGAATTTCTGTTCATAGTCTGAGTGTTTGTGATGTTTAAAAACTCCTTCCTAACCAATAGTCTTGTTCTATCCTTTTATCCCTACTCTCTTCGAAAAAAGAGAGGTTGAACAACTGATAACAGACAGTTCTCACTGAAAAATTTGTTGATATACCTCCATTATGAGACCATGTGCTCCACGTTGTGAGCTAACATGGAGCAAAATATATAATAGCACCTTTTTCCATGTAGTGGGCCAATCTTAGATCGATAGACAAACTTACCTAAATTGATGGTATAGATTATTTTGTTATTCTCATTTTTTTATTTCTAGGTGTGGCACGTGCCGTCCTTTTCAGAAGCATCTTTAGACCGAGACTATGCTTTTTGAAGTGGCGAACGAGTATTAGAGCTAGCTTTACAACGACTAGAATAACAAAGGTGTCAAATTTATATATTAAAGAAAATGCTATTAATTTGTGCTCCTATGTGATACACGTGTTGCCTCTGTGAGTACCATCTTATGATTAAATTTGATATTAAACTTGTCTAAGAGGTAAATTGTATAAAAATTAAATAAATAATTATATTGAATTTAGTATTCTGGGATTGAGGTCCAATCAGTATCATAGTATAATGAAATGTCTTCCGTGTATTTGGGTTGATAAAAAAAAAATAAGAAATACACAAAGTTTCACGAAAAATACTTTCCAAGAATTTTGTGAGGAGTTAAATCCTATTATTAGCAATCATTATTCTTGGAAAGCGGCAGTTTGACGCAAATTGGGGTGTATTACATTATAGAGGTTGCGTGTGACTCAATTTTCTCGGAATGTAATAAATATGAAGGCATGTTTGCAACACTTTACCCTTTCAGACAAATCAAAATGAAATCAGAAACATGCAAGTAAAATATTCCTATTTGGCTACCTTTATAACCGTCATGGGTTCGAATTTAAATATCTACAGCATTGTAAATAATTTATCAATTTAATATAGTTTACACAAAACCTTTGATGGTATTTTATAAGAATATTTTTTCAAATTTCTTTTTATCAGGTCCGCTTCTAATGTAGATCATATGGCCTCTTATTGTGGGTATATCAATAGGGGCTTTCTACGCGAACTGCTTGTTACTCAGTTGATCAACATCTCTTTTTCGAATAGAGTAGGGATAGAAGGATAGGGCTAGGACAGGACTAGTGGTTAACTAATTGCTCTCGTTACGCCCCACTTTTTAGGATTCAATAGGTGGGAGGGAATTTTAGACGTCACAAATATCCACGGGTATGAACGGAAATCCACAAATCGATTGAAAAATCAATTTATGAAACCGTCTGTATCGGGACTTGAACCCAAGACATCCGTAATCGTAGCCAACGACATCGACCACTACACCATGGGCGCAATATAAGAATACTGAAAAAAACAATTTGAGTGTACTAACATTCTCAAATTTTTAAATAAGCATGTATTATAAAGTTTAATTATATTATAATTTGATTTTTCTGTTAAGTATGGTGCTATATTTTGAAAAGGATGAATTTATGTGGTAGGTATTGGATGATTTCACATGAAGCGCACTAAGCAACTACCTATCATGTAATACGCTTGATGCGAACGATGCGCATAGAGATAGAGAAAGAGAGAGATAAAATTTTGTAAATCTAATTATCTATTGAGAGTTAAAAATTCACTCACGCTCCCGCACACATACAGTTTCTGTGCGTTCTCTGACAGCCTGTGTGTGTGTGTGTGTGCTGCTTTACAGATATATAGATAAATCAATGTATACTGTAACTGGACCATTAGGAAAGGGCAATCAAATGAATAATGCAATTTGAATATTTTATTGAAATAAAATTAAATACGTACTGTTGAAATACTCTTTGTTCAATTTGAGTAATCGAATACTCCACTGAAGGAGGAGTTTGAAAAAAGAAATGACTACAACGAGAAAAAATCTGTTAACTAATGAATTCAAATTAAAATTTTATCATCAGTTAATAAGAAAAAGTTCAACCCCAAAATTCAGTCTCAGCTTAAGCACTCTTTCGTTAAGTGAAATAATCCTGATTTTCCGACCCCCGCGGAAACAAAGAAGAGGGAAAATAACATGACGTGTCATTCCAAGAAGGGAGTGTCAGAGATGAGCAACATTTCCAAAAAGAAAAGTTGACGTCAGCATTTACAGAAGCCCAACCCTTCATCATACACCCCCTCATGATAATGTTATTTACTTATTTGTTTTAAACGAGTATCGCGATGCTGAGACATACATATATTTAGCCCAGATTTATCTATATAATATATAAAAAAAGGCAAAATATAAGTATATGGCTTTGTCAGAATAAAAAAAATAAACACAGCAAACACATCTGAGACAAAATCTACTTTAATACATTAAAAAATAGTGCTTATCTGAACTTACTCCACTTCCATTAAACATGATTAAAGTTCTTTCCAGTGGCATCTCTTATGGCATGTCGGTTCTACATTTTGGAAGAACAAACAATAAACTCATGTCCACGATTCCTCAAAAAATTATCAGTAATATAAAGCATGACATTCTTAAGAACGGCGGAATTTTTATTTTGTCGTCGTATAAGTCGAAAAAAATATGCGACAAGCAGGCGCGTTCCGATAGAATTTTTCTCGCTCAATCACATGTAAATTGAAGGGTGCGAGTGAGATACAGACGCATGCTCTTGTACTCTTGTCCCAATTGCTCATATACAAGTGAGGTTGGGCGATAGTGATAGAGATAAATCCACCACGCGCCGCTGGTGGCCAGGTACATTTTTTTTGAGCGATAAAAATATCAATCTTAAGCATGCCTGAGAGAAAGTCAGTTAGATAAAGCCATGGGTAGTATCGATATGTTCTCAAATAGAGAAATCTCGAAAATTTCTTCTGAACCTTGTCCACCATAAGAGTATTTTTAAAATTCTTTTGGTCATAAATTTCTACCAAGAGCAATTACGTAGTGGTTGTTCTATGGTCATCTATCTTGTTTCCAATTTAATACATGAATTTTGACTAATGGTCATGTTTTTCCAAAGTTTTCTTCACCCAGAAATACCCAAGTCTGGACAAAGGTACACAGTTGAATATAAAATGACATACACTAAGTAAGAATAAGTCTTATTCTTAAGCTTTCCCTACACATTATAAGAGAAGTTGGGATAAATGTAATTAATCATAATTTATTTACTCCCTATGTATAATATTACCACGCAAAATGGAAGTAGAGTGAAGTAGATACAAGTAGAGCACAAAAAAGCAGTGCAAAAACAACTAGAGATATCAAATTTGGATTATTGAGATTTTGTACACTTCCATGTATTTTGTCACTAACGACACGGGTTTCGCCTTTCGGCATCTCAGTTCGAGTCCATTCGTGTGCTCGAATGCCTGAAGATGCCGAAAGGCGAAACCCGGGTCGTTAGTGACAAAATACATGGAAGTGTACAAAATCTCAATAATCCAAATTTGATATTGAAATTCCATCAAGCACCCTCAGTCGATGTCTTAAATTACTTAAACTAGAGATATGTCAGACTATTAGGCACTGAACTATTTGAACAATTGAATACTTTCGTTTACTGAACACCAACAATACATATTTGTAAGCGGTTTATGCTTAGTTCTTATTCCTATTTAAAACCATCATTTGGCAGAATTTAGTAAGACAGTACTAAAAATGGTCAGGCGCATTTGAAATTTGGCGCTGGAGAAGAATGCTCCGAATAACATGGAGGCCAAACACACAAACAAACGCATCAATCCTAAACAAGCCATATATACAAGACGGCTTTTCTGTCCACATCGCTCGCAAGCCTCACGACAATCTTGAGAGGCTCATCGTCATAGAAAAGTAAGAAGACAGAAGAGGGACACGGAAGGGCCCCGACTCGTTGTAGCGACCCGGTAAAGGACGCCTCCCGCCTCTCCTTACCGATGGCCCTCAGAGCAGCGGAGTGCAGAGCGAGTGACGAAGGATCGTCAAGAGAAACGAAGTTGTTGCAATGAGTTGAGTGAAGTAAACAACTAAAAAGAAAACAAAGATATAATATATAGAAGACCCACTCGATATTTTAATTTTGTTTATATTTAGTTTACGCAAGTTAAGTCGAAAAAGATCGTAATTGCAACAAAAACAATTACACCTGAAATAAACTATTGCTCTCAGCAATACTTGATGATGATAAATAAACGTAGGGCACCATTCAGCTGTCAGTCAAACAAAACTGTCAAAATTTTGTATCCGAGTTTTAGTTCAGAATATTGCCACCGGTCTATTTATAACGGCAGCGCCTGTCTTTGAAACGTTGGCATAAACGAGGTGGGAGGGTTCGGGGGGAGGAGCGGGGATAGCAGTTTATTTTCTTTTCAGCGAAATAAAATAAATGAAAAGTCAGAAATAATGAAATTGGAAAAACGAATGGCGCTGAAACGCAACGAAACCGAGCTTAAAACTTCAGACATTTTCTGCTGGGAACAAACTTGCAAACAAAATAACGGAAATTATTCATCGTCTTTTTTTGCACGGTAAAATACGTGTCTGTGCAGCACATACGCGAATATCTCCATCTATATCTACACGCGCAAATAAAAAAATATTATGTAGATATAAATTCTATTATATTATATATCAGTGCTAGTCAGACTTTTATAAAATGTATTTTTTTTTCGACCATGTAGGGTAAAAAGTTTTTTTTAATTCGTGTAGGTAGTCTTGCCACTTGCCAATGTACATCTGCACTATACTGACGTATATGATGCAATACACAATTAAAAAAAGCACATTTTTACTTCGCAAGATTCGACAAATTCATCTTGTATGGGGATCGCTCACAAAACATACTTTATATTGTCATACTTTGGATCATTTTGTTTTTTATTGTTCTGTCTACTATCAGTAAATTATTTCGCGATATGAAGTTTAATAGTGATGGCCGA
The DNA here is from genome assembly GCA_022494535.1 of Himalopsyche phryganea. Lineage (NCBI taxonomy): Eukaryota > Metazoa > Arthropoda > Insecta > Trichoptera > Rhyacophilidae > Himalopsyche > Himalopsyche phryganea. Next base: position 1,472,698 of record JAGVSL010000125.1, on the reverse strand, counting down.
ACACTGGGCAAGGAAAGGACCATTGGATTTTGGGGGCCGACAACTGTGACAATTGGCATTTTTTTTTGTAAACTTCTATTATTTTATGCATGGTACAATATTAACTATTTTATTTTTAGTTGATTGTATTACTTAATCCCTGTTTAATGGAATATTCATTGACGCCTCAATCCCTTTTGAAAGTACACCTGTCGCTTAACTGGCGAAACGACCCTAGTTGTGCAATCGTGCATTTTCGTCGTGCTAGGTCTTGAGATGTCGCGAGCTCGTATCCCAGAATGAAAACTTTTCTACATTCATATACGGATGGAAACAATGGCTATTTGTGTTGTTATTTCAAACTTAGAACTAGACTTTAAAGAAGAGATTATAATTTGACAGAACGACTTATCTCCAGTTATGATTTAACTAACGTCCATAACATCGCTGTTCTGGAAAAAAACACTAAATCGAAAAAATTAAATATCGTGTAATTCTAAAATGTACCTTATTTCGATCTCTACTGTATGGAAAAACACAGTTATTTTTATAAATTATAGTTTTACTTAAAAACAGTTTTGTAGAAACCAACTAAATGAAAAATATACAGCATTTAAAGCATTTAATAAACTTCCAAGTCCAATTAATCAAGACTAGTAAATTTACTTTACGCATTGTTTATTTTTTAATATTTTTGAGGGCAGTAGTGAAAACAGTCATGGACTTAAATAAACCAGAGCGTCAGAGGGCAAAAAAACAAACATTTATTGAAATTGGTTATCAGTTATTAGCTAAACAATATATTACGTAATCTTATAATAATAGTTTTCAAGTAAAATATAAAAATCTAGGCCAGAGTTTAAACTTTAATGAAGTCCAATTAAATTTTTTATGCAAGGTCCAATTTCTATCGAATTGATTTTAATGTAGAAGAATTCAGACACTGACGCAAAGAAATCAACGCGCCCGTCACATTAATCACAAATATATGATTGGTTGCATTATCGTAATATACAATGATGTAATCGCTTACTTGCATTTTAGCAACGCCTTCTGAATACTAAAAATACAAAACGCATTCAGATATTTAAAACCCTCTACGATTACGTTAAAAACACTGATGCAGGTGGAGTTAATCGTAAATATCTACTGTGGGAAAATCATTGAATGCGATGGCTCTCCAAATATGCTACGATTTATTTTGCGCACGATTCGTGTAGTTGTAAGCGGTGATGTGAAAATATTGTTGTGTTTTCCAGCTAAATAAATAATTGAGAGGAAAATTCACGCAGTATGTTCGGACTTGTTGAAAAATTTAAATTGAAAAACACACCTCAATTTAGGGGAAACTCAAATCCAGACAGGACATTACGAATTCATTGTAAAAAATGAGGCAGGATATATATATTAAATTACTCCGAAGCCTTGTTGAGCTGCCCTCGGATCTACGCCAAAATACGAGGAAAACTTTTGCACTGTTTATTTTAGGAAAATTTCGGGGTAAAGTGTAATTATTTGATTAAAAAATATTACGTTATTATATTATTTCAAGTGTGATAAAATGCGTCATAGTTAAATACTTAAAACTTAATTAAGACTAAACGGCTATGTACTAATTTGTTTTACTCGCAACTAACATAATTATTCTTCAAATTTGTATTAGAATTATTTTACATATATAATGGGCGGACTAACATGTCCAAAAGTATGTCACTAAAACAAGAATTAATGGACTTGTATTTCAAGAAAAATAAAAATATTTATTTAATTAGCAAACTTATACTATCACAGCAGTTTTCATTCTCTATTTCGTGAACATAATACGACGTAGTTATACTAGATTGTCTATATTAGGGACTCCCAACCCCGGGCTCGTTAATTGGGTGCGTTTGTCACTATTATAATTTAAAAAAAGTTTACAATACTTATTTAATAATAAATGTAATTTAAACTCGTTTGCCTGAATAAGTCGACGTGTTTATTTTGTCTGGTTATTCTGTTGGAACACTGAATGGGGGGAAGAAGAACTGGATCAAGGAATGTTAGACATTCAGAATGACATCATGCCAAAAATCCTTGATATCAGATGAGAACTTCTGGAATATAGTGGAAAGAACCAGGTTGCCATTTTGAAAATATGCGACACGTTATAAAATATTTGTTTGGTTCCACATATCTTGCGAATTATTGTTTTCAAACTTGAATTAAATAAAATCAAAACATAGATCTCGAGTAGTCAATGAACATCTTTATGATTGTTTACTAAAAGTCTAAACATCGAAGTCTCCTAATTATGAGGCACTGGCCAATGAAATGCAATTCCAAAGATCACACTGGCTGAGATTGATATAACAATTTCTATTTAACGTTCACTTTGTATGTATGAGACAACCATGACGTGTTTTATAGAATATGAAAGGTAATTTAAAAAACTGTGTTTTATTTATGACCTATGTCCAGTATAAATTTACTTTGAAAAAAGTGATGCCCACCACCTTATCGATATTTAAGAATGTGCTCTCTTGGTATACATAGACAACTGTATTATAAATGTGATGATGATTTTAATTCGAAGTACATTTTACAGTTTCGAAATATCTACGTAACATCAAATAGACACATATGTTTCGTATTACTGTGGCACATTGTGGCCCAGACAGCAACAAAAAAAATATTTCGTAACATTCCATGCATATATTAACGCGACACAGTTTTTAAAATCGCTTACAAACGTTTTAAAGCCATTTGTGTAAATACATAAAATCCACTCATGATACATTCACAATACGGAATGATGTATTTTATATTCCAAATAATTGATTTCTCAATGATACAAAAATAATACGAGTTTTTCGAAAAAATACAGTAGTTGTTTAAACGTTTCCGAGATGGAATTTTGTAAATCTTGAACAAATTGTTTTATATAACTGGTAATTATTACCAACACTTAATTTTATACAAATAGCCTTTTTAATAGAAAATCTGTTATTCCACTAATCAGTTACGAAATGAGATACGTCTTTCGTCCTTTTATGAAGAAACTTTAGACTAACTGAGTTGCAAGGTTATTTTATTCTTATAGCAGACGATGATTCTATTTCTCAACTTAAAAAATCAAGGGTAGAGTGAGATTAGTTAGTCTGAAGATACTACTTAAGTGGACGAATCACGCTTCACATCTAGTAACACGGCCAGTGGAATAACAAAGTTATCAACATTAATTTTATATTAATAATGAATATCTGCATACAGTAGACTCCTCATAACACGGTAGATAGGGGGCGCGAATTATCTCGGAGCGGGCTATTGGGGCTACCATATTCATTCAAAATCAGAGCATACGCATCCGGCACAGAAGTATTTGAACCTGTTATCAAGCAGCAGTTGAAAATTTGAATGAAAAACGAGTTTTCCACAATCGTGTTATCGGTGGGCTTACTGTGTTTACCGCCGAATCCATCGAATAAAACCTTGCTTATATTTGTATTCCATCAGTGAGATAATGTTGACGATGAGCGAAACCTGTTCTGATCATTATGAAAAAAGTATTATAAAACTAATTGTGATAGGATAAAATAACAAAGTATTTAGTTGTACAAATTTTTTATCAGGTAGTTGATAGCTATTTCGGCTTTATGCCCTCGTCAGAACTATGCGTAACTGCGGCCTGTGTGATTCGATCTATATCGGACAGACAAGAAGGAGCATTGCAACTAGATTTAAGGAACATGTAAAATCATTTAAAAATAATAAAACAGATTTTCAATTTGTTAACCACTTCCTGGAAGAAGCCCATAACATAACCGCTAAATCAGCTCCGATATGCTTACATTTGTGTGAAAAAAGCTTTAGACTTAATCTTTTGGAACAGATCGAAATTAATAGATACAATCATGACAATAATCTTCTTAATGATCAAACAAATATTAACTGATTACCCTTACTGAAACCATTACAAGAAGCCCACGTAATTACGTATAATCAGTAAAATATCAGTACACTTATTTTAACGACTAATTAATGACACTACGTAAGCTCCTTTTCTAAAAACACAATTATTGCCTTGAATGAACTTTAAAATAAACATTATGATGTTTGAATACGTGAGATGGCATGATATTGTCTATCTCTTCTAAACAGTATATATAGCTATGCAAAAATAAGTTTAAGTATAGTTCTGACGATGGCGTAAAGCCGAAATAGCTATCAACTACCTGATAAAAATTTGTTGAACTAGATAATTTGTTATTTAATCCTATTATAATGGAGTTCTACCAAGTAAATGCCAATTCAATCAATAAACAAATTGTGTTTTAATTTTAAAAATATAATGTTATTCCCATTAAGCATCATTGATAGTAAAGATAACATATTACAACTATCGGGAACGTATATTGCTTTAAAAATGAGAACAAGTTTCATTTTATCATCGAAAGCAAATTTGGATGTTACGAAAAATTTGGTTGAAACAACATTTGTTTTAATACTTAATAAAACAGTAAAAACAAGATAATCAGCACATTCTTTTGTAGCGATAAACCGACCCCTCGACGTCGACAATTTAAACAAAAACGACAAAACCTCGCCTCACACCGACTAAATACTTGATAGTCTGTTTTTATTTCATTACTGTGTACTTATTTAAATATCTTTCTTCCTCGCCAGAATAGTGTAAAAAGTTTTTCTTTGGTTGGATCCTCGGTCCTGTGAAAGCTCACTCGTTCCGCCACGCCGGAGGAAAGTTCCCGGAGTGAAAAACTTTCGCATTAACGGGGGATTAACGGAGGCGCTTAGGGGGAGGCGATGTTCCTACATAGCAGTTGCGGGAGACTGTTATTAATATTATCATTGTCGGCGTGTCGCGTACCCTTTATCTACTTGATAAGAAAATGACGTCTTGCAATGTGCTATTCGTTTAATCTCGTTAAGGATATTAAGAAATTATGCTTCGCTGAAGTACACACGTTTGAATATTTCAATTCAGCATAACGATTTTTTTATTTTTACTATAACAAATCTCGGTGGCGCAGTGACTAACGTCGCTGACTATGGTTACGGTTGTATCGGGTTCAAGTCAACGTGCGGACAAATTGATTTTCCAATCGATTTATGGATTTCTGTTCGTAGTCATGAATGTTTGTGATATCTAAAGTTCCCTCCCACCTCTAAAAAATGGGGCGTAGCGAGATCGATTAGCTAACCACTAGTACTACCCTAACCCTATCCTTCTATCCCTACTCACTTCAAAAAGAGAGAGGTTAAGCAACTGAGTAACAAACATTTCTCTCCACACTGAGAGCGGACATGGTAGAGTAATAAATCTAAATTCAAAATTGAATTGTTGTGATTTTGTACATTTCTATGTATTTCGTCACTAACCAACGGGGTTTCGCCTTTCGGCATCTTCAGGCATTCGATTACACGAATGAACTCGAACTGACAAGACAGTAAATAGTGTCTAACGTTTATATATAAGATAAAAATACGACAAAATATTGTAAGTGACGCAACACATAGAAATGTACAAAATGTCAACAACTCAAATTTAATATTGAAATTCCATCAAATTCCGGTAATGAACAAATGATACAGTTTTGGAGAACATTTAATTACGAATATGAAAATGCAAAGGATGTAATATGAAGATAGTTTCAAAACACGTTATTTACAAGGTAAAATGAATTTTAGGTTTATCGCCGTTTGTAAGTTGATGACTAATATGAAAGGCATTATAATCACAACCATTATAGTGTAAGTTGTATCATACCTAAGTAACGGCATTACACCCACTACTCGGAAAAACATTGTTCGGACACTGCTCTGTTCACAGGGATGCACACAGCTTTTCAAACGTTAAACGCTACGAAGAAACTTTTAATGACAACTCCCACAGAAATGGGTCTTGAAATAATTGAAATTAAAAAGCACTTAGTTCTTACTCGCAGAAAAAAAAACTAATTTAAAATGGACAAGAATTTCGTTAAAGTTTACACCGAGAGACGGCGCGGGTATATATAAATGCCAAATACTTATTTAAGCGAGCTGAAAGTTTCTGAAACTTCTCAAACTATCAAATAATGTGTCCCTTCACAATTTGTGGCGCTGGAAAAATTACAAAGTTTGTCTCTACCTTAGTGAAATGGAGGCGGCACTTTTTAAAAGGTATTTGAACGAGATTCTTGAAGACATTTTTAATTTTCTCCGGTAAACTATCTTGTTTATACCTAATATAAAGTAGATTTTTTTAGATGCATTTACGGAAATTTATCTTATAGCGATTTAAAGACATTTTTTTGTACATATTTTATAGATCTTATAAATACAATAATTTTGTAATATTAAATATTAAGATGCTTCTCAAAAAATGCAAAACACCTTGTTATATATTAATTAAGTGAAATTGTTAATGTAAAATTTACAATAAAATATAATTTTACATGAATTTAAATATAGTCAACTTTAAATCCTTGATTTAATTGCATACTCTATATATCAAAGGTATTGTAAAAAAATATATAAAAAAGCATGAATTATTTCAATAAACTAGTAAGCGTTTTCAAATTATGAACAACTTGTTTTAAATAAAAATTGAGGACCATAGAAGAAACAACTTTTTCACTTTTTCTGAAACAGTAAAATTGTAAAAATTGTAACACTACAAACAAAATTGTAAACTTGTAATTTGTACGATGGATTCGGCGGTAACTTTGTTGCAATTATTTTTTTATTGAAAATTAAAACTGATAACTTCGTTGTTCTACTGGGTGTGGAACTACGCGAAACACCCATCAATCCAACCAGTGAAGTAACAAACCTAAAAAAAAAAATTAACATAACCTTCTCATTTTTTAACAACTCACTATTCAATATTCAACTCAATTATTACAATTCAAATTATAGGTTTATATAGCTTTTAATCGTGTTGTAAAATACTTAATACTTAAAATATTAAATGAAATTTTCGGCTTAACGCCATCGTCAGCACTACGCTTAACGACAAACGATTTCAGCTTTAGTTCTGAGGATGGCGTTATGCCGAAATAGCTATCAACTACCTAATAAACATTTGTATAACTAAATACTTTGTTATTTTATCCTATTAATTTCAATGTCATTATTTTCCTAATTAAGGTTAAAAATCATTATTATCAAATGAGTATTAAAATGAATTCAGATATTATATGCAGTTGTCTTATAATGTATGAATGATATAAGCTATTTACTGTCAGTTCGAGTTCATTCATGAACTCGAATGCCTGAAGATCCCGAAAAGCTAGACCTGGCTCGTTAGTGACAAAACATATCGAAATATGTCTAATTCACATTGAACTAGGAATGAAAATACAAAAATTATTTTGTAAATTCAAAATAGTTTTGTATTTTGGTAAATTCATATCTTTTCAATTTATGACACAAATTCATTCAGGTAATTTTGTGCTAGCTAGGATATAAGCTACCAGTCAATAGGACATTTATGTCCAACCTAAAATGATTAAAAATACAGAAAACTGAAAAAATTCATTCAAAGATAACGATAGATACTACGTGAGAAGATTTTTATCTTTTTAATTAAAGCAAGCTACCAAAGAAATTAATTATTACTTCAAGAAGTTTCTTCGAGTTAACAGAAGGACTGAAATATTCAAATAGAATTCTCTCGTCGGAAATTGGGTGACAATTTCTCTGACCACCTCAGCATGCTGCGGCCACAAAGCTGTCACCGAATTTCGGTTATAACCTATCCCATAAACCTTCCACGTAGAAAATACGATCGCCATCGACGTGGCTCTCCAATAAATCAGTGGAATATAATGGGTTCACCAAAGTTTCTTGTGGAATTCGTCTAGGAAGAATCTCGCAAGAATTCCACTAAATCGCCAGCGATCGGACCAGTGTCGTGCTTTATGGCTATATTTATATGATGTTACTTAAATATAAACTATTAATCCAACATGAGCATATGTGTACTTACTATAATGAGAAATTACAGACCGATCTCACCATGCTTCCATTTTGATATTTGGGCTGGAGGTGGGTGAGAAGAAATCAAGACATGACATACGTTAATGACTTGGATATTAATGTTGAGTAAAAATGATTAAAAATTTGACCACGCAACTGAACAATAGAATACCATGACAGCTTTAACTATTCGTCAACGGGACCAACATGTGTATACAAATATGAAATTATATTTAATCACAAATTCAATTACACTTTTTTATTGTAGTTGAAACTATTCAATCAAAATTTATTTTATCACTTGAATGGTGCTGATAGTCAATTCTTAGTAGAATATTTTCAAATTTTATTTTATTTTGTTGGCATAATTTTTTTATACTGTATATTGAATACAAAATTCCTGAAAATAATATTAAATTGTGAAAAAACGTTTCTGAATCGTTAGTTGTTAGCACAGTTATCATCATTCTGATTTTTATTTATCATATCCGCTCCTAACGTGGAGCACATGAACTACTAATAGAGGTATCTCAACAGAAGTTTTTCTTAGAGAACTGTGTGTTACTCAGTTGCTCAACGTCTCTTTTTCGAACAGATTAGGGATAGAAAATAGAGCTACGACAGAACTAGTGGTTGGTTAATCGCTCTCGTTACGTCACATGACATCACAAACATCCATATCTACGAACAGAAATACATTAATCGATTTAAAAATCAACTGAAACTATCCGTACCGAGATTTGTTCCCGAGATATCCGTAACCGAAGTCAACGACGTTGACCACTAAGTCATGAACCCAACATTTTTTTCTGAATACACTGTTTATTTTTAGTGTTGTGTATTTACATAATGCTGATACAATGGAAAGTGTTGTATTGACGCTAAATTGAAATTTTGGCAAAAATAAAAGTTAATAAGAGGAATGGAGATTATTAGCTTAAAAAATTATAGGGTATTGGAGAATATAAGTTTTGAAAATGAATAACATTTTCAAATTTATTTTAGATGGTAGTTTGTAAGTGTAGAAAGTTTTTTGTTAATTTAAATGGTAAGTGTGATCACGAAGAACAATACTGAAATCATAACTAATTTTTTGTCTATACTGGAGATTATAAGTTTTGATACTTGACTTCTCGTCATTGAAACCCCCACCCCACCACCTATGATTGCTACACTTGGAAAGTATTTGTAATGCAGGCTATGATAATTTATATTATTACATATTTCTATTATGTCGTTATAAAACACTTTATATGATGTAATTTAAGACATCGACTGAGGGTGCTTGATGGAATTTCAATATTAAATTTGGATTATTGAGATTTTGTACACTTCCATGTATTTTGTCACTAACGACCCGGGTTTCGCCTTTCGGCATCTTCAGGCATTCGAGCACACGAATGGACTCGAACTGAGAGACAGTAAACAGTGTCTAACGCTTATATAGAAGATACAAATGCGACAAATATCATTGTATTGCCTCGTAAATGATATTTGTCATTTGTATCTTCTATATAAGCGTTAGACACTGTTTACTGTCTCTCAGTTCGTCCATTCGTGTGCTCGAATGCAAAATACATGGAAGTGTACAAAATCTCAATAATCCAAACTTTATATGATGTTTTTGCGTCATCACTTGAAATCATTCATCCGGTGATATTACTGGTTTGTATTATTGTCTGTGAGCATTAGTGCTTTCAATCCCGGAATACCGATCAATTTTTCAATCCCATAATCCCGGTATTGATATTCAGACAATCCTGCGGTTTCAGGAATCACTGTAAATGCTAAAAAATAATTCATGTATACAATTAAAACTTCCTGATTAACTATAACGTGTAACTCAGTTTGTTCATGTACAAAGTTTTTTTATAATTTTGTAAATTTATCGTAGTCTCTCTACTTCTAATATTTCGTAACAGCATTTCTTAGCCAATTTGAAACGGAGGACAAGTGAGGACCGCTTCTTAAATGAATGGAGGACAATTGAAGGATATGTCCTCTTTTTGAATACCATTTGGAAAAACCTACAATAATAATGCAAAAATAAAATATAACATAATTTTATCATAGTTTTTTTTTTAAAATATTTTTCTGTTTTTTGTAAATGACTCATATATACATTTCAATTGAAACAATAACTAAATTTTAAATCTATAATATAACACCTAATGACCAATCCCGTGATTGAGAAATTCTGAATCCTGAAATCCCGTGATTGTAAAAAGGGTCCGGGATTGGATGCCCTAGTGAGCACATCTTCGTAGTTAAACCTCTTGTGTTTGTAAAAGAATACAAGGTTTATTTTTAGACCGCGATGTCCCCTTACATGATGCCATTCGATCCACCACTGGATCGGAGTTGACAAAATTGGTCTTGGCCTGACCGCTCCGGTATTCATAATCATTTCCAACATTCTATTTTATTACTATGCAAAGAATGGAGAGGAATTTTGTAATATCATAAAAGGTGTTCCATCTCCATCAAAGCAGACATGACAGAGAGCTGTCATGTCGCATCACATGAGATCGATAGTCACTTTGAAAATCAGACCCCAGAGACAAAACCATTCATATTATATCGCGAAAAGAAGTATAATAAACTTTATATTGCAATATTAGGAATTGCAATCGAATATTCGAAATTCAAATATAATAGCCTCTTATTTAATGTTTGGATATTATAATATTGCACAAATTATTCTCAATCTATATTAAAGCAATGAGATAAAAAAATGTCATTTGGTGTCGTATTATATTTTGATTATAATAACGACGGTGTTGGCCAATTAGTTTAACCCTCAAAATTGAAATTGTTCAGGAGAGAGTAAAAACTGTTTTTTTTGAAAACATTATATGGTGAGTTGCGGTATGAATCTTTGAAATGCACTCTTGGAAATTCTCATGATTGCAGATACAGAATTATACACAGGGAGTGTCGATATAATACTGGCTTACATCAAGGGAGCGAATAAGAATTTTTAAACATAAAACTAATGTAAAATGATGCTTCCCTTCCAAAAAGTGTTCATTTTATTTTTATAATTCACAGCATTTGGCCGAGACCTGCTCTGTCGTCTTTAAAATGATATCCAATCATTAACCCGTTGTCATTAACTTGTCGGCCTCTGTGGTCTAGTGGAAAGTGTTTGCCCTAGCGTACAGGTGGGTCCTGGTTCAATTCTCAGCAAGGTAAATATCAAATCTAGATTTTTTCAATTTAAATTTGTGATCTTGGACATGAATGACTTCTAAAAATTCTCATAGAGTTTATCTCGTATGATGTTCTGATTTTCAAAATATTTGGCGCATTGGATGAAATGATGAGTAATAAAAATATTGAATATTAAGCTCAATGTCGTATTTTTTGAGGGTTACATCAATTGGCCAAAACACGGTCGATATAATTTAACGTTAACAGTAATTTCGACGTATTCTATTTATTTATTATAACTATAATGACACTTCAAGAAGAACTGACAGTTTGCTTCATTAAATTAGATACGTCTTTTTTGTCTGAAGCGCTCTAGAAACAATTTATTGTAAAGAGGAATGCTGTGGAGTTTCTCTCCATTAAATTGACAGACCCCAACAGACAACAAGTTAAACAAAATAAATGCGAAAGATTTGTTAACTGCTGTGCTGCTGTACCGGTAACGGCTCTTCGCAGATGAAATAGCTCCTAAACCGCAGCCAATATATTTTCCGTAAATATTGAACTAAATCGTCCAAAGCATTTGTACAATTATTTACTTTCAATTGCTGGTGAGATAATTTTATTGTTATAAATTATTAAATTATTGGTCGTGTTCACATTCCAATTATTCTTGTTTTGAAAAAACTCGTCCACTCACAATTTGGATGTCATTTCAGAAGAGGGTTTTCAACGAGAACATATTTATAAGTCAGTCGAATTAAAGGATCGGTTCAGAAAGAGACTTGAGACTCCACTGAATTAAGTAAGCATTCATTTAAGATATCGACTGAGGGTGCTTGATGGAATTTCAATATCAAATTTGGATTATTGAGATTTTGTACACTTCCATGTATTTTGTCACTAACGACCCGGGTTTCGCCTTTCGGCATCTTCAGACATTCGAGCTCACGAATGGACTCGAACTGACTTCGTGAGCTCGAATGCCTGAAGATGCCGAAAGGCGAAACCCGGGTCGTTAGTGACAAAATACATGGAAGTGTACAAAATCTCAATAATCCAAATTTGAGTAGGCATTATTAAAATTTGTTATTCTATAGGCTATAGTTATAAGAATCCTTGGTGCAGTGGTCAACGTCGTTGGCTTAGTAAATTAATCTTTCAATCGAAATATGGATTTCTGTTCGAAGGCATGTATGTCTCCGATCCTAAAAACGGGGTGCAGTGAGAGCGACTAGTTAACCACTCGCCCTAGTCCTATTCTTCGATAAAGATAGATTGAGCTACTGAATAACAAGCGGTTCCCATAGAAAAACTTTAGTTTGATAAAATTCCAAACGGAAGTCATATGATTCACATGATTAAAAAACAGGAAAAAATGTCTTTTGTTTCCTCCGTTCGATAGCTTATTGTCGGCATTTGGAATAAAATGTGTAATTCCAATTATTGTTCACAGTTTATTGCAATCAAATTTCAATAAGAGTGGTAAAAACGTTTGGTCCATATTTATATCCAACGATGTTTCAGTAATAACTGTGTTTCTTGACTGAATTGGAATTAAATAGGATAAAAAATCAAAATATTTAGTTAAGCCGAAATAGCTACTAACTAATACAATTATGTAGATTTAAATACTTTGATATTTTATGGTATCATTCACAATCCATCAACTTTACGATAAAACAACTTAAAAAAAATATTGACAATTTATCATCAATATAACTAACACTATTGATTTGATACTTTATTTGTTTTGTCTTAAGTAACGTTTTCATTATCATCGTTTAATGAATGTCATTCAATTTTGTATCAAAAATCAATATTCTACAACAGTGATTAATGAATCAGGAAAAGCTTTTTTATACCGAACAGATACGAGGTTTTTCGGCGTATGTTTATTGATATACCGCAAACACAAGCAGTTAAAGGTTGCGCTCAGAGTCAGCCACACAAATGCGGATCGTTGAACCCAAATCGACAACTTTAACTCGTTCACCAAAATCGATAATAGAATAGGAAAACCGTTTTATTTGAATAAACGTCTTTCACTATGTTGTCGATTAATTAGGAACCTCTAACTGTACACTAAACAGGTATAAAACAGAAACATTAATCTCAAATACATTCCATCAGATTCCAAAAGAAACTAAAATGCATTTTGAACAAAAATACATACTACTGGGATAAGAATGTAAGTGTGACGAAACATACATCATTGTTTTTTTTGTAAGCGACTTTTTTAACTCTTGTTTGATTCCCAAAGGTAAAGTTTTCCAAACTTTTCCTGCGATAGAAAACTTCGCAAATTATGTAATTTCAACGAAGCATCTTGTTTATTTTGAAGATGAATAAACCATAATTAATATAATTTTTACTGTATTTTCCATGTTCGCTTCCAATGTGGAGCATATAGACTACTAATGTAAGTGTCATCACAGAGTTTTTCTACGAGAATTGTTTCTTACTCAGTTGCTAAACCTTTTTTTTTTCAAAGAGAGTAGGGATAGGACAGGAATGGTCGTTAGATAATCGCTCTCACTACGTCCCGTTTTTATGATCGAATGGATACGGGTGTGAGGGAATTTTAGACATCACAAACATCCATAAATCGATTGAAAAATCAATTTATGAAACTGTGCGTACCGGAACTTGAAAGTCGTCGACCACTGCACCACGACCCGATATCAACACGCAATCAATATAAAATGCGAAAAATCCACAAACTTTTATTTAGTAATTATTTTAAAAATATCATGCATAAAAAATATAATTGAATGAAGTTCTAAATGACTTCGAGGATTTTGTGTCATTGAATTACAAATATTCTTGATGTCAGGTACAATATTGAAAAAATGATTTCTTAACTCTGATATAGTGTTGTGTCTGCTTCTGGGCTTTGACTTCGTTACAGAACTCCTGCTTTGCATAAATTTAATAATATATGTCGTAGTAAGAGGAATAAAAACAATAATAGCTTGTTTTGACACGCTGGGATACTGTTGAACGTTTGCAGTACAAGAAACCATTCCAAGATTTTGCGTAACATAGTTTGAGAAACCCTGCCCTAAGTCATTTAAGAGCAGCAATCCAATATCGACAGTTAACACGTTAGCTCCGGGGAACGCGTTTTCCGCGTCGAATAGTTTTTGGTATTGCGGCGGGGAACGCGTTTTTCGATATAGGCGACATTAATCGCTCATGACTAATAATTCATGTTTGATTCATAATATTATTGAAAGAATTTGATCAGTGTATTACGAAACACCTTTAGGAGAACATCCAAACTTGTTTTTGCGTAATTGTTCGTTGGTCAGTTTCATACCATTCTTTCCATGAAATATTCTTCCTAATTTCTTGCGAATCAGCCCCTGCGAATGTGTTAAGATCAGATCGCTCAATAAGTATTTTTGTAGTTATAGTTAATATTTTGTTATACTATGTTAAAGGAATAAATCTATAAACATAGTCTTTAAGATGATACCATGTCTGATAAAAATGCTTGTAGATCACTTTTAAGGTATCAACTGTCAATTCTCGATGGAAATGCATTATATCACATGTATAAAAATGAAGCAATATTTTTTATACTAATTCTAGATTTGTAAAATAATTAAGACCATATTTCACTCATCGCGATCATTATCAACAAACTGATGAACGAGGTCGTGATCATTATAAAAATTGTGAAATTGGCAATTACAAAAAGAAATTTTTATAAGTTCTTGTAGAACTAAAAACGTTGCTATTACAGTAATGATATCTACGAAAAAATCAAATTAATCTACGAAAAAGTATGATGGATGTCGCATATAAATGATAAAATAGTGTATTGTGTATTTTTACGTGGCCACTTGTTTGTAGCTAGCTTCGACTTGCGACACCAAATCACAAAAGGTTTTATGAAATAGTACACGATGGTAGAATGAATGAAAATGTGGTACGGGTGGGCGGGGGGAGGGCACCGGTTTTCATTAGTGTGTCGCCGCTGATGGAAAAACTATCGATTTTTCCATAACGGCCGCGTTGCCATGGAGCCCCCTGTGACGTCACACGTCATGGTTATTATTGCTTTTATTGTCGCCGCATGCACGGATCCGGCGGGCCGGGGAGGGCTTTATCTGATAGTAATCGATTTCGGATTGCCAGGTAGAAACCGTTCGATCATTTGTGCTCGTATTGAGCGTATCTTATTTCAGTTTTTTTCGCCTTTCAATCACTCACCTGTGATTGAATTCTCAGACGAGTAAAACGGATAAACAGGTGAGATATCGAATTGAATCGGTTCATGATAAATGCGTATACTTTTCTGCTGGAAATTCCAATTGACAAAATGGGGGAATATTTTATAAGCGTAATTTTTAGTACAACTTTGTATTATCATTGCGTATTGGATGTTTTTACGATCATTTTTTGACGACGGAAAATTTCACTCGTCGATCGTTTTTATCGGATTGGTTTGTCAATCGTAACTCGTTTATATTTTTAGCATTTGGGGGGCCTTATTGAGATCCTAGTTGGGAAATACGATGGTTTAATTAGTCATTTTGTTCAATTCTTGTGAGTTCAGTCCTTCGCGTCAGTTCTGCATTAAAATCAGTTTAATATTATATAAAATGGTGATATTTTTAAAGAAGTCCATAACAAGGAATACATTTGAAAAAATGTTTGAAATTTCGAGTGGTGGGGGTTCAATAAATTTACCGTTGTTAAAGCGAGCGAGTGTTTCATTAAGTGATAAAAACACTGCTTCAGTTGATTGGTAGAAAATGAAATTTCCCTCGATTGACTTGTTAAATTAATTTCACAACAAATATGATATAAATTTAATCTGACATTAGGTATTATTTTTACACAGAAAGCTAGCCCCATCTAATCGAGGAAAATGTCAATAATATTAATTCGTAATAATTTAAAAAAATAAACTATACAAATTTAATTTCGTGAAAAAGTTCGTCGAGGGACGATTCATTTTTTTTTTGTTCATGTCCTCTCGCAACTTGGATCATATGGTTTCCTAATGGAGGTATCTTAACAGATTTATTCTATGAGAACTGCTTGTACTCAGTTGCTCAAGCTCTCTTTTTTCGAAGAGAGTATATCCGAAGGTGGTTAGCTATTCGCTCTCGTTACGCCCCGTGAGGATGGAATGGGTGGGAGGGAGGTAGTTTTAGACAAACACATCCGCATCGGGAAGTGAACCCGAGACATCAGTAACCGTAGCCAACGACGCTAATAACTGCACCACGGACGCCAACAGGAACGATTTATACAGTGCCAAAATTTCAACGTGTTTTTACTATAAACCTTGACAACAACTTTGACAATAAAAAATATCTGTTGTTATGTATAATTTGTTGTTAAAAATAAGTATTTAAACCTATGTCCATAAATAGTTTAAGAGATTGTAATAAATTGCTGGCATTAGCTGCTATAAAAGGATTTTTTGATTAGCAGAAATCGAGCATCAATGATTTCAAGTAAACCTGTAAAAGCAAAATGTTGAATTTATAGAATTTACATACAAATTATACATCTCGCATTTGCCATTATGATTGCTCCGTTTTGTTCTGGCGTTATTTAAACTGGTTATAATTTGTGAAGGCTTACCAAAAATTCGCTATCGTATATTATGTTTGTCCGATTTCACGAACTTTGAGTATTTACCTGAAACATAAAAGAAATAAAGAAATTAATATTATTTATATACTCGACCACAAGTTTCGTATTATTTTAGGCACAACGTAAAGAGCAACTCTGCTAAACTACACAAAGAAAGTTTTTAATACAAATAATAAACATTACGTAGTTCGAGATTGTTCTGCCAAACTCTAATAAAAGAAAAGCCATTAGGTTTATTTTTTTTTATTTTTGAAGTAAATATTACGTTGCTATAGCTTTGGTAAAGTTAGTTGAGGAAAGAATAATTGAGATGTATAAATTTTGGTAACGTTCATTTAACATTCCATAAGTTTCAAATGAAATAATTGTTTGATTAAATAATTAAAATATTTTATAGCACAGCATATTTTGCTGCAAACATGTGAAGCATATGGACTCAGTAATAATAACAGAATTTTTTATGATTGAGGCATTCGATCAACCTCTGTACAGATAATGTAAAGGAAGAATGATGTAACTTTTTTAAACATACATATTCTCAATGTGGAGCATATGAGGCATTTAAAAGCAAAAGCCGATAAGAAAACATTTTTTTTCGTGAATGTTCTATACGTCATTTTACACAATACGCAATTACAAAAAATTACATATCGATGGTGTTTTGGCTAATTAGTGGAAAAAATTGAAATTATTCAGCAGAGAGTAAAAACTGTTTTAATAAAAAAAAAATATTTTATAAAATTAAACGTAATTCATTTGAACTACTTCCACATGTTTATAATGATCAGGACCGGTTTCGCTCATCACGAGCATTATCAACTGATGATAATGTAGTACAAAATGAATTGTGTTTTATTTTTTAAAATATAATGTCTTTCCACCAAGAATTGACAATCAACACCTAAAAAAAATATATATGGTGAGTTGCGTTATGAATCTTTGAAATGCACTCCTGTAAAATCTCATGTTTGTAGATACTGCATTATACGTAGGGAGTGTCGATAAAATAGTGGCTTACATCAGGTGACCGGGTTAGAATTTTTAAGCCTAAAACCAATGTAAAATGATGTCTCTCTTCCAAAAATTGGTTAATTTATTTTTCTAATTTACGTCATTTGGCCGAGACCTGCTCTGTCGTCTTTAAAATGAGGTCCAATCATTAAATAAGTTTCGTATTTTTTAGCGGTCACATCAATTGGCCAAAACACAGTCGAAATTATTCATTTCAAAATACGTATTTACTAAATAGTGGTTTTTTACCACATGAATGACATTCATCTGCCAACCGGAAGAGGGTGTGAAATAAAATAATTATTATATAATTTAAAATAGTTCGAGTCCATTCGTGTGCTCGAATGCCTGACGATGCCGAAAGGCGAAACCCGGGTCGTTAGTGACAAAATACATGGAAGTGTACAAAATCTCAGTAATCCAAAAAAAAAAAAATTATTCTTGAAAAATATTTTGCAGGACCAACCCACGCTCGAGAAGCCGTAGAATTTGATTCAGTGGTAGGAAGCATTAAGGTAGCCAAGATGTTCTATAAGACTGTATTTTAAGAATCAGTTTTAAAAACTTTATAAATAAATATGATATATTACAGTCTCGGTTCATTTTAAAAAACATCTTGATTACGATCGTAAAAAAAGATTTATGCTGCAAGAAATGTATTGTATACAGACTTCTCTGGAAATAATTAAAATAGAGAGCTCTGTGAATTAGAAAAAAGCTTTGAAAGTAAAATAAGCTTAAAATATAATGCTGAAAATGAAAAAATACCGAAGCGGTATGGTACGCAGGGGTGTAATATTTCATTCTGCGATCCTGACTTGCACTCTCGAGTTCTCACACTCTGCAAGTGGAAAATGTGCAACAAGAGATGGAGTTCTCAAAAATTATGATTATTAAAGTTTTTTTTATTTATTGAATTGGTACATACTTGATAAGATGAGCCATTATATAATAATTAGTCCCGAAAGAAATAAATAATTAACATAGTCGATAGTGTTATTCCAGCATCATGTCATCGTCTAGGCAATGAAATTGAAATGATTTTTTTCAGCTATATAATATAAATAGAAACTTATAACATATATATGTTATATCATATTTGAGTATCTTGGTGTCAAAGTCGGACAAACGCCACATCCTACGAAAGTCATGTTTTTATTGTTTGTGGTAATGCAAGTGATGATCTTTTCAAAAAAACTCAGTAAAAATATCAAAATCCAACGGTTTCATATAGATTTTTGAGTTTAAAATTCGTAAATGGTTTCAAAAGCGGACACTAAACATCCATTTTCGCGAAATTAGTGGACATATGTCCACTGATTTCGATCCACACATTGACCAATCACAGAGCTGGAATTTACTTTAAAGTGTCATGGCTGCTGGGCTTAATGAAGTGTGGAATATATAAAAAATTAAAAATCACCTCTGCTGTACATTTTAATAAATGTCTTATGTCTGTCTTTGATACCAATGTACTCATTTCTTCCTCTAATCTATTTTGTTTTACATTTTGCTTTACAAAAATAATTTATTGAATGTGATGATTTCGATTCATGCGGTCCCAAGAAAAAGAAAAAAATATACAATAATATTGAATTGATGGGTACAAAATAACAAAGTATTCAGCTCTACAAGAATTTTATTTCTGCTTCATGCCATCGTCATAACTATAACATAGTATACATCTGACAACTTAGTTCTTTAGCCAAAATAGCTTTCAACAGACTGACAAGATTTGTAGCCCTCAAAAAACGGATAAACATCTTGTAGAATTGAATACTTTTATTATTTTTATCCTATTTTAATAGAGTTAGACTATATAAAAATGCCAATTCAATTGAATTGATATTTGAAATAGATTTTTAACTAGTAATAATTAGGTGTAATAATGTGAGCTTGTCAAAGCGTTTTAAAGAGTAGGGATGTTATTGGTTTATTATTGAGATGTTAGTTTCAACATTATAATTTGGCATGTTGTAAAAAACTGTAATTAAAAGGTTCAAATCTGTAAGTATTAAGACGTTAGGAGTCACGAACTTCGCAATGTCTATTCACCGCTTGATATCCGGGAAAATCTGCTCGTCCATATCCGACTCGGTAGATCTTGTCTACTTCACAGTGTGAGTACAGCATCAACCGCAATTCGAAACCGTAGACAAAAGATTAAATAATAAAATGCTCAAACGGGCGCAATCAGTTGCACGACTCTTTGAGAATCATAGAGTCATGCGCGGGGTAGAGAAAAGACAACACACTAGAGACCGTAATGAAATACTCTCTGCGCTCTCAACTCTTCATATATAAAGTAATATCGCAGTAATGATAAAGAATTATCTCGCTTCGTGTGGCTTTTATTCGACGCTTAGAACAAAGGGACAGAAATAAGAGCGTCGCAGAGCTCTTTTAGAAAAGTTTTTTTCTATTTATATATTCACAAAGGCCACTTTAATTATAAATCTTCATTATTATGCGCATTAAAGCACTATACAATTAGAATCTAAATTAAAAAAAAATATTTTATAAAGCTTAGATAAATCATATTGCATGACTTTGGACGTTATCAAATTGAAACGTATTTCAATAAACTTTAATTTATGTATATATTACGATCGATAACCGTACAAATCCGAAAACGACAAAACAAAACATAAAACATCAGAACAATGACATTACAACCAAGAAGAAAAATAAAATACATAATATTTTTGTGGCATCTATTTATGAATTAAATTAAAAATTTTTTACCATGTCCACTCTCAATGTGGTGTAAATCGTCGTTGTTCTGGAAGAAGACACTAACTTAAAAATACTAGTTTTGAGTAATTGGATTTTGATGCTTTTCAAATGTTTCTATATATTTGTCATTAAGTTTGTTTGCACAAAACTGTTTTCAAGTAAAAGTAAAATAAACGTGTTGTTCCATACGGTAGAGTTTGAAATAAAGGATACTTTCGTATAACTAAGTTAATATGTATTTTTTTAGATTAAGTGTTTTCTAGGTCAGCAACGATATGAACACTTTTTCTACAAGAAAAGCTTACTCCTTAATCCTTCTTTTTCGAAGAGAGAAGGAATAGATGGATATGGGTAAAACAGGACTAGTGATAAGTTAATCACTCTCACTACGCCATGTTTTTAGGAAAGGATAGGTGGGAGGGGGTTTTGGAGATTACAAACATCCACACCTACGAACAGAAACCCATAAACTGATTGAATAACAAATTTATGTGACCGGTATTTGAATGCGAGACATCCGTAAACGAAGCCAACGATTTCGACTCACTTGGAGTTTTCTCCAAATAAATTCTAACTCAATCAATAATTGTTTGAACGCCACTGGTTAGTTACAATATCGATTGTCAATGTTTAATTCGTAAAATTTGGCAGCTTTGTCACGTTTTTTCGACCATCCATCATTTTATGAAGACATTTGAACAGGAGCGTCGCTAAATTTTACCTGTCGCTTTTTGCGACGGCTCACAGTCACCGAAAACGCTGTTTCAACTAATTAAATATGTCTCGGAGTAAGTTGTTAACAATACTTCACGTAGACAGACGTCGTGAAGTTTAGACAGGTGGAGAACTTACTCCTGAAGTTGACTTGTGGGACGTCTAAGTTTATTTGAAGTCTTCGTTAAGAGTTTATAGGTGCGCTCAAAGACCGCTTACTTTTGTACAAAATAAGCAAATTGAACTTAAAATTACATTTGTCACATAAATGTTTAAACATCTCTATATAATTTATTTTAATGTTTAACTCTTTCAAGATGTCATACCTGGGCTAAAACCAAACGACAATATTGTCAATTATGAACACTTTTTTAAACAGGTGAAATTTATCATTAACAAATATTTAAAGTAACGAAGATTGAACGAGTTTGCATACTAAATTAAATAAACGAAATCCGAAAAAACGAAAGAAAAATACAGCATAGTGATTGTTTTTGACAAAAATCAGTGTTTCTCAACCATTTTACATGTGTCGTTCACAAAAATACGATGCCATCAAAAATAAATCAATAAAAAATCATTTTTGTTTAAAGTATCCGTACTGATTTGATCCCGCTGTCACGGCAACCAAAGAGCACGGCGTCGACTTATTAGCTACTGGCTCGATAGATAAGCATTATAATTATATAAATATCGAGAAATACCGTTTGACTTAATTATTTATAACGTAAAATGTGTTCGCGTAAAGCCTACGGTAAACGAAACAATTACTGTTTTATATAACGAATTTATGTCTTTACCACAAAACATATATATTTATACTTTATCTAACGGTATAGTAAACAATTAACTATTCAAATGCCACATATTAGCATGGCCACATATATATATTGTTGACCACATGTTTTTAGCTGCACCAGTTCACCACAGGATTTAATATCGCGGTGTATCATAACAATTACACAATAAAACCTGATCCACGATGTACCTGTGTTGTCAGAATTACCATAATATACATATGGCCCGCATTAAAGAAGAAAAAAATGAATTATCAGAGCAAAGATAGCAATTTTTGTCAAATATCCACAATTCATACTATCATTTTTATTTCATGTCCGCTCCCAACGTGGAGCATATGGCCTCCTAATAGAGGTATCTCAACAGGATTTTTTCCACGAGAACTGCTTGTTACTCAGTTGCTCAATTTATCTTTTCTTTTTTTTTTTTGAAGAGAGTAGGGGTAGAAGGATAGGGCTATTACAGGACTAATGGTTAGCTAATCGCTCTCACTACGCCCCGTGAGAATCGGATGAGTGGGAGGGAGTTTTAGGCATGACAAACAGAAATCCATAAATCGATTGAAAGATCAATTTACGAAAATCTTCCGAACCGGGAATTGAACCCGAGAAATCCGTAACCGTAGCCGACGACGCTACCAACTGCGCCACGGACGCCGACAATTTTTTAACAATAAAAGTTTCATAACAATACATAGCAGTTAAACCCGAAGAACGCGCTGGACATGTTTACATATTCAAGACTTTATCTCGTATTTCCGGCTAAACTGGAAGAAAACACTTCCGGATATATGCTTAAAAAATATTTGAAACCTTTAAATAGAGAAATTAGGCAACAAATCATGAAAGTGTCAAGTAGAACACAAGAAAACATATTTTTGAAAAGAGCTCTCAATATTCAATTGTCAGAATTTTTTTCTTTGAACTGCTTACTTTTGTGAGTGTTGGCGGTGTTTATGAAGAGTGGCCGCTGCAAGTCGTAGATGAAATATTTTTCAGCTTCTTTATATTATTTTAGAGAGAATGCGACGAGTTTAGTTTACTTTTTGATGTATTTGGGATAACTAATATATGTATTTGATATAATTCTACATTTACTGTTGAAATTGATCTATTTTTAGCAATAGTGAATGTTTTAACAGATCAATTGACTGAAAATAAATTCGAGCGAAAACGGCTCGCGCTGTAGGGTTTAAGGATGAGTGAGAAAAGGTTTCGATTTCAATACAGCGACATATATAATTGTGAAAAATTGTTTAGCAATATTAACCTATTTCTTTTCGTTGATGTTAATTATAACGAATAAACTTTTGGTTGAGATGAATAATTTATTACAAAATAATAATAGGTCACTGTTTTAGCACGCCACTGTTATCTTAACTGCCATATACAGAAAACTTTTAGCGGAATAGTATTATAAAGAATTAATCAATTGAGATGTTTTCAAGATTACACGAATGTTAATTTGTGAAAAAAACGTTTAACATTCTTTTTCATTAATATAAGTTTGTCTATCAAATTCTGAACCTTTTCACTCAGCCTTAACAATTAATTAAAAAATTCCCATCGTAAACCTAGTAATATTAATAAAATAATTAGTACTGTTATTTTTTAGGTCTATCGTAAATCAACTCTACATTTTCTATGTTGTATTATATAAAAATCTAACAATAGAGTTAGTCTTAATATGCTTCTCGGATAGGCGAAACACGTGTCTTGGAGGTCCATATGGACCACTTTGGGAAACCTTGATGTAGATGCTAAAAATGTCAACTGAGACGGTTCCTATAGCATTAAAACTCAATTGTTTCTTTAGTGTAGAAGTGATGTACTTCAAAGTAATAACCAAAGTTTCCCCATCGTTCCGGCGTTAAGTTTAAAGTGTGTGCCCGAGTTCACAATTTGATAGCATTTCACCAACATTTTGATGAAGGCGTCTCAGGACCTCGCATAGACTACGTCGTGTACATATTTACACATACCCGTTATTGCAACTTTGTATAGGATGTTTACAAAAGCATTTACAAGTTAGTCGAATACATGCATTGGTGCATCGGAAACTCGTGGTATCTTTTGTTTTGCTCGAAGCTGCAACTAACAAATGCATCGACGAGAGAGTTACACGTTGAATGGAAATACCTCATAGATTGACAACCATATTAATTTTGCAGCACAATAATTTGTTTCATACTTCTTTTCGCGTATTGAACGAGTGGATTTATGCCATTTTTTAAGTATAAAAGACTGTTCGAAGGCTTTATATAAAAAAATGCATGTGGGAATAGAATGCAAGGACTTAAAATGATATACGTAAGAGGGTAAGGGTGCAAGCATAAATGATGAGTATCGTTTATTATTTTCCTCTTTTAGACAAGGAAAATCGGGAATTGATTGTCGTTCGGTGGTAACGAAGTTTCTTTTTATTCGATTAATTCAGCGATAACCTTGTGGATATTCATTTTTAATTTATATTAGGTCAGGTAAATAATTGTTTTTTTATACTCTTGATATTCTCTGACAAGGCTAAAAATGAATGAATAGAGTCGTAAATTGTTTAAAAAAAGATCTTGATTAAAAACACTTTTACTCCCAGAAGATTTTCGCATTCATATGATATATATTTGTTTGTGTGTACATATTTGCAATTATGAAATAAAAAATATCTAGATTTTTCAATAACAATTTTTTTACTCATGGGGGTTTTAGCATATTCTGGATGGGCCGATATTTTGGGTCTGTGGGAGTAAAACGGTTAAATTGGACGGTTTCGACTGAAGAAACATACAATTAAATTGTAAAAATACGTGTGTTAATATTACAAATAAGCCGATTAAAAATCAACAAAAATACGCGCTCATAATCATATTTTGAACTTTACAAAGAGTTCCAAACGTCAAAAAGTTAAAGTCATCTAGATATCTCGATATAATCAAAACGAACGGGCGTATTTATCAAAGGTTGTCGCGCCCGTCCGCATAACCCTTCTCGTAGGGGTGGCAGCGGCAAACAAAACTTCCACGCCAGTACAACAGCCGGGGTCGTAGGAAAACAAAAGACTTTCACGGTAAACTACTTTGCAATCATAGCCTCTGTTTACCGAGGAAGTTGTTCTATATCCGACGGCTGGGTATCGTGCCAACCCTGTATTTGCGTAGACACTTGCTGCGGTTGACACACGGCGACAATATTGCATGTCGTTTATCAATGAATACACTAGTCATTGGTAAATTTCACAGAATATTCCATTGGACCGATCAGTCGCGCCGACTTTGCGACTAATATAGATGTCTATTAGGACTTCAAAAAATTCATTCACTTAGAACGGACTTAAATTTTTTTGATGGAGGGCCACATTTGAAATTTAATATTAGCAGCGGGCCGCAAGTACGTTGTTTATTGTCATGAAAAAGTTATTTGTTCTCTAATTTAATGCGACCAATACTGTTTCAGATCTAACAATTTTTTTTTTAATTTAAGATGTTAATTTTGTAGTTGAGATTCTTGAAATTGAAAAAGTTTTTATTTAATATCATGATAGAAACTGGATCACGCTTTGGCTCGGTTCGGTTGTGTGCGCAATTTCAAATTCTGTGTTAATTTGGACAACATCAGAGCTGATGGCGAAACGTTCAAGTCAAAAAATTCTTCACTGTTTATCTAAATAAAAAGTATGCTTCAAAGGACAGAAAAGAGTAGTCTATTTGCAGAAATTCGATGAAATATCGCGGGCCGTCGACTGTAGTTTGCCTAGGCCTGATTCAGTAGTATTCATTTTTTGCATACTAAATACACACCACCAAGTCTTACACAATTGCTCCTGCGACTCTTCAATTTATGGAAAAACTGTTTAAGTATAGGCATAAAGTTTATTACGCTACAGGATACTGTCATATAAAATTAACGAATGGGAAAGTAGTGGTGCGTAAAGAAGGCAAGTTGGAAAATTTCATGTCAATCGTAAATAAAAACTGACGAATAAAAGAGTTCCATAAAATATCTTTTCATATTATCAAATATTAAATCAATTCTTACTCACTCATCGTTTAATAAAATCAGACTGAATCAATGAATACGTAGACAGAACAGATAGAGCGATTGTCATACTATTGTATTATACCCATTTCCTACCCAAACTATTACTGAAGAAAAAGGTTTAGCGAATGACTGACAACTGTCCAGAATAGAAGTAAATTTGTGATAAATTGTTGACGAGAACGTAGTTGTAAAAAAATCGTTAAAGGGTCTGTAGCCTGAAGCGTTATAAATATATTTTTAATCTCGTTTTTGAATGGAAATGATCAAGAATTTTAGATGTACGGCCATATGATAGATCTCCTTTCATGTAGATGTTTTTTTACACTCACCAGAATGTTGTAAATTGATTGACTTGCCTTTTTAATTGAGAATCTGTTCTGGTTATTGGAACTTTCGCTTTATTTCCTGTTCTTTATTGATAGTGATGGTGGTAAAATTGTGAAAGCAATTGTAAATATGAATCGCTACAATATGTTATGAAAATGTTCACCCAGGAATCCTAAACACAAATTAAAGAATGGAAGTCTGAAGTTTCGCAGACTACTGAAAATTTGAATCATTCAAACTGTATACATTTCCATAAGTCTTGTCACTCACGTCTCTTGTTTTTCCTTTAAGCATCGTCAGCCATTCCAATTCTCGGATGAACTGAGCACTTATGGAAATTTACAAAACGTGAACAATTTTAATTATATCAAGCACTCTCAGTCCATGGTTTATAAAGTATAAATGAGCTGGATAAAAAATGGCAGTCAACATTTTTACATTAGTTGTCGGCTGTCGTTTGTCAAAACACAACAGTGTTTTGGTTACATTACACATTTAGTACGTCAAAGTTACGTCACATACTTTACAAAAACAACGATACAACTCACGTTTACTTCTTACATCGTGCCCTCAGTGTTGAAAATGTTGAACGATGAAAGCCATGCAAATATTAATAAAACATTGCACTTACTATAATCGTCTTTACGAAACATGGGGCGATAAAAATACATCTATCGTCTGGACAAACCTTTCGGACGTAGAACGTGTTTTGCATTTTACGGTTATTGTTTGCTCCCGGTTAATGTAATCTGACACATTGTCAATAAAGATTTGATATTTTTGATAAAATTGTACGGAATAATGGAGAGCTTACGAATAAAAATATACAAAAGAGGAAAATACACTTTAGAGGTGCGAAAAACCAGGTGACAAATAAAATTTACATCTGCGCATGAATTTGCGAACGTGTAAAATTCATCGCACTTTTTTTTTATTTTACAGCGGAATTTTTGTTTTAATAAAACCAAAATGTCGCGATTCGTAATTGAAATTTTGAAGTGTGTTTTATTTTTAAAGAAGTTACATAAAATGAGGTCTTTTTAATATAAAACCCCCAATTGATTAACGTAACCAATAGTATGTAAATATAAGTAAGTACTTAGAGAAAATCATTCAACAAGTTCCTAGGTGAAGTATTATTTTTAAAATATTCATGATTTAATTTAAGACATCGACTGAGGGTGCTTGATGGAATTTCACTATCAAATTTGGATTATTGAGATTTTGTACACTTCCATGTATTTTGTCACTAACGACCCGGGTTTCGCCTTTCGGCATCTTCAGGCATTCAAGCACACGAATGGACTCGAACTGTCAGCACTGCCGAAAGGCGAAACCCGGGTAATTAGTGACAAAATACATGGAAGTGTACAAAATCTCAATAATCCAAATTTGATATCCATGATTATTTTCTGTAAAATCATTTGCGAATTTTGAAATATTATAACTTTTGAGATATATATTTTGCTCTGATATTTCTGTCCGACTTATCGGGATGAACAGTTGTCGCACAATAAACTTTCGATGTGAATAATTTTATACATTATAAAAAAAAAAAAATAACGTCTGGCATTACAGCTGACAAACAATATGCCAAATATTTTAAAAAATTTGAAAATCATTCGAGATAAACTCGATGAGAATTTTTATAAGTCACTCATGTCCATGATCACAAAATTTAAATTGAAAAAATCTAAACTTCTGATTGAGCTTGCTGGGATTTCAAACAAGACCCACCTGATCGCTAGGGCAAAGCTATTACGACTAGACCACAGAGGCAGACAATAATGACATAAAATTAGTCAGACGATTCATCTCAAAGAGAGTTGCAGTAGTTACACAACTAGAGAAATAGCAAAGTTATCCATGAATCATGAATATGAAAAAAGTTAGGGCAATCTTTCTTTTTCGTAGAAAAAGTTGCTAAGTGAAGCGAGGAAATAATCCTTTGAGAAAGAAACTTAGGAGATAAAACTCATTCGCAAAAAAATACAGAATATCGATTTCAATAATTTAAAGTCCCCTAATGGGCTTCATTAATTAGTTTTACGTCCGAAGTAAAAGAGCATTAAGGGTTGACTCGTGTCATTTATCATAAGTCAAAACCCCTACAGTGTTTGGACCAAACTTTTCAAACAACCCACTGTTATGTTGCCTCTTAAAACAGTATGCAAAACATATTACGCGTTATTGAATTAATCTTGTTTTAATATTCATAATCTGTTCAACCGCGTCTCAGTCGATTAATACAACCCTAAGAAGTTAATTAATTATTATATTCTGTTTAGTAAGATTTTTGATACGAAAGTTTTTCGACAGATTTCATAGTTAAGAAATGTGACTAAATGTTGTTTCGGTCTCTTGTCATACTTCAATTAAAAGGGATATTATTTAAGGAATATGATTCCAATGTCGATTATGCAGCTCAGAGTAGATGTTTCACGCTTGACGAGTGGCGACAGACTGGTGGTTCCTTTTTTTTATTTGTCACTCGTGTCCTCATTTCTTATTCCTCCTTAGTCGTCATATTGTGTTTTCCAAATATGGCATTTGATAATTCTAACCATATATTTAGGAATATCATATTTTGTAACTATATTATGTGAAGTGATGACTTGATATAAGTGTCATTTGATGGAATCTTTTTCTTTAATAACTAATATCAATTCTGCTGATACAGCGTAATGCTCTGGCACAACATAAAACTTTTCCTCGAATATCACATTTCGCAAATCCGCAAATCTGTATCCTTACATTATATTGTTGACCTTGACATTACTGTGAGAGCACAGGGTAACTATATACTGTGCTTCGAAAACAGATGAATTCTACGGATACGATGGTTTGCTTTTCAGAAACTCGGAGGAGGGAGACCGGACTAACCAGCTTCTTGTTAAGCCCAAAATAAAAAGGCGACGACGAGCCTGACTTGGACATGTGCAGCTGTTGCCCCAGGGGAGCATGAATTATGCCTGTCTCTTCTACCAACGCTGGGATCACCTGGACAAATGTTATCGATATTATTTTGTTAAACTAACATTTTTTGATAAAGTCATCGCTTTGGAATTCAGATTCACTGTTTGGAGACGCAACTCAATTGAAGACAGCTGGTCGTACGATTATTTCAATCATTGTACACACGTGAAAATAATTCTACTCATATTACATCAGTTGTATTATTCAACAAAATTGCTACAGAAATATCGCCCTCAATCTTAACGAGCCCAGTTAACTTCAACCCTTCCCCATATTCTTTTGTGAGTTAATATAATAATATAAAACGTAGCTCTTGCAAAACCACGATTCCTTTCAAATTACATACCCCGCGCCGAAACGAATGTGCGAGAAAAGATCTTGGGTTTATATTTATACAAATAGATTTAATCAACGGCGTACAAAGCGAGATGGAAATCATTTGGAAAAGTGTTTCTTTTTCCCTCAATGGTCTGAAGGCGTAAAATTGTACTTCTTTTCTATCCGGGGTATCGCGTTTCAGAACATTGTTTTATGAATGCGAAACTTCGCCTCGCAGATAAAGCAATTCCGTTTGAAATAATAAATTTGTTTTTAGGTATCTGGCGTAGCTGTGAGATTGTTATTATTTGTTTTCAATGATGAAAAGAGAGAAGATAGGAAACTATAAAATTAAACGTGGTCTGGTTATGAATCCTTTAGAGCAGGTCTGGGCAAGCTCCGAGCAAGTATTTCAGAAATAAGCGAGCTTTAATCGTATAATTGAGTTACTGAGTAACTAAACACGCTCCTGAAGGTTTTTAGAGATTTGAGTAAATAGCGAAAAACTATTATGAGTACGATAGTTTAACGTATAATTTAAGTTATTTTGCGTTTTCCGATGTATTATGAAAAATAAAATATTCTTTTGCACTGTCATTTTCTCGGAGCGCGTCGACTATGTAAAACAAGGATAGAGATCGTGTAAATAACGACATTTTTAAGTTTGTAAAATTTTTTAATTTCAAACAGGTGACAAATAGGAAGAAATTTTAGACTTGCAACTGAAAAAATTGATAGATCTAACGATAGAGCACATGACTACGTTAAAAAAAAAATTTTTTTAAATCGCTAGGAGCGTGTTAAGCGACTCAGCGACTCAATTATTATGTTATTTGTCGGGTCAGTGGTAAAAGTCGTTGGTTTCAGTCATAGTCTGGACAGTTTTATAAATTGAATGTTCAATTGATTTATAGATTTCTGTTAAAAGGCATTGAGGTTTGTGATGTCGAGAAATCTCTCCTTCTCACTAGTCCTAATCACTAGTCGTGACCTAGTACTATCATTATATCCCTACTCTCTTCAAACAATTTAAGGTTGAAACAAGAGTGAAACACGCAAGTATCTTGGAAAAAACAGCTATATTGAGCACCTAAAATTACATTTAAGTTCGTGGATGAAACATAAACGCAATTTTGCTGTATAACATTCTTGAGTAAATTAATATGGTGATAATTAAAATCAAAATGTACTATCCAGGATAGTAGTCGTTTCAGGAATGGAATAATAAAGTAACCTAGGCAGCGCACTTTGCATATAAGATTCGACATTAGTTATACCAATAAAGTAATATTTGGGGTAATGTAACACGAGACATGCGAGAGGAGCTTTTTAAAGCTAGGCGGGTCACATCAAATATTAGCTTTCACGCAGCTTTTAGCTTTTACCCATACAAAAGGTACGTGCCTGTAAGCGTATGTACGTGGCAGTGCTTTTCATATTATATATATATGAGGCTATATATATGTAGTGGAAACACTAACTACATCTACGTATTCGAACCGTCAACAGGCGAGAAAGCTTTCGTTACGTTATAGGGCGGTTCATAAAAAGAATACATACTGCAAGCTTTTTCATGCAGTAAAATCTCGATTATTTTATGGATTATCCGTGCATAAATGTAATAGTTTTATAATATTACAACTATGAGCAACGCATCCAAAATATTACCTGGATTCTAACACAGCTTGAGCAAGTAAAATATCTAAACTATTTGAAGTAGTAACAAATTTACACGGCTTTGAAAATGTTGATTTACAAACATTATAATAAAACTTCCACCACCTGTGATACTAAATGTGACATGGGTTTCAAGTAAGAAGCATCTTAAGACTCTCTGATATCTGTATGAAGTTGCTTCTTAAAGAAGAGAAATACGTGTGGCATTTAGTAACACAGTCAGTGGAATAACAAAGTTATCAAATATAAATTTATATGAACACATTCGCAACGGGGCAAATACAACCAATATACGCGCTACGGCGGAGCTAATTCGCGGGAAATTGACAATAGGTCATGGAAAGAATAGCATGAAATTTACCAATCGACAATTAACGCGAAAACAAGTTTAGATGTTCTCCTAAAGGTGTTTCGTAATAAATTAATCAAATTCTTTCAATAATAATATGAATCAAAGATGAATGAGCCATTAATGTCGTCTATATCGAACGACGCGAGAAACGCGTCCCCCGCCGCAATACAAAAAACTTTGCTACGCGGAAAACACGTCCCCCGGAGCTAACGTGTTAAAGATGAATTTGCAATAAATTACCACTGAATCCATAAAAAATGTGCATTAATAAAATATTGATAAATAACCAGAATAAAAAATAAAATAAATGAAATGACACAGTCATTAATATTAATTTCATATTAAAGAATAAAGTTTTTCGAGGTTACAATTAATATATCATGTTTTCCGTCATTCGACTAAAGGAAGAAGTTGAGTAAGCAATGGAAAAATACATCTTTACAGTCGCAAAATAGCACTGTGATTAATTTCTATAAACGCAAATATTGGAATACTTCCAAAGACAGGAAATTTAAATATACAATACAATAGGCCTAAGAAAATTCGGTACCATCAATTTGGGTAAGTTTGCCCATCGGTCGCCCACTACATGGAAAAAGGTGCTGTTATAAAACCATGATAATACCAATGCCATATGAATATTTTCTAGTTTCTGGTCGTAAAAATATGAATTAACATGTTCATAATTTGTTTTATTGATGAATTTCTAAGCTGTGAGTTTAGAATGATAAAACACAATTTAAAAACGTTTCTTAAAATAAATTGGATTAGTCATATTTTCAATTTGTATTACTAATCTCTAAAACAAATGCTGTATATTTTTTCCGATCTCAATTACTTACAAAACATATGAAAGCATAAATAAATGTTGTCAAGAAGACTTTAAAATCACTGAATCTATAGTAATTACAGTGATTATTTGTGTCGTGGGCCAAAGTTATCCGATTTGTATGAAAATTGCCCACCTTGTTTTATCTCTGTTTATATATATCAATTATAACAATACATCTATTTATGTTAATTAAATTTCATCTTAAGACATTTATTTATAGACAAATACCACATATAAATGTAATGACAAATTACCCAGATTGACCGTACTGATAGAAAATTGTAAAACATTTAAAAAAAAAAATTAAAATTACACAACGCTCAATGAATGGTATTTTTAATACGACATGAAATTATACCTTCATAGTGTTATTTCAATTTAAAAATAAACCACAAATAATTATAATAAATGCGGTCAGTGAGTTCCCTATAGTAATTATGTTTTCTAGCAAATCAAACTGAAATATCATAAAATTTCATGCTATAGATCGTTTTCAAAGAAACGAAAATTATGTTTCCAGTAGTAACGCAAAAAAACGTTGCAATCTCGTTATCAATTTTTATTTTGTAATAAGTAATTCTATTGGTTGTGAAAAGTGTCAGTTATTTATTTATTTATCAAAAGATAAAGTTTATGTCTGTAGATAATAAAATTGCGAAATTTATCGGAGTTATAAGACCCGCAAAATGTAATCGTATAAATAATGCCAAAAAAATTTCTAGTTGTGTTTGCAAAAATGCCATTTGATAATTCTAATACGAAGATAACAAAAACTTGATATCGATGTGTTCAAAAACGATTCAACGGCAAAATCTGATAATCTTCCCACTGTTTCTTCTGAACCACTCTTTATAATTCAAACAGACCTTCACGTCGCACCCTCGTATTTGTAGTAGAGGAAGAAAGTAAAGTTAGGTGAAAATCCAAACAAGCGACTGGCGCCTGCAAATTTATTTCACTTTACTTACATATGTACCAACCCACCTACCTATACGACAAAATAAACCCAGAAACATTAGCATCACTTTGTCAATGCTCATTATAATATACTAACTTACTTATCATTATATTGAGGAGTGATATTCAGTGACCCTTCTGATCTCATTTCGTCACATTTCGTTACCGTGTGGATTTTTTCATATAAACGCATCTATAAAGCGAAACGACAATTTCAAAAAGTGAAATACGGTTTTATGTAGTATTAAGTAATTATTTTACATAACATTTTGTGTGTAAAACCTGAAATACATATCAAACTATGCGAAATTATCAAAAGACGCAAGAATCTAAATTCTTCATAGCAAAACAAGTTCAAGACGTGTTTTGGTGCCGTCTGAAACAAAACGGTTGCATACGGTACGTCATGCATCTCAGATTTTTACTATACTAATTGTTACAATACTTTAACACGATCGTGTTAACGTATGCCTGCGAAACATGGACTCTCAATATACGAGAGGTCCTAAAACTAAGTGGCGCAACGAGGTATGGAACGGCGCATGTTGGCCATAACGCGTTAAGGACCGTAGAAGAAACCAATGGATAAGGAAGCAGACAAGAGTGAGAGATGTGATAGAGGTCACCAAATTGATGAAATGGCGGTGGGCCGGACATGTCGCACGGCGAACGGATAACCGCTGGACAAACGCAATTCAGTGGTATCCGAGGAGCACTAAGCGGCTTTAGAGGCGTCCCAAAATTCGCTGGATTAGCGAACTTTTCAGGTTCGGTGGAAGTACGCGGCAGCATAAAGCTAGGAGCCGAGAAGAGTGGAGGGAGCTGGGGGAGACCTTCATCCAGCAGTGGATCGACCCCAAAAGTTTTTATTTTTCAATGGTAAAATTGACCATGTTTTCAAATTATGATTATATGTAGAACTATTTTATTTACAAATAGCAAAATTTTTAATTTTTTGTACGACGTATTTCACAGATAATTTAAAGGTTTAAAGGCCGAAGTAACGCAGTGTTACACCATGAATACAGAAGGGTTTAGCAAACCTTGTACGATCAATCAGAATGGCAGTCTTGTTCAAGAATGACAGCAGTGTCAATCAAGCCGAGTGGTGAGGAGACTGGCAGTACGACTGAGTGTGTTGCCATGCTGACAATGCTTTCGTCATTCTATGGTCGTGTTCCTCGTTGCAATGGATACCGCCGATATTAGCTACGTTCTGGACGACGCTGACGATTGCGATTTAAGAAGTTTCATCGATATGTATGAGTCGCTGCTGCACTTTGGAATATTTCATCTGTTTTTTACATGCATAAAAACAAGAAAAATTAAAGGTCGGCATAATCGATCAGTATTTATATGGAGTTCAAGCCCACCGCTACTATTGGGGACGTCAGGTAACTGCTAACAAAGCAATTCTTGCAGTCATCATCGACAACAATTCCAACAATCTCTGGCAAAAGGTTCAAATGAGTGATATTTTTCCGTTTCTGTATTCAAGTCCTTTCCCAATCATATTGTGGTGATTATGGTCAACATTAATGCTACACATGCATTTTTTCACTTGACACTTTGTTTCCTTCATTGTGCATACGTATCATGACTACAAAACACCTTGAACTTGACTTGAATTACAGTAGAAGTCTGATATAGCCTGACACCGCCCCGTACTTACGGGGCGGACAGGGGTCTTCAAAACCCGTCTTCAGACTCTTCTTATTCATCCAAATTTAATATGTAATAACTCTCCTAAAGCGTTCAAAAATATTTTTTCATATTTGTTTTTTTACCGTTAAGGAAGTAAACAAAAGTGGGCGAGAAAGCTGGTCGTTTTCAGTAGGAAAGAAGAGACAAAGTAAACAAAAGCGGTCTGAGTGCGGAAAGGGTCACTTGTCACTTGGCCTACCCGAGGAGTGGTCGGTCGCCGACAAAGCTACAGCGGCTGAGTTCGAAATTTACGACTCTATCGTAAAGCCACTTCCTGCGTTTTTAAATTGAAATTGTGTATTTTAAAGCGCTGTTTGTGTATCTGTTATTGCCTTCGAGGAATTTATAAGTATAAACTAACTGCAATCAAAGAGAAAGTATACTGAATACGACCGGGTCTTAATAGAAGATGAAGGAACCATTGAATTATCCTTGTCACCACGCCGGACTTGGGGCAGTCAAAGTGTGTTGACGCTCCACCTCCCCCTCGAGTAGCAGACATCTACTTCTCTCAAACCGTACATGATTTTTCCTGCTATACAACTTGGTTACCCACCACCATCCATCCATTGCTTCGAGGTTTTTTCTTAATATCAAGAAATTGATATTAGACAATTCTACCGGTAAAGAGAGCCAAAAACTGTCCAAAATAAGCCATTTTTTGGATTTGATTAATATATCATGGTTAATATGATATTTTCGTTAAACCAACATGTCTAAAATACATAATTTCATCTTTAATTCAGTGTCATCAAACATGAAACTATGATATTTATTTCTACCTTCCCATTTTAATTCATAAAATCGTTAGTCAGTAAATTTTTACGTCAACAGGAGATAATAGTATGATAAACAAATTTGAGTAGAAGTCCTTTTGTGCTTTCAAAACGTACTAAGCTGAAAATTAGCTTTGCCGTTTTGATCTTTTATCAGGATATTCAAAACACTTGATATCCAAAATTTTAACCCTTTCAGTGCACGAGAGTCAACTATTCAAACGCTTTTCACGGTGGCTGTTTTAAAACGAACCGAGCCGTGAGCCAGCGAGTGAGCTCTCATTATGGCGAGGTCTAATTTCCCTTAGCCGAAATGTGGATTTCCTGCTTCACTTTCGGAATAAATGGAAAAGGCCAGAGAGTTTCGTATATAAAAGAAAATAAATATAATGATAACGAAGCTCTTTCAGAAACGAGACTCGCGCTGCGGCGGTGAAAGGGTTAAGAATTTGTGACTCTCAAAGTGTGCATGGAAAAATCATTATCATTGTAACAAAATACGCTGGTGAATTTACAAAGAAACTATCTACGTTAAGGACTATTATAAGCATGAATAGGGCCAATTAAAACAAATCAATTATTGAATATAATTGAGTGTAATCATTTAACATATCAGAGGATATTATGTGCCGGTTTGAATTTTCTTTAGTAATTATATACGATGATTTTTTCGACGGTTAACAGATTTGTATTAAAATGTATTGATATCCGTGAATGCTATCCACCCACCTTTTAGCTGACACTCGAAACGGTATTT
Organism: Himalopsyche phryganea; assembly: GCA_022494535.1. Lineage (NCBI taxonomy): Eukaryota > Metazoa > Arthropoda > Insecta > Trichoptera > Rhyacophilidae > Himalopsyche > Himalopsyche phryganea. The sequence goes on along the minus strand of JAGVSL010000125.1, from coordinate 1,436,016 downwards.
TAAGATGCTCCACTACTTCTTAATAGAGTTACAAATATCATTAGTACAATATATCGACGGTCAACATGCATTACTTCGGAACTCTGCCACGTTGTTTGGCAAATTCGTCGTATGCATATTTCGCGTAACCCCGATATGCTTAAAATTGGAAGAAACGTATCCCACGTCACCAAATCAAGTCTCAAACAATTTACGTCACCTTACAATGTTTAAAGAGGAATTTAAATAAATTAAACGAAAAGTGAAAACATTCTTCATATGTTATATAAAGCCTAAAAGTAAATTTAGCTTTTTGTGTGTTCCTGAACAAACTAGTTTTTGTGATTCCAAGGTATTGGATGTTCACCGTCGATATACAATACTACTATTATTGTAAGCATTCAATTTCCTATCTAAGGACATTATCTAACATCCACAAGTATAAACTAAAGAGGATATGTTTCATATTTTTAGGACCGGTTGTACACTAGTTTACCTAAACACAACGTGTCCTGGAAGTACAAAAATAAGTATTTTAAATTTTGATTCAATGTTATGAATATAATAATCTAAAAAGTTTACCTTTTTCACATTATAATATTGTATGATTTTTAAAGCACATTTTTTTTGTAAAACGCATTATATAGTAAGTTAACTAAATTAATACACGCCACCATATCCATGTCAGCTCCCAATGTGGAGTATATGGTCTCCTAATGGAGATATTTCCACAGAATTTTTTCTACAAAAACTGCTTGCTGCTCAGTTGCTCAACCTCTGTTTTTTTCGAATAGAGTAGGGATAGAAGGATAGGGCTAGGTCAGAACAAGTGGTATCGCTACGAAATTCACAAATCGATTGAAAAATAATTTTTGAGACCGGGATTTGAACGCGACACATTGTTAGCCGTATCTAACGACGTTAACCACTGCATCACAGAGTCATCAATTACTTTTATTAATTGACATGTAGAGTAAATATTTCAAGTGTGTTGAAATTATGTAATTTCTGAAACATAAACAAAACTTAAACAAAAATAAAACAGAAAGATGAAGATTCACAAATAGTCTTAGTTAAAAAGCGTGCGTCAGTTTAAAAGAAAACAAAAAAAATCTTGAAACCCTCTACAGTTAAGAAACAAAAGAAAAACTAAACTTTTCGCATGCATGCAAAGTTTACAAAATTCATTCAAATTTTCTAATTATTAATCTCAGTATGAAACCTTTCTTGCACCGTAACCAGAGTCAGCATACTGTTGTGAGTTATGAAAAATAGTTTTGGAACCTGCAGGAATAAAGCGGAGTATAAAAAGCTACGGTGAAAGGGTTAGGAGAAAGAAAGGCAGGGCCATTCATACGCGGCAAAGTTTGAGAACTATTTCACATATAACATTGCAAAACGTATCAAAGGTGCGGTTCCAAACATCGCACAGTCCACTTTGCAAGGTTTTAGAAGACGCCCTTTCTATGCAGTTACAAACTAGCTGCAATCCAAAATGAAACAAAGTTTTAATCTAACGAAAGAATACATTTTTTTATTTTACGCTTTGCGAAGTTTTTCTCTGTCTATGAAAGGAAAAGTACTAAAGTTTTGTTAGAAATTAATTTATGAAGTTGCATGTTTTAAAATATATTATTAACCGTTAACAACATTAAGTTTCTGTTCTTGACTAACATTCCTTCATGCAAATTGTTAAAAAAAAAGTTTATTTTTCTCTATTAATTAAACTACTATTCTATTTTTATGACTCACGAATATATTGACCTAATTTTGGCTAAAAATAATGCCTCCGAGAGATTAACTTTCAGTACATTGTTAAATAATAGCTAATATTAGATGTGTGTATACAATGTATTGTAAAAATAATTAATATTAATCATGTATTCATACAAATCTGTGTGTATTATTTGGTATAAAAACAAGAGATTTTCAAGAACAATCTCCAACAGAGAGTTATAAAGATATAATTAATTTTCGTCAAATCAGTCCATTTATCCTTCACCATAATATTATTGCAATACACCGAGATGGTTTCGTTTGATGTAATATGCAATCATTGAATCTAAAGAAACCAATTGCAAATAACTAGGTTATAATTAAAAATAATCATTTAACCATATCTGCACTAACAAATATTTGATTCTATCTAAAGTGTATTTTTTTTATGAATTAATTGTATTTAAATAGCGATAAGACGCTGTTGTAATCGGTAAATAGTTTAATGGAATGTTATTTACTGATTATATTAGAGCTTAATCACTTTTTATAATTAAATCAAATAATGAGCGTGGTGTCGAGGCAGACGACGGAATCCGACGTAATAGCAATAGATGGTAATAAAAACACCGAAATATCACCGAAAGATGGTTTCTATAAATATATAAATTTTATTTATGTCTTTACTTAAAAACGTATTTGATAGAATGTTTTGTTGTTCTATTTTGTGTTTTTGAATAATATTTAGTCTAATTATTCGACTTTGAATATCAGTCAGAAAAAGTGGTATCTTTATATTAAATTGCAAAATTTCGCTTCAGTAACTAATTATTTTCTGCGATTTTTCTTCGACATCAAATCTCGGTTACTTAGAATTAAACTCTAAAGTAGTCACGGTGCAAAGCAGTTAAAAACATATCTGAAAAATAGGTGTAAACTCTTTGCTAGACAGGCTAGAAACCCTTCACTATTTCCAAGGAAAAAAAACGCAATAATGTAAAAAAATACTATGAAAATTCAATTGTTAAAAAAATTCACGATAACCGATTTTCGCGAAATGGGAAAAAATCTACTATTCCTCTTAAATAAATTGAAAATATGGGACAAATGAAATACCATTTCGCAATGCTTCAACGTTTAGACCGAATAATATTACAAAAGTGAACAAATAAAACGTAGTAACAGATTTGATTGAAGACAAGGGTTGAAAGTTGAAAGGGTAAACGGAATACACCCTGTAAACTTTGCAGGAATCACAAAAACTTTAACGCGGAATCCAGTCCTTGTAATAATTGAATTATTCATGTTTTTTGAACACCTCATTAAGGACACGTGTGCGTGCGCTAGACACATTCCAACAATTAATATATTATGCCCACACTCTTAACCATTGCATACGTTAATCTCTAGAGAGAAATTTAATTATTTTGTTCTTGGATTTGATCATTATTTACTCTGAATTCCTAAAGATTTGACAAACAAATTATAAGATTTAAATTGAAGCACGAAAAAGCTGAATAGTCTTCATTTAGTATTTAAGATGTTTTTCTTACCTTTAAATCTCTACTGGGTTTCTGGCTATTTTTATTTCTAGAATAGGTAGAGACAAAGCTTTTAAGTCCTTTCCACGCATGTAGTTAATTATTGACTATCTAAAGTCTCTATTAATCCAAGGCTTTAAATAGGAAAACAGTTAAGAAAATCCTCTTACAGATACTGATTGTGAGTGTCCAATATACAAAATTTATAAAATTTGTCTCAAGAATTATTTGTAATTTGGTTTGAAAGATGAAGTATTGACGTCAACCTGCTCGTTTGTAATTGAAAACATAACCGAGATTTTCTCGGTGAGTGATTTATTAATAAGTAATATAATACAAAATAATAAATTACATTTTGATTGCCATCTTATTTTCTGTAACATTTATCATCAGTTTTATTATCTATCAGTGAGTACCCGGCATGCCACTCAAAAGGTTTTGTGTTTTAATTATGTTTATTGAAGTGCTTTTGGATACACAATATGTTTTATTTTTCCATTTGGTGCATACACAAATAAATCTGAAGGCATTTCCGAGATGTCGCTGTTTGTACGTATATAATTCTTTTTTTTTTAATATAGATTTTTTTAGAAACCTTTACGAGTGTGCGCACAACAACTCACCAAATTTTCATCGAAATCGGATGAATGGTAGAAGAACACATAGAGAATAAACAAACAAACATTAATTTTTATATATTACATATAGATTTACAAACGGTTGCTTCATTTCCGTGCGTCGTAGAGTATACGCTTTATAATTTTGCATTCTTTCCTACGCTGATAGGCCTTATGTATAATACACAGAACGTGCCAGTGTATCAGTATGTATGAATCCCGTGATCCTTAATCCTAGAGTCCGAGACCAAAGTTATAAAGTAGCAACTCTATCAGAAAATAAGCAAAGATTCTAGAGTGACATCGGTGGTGTTATTTTAACAAACTTATTTTCTATAATTTAATTTAAGACATCGACTGAGGGTGCTTGATGGAATTTCAATATTAAAATATTAAATCCAGTTCGAGTCCATTCGTGTGCTCGAATGCCTGAAGATGCCGAAAGGCGAAACCCGGGTCGTTAGTGACAAAATACATGGAAGTGTACAAAATCTCAATAATCAAAATTTAAAAAAAAAAACTTATTTTCATTGTATCTTAAATTGTTTTACCACCAAAGAAGCAAATAAAAAAATGTATGGAATTAAACCTTGTTTTAAATTTAAATTTGTACTTAAACAATGATTTTAATTGTCTTACATTAACAGAAAAATACTTAGAAATTAATTTGAATATTACTGATATACTTTTTTTATGACTTATCTTTCGATATATTTATGCCAAGGCGAAAAACAAATCGAAATAGCCTTCAACAAAGCGAAAAATAGCTCATCTGAATCGATAACAAATGATTATTTCATTTCAATACTTTTTTTAGTATGGAAAGTCTACGTACACGAGCATACATAATAATCATGGCAAAAAAGAGAAGTGGTTTATGAAACCAATGTTTTATTTTAAAGGAGAACAATTTTAAACTTCAAATCATACAAGTTGTTTGATTTTTCCAGGAAAAACGTAAACGTCACTCAGCACGAGACATGCATATATGCATGTCAGTGATTGAGTCACCACCGCATTATTGTAAACCACATACGAATTGGGAGTAGAGATAAGTTACATAACGCTGTCCTATAGAAGTATAGAAAACGACTATGAGATTGTGTTTTCATTACTTGTATTTGTTATTATTACTTTAGGTCTTTAACACCTATGTAATAGTTCACTAACCTTCCCGTTTTTATGTGCGGTATGCGAATATTCTGCTCGCGATTAAATTAAGCTGTTTTTCTGGGGTAAGGAAGCGTTTAGTGTAACAGATAAAGACGCATATTTTAAGACACATTTGTTATCTTTTATATCGTTATGATTTTGTATTAACCTTCCCGTTTTCATGCTAAAAAATCCCTTAGGATCTCATGCAGTCACATTTCGTTACCGTGAGGGTTTTACCATATACATTTATTTATAAAGCAAAATGACAATTTCAAAGGGTGAAATATAGTTTTATGTAGTATTAAGTAATTATTTTACGTTATATTTTGTGTGTAAAACCTAAAATACATATCAAACGAATCGAAATTATTCATAGCAGAACAAACTCAAAATTGTTACTAAACTATACTAATTTTTTTTTATTTTTCGATGGTTAAATTGAAAATTAATGAAGTTTTCAAATTATGATAAATTATACAAAGAAGTCGTAAACTGCAATGTATTTTTAATTTTTACAAAAAGGTAAATTTTAATTTTTTTAAATGACTTATTTCACAGATAATTTAAAGGATTAAAGGCCGAAGTAACTCATTTTTACACCATGAGTACGGAAGGGTTAACTTAACTCCTGGTGGCCAAGGATATAAAATAAAACGTTAGAGTAAATCAGAATGGGAAATAATAATACAAAGAATTCCGTCACATAAATAACATACACAAATATTAACTTCGTGACACGTTTTGTCGTTGACAACAAGGTTCTAAAATCCAATTGCATTTATAGCCTAAGTTTATACGCCTAGGTATATTATCGTACTCCATCTTTAGTCATCCCTCGTCATGGTGGATATAACACCCTAAATATAATTTTTAATATTAAATAACGCCGCAAACACCCGGCACCAGATTTAGTCATTCTCTCACTATCATATCGTAAAAGCCGCATTCTGGCCATAAATAATATCTGCGTGGCACTTAAATCAAAGGCTAGTAATTGAACAACCAGACAAGCATCCCAAGTTAGGAGTTAACTAACAGTTAGTACATCCGACCCTTAAACTTTGTAACAACTGAATAATCGTTACTAGATTCGGTCGAATGCGCCCGAGTACGATCGCCGCCCCCGATAAGGGGTTAATTTTAAACGAGGGTGTCTGAGTACCCCCCTGGTCGGACGGTTGTTATTATCTGGTATGTGGCATGGACGTGTATTTTGATTGACTGACTGTGATATGAAGGTTTTGTCAGTGTCGGCGGGTGTCATTTCCGGCCTAGTTTCATTGAAAAATACATTTTTTTTAACCGTGCCTGCTCCTATTATTTATATTGAGCATATTTCCTCCTAAAAGGGCGTCCATATATGACGTCACAAAGTTAACAAAAATTACATGTTTAATTTACAATTTTATTTCCTTTTGATTTTGAAAGATTTAGGAATATTATTTTTTGTATTATTTTACTTCCTTTTAAGTTATTTTTTTTTTTGCTTCTAGCTGGTATTTAAAATATAATTACTACTTCTGGTAAAACTAACTTCATCATGATCAACAATATGTATATCGTCGATCGGAGATAAATATAAAAATTTTCAAAAAATTTGTTTTTCAACCTTTAGGGGAGGCTTTATATGTTTATATAAAAAATGTGACGTAATACAAAGAATGGAATAAAAGGTTATTAGACGATGGGGGGGGGGGGGAGAGTTAAAAAATAGCCAAACTCATGTGACGTAATATATATGGAAGGTGCCAAATGGAGCCATCTTAACCGAAGTACTCTTAAATATTTCTAGGTAACTGAAAAGTTTATTTCTTTGCAGTGATTGAGAAAAATTTTATGTTCCCATTTTGTCATTATCATCATTCGTGTCATAAAAAAATTCTATCAAGGAATACTGTAAGCAATACTGAATTTTCTAAACAATTTCGTTTTTAGAAATACGCTATTCAAGTATTAACAACAAGAAGATACAAAGACATTCGACATCTGAAAATTAACGAATTTTAATGATAACTTTGCTAAATTTGATACAAAAGTAAGTAAGGTCGAGATCTAAATTAATGATTTCACATTAAATTATCACGGAATAAAATACTTCAATCAATTACAGCTTTCTAATAATAAAAACTTGTTCTGTTTTCGATGGATTCTGCTGTTGCTTTGTGGATATTCGTTTTTAATAAAACATACAAAATTTGTTATTTTACATTGTTCTGACATTTCATTAGTAATGTTACTAAATTTGACACGGGTTAAGAGGTTTTCTTTACGTCGGAAATACTTCTTTCATCTTACATAAAGACATAAAGAATATGTAATAAGGTTATAAAGTTCCACAAGAATACTTCCGTCAGAACTATCTTACTGTAAATAGTCGTCTTCTATACTATAATATTGATGTCATGATTAGGGATTCCAACTATTCGCCATTACAAACTATTCAAATATTCAATTAGTTTCTGAAATATGAAAATACTACTTTCACTAAAAATAAGGTGATCTCATTTAATAAAATATATTTTCATATAGATAAAATAGTTTTCACTCAATACAAATACTCACACTTTGAAATCGATAGTTGCATGAAGCTGTAACGAAATGTCACTTATTCTTTAATAATTAGAATTATTGAGATTTTTTACACTTCCATGTATTTTGTCATTAACAATCCGGGTTTCGCCTTTCGGCATCTTCAGGCATTCGAGAGTGACAAAATACATGTACAAAATCTCAATAATTTTAATTTGAAATTGAAACTCCATCAAGCACCCTCAGTCAATGTCTTAAATTATATTCTTTACTAGTTTCCACATAGAATTTTCCACCATAGACCAGTTTACTTGAAGAAACTCTACTCTATATTAGGCCGCTTATATTGTCTTTGCTCCACGCATTAGAATACGTTACACAAACCAAACTAGACCAACCCTAACATAAGCTACTACAACTTAACTCACTTTGTTAAAAGAATCTGTGACTATGTGTAAACTATTTAAATCAAAGTTTGAGTGTACTTAGTTAATACTATCTAATCCAAAGTGCAAACTATCGAAACAAAAGTTCAAGTGTACCAATTGAATACTATCTAACACAAAGTGCAATTATTTATAGCTTTCACTGAAATTACGGCATGTTTAAAGGAGTTTTTTTAAGCCTGAGTCATTCGTCATACTCAAGTATTAAAGATGTTGAAAGCGCCTTAGTTGGGTGAAGGAAAAATAACCAATCCCTGGGGTATTCATTATTGTTCTTCATAACTTGAAAAATTGTGATGTGATCTTTCATCGATTTTGTAAAATGACCTTTCAGTCGGAAAAGGTTGCATTAGGCACATTCCACCATATATGTTAATTTCAGATTCATAGTTTGAATATCGAAGTTAGCAGAATTACGTAGTTTTATTTACACACCTTTCCTATAAATTACTTAAACACGTTCTAAAACACGATACAACTTTTACACACAAAACACGTGGTGTTGTAGTTTTTCAAATAAAATAAAAAGTCAATCAACAAATAATTGACAACGTATGAAATATAATGGTTCGCATATTTTAAAATTAATTTCATATGAATTTCCGCAATGTAGACTGACAATAAAAAAATTAGCTAAAATACAGCGTTTTGTAATATAGATATCAAAATAAACATGGCTGTAATTACTAGTTATTGTTGCTAAAGAAGAATCGTGTATTGAAAACGCTGTTCGACACAGGCATAACAAAATTACGTCTGTACTCTAAAACTGATTGTAAATTAACAAAATTTCATCGCAAAATAATTTGCAATACGCAGCAAATAATCATCATTATTATCATCCTAAATTGCCGCAATCAGAACATTATATGGATTTATTACAGAGGGAAGCAATATAACCAAAGATATTAAATTTACAAAATGAAAACGAGCCTAAAATACAAATATTCATACCAAAAATTTTAATTAATGTATCCATTATTATTAATGTAACCAGTATTGCATCCAAATCATTGTAATTATTGTAGAGTATCAAATTCTTTCGGCTGAAAACGTTTACTTGTTGAGTGACGTCGGTTTCAATAATAATTGTTTATATGCGTTTTCAATGTAAATTAAATTTTAAAAATTACACAACGAATAAACAGAAAAAACGTTTTTATTAAATACATACGCTTTTTTCATGATTCTGGCATTTCGAGGAAAATCTTTTTTATTTGTAGTACTTTTTCAGAATTATTATTTGTTTCCACCTTGTTCATTGTTTGTGCATAAAAGTTTTTTTAATAGAAATAATTTGATGAAAAATCAGTAAAACATGTTTTTGTGGGACTACTGTATACAGTTTTTGCGAAAAAGTGTATGAAGGAAGGCATGAAAAATTAACAGGTGTTAATAATATTCAATGTGTTAAAATACCCATTCTGGAGTTCCAACGTTTGTTATATAATTATGTCAGATGACGAGCAACTGTGGAAAAAGCTGTATCTTTTCCAAATCGATTGTAAAATAACGGTTTTTCATAAAATATTGATTTTTTTACATTAAATTGAGATAGTTAGCAGTTTAACTTCAAATACTTACCATCAGCTATCTTAGACAGTTTTTTTAGATCGGTTGCTCACCTGTGTTCTAAAGCTTGAGCACTAGGCCACATCGATCATAAAATTTCTCAGTTCGGGTCATAAATGCCACAATGTATTAAAAAGTGCATGATGACAAATATGTAGCAATTTGAGTGAAACGTAAAATCGTAATTGAACCCGGTAGGTTACAAATTCTTTGGTAATGTGTCACAAATAAAAAGACTATGTTGGAATTTTAGTCGTTTAATAAAAACACAACAAGAGTAAATAGCTTTTTTTATAAACGAAAACAATTTGATTTCTAATGCATGTTTTACATTTACAACCTATACGTATGCAATGGATCATTTTTGATTAAAGCAGCCCCCATTTATATTACCGGGCAATTTGAATGTAATATAAAGCTGAACCGAAGGAAAGGATTGGCAGGTAACATAATTCGTGCACGCTGTAATTTCAAGTAATATAAAATATAGCAGTCAGAAGGAAAACTTATAAAATGCACGAATACCTAATGAATATTTAATGTACAGTCACGCTATCCGACTTGTCCTTTGTAAGTAAGAAAATAGCGTCCGTACATACAACAAAGTGGCGAAGACACAAAAGTTGGGACAAAGAAACATGACGTCGCCATTATGTCTCGAACTAGTATCTCGGTTACCGTATGTCTTTCAAATCAAGATAGTTTAATAGGGTATGACGCATCGAAGCATTTGTGATACTGATATTTATTGATGTGAATGATTAGTACACGATTTTTTCCCAATTTTCTTTTAATTGATAAAATTCAGATGGCTTAAATTTTGAATAAGACGTTATTTGAGAATGCGAAATACTAATCAAGTGTTTGTGACACACCAAAACTGATATTTTAAAAAGTTTTTCTTGGAATTAGGACACATTTGCACTTCGATTTGAGTCGATGGGAAACACTAGATTCAGCTGAAACTGCTCGCGATAAGTTAATCCGTTCATGATTGTTTTATAAACTTATCAGATGATTACAAGATTTTAAAAATAAAAATAGACTGTAGTAGATTGAAAAATTGTCGCATCTCGTATCGTTTGACGTGTTTAACGAAACCGGTGTAAACCAAGAGATCATTTTAACCGCTGAACATATTTACATGTCCAAAATTTTATCGCGTACATCCGGCCAAACTACAAGGAAACACTTGTGGATAAATGCTTTTAAAAATAGTTCACACCTTTAGGTACAGAAATTAGGCAACATATCATGAAAATATCAAGTAGAACACAAGAAAATATATTTTTGAAAAGAGCTCTCGATATTCAGTCTTTCGAATTCCAGTTTTGAACTGTCGATAAGCAGTCATCGTCAGCCCTATGTATTACACATACTTATGCGACTACGCACTTGCTTGTGTGCATGTTCGCGGTGTGTATTTATGAAGACTGACCGCAGCCATTTTGCTTGCAAAGTCATTAAACATTTTCAACTTCATAAATTTCTTATTTTAGCAAAAATGCGACGTGCTTAGTTTACTTCTTGATGTATTTAGGGATAACTAATATATATTTCACATTTTCACAAATTGAACTATTTTTACCCATAGTGAGTGTTTTAACAGATCAATTGACTGAAAATAAATTTGTGCGAAAATGGCTCGCGCTGTAAGGGTTAAGCAGTGTGATTATGTTGTTTTTGTCGGTTGGCTAATATTTTTCAAAGAATTATTAAATCGCTGGAAATCTTTTCATATTAATTTTTCTTAGTCCGATATTAGCGTTGGTAGATAAATTTGTTTATCGAGCACTTACCTGATAAAAATTACATATTATTCTACGTACTTAGATAATGAAACACAATTTTTCGCAAATATGTTTCACAAACAACGGTGGCCCAGTGTTTTAGCGCTACAACTTGGTACGCAAATCTTCAGATGTGATTTTGTCCGACTTGCAGCCGAGTGGTCAACGCTTTAGGACGTTCCTACTAATATTGTTTAGTTAGTCCACGAGCTCGAACCCCCGTATCGACAATTACATTAATTGATTGTTTAATCGTTAATGGATTTGTTCGCAAAGCCACAGGTGATTGTGACATTTGTAATATTTTTCCATCAGTAAAAACGGAACGTGACGACAGCGATTAGCTGACTACCAAACCCCATCTTTAAACACTTCAAAGTAGAATAGAAACTTTGAGTTACTAAATAATTACTAGTTCCCGTGAAAATAATTTCTATAGAATCATTGGAAGTTCATATGTTTCTCGCTAGGTGCGGACACGGTGAGAAATAAAATATTGTTGAATGCAATGGATATTTACACCTTGATTATCACCTTATATACACCTCACAATGAATGCATTGCTTATCTATATTTATAAGTTATCTATCTACCGTTGATTATGAAAAGTACTTATTCATTAGTGTAGTACGTCGCAACCTTTCATTCCAATTTGTTTGTACTACTTCCGCATATTTATAATGATCAGGACCGGTTTCGCTCATGACGAGCATTATCAACTGATAAAAATACAAACATAACAGGCGTATTTATATAAAATTGAGTGAAAAAATGAAGGTAAATAAAACTGATGGTTCATGAACTGAGACATCAATATTTGTTTGTTAATCAATATTTTCTTGTCTCAGTTCATGAACCATCAGTTTTATATACCTTCATTTTTTCACTCAATTTTATATAAATATGCCTGTTATGTTTGTATTTTTATCAGTTGATAATGCTCGTGATGAGCGAAACCGGTCCTGATCATTATACATGCGTTATACAAACAAATTGTGTTTTATTTAAAAAAAAAAATATTGTGTATAGCCCAAACAAAACGTGTATTAAATTGTATACATTGTGATTATCGAAAAAAAATATTTGGAAAAGACGGAAGAATAAGCCCGTTTGCATTTTTACAGTAGACATATTTTATATTTGTATATAAATATAGTGTATTAGCACGTTTTTTGTGAGTTATAGGTAATATTTTTTGATGTGGGTTACGTCCTTTTTCTTTTCCACAGTCGATATATATAGAAAGAGTTTCACCAGGTATGTGCAGTGAATTTTTATCTTTATCGTTCTAGTGAAGTTGTATGATAGAGAGACATCCACCGCATGCCGATTGTATACACAGATATTAATGTTTTCATTTGATAAATACAAGTAATAAACGAATTGTATACATAAAATTGTACTGAAGACAAGGGACAAATTATTTGTTTTTTTTTGCAATGAAGCAATGTGTCACGGCACACATGTTGATTTGAAAAACTCATAGAACTATTTAAATATAGCACATTATTACGTTTTACATTATTAACGTAATTCCTATTTAAAGACATCGAGCAATTTAATAAACAAGAGTCTTTAAGGTTTTTACGGAGTTATATACGGTCTCTTAAAAATCTTATATACATTACAATCTATATATTTGACGAATAGACGGGTACGGTTTAACCCTATCATCCTCTCCCCTCTATACTCAATTCTAAGTTCAATAAACTTCAAATTGAATAGAATAATACAGTCCTACTAAGTCCAAAGACGGTATCTGCGCATTATCACGGACAAAACAAACAACTAATTTACCAGTTATATTGTAAAGACCTGAAAACTTAAAGCCAAACGCACAGGGTCGGAACAAGATAAAATGAATATCGATTACAAAATTACGGCTAAGGGCTTTATTAAATATTTTATTGTGATCGCATTGTTTGTAATTTATTTTAAGGAAACATTTAAAAAGGGTGATCACCAATTCGCGAATCCTTTCCTTCTTACTTGTGTACACCCCTAAGTTAAACCACTGATTGCTACATGCAAACATCGGGTGCTTTTTAACTTTATTGAACAGCGTGCTTAATAAAACATCAAGGGTTTTACATGCAACTCAAACTACCACAGTTCACCAGGTAAAGTTTGAACTTCAAGTCGTAAAATAATGAATTCAATATAAAATTATTCATCGAGAATATTACAGTTTTGAATTATTTGAGAAATATTTACCCTGCACAAAACTGAAACATTTTAAAATGGTTTTGACACTTATAAAATTAAAATTGATAACTTTGTTTATCCGCTGGTTGTGTTACTAAACATTTTTTAAACAATGATTCTAATCCTTAACTTAAAAATTAATGGTGCGACTATTTCTTTCTACTGGGCGTGGGAAGTCGATTAGATGCTAACGATAATAGTACTATTTACCATAACTTGTGTTCTGAGGTGGATTTTTGACAATAAATAAGCAAACAACCAGTGGAATAACAAAGTTACATATTTTAATAATTTTTAAAACGTTCATAGTTTTCGTGCAATCAAATTGTATTTTTAAAAAAATTTTAACTGTCCACCTAATCAATACATTCAGTAGTGTCCTTAAAAACATTTTTTTTTATTATTCCATGTCCGCTCGAAATGTGGATCATATGGTCTCCTGATGGAGGTATCTTAACAGACTTTTTCTACGAAAACTGCTCGTTACTCAATTGCTCAACCTCTCTTTTTTTCGAAGAGAGTAGGGATAGAAGGATAGGGCTTTGACAGGACTAGTGGTTAGCTAATCGCTCTCGCTACGTTCCGTGAGGATGGGAAGGGTGGGATGGAGGACTCAGACTACGAACAGAAATCCATAAATCGATTGAAAGATCAATCTATGAAAACCGTCCGCACCGGGAATTGAACCCGAGACATCCGTAACCGTAGCCAACGACGCTACCAACTGCGCCACGGACGCGACGAGCATTAAACGAGCATTAAAAACATTACGGTGTTATTTATTAAATCAAAACCTGATTTTTAATGCTACTTATCTAATTTTGTAAAGTGATTATATGAACGTTTCTGAATGATTAATTAAATTAATCGGGGCTATTTATGTAATATATTAGCGTAAAAAGATGTTATATAAAACATATTTCTAGCAATGGCGAAATAGTTATCAACATTATATTACCTGTGGAACCAACTGTTTTGCTATTTTTAATGACACATTTAACTTTATATTGACATTGATAAATTAAATATTTTTCAAATTGTCGCGAGTTTGAACGTTTAATCCGATTACAACTCAAAAATAGTTTTCTCCAAGGTTATATATTTTACTTACTTTATTTATTTAATTAATCAATACTTTATATCTTATAAACAATAAGATTAAAACTCCTTGTTTTATTTCAATCCTGTCAGCATTTATTGGGCCAGTAACTATTTCAATTTTTTTTCAGTAAGAAATAATAAATGGTCAGTAACTAATTCGATAAACGATCAGTATACGCGTGATCAGTTAATAAAATAAAGTTTCGGTTATTTATATTAAATGGGCAGTTATTAAATTTAACGGTCAGATAATTACATAAGACGGTTTTTAAATAAACCTTACTTAACTTAAGCTAAGCATTATTTATTTGGAAATTATTTACTGACCAAATAATTAGTTTTTTCTTCCCATGTCCACTCCTAACATTGAGCATATGGCCTCTTAATGGAGGCATCTCAACAGAATTTTTTTCTATGAGAACTGTTTGTTACTCAGTTGCTCAACCTATCTTTTTTCGAAGAGAGTTGATATAGAAAGATAGAGCTAGGACAGGACTAGTGGTTAGCTAATCGCTCTCGCTACGCCCCGTGAGGATTGGATGGGTGGGTGAGGAGGGAGTTTTTAGACATCACAAACACTCAGACTACGAACAGCTATCCATAAATCGACTGAGAGATCAATTTATGAAAACTGTCCGCACAGGGAATTTAACCCTAGACGTCCGTAGCCGCAGCCAACGCCTGTACCAACTGCGACACGGACGCCAAATAATTAGTTGCCATAATAATTGTATCGTGATTCTGGTCGTGGTTGACCATAAATGGATTCACAGGCGACTGCTAGACTGCAGTTGAATATTAGCTCTCTGATTTATATCCATCAAATCAAGAAGTTTAAAGTAGTTTAAATCACAAGCCATATGACATAGTTAAAAGACTTACTCCGATTTCGTAATTATAGCGGTAAATTATCATATCTCGCAATGAGATGTTGGTCGTTCATTAGTGACTAAGTCATGTCACGACAGTCGTGACAAATCGATGATCGAGAGAATGTCATCTTCTAGATGACATTATAAAGCAGGGATTTTTAACTACGTAAGTAATAACCCGGTAAAACGATGTTTGTCAATCTGTACAAAATAACAGCGCTCACGGTGGCATAGTGGTTCACTTTACAGTGTGTGATCTAGGATTCTTATTTCCAGAGTTATAATGATTTTTTATGTGTATTTCCCCACATGATCATAAAAAATTGCCAGTCAAAAATAAGTACCTTATTTTGTTTCTCATGGAATATGGTATGTTTTTTAATTAGGGAAACAAGTGCTCAACATGAAGAAATAATTCTGTTAGTCACGTCGTTATCAAAGAAAGTCTAAATACGTTTAAAAATATTTGTTTTAATACCTTATACGCCTTGAGACAAAATACTTTTCAAAATGCAGCATATAAACCAGCAATGAACGTTCCCGGTTTTTGCAAGATTAAGTTATAATTTAAAAAAAATATATTGAATTTGAATTATTGAGATTTTGTACATTTCCATGCATTTTGTCACTAACGACCCGAGTTTCGCCTTTCGTCATCTTCAGATATTCGAACACAGAATTAATTTTAGTCCACACGTGTGCTCGAATACCTGAAGATGCCAAAAGGCGAAACCGGGTCGTTAGTGACAAAATACATGTAAATGTAAATATTTCACATTTGATATTGAAATTCCATCAAGCACCCTCAGTCGATGTCTTAAATTACATAATATATTGGTTGATTGAATATCGCTTAAAATTAAAGTCGCCGTTTTTTAAGAGACTATGTATGAAGTCACAATTAATTAATTTTTACATAATATAATAGTAGACAACTCCATTTGGAGTCGTGTAATATAAATAAATTTGCGTGCAAAAGGAAAAAGCCGTCAAGTCTAAGAAGATCTACGACCCAATTGCGTTTATTAGAACATTGATGAAAAATGTGATGTTTTAACTTGAAATTTACTAATTAAGCAGCATTGATTTGATCCATCCATTCATTTCCATGTCCATTTTGGCATACAAAACTTATCTTTCAATACCTAAGACTTAATGCCCATTTTCTTTCGCACACAGATATCATTAATATACACACATACCCCACCATATGTCAACAATAAATCTAAAAAAACCCTAATAAAACAATGATTGTGAAGTCCACCCCATGTTATAGTATAAAATAAAAAATGGGAAACATTTAGAAACCTTTTCTGTTTTAATAATTTAATTTTCTGGTATAAAAATAAAATTAATGAATTTTTTGTGAAATTATAATGTCTATTTATGGTAGGTTATTTATTTGAGTTACAAATTTTTCAATAAAACATGATAATCGTATTCAATATGCATTGGATATTTTTTTTTCTTTTCATTTAGGATCAAAAAAGGCTAAAAGTTCATCGCTTACTATCAAAAACAGTCAAAGGAAAAACTCACTATTAAAACGGGCCAAGAGCAAATACCTCATGCTCCTTAATAATAAAGTTAAATGCAATTTTTTCATTTTTAAGTATTCCTGATGGGTTTGAGTATCTTGTGAAAAATATTTCACTTAAATATTTATTGTCAAAAGTATAGCAACAGAATTTCCTTCCTCCTGAAAAAACTGCAAGGGTTCCTTTGGCTAACTTTGATACTGAGCGTCTCATTAGTATGCTGAAAGGACGTGTTGTAATATATTTAGAACTGGATAGACATAACAGTTATAGCTGACGATAAAAAGTGTTTAGGAGTGCTCTGTTGTGACTGTTCATCAAGTCTATTCTTTGCAACATAATAATATTATATTCCAATTATTTGCACTTGGTGACTAAGCTTAAGATTTTTATGTGGTGTTGCGCTATCGGAAATACGAATTGAACTTCTCTGTAATAGATTAGTCTAACAATTGTATTTAATTACGTTGCTTATTGACTCATATTTGGAATTCTGAACACAGTCAGTATAAACATGAGTAACAATGATTGTAAACTAACGAACGAATATTTCTCTTCTCTGAGTGGAGGACGAGAAATAATATTTTTCGGATAGAGAACCAAATAAATGATTTTTAAAGAATACAAAATGCATAGGTGAATATGGCTATGCAAACGATTTTTTTGTTTTCTTGTTTGACCGTTTTGCCAGTAGCCCATGAATAGTGGTTATTATTTGAGCGTCTAAGATTTGACACGTCATCTAGACCAGTGTTCCCCAATCGGTGGTCCGCGGCCCAGGGCCGCAAACAGTATGCTAAATTTCAAGAAATTCGCCATGCAAAAATGCTAAATATATATTTTTTTCGCCAGCAAGTTTACTTGTATTTTGATGAAGTGATACGATGGTCGTTGGTTTTTTCATAATCGATAGTTATAAATCTTCTCAGGTACACTAAGGAGAACGGAAATGTTTGCTCTCGGATAGTGAACCCAGATGCAAAACCCTATCAAAACATATTTTTAATAACTTCGTATGTATATTTGTTAGTTATAGTTACGTCCACCTGTTACAATATAAGATTTTTAAAAATATTATATAAAAAACCATTTTTATTTCAGTATTGGTCCGCGATTTTTTTCTTTTTTTTTTACCGGTCCGCAGGTGTAAAAAGGTTGAGGAACACTGATCTAGGCTCTAGATTCTAAAGAATCAATCAATTACAATGAATGCGGGAAAGTTTCCAAACCAACGGTAAATGCGAGAAAACGATGAATTCGAGTATGATAGATCGTTGTTCCACTGTATAAAATTATAGTTTGTGAAATACGCCGTGTTTTGATTGGTGTGTATCACGTGACACTTATGAATTATTAAGACAAGTTTTATAAGGCCAAAAGTTAAAATAAAACTATTTGACATCACACAAGGTCTTTACAAAATAATTACTCTGATAACCAACTGTGAAAAATGTGTTGAATTCACTTACATTAAAGATCATGCATAGGTTATGACACACCCTGGTTTTTCTTAAGTATAAGTGTCATTAGTGTCCTGAACTGAAATCGGCCTGCGGCAAACAGCAATAATTCGCAGAAAACGCTCTTTCATGTTGCCAGGCGTTAAAAAAGAGCCCCCGGCTTCGGCCGCTGGACGAGTCCATTTTTACGGAAAAGGGTAGCTCCAACTTTGCACGGAGTTTTTTTGAATTTTTGTAGACAGTCGATTACGATCCGCCGAGTGGGACGAGCTGCGGTCTCGTGGCAGCGGAGGTGACATGTGAACTGTTTGTTTTTGTGTTTTGATTTGCGTTGGATTTAATTTAAATTCGTTGTGTTATTTATATTATAACTTAAAGTAAATTCAGTTGCTAAGTAAATGTAAATGTAGAATCAATTTTATGTGTTAAGATTTATATATTTGTGAAATATTAAACCACTGCATCTTGAATGGAAAATAAATAAGTTTTGAACTGGATCTGAAATGGTGTTTGTCTGAGATCAGCCCTTCCAGGACTCCGGATAACCAGCCGCTCGCCTCTCTTCGATCCGGGGTCTTCTCAGTTACTTTTACTATTCTATTCTTGAAAAAAGAAACTAGATCATCATTGAAAATATTTGTTGGAATCCGTGGCGCAGTTGGTAGCGTCGCTGGCTACGGTTACGGATGTCTCGGGTTCGATTCCCGGTGCGGACGGTTTTCATAGATTGATCTTTCAATCGATTTATGGATTTCTGTTTGAAGTTTGAGTGTTTGTGATGTCTAAAAAATTCCCAAGAGCGATTAGCTCACCAATAGTCCTCCTTCTATCCCTACTCTCTTCGAAAAAAAAGACATGTTGAGCAACTAAGTAACAAGCAGTTTTCGTAGAAAAGTTCTGTTAAAATACCTCCATTAGGAGTCCATATGCTCCACCACATCGGGAGCGGGCATGGAAAAATAAAAATTGTAAATATTATAATATTATCTAACTCAACTGCAAATCTAATCATAAATCCAGGAAAAGATCCATTAAATCTAAAAATTTTGTTATTTGCTTGATTTTCCGTTAGTAACTGATACTTTAAAATAACGAGAAATTTCAGTTATTTTTTATGTAAAATGCGAACGAAACAGACTCGTATTTGCAAACAGAATGTCAATTTGTTTTTTTACTGTCAAAAGATATGACACGCTGCAAAATTATTAAGTAAATTATTGGGAACTGCAGCCATTTTGAAAATTGGCAATGGATTTGAAAAATCATATGGTAGATAATACAATATTTATTTATATTAAATTTGGATTATTGAGATTTTTCACGTATTTTGTCACTAACGACATTCATACTCGGCATCTTCAGGCATTCGAGCACACGAATTGACTCGAACTGATTTATTTATATATTATTTGTTTTTATTTTTCACGTGTAAGGCATTCATATTATAAGTATTTGACAATGAAATATACAATTTTTTTTTTATTGAAATCCACCTTCATGATTATGATTCGCTCGTTGTTATAAAAATAATAAAAATGACTCACATGACGCTGATGAATGTTGAATTATATTGATTACTCAGTGGATTAGGTCATCATACATTGCAATCTGCAAGTCGTAGGCGTAAATTATTTATTATGAGCAATATTATTGTAATTTTTATCACACCGAGTTGTCATTGTCTGAAAATAACAATTCTATAAAGATAAGTGGGACAAAAGATTGAAAATAAAACAGCGATTTGTTATTATTTAACTGTGTTTGATAATGTACACAACACTTAGCACGTGACTGCAAATCATGCATCCATAAGTGGTCTGTTGCCACCACTTCATACAATCTCGCCTGAAAACGGAGCGCAGGGGTTTGGTGTACAACACGACCTAACCTCGTATTATAATTGCAATCCGTTGAAGAAGGAATTTGAGTGGCAGTTTAACTAGAAATCGTAGTTAAAATGTATGCATATGACGCTAATTCCCTCTTTACCTGACCACTTGTTTAAAAATAGTGTATCGAAAATAAGGTCAGAAGCAAATGTAACCGTCTCGAAAAATATTTCAGCAGCAAACTCGTTTCATTTTTAATTCCATCGAAAATCGTTGTTTAAAATTTTATTCAGAAGCCATTCCAGCCTTCTTCACTCTAAATGTCTCCTTCCATACGAAAAAGTCACGTGACAAAATGGCTGCCCAGTACATTTTGGTTTAGAACTCAGAAGCAAACACGGCTTTTTTTAAAGTATGCAGAAGCAACACAGACTATTACGTGTGTAAAAATCAAATAGTCTTCTTAAAATTGTGTATTTATACAATTTATAAATGTAATCAAATTAATGAAACGTAAAGATTAAATGGTCTTAAGTGGAGCATATGGTCTCCTAATGGAGGTATCTCAACAGAAGTTTTATATGAAAACTGTTTGATACTCAGTTGCTGAACCTCTCTTTATCGAATAGAATAGGGATAACCCTTCAATATTCATGGTGTGGGTTACTTCGCCATTTAAACCTATAAATTATCTGTAAAATAGTTCACACAAAAAATTGAAAATTTTGCTATTCGTAAATAAAATATACATATAATTGAAAATTAAAAATATACCATAGTTTACGTCTTTTTTGTATAATTAATCATAATTTGAAAACCTCGTCAATTTCACCATAGAAAAATACAAAATTATAGTATAGTAAGTAACAATCCGAGATGCATGACGTACTGTATGCAACCGAGAGACGTCTCGAGCTTGTTCTGCTATGAATAATTTCGATACTTTCGCATAGTTTGATATGTATTTTAGGTTTTACATACAAAATATAACGTAAAATAATTACTTAATACTACATAAAACTATATTTCACTCTATGGAATTGTCATTTTGCTTTATAAATACGTTTATATGGTAAAACCCACATGTTAACGAAATGTGATTTTTTTGCATGAAAACGGGAAGGTTAATACGAAATCAATATATAATATAAGATAACAAATGTGTCTTAAAATATGCGCCTTTAACTGTCACACTAAACGCTTCCTTAACCCATAAAAACAGCTTCATTCGATTTCAATTTGATTGAAACAACATTACTGTATGTATTTCAAATTCATTGAAATCAAGAAATGGTATTGGTCAAAGATTCTCATGCAGTTGTACGAACGATGGTTGAAAGGGAGATCGTGTTTAAGTACCTGTGTAAGAAGCATCGCTCCATTGAAGTTTCATGAGTGTATGTTTAGTTTCTTACCTGAAAAAGAAAGAAAAAATAAGTAAAAATACTAAAGTAGTACAATAATGAAAAGAAAAGTTCAGTGCATTAAATGTAATTACTCAGTCGTCTCACACATATGTCTCTTTCTTACCCGTGGTCATTATAACTGGTACATCTTTGTCATACTAGAGAAAATGAATAAGTGCGCGTTTTACGAAAAAGCACTTAAAATAACTATTCGTTACATTACTTTGAAAACGTTCTAATTGCACTTGAACATGTTTTGAGATACAAGCGTTTGAACTTTTTAGTCATCATATTTTGTATTTTGAAGGGGAAAATGTGTTTTTAATTAGTGAGTTTAATATTTTACTTGCTTTTTATATAAATTATTTGAACTAAAGCATTTATATTAGAAAATAATGAGTATCTAAAGCTTTAATTAGAACTGACAAAAATAGTTTGTTTGAAAAGGTTTTAAAAAATAAAATATAATTCATTTGTACTACTTCCACATATTTATAATGATCAGGACCGGTTTCGCTCATCACGAGCATTATAAACATTATCATTAGTTAATAATGCTCGTGATGAGCGAAACCGGTCCTGACCATTATAAATATGTGGAAGTAGTACAAATGAATTGTGTTTTATTTTTTTAAATATAATGTCTTTCCACCTAGAATTGACAGTTAACACCTTAAAAGTGAAAAGGTTTTATTGGATATTTCATTTTTATCAAACAAAATGTTCTGATTCTTTAGATATTTATTAATACTATATATTATCATGAGTCGCTGAACCATATAAACTAACAATAACATTATAATACAACAATAAAAACATATATACTGTGAATGTTGGAACGAACTCGGCTAACTTACGTCAATAACTATATCGATAGAATAATAGAAGTAAAGGGTAAAACACTCACCAGCCGTCGAGCGAAGAATGTTCGACATGACGTTAAAACCTTTTCAAATAACTGTGATGCTTATTTTTTCTGTCAGATGATATTAATTAGTTATATCGATTCATAGAACCGTATAAAACAAATTTATGAAAAAAAGTGTGTGGATAGAACACTATATGACTCTGAAATCAACATATATGGTATTATTGAAGTGCTTTTGGATACACAATATTTTTTGTTTCCCGTATGGTGCGTACACAAATAAATCAAAAGGTTTTTCGACGCGTAAGCAGGCCACATACAACTATCCATGTGAGAAGCACGAATTTTCCAAATTTAGTCCACACACTTGTAGCGATTGTTTCTGTGCTTTTTGATGGCCATTGCAAATGCGAGTCGCACCGGAAACTGTAGACGTTTGAATTCAACTTACATATCTGTCCGAATTATTGGGTTGCGTGGCAACAGTACGTCTTCTCCTTCAAATTTTCCATTTAAGACCGGGAATTTGAATTTAACAATTAACACCACTTGGTATGTCACACACGAATTTAAATGTTACTATTTGTACATTTTTATTTCAGAAACGTTTACGGGTTCTCAACAACTTACCAAAGTTTCATCGCAATTGGATGAATGGTATGGCAACGCATACGGGAAAAACAAACATTCATTTATACATAAATAAATAAGCAGATAAAGGTTCTGTGTTTATTTATTTTTTAGTTAAAAATGGACGTATGTTTTCATCCATAGTAATCATCTCAGTGGTATAATTTATTAAAAATAGCATAAAAAAGTTTTATTCAAATTTATTTTTAGTTTGTAAAACTGAATAATAATAAGTTACCACTTATACACATCACAAGTTAAATTTTCCTCAACTGTAAAAACTTTGATCTTAATTAGGTAACTCAAAACTTTTATTTTGTAACGTTACTCGCACCACTTTTTTCTTCGATTATTTAAAGTTTTAGTACTAGCAAACTTTTGTTTTGTATTGATGCTGCGCATCACTTTGAATGTTAAGTTTGCTTCATTTTTCGTTTGCAATTAATGATTTATATACAAAATTTATCACAATAATTATTCTAGAAATCTTTTACCTATATATCAAAACGACACATTTCAAATTTGTTATGTAAATAAGTTCATTTGTTCTCTACAGTTATAGTCTGAACTGATAAGAGTTCGCTGACAAATTAAATTGGCAAAATAGCAAGACGAATGTCGACATATATCAACGAAGACACATTGACAGATGAAAGACAGAATAATTCTCAATAAAATAATAAGACAAACTCCATACTTTCTAAAAACAATATTAACAACTACTGAAGAAATAAGTTTACATTAATAGTTCAAAAACAAGAATTATAAATTGATAATAACTCGATAGACATACATTATATATTTTCTTTTTTAATGCGATGAACTTGTTTGTATCACACCGGAGATCATGTCTCTTCAATGATACATTAAGTCCACAATAAATATTTATAATATAAGAAATAATAAAAATGTAACATTTAAAATAATATGATGAGTACACAATAATTACATTAAAGTCATCAACTAACAATTAATCTGAATACACAAAACTTTCTATGGTGAGGCAAATATTAAGGACTAAATATTGAGGGGCAGGGAAGGTAAACTTTTTCTCCAAAGGAGGTCGCAAATTTTTTGAACTGACAAAAGTTCTCTGGGGAAGAAACTAGATCCGGATGTCCAACAGGACCATCGCGGCTATTTCTGCAGGAAAAATACAGAATATCTCTTTCAATAGACATAATTGGACAATCCCAAAGAATATGTCCATAATCTTGATTTTTATCACCACAAGGACAATATGGGTCTGGTTTAATTTTAAACTCATATAATTTGGCATTAAACGCAGAATGACCAGTGATAAATTGGGAGGTCCAGTGATCTGGAGAAAACCATGTTGCATTCTGACGAAAGAGAATATCTGAGAAGAATAGATGCGTAGTTCTACCCCGAGGAGACATTGACCACCGTTTTTGCCAAGTCATTAGAACAGTTAGTGAGCAGAGTTTTTTCACTTTAGCTTAGAGAAACTGTTGAAAATCCAACGGCTGAAGAATTGTGCTGCCAATTTGAGCTGGTTTCCCGACCAATAAAAGATGAATTGCAGCTCTTCTTTGGACTTCTAAATCTAGAGGAATAAGTCCTAACATAACAGGAAGACATTCGGTTGAGCACGTTCGATAAGCTTTGAAACCTTTGCCCCCGTTATATATAAACATACATTATATTATTATTTTTAAATAAAAAACAGTCTGTTTTGTACTAATTCCACACACTACCTCACACACAGATGGACAACAATACTATTTTACTGGCCGTCGAATACACTGGTCCATCCAAGTTTCTGGGCAAGTTGGTGGCGGATCTAAGTTGGTGGCGGATCTATGCTAAAATTAAATCTCTTTAATTATACAAGCTAAGAACGTGATTCCTTAATACATATATATATACATCTTTCAACAAACAACATAAATATTGATGTCACAAATAAGTATTGTTTACTGTTGGTACTAAGTCATAGTATGATTTCGCATATTAAGTAAGCATTTCAATTAATTAAACTATTTTAGAACTAACACAGTAAAGTTTTTACGTCAAATTGACTTCGATTCATCCAGTGAAAACGTTTTTTGTATTGCAATGGCTAACAAATCGAAAAGGCTACTTACTACTTTAAGTCTCTCTTGTAAGTTGATAATTGAAAAGTTAAAAATTCAATTGAAAGTTTTCCTTTTCTCGTGACCAGTAGAGATTTGTAGCTAAAAGCTCTATTTATAACGTTCCACGTAAAAATATTCTGTCAAATATTATATTTGTTCTGTGTCACATTTTTCTTTTGCTAAATGCGTGCGGCAAACTTGTGTGTGCTTTATTGGTTCATTCATTATATAACTTTAGTTAAAAGGTTTTTTTAACAAATGTAAAAAGCATTTTGATGAATTACTGTTATTATAGAGCAAAAACAAAAACTGTGAAAATCGCACGAAAACTCATAATTCAGCTTTATAAAAATTCGTTAAAAGTTTTCATTTATTTAATATTATAATAATTACAGTCTGTTCAGTAGATTCACAAATTACATGACAATACTTTAATATATAATAAAATTTAATATGGAATAATTGAGTGATTTAATGTTTAGTTTAATTTTATATATCGACTTCCATGCATTCTGTCACTAACGACCCGGGTTTCACCTTACTTTACTTGGTTCGAACCAAATCATTTTTACCCGTTCGAAGAAAATGTGGTTTCAGTGATGAAATGTTGTATCCCGTTATAAATATTAGCCAAATCGACGATCCAATCGAATCAATTCAACTAATGTTATTAATTCTTTGTGCGGAATACAATATTTCAACATTAAAACCAGATTTTCTTTTAACAGATAAAAATGACTTGGTTCAAACCAACTCTAGTATGACGATTTGCAAAAGTGATATACACATATGGTTAGGCTGGGTAATAAACTAAAAAACATCAAAAGTACCGCACGATTTAATGGAATCGCTCGTGTAATAAAAAATTGGTCCGGTAGGAAGTAAATAATCAATATAGGATAAAATATCAAAGCATTTCGATACTTTGATATTTCTGCGTGCGAAAGGAAAGGGTGTTAAGTCGAGTTAATTGATAAACGAGTTAAATAATCTAAAATAACTACAATACATACATGCATATAATATAAAAAGGAAGAGTCGAATCAATGCTGCTGAATTGGTAAAATTTATGTTCAAACATCACGTTTTTCATAAAATTTCATACAAATGCAAAACTTGATTTGACTCTACTGAAAAGTACCAATTTTAGAAGTAACGACTTCTTCCTTTCGCAAACAGATTTTATTATATTATAATGAAGTTCTACCAATAAAATGCCAAAGTAATAACTACACACTACAGCCGGCCTCAAAAATATTCTTTCGGATGTAAAATAAATGTTTGAAGATCCGACATTATAACTAAGAAAAAAATCGTTAGGCTTTAAGGTTTGCCATTCTAAATATTCCATTGAATTTAGGAACATTAACGAAACATAATATTGCATTTGTAAGTGTTCTTTTTTTCATTACAAATATCATAAATTCCTTTGATTAAATATTTACTTTTTCGGTAGGTAAAATTACCCTACACAAATAATTATAAATTTGAATTGAATTTCATGTTATAAAGCAGATATGCAGTGGCAGCGCACCGCATTTTAACGGGTTGCGGTTTTTAGTTCATGACATTTAGAATTAATTTCCGCATTATTAATAGCAGATATGCGAATATCTGGAACAAATTGTGCGTAATTAATTGTGTTTTCAATTGCATTTTGCTTATCATTTGTGGTTAGGTCTATAATAAACATGATATGATAAAGCAGATCATAGTGGCAATGTTAAAAAATGTGTGGGAAATTATGATATTGACATTAAAATAAAAAAATTCTTTATTTAAAAATTACACACAAATTTAATTAAAATTGATCACTTTGTTGTGTAACTAGATGAGATCATGTGTGACGGGTTCGTTGTTGGCTTCAGTTACAAATCTCACGGGTTCCAATCCCAGTACGGACAGTTTCAGAAATTGATTTGATAGCCATGGATGTTTGTCGTGTCTAAAACTACCTGCCACCTATCAGATCCGTCGAAAGACGCGTCGTAACTAGAGTGATTAATTAACCACTAGTCCTGTACTAGCCCTATTCTTCTACGCTTACTCTCTTTGAAAAGGCTTACAATTAAATACACTTCTGTTTAGATCATATTCACTTTCATAAAAATAGTTTTCGCTTATAACAAATACATTCCACAAAAACCAATTTTTTCACTAAAAATAAAGTGATCCCACATAATAAAATATATTTTCACATAGACAAAACAGTTTTCACTCAATATAAATACTCACACTTCGAAATCGATAGTTTCACTTCGCTGTAATGAAATGTCAATTATTCTTCTACTCTATATTAGGCATTGTCTGCTCCACGCATTAGAACACATTACACAAACAGACCAACCCTAACATAAGCTACTACAACTTAACTCACTTTGTTAAAAGAATCCGTGACTAAGTGGAAACTATTAAAATCAAAGTTTCAGCGTACTAAGTTAATACTATCTAATCCAAAGTGAAAACTATCGAAATAAAAGTTCAAGTGTACCAAGTGACTAATATCTAACATCTAAACCTCTCCTTTGAAAAGGGGAGGTTGAGCAACTGTAGTTATCGTAGAAAATCTTCGAATGAGTAAGCTCTATTCGGAGATTTTACATTCCACATTGGGAGCAGACAGAAAACGTCTTTCCCCTATTTCAGAAGCACCATTAAATGTCTGATTATGAATGAACACGAATTTTTACAAAATAACCACAGAATTCTTTTAAAATAAAAGCCAAATAGTTGTGAATATAATGTAATGCATTGTATGATTTTTTCAGCAACGTATTTGAATATTCTACACCAGGTTTGGGAAAACAACGGCCTGCGGGCCACATACAACCCGACTTCTCGTTCGCCAAATATTTTTTTTGGAAACCTGAAGAGAATTAGAATGGAGAAGAGTTAATTATTAATTGCGTAAGTCACGACACGACACTGAATTCTATTGACACTTAATAGCTTTATTGGAATACAATAGAGGTTCAAGTCTAACGATACAATAGCTCTTCGAAAAATTCGAAAAAGTAACATTAAAAAACCGCTAAAATATTCCTGTTAAGTATTAAACATACTGAAATGATTGTCTTCTTTAGAAATGTGATGTAGTATTGTAAAACGATATGAAAATTGATAATTCTAGAGTGTTATCTGTATTTTTCAATTATCCGTGAGACCCCTACCTACGACTAGTATAGATAATCGAAAATTTACTGTAAATGAAATATTATCCAATTATTATTCGCATGGTTTTATTTCCTACCCTTAGCTACTGCATTTTTATAGTAGAGATAGAGTGAATTCTTAGAATCGTAAATGTTCGCATTCTGTATTCAATAAAAAACGATTTTGAAATCCGAAATATACCACACAAACTGAAGACGAAACATTAACTAAAAACAGAATTTCCATTAAACCGAAATCCTGGGTTTACCCGTTAGTTTTCTGAACCGCAATAAACCCAAACATGATCATAAAACAGTGCGTACAAATTAATAAATAATTACGAATCGTCCTTTTCGCACCCCGCCCCATCCTTCGAGGATTTGCGACCCCTGACGAGTCGTTAATCAATCCACGCCAGCCCGCAGATCCAATATTCAGATAGCGCCGTTATCTGCGAAACCGGTCGCACAACCGAAATTATTATTGCATTCGTCAGCCATTTCGTGTTACACGAATCTATGCAGATTACAAAATGGCATTCGATTCGAATTTCAAATGCGTTTTTATGAAAACAGATGTAAACAAAAAAACGACGCCAATACATGAATTGATAATTTTGTATTTCGAATGCGTTTCTGAGTAAACAGACCCACCCGAACAAAAAAACAGTGAAAAATGTTATGGTTTCAAATTAAATTTTATCACTTGCAGCATGGGTTATATTATGTTTTATCACCCACTCTACATAAAGGGAACAGGAAATTGAAATTAGTTTATTACAATATTTAAACAATGATTTCTTAAATTACACTTTATTGTGTATGTATGCAACAATTGCAAGTTAACTTTTTGAAAAAAATGACATGGAAATTAATATAATAGTTTTGTTTTTCCATGTTTCCGTATTTTTAAACTAAAACAAAAACCGACTATATTGTTTACGGATTTTTAGCATAAAGGGTCATTTTTTATTATCAAATTTGACCCACAAACAGCGATATAATTGTTTTATAATCTCAAATGTTTATCAAACAATGCATTTACGAACAGTCTATTAAAAATCAATGACCATATCGAATCTGAAATCGCGAACGGGCATGTGAACATAAAAATTAAATTTGTACTGGAAAATGATATAATATGTAAGTAATCTAAGATATAGACTGAGGGTGGTTGATGGAATTTCAATATAAAATTTTAATTGTTGAGATTTTGTACATTTCCATGTATTTCGTCTCTTACGACCCGAATTTCACCTTTATGCATCTTCAGGCATTCGAGCACACGAATGGACTCAAACTGACTGTGGACTGGAAATGTATAAAATCTCAACAATTCAAATTTGATGTGTAGGTAGAATTATAACTAAATAAAAAACTTACAAGTTAAAATACCGTAGATTTGTTAATAACGCTCTGTACTTATAAATATATGTATGATATTTGTCATTTTAACTTAGTTTTTTATTTTGAAATGCACTCCTTAGAAATCGGGTCGGGTTATGGAAAATCTCAAGAAAACTTATTTTGGAAGAACTAACTGTCGTTCTGGTTGTGTGAGTCTTTTTGGACAAGACATATGTGAAGACTCGTCGAAGTTTTAGTACTGACTGTTTCATAAATTGATTATTCAATCGATTGATAGAATCATCTTCAAAGGCATGTATGTATGTGATGTCGAAAATTCCCTCCCATCAATCTTAAAAAGGGACATAGCGAGAGCGATTAACTAACCGAAAGTCATGTCACAAGTATTTTACACCAAGCAGCGCTAGCAGAAAAACGTCCGTTGCGATAAGCTCCAATAGGTGTCCATATGTTCCACACTATGAGCGGACATGGTATAAAAGATGTCAGTGTGTATAATTATTTGAAAGAAAATCACACGTAATTTTGAATAATTTTATTCAGATTATTCAGGTTATTAATTGCAAAATACGTAAGAATGTACCCGAATGAACAACGAAATCTAAATAAATTTAAAAATGAAGATCTACTCAAGATAAAACAAACGTAAAGCAAATATTGCTGTAATTGGGTTAAACATCACACTGCAGGGAAAAGGTTATTGAACTTTTATGTTATACAAGAAATTCTGTATAATACAAAACAAAAATCATAAATCTTATCGGTCATTGTTAATACGAACAGTTTTAATCAGGTAAATATGTATTATAATACAAAACGAGACTCATTATACATATTTAAAATTGAAATACATACATACATAGTATTAGTATTTTCTTGCGATAGTATCACCGTTTCAATAGGTTGACCATAAATAACAGGGATGTGTTCCGCATACACATTACAGTACAGTACACATTTTTTATAAGAAAAAAAATGTAAATTTTAATGATTTTTTTTCAAAAATTTATGATATCAAAACAATATTACCATTTTTTTGCAATGGTAATGATAAAGCTCCATTCTTTTGAATCTTGAATAATTGAAAGTAGCTAAGCACGATCGTTTCAATATTTGAATAAAATATTTTTCGAGATTATTGAGATTTTATACACTTCCATGTATTTTCTCACTAACGACCCGGGTTTCGCCTTTCGGCATCTTCAGGCATTCGAGCGCACCAATGGACTCGAACTGACTTTTAGTAAGCAGTGTCTAACGTTTATATAGAAGATAAATATTATTTACGAGATAAAATATTATACGTCTGGGATCCACACTGATACCTGAGTTAACATTTCGAGAATCGCCTTAATCCTTATTTTGTAAACAACACATTAACATGAGTGGCGAATTGCCGGTTTCCAACTACTTTTAGAATTACCAGTGATTTTACAATTATAATAACATTGTGGGTTTCGACGGGATGCAACTCGACGAAAGTGTAAATATATACAATCATTCCACGTTTAGTGACATCTGTGAGGTGTTTCAACGTATAGGATACAGTAACGGAGAATTAGGAAGGTTCAGCTGCTCGTTCAGAATTGGCAAGGAATTCAGTTTTTTTCAGTTGCAAATCTAAAATTTCTTCCTATTTCGTCACCTGTTCGAAATTAAAAAAATTTTCGAACATAAAAATGTCGTTTTTTTACACGACCTCGAACCTCCGATACTGACTTCTAATGGAGGTATCTCAACAGATTTTTCTACTAGAACTGCGTGCTACTCGATTACTCAAGCTTTACTTTTCGATGAGAGTAAGGATAGAAGGATAGGGCTAAGACAGGACTAGTGGTAAGCCTATCAATCTCGCTACACCGCGTTTTGAGGATCGGATGAGTGAGAATGGGGTGGTTAATTTTAGAAATCACCAACATCCATAACCAACGAACAGATATCAATGAATCAATTTATGAAACTGTCCGTACGGGGATATGAGCCCGAGACATCCGCAACCACTGACCACTGCACCGCGGACCGGACAGTAAACGATATTTACTAACTGGTGTTACTAAGATCCCGAAAGACGAAACGCGGGTCGTTAGTGACGAAGTACATGAAAATGTATACAATTTTAACAATTCATATTTGACATTTTTTTTGTTATCGATATAGCATAACGACGTTTGGTCAACTTACAGAAGAAAGATATGAAAATCCGCAATAACATCTCTCAAACAAGAATAAAGAAAGAAAACTTGTGTTGCGATCGGGAAAAATCTTTCCAAACTTACAAGTGATTCATCATATATATTGTATAATATTATGGATGTCGAAGTTTTAACAAAACTTCACATCTGAACAACAAAATACAGCAGATATTGTGAAAGAGTTTGAAGAAGGGAAAGTGGTAGAGAGTACACTTGGTTTTGTTGCCACTGGCCATAGAAATTATGATTGAAGGTAACGAAAAAGCATATTTTTTTAGTCATCTCTAGATTTTAAGATCCGTGGCGCAGTTGGAAACATCGTTGGCGTCAATTCCCTGTTCAATTTCCGGTGCTGACAGTTTCATAAGTTGATCTTTCAATTGATTTATGGACTTTCTATTCGTAGTCTAAGTGATGTCTAAAACACCTCTCTCCCATCCATCCGATCCCCACGGGGCGTAGCGAGAACGATTAGCTAACCGCTAGTCCTGTCTTTAGCCCTATCCTTATATCCCTACTCTCTTCGAAAAAAGAGAGGTTGAGCAACTGAGTAACAAGCAGTTCATTCTGTTGACATACCTTCATTAGGAGACCATATGCTAAACGTTGGGGGTGGACATGGAGAAAAAAAAGAAGATTTGAAGATGATATTTCTCAATCAATTTCGTTAAAACCATAAGTAAATAGATATAAAAATATTTAACACAATTTATCAATTATATTTCACAACTTGTGTGACATCATTTTTTTATTAACATGTCCATTCCCAATGTGGAGCATAAGGCCTCCAAATGTAGGTTTCTCAACGAAAGTTTTTTCTACGAGACCTGTTTTTTGCTCAATCTCTGTTTTTCGGAGAGAGTAGGGATAAAGCTAGGCCAAGGACAGTGGTTAGATAATCGCTTTCTCTACGCCCCGTTTTTAGGATCGGATGGGAAGGAGGGAATTTTAGACATCACAAACATTCATGCCTACGAACAGAAATTCACAAATCAATTGAAAAATCATCTTATGAAACTGTCCGTACCGAGACATCCATACCTGTATCCGACGACGTGAACTACTGTGGTTTGTCTATGATTTAAGATATACGTCAAAATAATCGGATCAGATGTATTCATATGCTATGCATGCAACCTCTCTCAGATTGAATCACAAAAATGGCGCACTTTTTAGGAAAGCATTTGATTAAAATCATATTACAAAATGCAATATTGGAATTGCGGAGGATTTGAAGTAGAGAGCTGGAATGGATTTGCAGGATCCACAACAACACATCTACAAAATTTGAAATGCATTTCCGAGATTTTCCTCGGCAAGCAACGGTAATGCAATTGCATATTTTCCTCGATCCCGCGTTGAATTAGAAAAATAAGAAAACAAAGCAGTACAATGGAAGTGACTGAGTAAATAAAACGCGATACGCTGTTACACACTTCAATGTTTATATCAATGAGAATTATAGATGGATTTTATTCGATATCACGTCAAAGTTCCTCTACCGATAGTGACACATTTGAAAAGTGTTCCTTACAATAGTATTACAGAATTTGTTTTGTAAAACGAAATATCATTTAAGGGGTAGAAAACAGAAATCAATATTAAAAACAATACCCTGACTTTTCAAACAACCGTAAACGAAAAGTTTTTTTTAATTATAAAAAAATAAGGAAATAAAATAAATAAACAATTTTTAGAGTTTAACAATAAGATTATAATTTGAATCGAAACCTTGGAATTTTCATTAACCCTTCAGTATCCATGGTGTAACAATGAGTTACTTCGGCCTTTAAATTAATCTTTAAATTATCTGTGAAATAGGTCATTCAAAAGATTTGCTGTTTTTAAATAAAATATTTATACATATAATTTAGTGTGCTTTTGAGGGTGCCTGATGGAATTTCAATATCAAATTTGGATTATTGAGATTTTGTACACTTCCATGTATTTTGTCACTAACGACCCGGGTTTCGCCTTTCGGCATATTCAGGCATTCGAGCACACGAATGGACTCGAACTGAGAGACAGTAAACAGTGTTCAACGTTTATATAGAAGATACAAATGCGACAAATATTATTTACGAGGTAAGATATTATACGTCTGAGAGCCACACTGATACCTGAGTTAAAATTTCGGTAATCGCCCTAATCCTTATTTTGTAAACACCATATTAACAGAGTGGCAAATTGCCGCTTTTCAACTTCTTTTAGAAATACCAGTGATTTTACAATTATAATAGTATTGTGGGTTTTGACGGGATGTAATTCGACGAATGGGTAAATATATACAATCATTCCACATTTAGTGACATCTGTTAGGTGTTTCAACGTATAGGATATAATAGCGGAGAATTAGGAAGGTTCAGCTGCTCATTCAAAATTGGCAAGGAATTTAACTGGGCTCTATTAATTTCCAAAATTTCTTAATAAAATAATTTATGATCCCCCATGTTTTTATGCAACAGTTTAACCCCATCATCCGCATTAAACGTATGGTTCTCCATTAGCAAGTTAAATTATATAAAATCATTACGTTAAGGCGTTTAGTCACGCGTTTGAATTTGCAAAAGTTGAATCTATTATCGAATTCGCGATTGCAGTTGTAAATTCATTATTGAAATATTTTGATTATTAACTAAAGATGTTTTTTGTTACCCTCATATCATATTAAATTTTATTATTTATTCGACCGATATAACGATCCCATATTGAACTAATTTTGTATGATATTAGTCAATACCGATCCTTAAATATGTACCCCGTGTTGTCCGTTTTCCAATATATTTTGAGTATGCTTAAAAATCGTGTCATTGCTTCACAAAATACACGTCTATCACATCCTTTCTCGTTAAAAGAGATCTACAGGGGTTACAAAAGTACAAAAACAAAACGGTAAATAACTCGGTGCCGGTTAAAAATCGTGACAGCCGGACAGGCGTCGAGCCAACTTGCCAGATCGCAGTGCTACATATTATATTATGTCCTATATTCAACGCTGTGCTCTACGTCCAATGCCAGTGACGACAAACCCGCAACTGGCATGTCGGTAATGCAACCAGGTGCTTTAATAAATTCAATGACAAACTATTTGAATTGAACTCAATTTATTTATCTAAAAACACAAAGAATAAAAATAGTTGTATAACACAAATTTTAATTTTATTACTCGTGCAATTTCGAAATGTATTCGTGGGAATCGTTTATTATTTAACTGTACAGGGATTTTATTTAAAAATAGATCTGCCACCGACCTAACCCAGTCGACGGCAAGTAAGAAATTATTGTTGTCCATCCGAGTGTTAGGTAGTCCGGCTTCTCTGATGGTATTACGCGATCTGCCCGAGTCTATGTTGATACCTCATTTGTGTTGCCATTCGTATTGATTCGTTCCCCACATGTTAAATACATAAAACAAAAATGCTACTAAGCAAGTTCCGACAAAATTTTACGACATTAACAAGAACAAAGAAAACAGTATTTATATCTGAACTCACCAACGTACACAAGAAGGCTAAAGCAATACCGCTGAACAATGTTAAGCTTACATTATGATATATTATCCTTAATTTAAAAAAAATACTGGCCGACCAATTGCAAAACGATTAATTATGTCAGAACATAATCATGATATTGACATACTTTTAATAATACTAAGAATTTTTATCTATAGGCATTTACTGCGAAGCGAACGTAATTTTATGTACAACCATATCTCATATTAACTTAAATAAATATACATTAATTCTTTTTTTAGTATCTTTGTATTTGCAGAATGATAACAGATTTTATTAAGGTAATTATATGTTTGAGCCTACATTTTTTTTATCACTAGTCCAAATTCATTGATAAAGTCAAAATAAAAGAATGTATAAGTTTCTACAAGTGATTTTTTTAACTTAAATTTTTTTAGTCGGCCAGTTAAGCGACAGGTGTAATTTCAAAAGAGATTTTGAGTCAATGAATGATAAATACATATTTTTTTCGCTGTTATTCCATTAAACAGGGATTAAGTAATGTAACCAACTAAAAATAAACTAGTTAATATTGTACCAAGCATAAAATAATAGAAGTTTACAAAAAATGCCAATTCTCCCAGTGGTCGGCCCCCAAAATACAATGCACGGCCTTTCGTTGCCCAGTGTTCGGTCATCACTATGAAACTTCATAAATATCGCGAACAAATTTACAGAGAGTAGACAAAACAATAAAAAACATAACGATGCAAAGCATGACAATATAAAGTATATTTTGTTAGCGATCCCCGATCATCCAACAATTTGTCGAAATTTGCGAAGTAAAATGTGCTTTTTTTTAATTGCGTATTGCATTATATAGGTCAGTATAGTGCAGATATACATTGGTAAGTGGCAAGACTACCTACACGAATTAATAAAGTCTGTTTTTTTAATGTATCCACTATTATTTAAGTTTTAAGCTCAAAAAGCCGACCCCTGGCGACAGCTGACTTTAGGAACACTCGCCTTATCTAGCTGAATTTAATAAAGTAATATTTTCTATGGATTCGGTGTTCACTTTGTGAAAATTCGTTTTTAATAGAACATTGAAATTGATAAATTTGTTATTTCACTGGCTGTACTATTGTCGTTTTTCCTAGCCTCATCCCACGTCCAGTTGTGTGAAACAGTCCAATCCATCCTTAAATCTAATTCCTAAAATTAGAATCATGGTTTACCTAAGAAATAAATAACTTTACTTAGTCTGAAGATACTTCTCACATTAGTAAAACACGTGTCACATTTAGTAATACAACCAGTGGAATAACAAAGTTATAAATTTACATGCTATCTATATTAATAATGTATTTGTTTGTCTTCTAAGCCCCCACCCCGCTTGAACTAATCCGGGATACGTCCCAGCTTATTCCGATTAACAACAAAACACCTCCATTCTTAATTTTTAATATTTTTCTATAAATTAACAGTACGGATGGATTCCTGTCTTTTAAATTGATTCTCATTGACGTCTCTCCACCATTCACTATAATTAGTCATGTTACTAGTTAGTGTCCGTCGCCACGACCGACCAATTTTAAAATCCTCCACACTAGTTTTTCTTAGCACGTTAAAAAAACGGTGTATTATAATAAAAACCGACGTTAGAGATTTTGTTATGATACATTAAGTCTTCTTATAGAAGTAAGTACTATACTATTTTATACTAATGTAACAGTACCCGTCATAGATTACGGTACTGAAATTGAAATACTTAATGTCTAAAGTAGCTACTACGTCTTAAATGTGTGTGCATTGTTTATACCGCGAACGCTTACATCATGAGACAATTTCATATCTATATTTGATAATTATAAAGTGTCTACAGAGCGGTCTGGGCTGTTATATATATATGATTGGTCAACAATTTGTTTAACAGAAGAACAAAGCCACGAACCGATGTGCAAAAGAGTTAAAAGCATAATAAATTAAATAATATTGCAATGTGTACTTTTCACTAGTTGACCATCACTTTACTGTGAAATAATACGCACCGTCCATATCCGGCCGCGTGGACTTGGCGAAAACCTGACGACAAAATCGTCCCAACACCAACATTCTCAAGAAAATCAGATAAAGAATATTGTCTATGGTCGTATTCACGTATCCGAAATCCATTATTTGTTTTTATTTTGTTCCGGAGCGCTGCAAAGTTCAAATTTCAAAGTGAGAATTTCATTTTAAGTGTTCTTTGTTCGGGGGCCGATAGAAATCTTCTTTATTTTTACGCCATGTTCACTGGAGTATATGAACTTTGATGATTATTTTCAACATCAAGTTTAAAGTTGAAAAGGATAAAAAAATACTACTTACGTACATCATACGTACGCCTTCGGATAAAAATACACAAATCAAATTCCCATTCGAACCCATGGCACACCGCAACCGATTGTGTAGGTCGAACCCTTGGCAGCATACTTGGCGTTTGGTAGTTCTTTCCTAGATGTTCGAACATTTTTTCTTTCTTTATTGTCTTTAAAAATGTTAATATCGAAATTTGAAGGAAACAAAACGATGTGTAATGTCACACAAAACGATTATAATTATCTTGATTTCACATATTATTTCATCGTTAACATTTATTCTATGACTCGTAGGACCCTACACCTTAATTGTAATTACATTTGAATTATTTAGATTTTATACACTTCCATGTATTTTGTCACTAACGACCAGGGTTTCGCGTTTCGGCACTTCAGGCATTGGAGCGCACGAATGGACTCCAATTGACAGACAGTAAACAGTTTCTAACGTTTATATACAAGATACAAATACGACAAATATTATTTACGAGATAAAATATTATAAGTCTAGGATTCACACTGATACTTGAGTTAAAATTTCGAGAATCGCCTTAATCCATATTTTGTAAACAACACATTAACCGAGTGGCGAATTGCCGCTTTCCAACCAATATTGGAATTACCAGTGATTTTACAACTATAATAGCATTGTGGGTTTCGACGGGATGCAATTCGATGAAATGCCTAAAGATTCCGAAAGGCGAAACCCGGGTCGTTAGTGACAAAATATATGAAAGTGTACAAAATCTCAATAATTCGAATTTGATATTGAAATTCCATCAAGCACCCTCAGTCGGTGTCTTAAATTAATTGAAATCATAAAGAATTTCTCTGAGAAACATCGTAAAGATTTATTTATTTACAATACATAATCTTTATTTTTTCATTCTTTATTTTTAAAACAATGTCCTTTCCAATGGTTTCCAATTCCTTTCATATGGTCTACTAATGTAAGTATCTCGGCAGAAATTCTTCTCCGAGAACTGGATGCTATTCAGTTTCACAACGTACCTTTTGAACAGAATAAGGATAGAAAGATGGTGCTAACAAAGAACTAGTAATTGGCTTATTTTTCTCTCTGCGTCTCGTTTTAAGTATTGGTTAGGGATTTAGTCATCTATGTCTTTGACCAAAAATTTATAAATCGATTGAATAAAATATTTATGAATTTTTCCGTACTGGGAATCGTAGACACCGTAACCGACGAGCCTGACGTTGATCACTCGGGTACAGGCCTGGTCTCATATTTATAATTTATAAAAATAATACATCATCGTGTAAACATACTATTTATAAATGATTTTAAAAGATACTGTAGAGTAGACAGCGGGATACGACGTTTTCTATTACTTAATTTAAATAGATGACGAAAATCTACTTATCACAGTTTATTTAGGTACTAACCGATAATTTGAAAAATACTCTGTACAATCTGACTAATCGGTCCAAAAATACTACACTCTGTTGTCATACTACGTCCAGCACCAAACACCAATAGACTTAAAGCCCGTTGTGACACAGTCTTAGTGTTAAATCTCAGTTGCGACAACCTAACTAAATGCACACGTATTTTGGACCGTTTTATCGAACATCTGGACCGAAAGTCCTTAAGCGATGTTCGTTAGGGCCATTATGGGAGAG
Source organism: Himalopsyche phryganea (assembly GCA_022494535.1). Classification (NCBI taxonomy): domain Eukaryota; kingdom Metazoa; phylum Arthropoda; class Insecta; order Trichoptera; family Rhyacophilidae; genus Himalopsyche; species Himalopsyche phryganea. The sequence continues at coordinate 1,396,495 of JAGVSL010000125.1, read as the reverse complement.
TGGTTAGTTAATTGTGGACAGCAAGTCAAGTGTTTCGGGACCGAACGCTGGTGGCCGATTATAGGGAGAATAAGCACTTGATTCTGACTACGGAATTATGGTTTTCACTACAGAGCATCGGGGTTAGTAAACCATTTTGTACACGAAACATTTATTATTGAGATTATCAACACTTCAGCTGGGGCATTTTAATGTATAGGCTTTCACAATTATTCATACCATAGATATGTGCTGACGGTGTTTGTAGTTATTCCTTATGTGCCCACTTCTTGATATTGAGATCTATAATAATATATATGAATTGCATTGATTGATTCAGCTGTTTTTTTTTTTTTTTAATGTCAACTCTCTTTGAGTAGCATATTATATTCTTTTCCAAATGAAACAATTCAACATTAAGTATTTAAACGATAACTTATTGGTTGGAGTCCAAACAATAATGAGTTTTACAGAGGACGAGTTAAATGAATCAATCTTTCTACATTCTATTTTTCAGGATTGGGTAGCTATAGAAAAGGTATAAAACATCACAAATAAAGCGTTTGAAACCAATTAAGAAGTAATATAGTTACTGAAAGGCCTCGACGATCGTAAAAATATATTTTGTCAATAAAATATGGAAAAAATTATTAAATAACATAATACATTCTTGCAGCCGTATAATAACTCACTTTTAAGGTGTTAACATACTGCCAATTCTTGGTGGAAACGCATTATATTTAAAAAAATAAAACACAGTTTGCTTGTACTACTTCCACATGCTAATAATGATCAGGACCGGTTTCTCTCATCACGAGCATTATCAACTGTTCCAAGTGGATATTGTTATTACAGCAGGATATTTAAAAATAAACAGGACCGGTTGCGCTCAAATAAATAACTTTTTAAAGATTTATATTTTATCAAATTTGGATTATTGAGATTTTGTACACTTCCACGTATTTTGTCACTAACAACCCGGGTTTCGCCTTTCGGCATCTTCAGGCATTCGAGCGCACGAATTGACTCAAACTGAAACCCGGGTCGTTAGTGATAAAATACATGGAAGTGTACAAAATCTCAATAATCCAAATTTGATATTGAAATTCTATCAAGCACCCTCAGTCGATGTCTTAAATTATATTTTATCAGTTGCTAGTGATCGCGATGACCGAAAATAATCCTGATCATTATAAAAATATGAAAATAGTACGAAAAAAATTGTGTTTTATTTTTAAATTATAATATGAAGCCTTTCAACCGAGAATTTAAATTCAACATCTTAAAGTGATATAGCAGTTAATTTCCCGCTTATGGAGGATGCCAGTAAAAGACACATAATCTGGCAATAAAATGTATTTAATCAAAAAGTAAACTTTGAAACTCGGTCAGACCACTTATTCACACATAATTACTAATCTGACTAGTCAATAATTAAATAAGGACCCTTAATTATTGGGTACGGCGATGTAAAAATAGTTTATTTATGTCCACTAAATAGTTGGACAAGAATTAGTAAAAAAATGAAAATGTTTACATTTCCTCGCAATACAGCCTAAAACTCCCGACACCCGAGACACATCTCAAGTGCCAACAAAAGACCGAGCGGGATAAGTTTTTCGAAACTTTTCGGCTTTTCAAAAATCGAAGCTTATCTGTAAGAATTATTTTTTTCTTGTGGCAATTAATCAACTGAACTCTGCCTAGGCTGTGGCGAAAGTTTTTTTTTTATTATGTGTTATTTATTGAAGTATTAAATTTTAATTTTCTTGATGTTCTAAGAAGAGTTTTCTCGTGGATTCACTGAGTTATTTTTCAGCATCCGGAAAACTTGGCCATTATTTCTGAAAAGCTGAGATTAAACGCAATATTTAAGGGGGAGGCTTTATTTTTATGCGTAACAGTGAAAATGAAATACGTAATTAATTTTTTTAAAAACGTCTATAAACAGAAATATTTAGTAATGTATATTTACTATAAAATATTTTTTAATCAATATCGTGATGTAGCCGTTCTAGGGCTTCCTTCGTCTTCCGTTGCGGTGTCAATAATTGGAATCCCAGAATGGAAACTTCTTCAGTTGATTTATTTAAACGATAGATATATGTGAAATTTCTATACCTTTCTGTTCAGCCTAGCGTACAATTTTCGAATATCTAAATACTAGTAACTTTCTAATCAATCCTTTATTTCTTACACCTCGCTGCAGTGGTTGAGTGACAGACTTTCAACTATCGTTAAATAAATTATTTTGAAATGCTCCATCAGGTGTTCGTTTACTGCATATTATGAGCGTACATAGTTCAAACAATTTTCAACTGCCGTGGCCGAATGGTAGCGTAACGTTTAGTCGCTTTCTTTCTGTGAAAAAAGGCTCGAAATGATTATGTCCGTTCATCGAATTTAATATATCCGTAAGGTTTTTAAACACTTCATATAATACTCTTAATTTTAATATTTGAATATCTATTAATAATTACTTAAATCACACGCTGATTGAAATTTCATGCAGAAAAAATGTGTTCTATAATGAGAAAATATTTACTAATGCACTTTTTAATGTAATTTTGTATCCAGTGTATTGGTAGCTGATAGAGATGTCATCACGCCATTACATGTACATAATCACCTTTCAATTTAATTGTCAGTCACAAATTAATATTTATTACGTAAGAAACATTGGAATAACACGTAAACTAATGCATTTGTAAATGTGAATTTGTATCCAGGGCATAGGTGTCCAATATTTTACTTCTTCAGTATATGTAATTCATTGCCCTTCGATTAAATTAGTGTACATAAATTATTATTTACTACATAAGAAACATTTGAGAGAAGTAAGTCTGCTCGACGGGGAGGTGGAGCGTCAACACACTTTGACTGCCCCAAGTCCGGCGTGGTGACAAGGATAATTCACAGGTTCCTTCGTTTTCTATTAAAACCTGGTCGTATTCAGTATACTTTTTCTTAAATTGCAGTTAGTTTATACTTATAAATTCCTCGTAAACAGTTACACAAACGCAAGCAGATTTAAAATACACAATTTCAATTTAAAAGCGCAGCAAGTGGTTTTACGATAGGGTCGTAAATCTTGAACTAAGCCGTCGCTTTGTCGGCGAACGACACCTCACCCTCGGGGTAGGCCGAGTGACAAGTGACCGTTTCCCTAAGCATCACCCGCTTTTTGTTTACTTCTAACGGTAAACAAACTAATATGACAAATTATTTTTGAACGCCTTAGGAGAGATATTACATATTAAATTTGCATGAATAGGAAGAGTCTGTAGACGGGTTTGAAGACTCCTGTCTGCCCCGTAAGTACGGGGTGGTGTCACATTCTTATTACATACATTTAAATTGTTAGTCACATATGATATTATATAGTACGTAAGAAATATATATGACTAAAATAACGTATAACACTACTTTTTATTTTATAAATTATAATAAAAACCGACTTTTTCATAAGTTGAAAATATACAGTTGATTGAATTGGTATTTACTCGGTATATCTCCATTATAATAGGATAAAAAATATAAAAAAATATTAGTTATTTGATAGCTATTTCGGCTTAACGCCATTGTCAGAACTATGCGTAAACGTATTTCAGCTAAGGTATATATATACTGTCGAGGAGAGATAGACAATGCTATAACATCTCATTTATTGTAACATCATAATAAAAAAAGACAGGAATAAGAGAGATAACAAAATATTGTGTATCTCTTTTAAAAAGTATATATATGAAGCTAAAATAAGTTTAAGCATAGTTCTGTAGGGAAACGAATAAATACGTCGAACAACACCGACGGTCTAATACTTAACGAAACCAGAGACACCTACACCGAGACGGGCGATAGAAACGTGACTACCTAGTTCTTTGAGTCTCCTTCATCTCTAATGTTAATTTTTTTTCCACTTCCATCGTTGCAGATAGAAGGGCGTGATCGCTGCGGAGCTAAGCATTCCACAATCAAGCCAATTCACGTGGGCACCAATTGCATTTATATAAATATACCTCCCCGCATACCGCACCTATACAGATATACATATATATACAAACGCATACACACATACACACATGCACGTGCAATACGCAAGGAAGCATCCAGAGGAAAGTCATTTTCTATTACAAAGGGTCGTTTTATTTAATTTAAACAGAGAAAATCCCTGTTTACATCTATGGGGGGTCGTTGAGCAGAACTGCTCTCGGTCTAAACCGATTCTTAAGTATTGTCTCATCGTAATTTTGTAGGTAAGAGATCGTTGGGTTATAATGTTTGCCTACATCACTGTGAAACTTTTGAGACATTTCGCGAACGAACTCTCGAATTGTAGGTACTTTTAAGTCTCTGTGTAGTAGCGAGTTACGTACGTACCACGGGAGCGTTACATATTTGTCGCAATGATTTATTTTGAATAATCTGAAGAGTCGTCAGATGCTTGTGGTGAGCATAAGCCCATACCGGAGTAGCGTACACCATAATTGGGCGAGTTATTGCTGTATAGAGGAGCAGCTTGCTTTTGAGAGTAAGTTTGCTTCTCGCATTTAACATAAAGATCAACCAACTATAATTTTTTGTTTAGAACTAAATACTTTGATATTTCATTCTATTAACTTCAGTAAGGAAATGGCGTACACAAATTTATTGTATTAAGATTTAATATCGAATGAAATTTAAATAATCTATTTTATTACCACCGCTATGAAGTTTCTTCGAAATGTACAGTCAAGAAAAGATGTATGCGTGAATAGCAGGTAGGCCTTGATACGGCTCGAATAAGTTCAATATGCGCGGTGGTATATTAACGTTTAATCTAATTAGGGCAATTTTCTCCATCTTAATATTCTATGTTCCCATCCTCTCCCGCATCTCGTCAACCCCTTCTACAAAGACATGCCAACCGAATATTATGCATAATTTAAATTGAGCACAATCGTAACAATATTCAGAGCGAAACTTTAAGATAAATGTTTATTTTATTGTTCTAAAGAGATGTTAGCCTCGAGTTTAATTATATTCTGTAGTTATACAAGTGAAAGCTGATATATAAGTAACAATAAATACTAAATTAATCTTAAACAAAAACATTACATCAAGCAGAAATTATGTAATCAGTAAGGATTTCAAATATTCGAATATTGAAATCTTTTCGATGGTGTTTTGGCCAATTAACCATCAAAAAATATGATAATAAGTTAATGATTGGATCTCATTTTAAAAACGACAGAGCAGGTCTCGGCCAAATGATGTAAATTGGAAAAATAAATTGACCACTTTTTGCAAGGTAAACATCATTTTACATTGGTTTTAGGTTCAAAACTCCTGACCCGGCCACTTGTGTAACAAGACACAATGTAAGCCACTATATCGACACTCGCGTCGTATAATCCCGTATCTGCAAACATGAGAATTTACAGGAGTGTATTTCAAAGATTCATAACGCAACTGACTATATATTTTTCCGATAGAAGGAGTTTTTACCCTCGCCTGAACAATTTCAATTTTGAGGGTTACAAACCCATAGCATTATAATGCATGACTTTCCATCATGTACCCATTGTTTTCTTTATATAATAGAATAAAAATAATAGAAGTATTGGGTTCGACGAGAATTTTATCAGTTTGTTGATAGATATTTCGGCTTCAAGCCATCGTACATCAGAACAGATAGTTCTGCAAGGCGTGAAGCCGAAATAGCTATCAACAAACTGATACGATTGTAAATTTGTGTTAAATATTAAGCATGTAGCCAAAATTGTTAAAACAACAATTTGTTGATTAAATTAACATTTACTTGGTAGAACTCCATTATAATAGGGTACAAATAATAAACGTATTCAGTTCGACAGGAGTTTTATCAGTTGACAGCTATTTCGGCTTCACGCCATCGTCAGAACTTCATAACACATAGTTCTGAAGCTAGACGCTTAATTTTCGTCACATACCTACTAGTTCACAGCATGTGTCTTGAGTTATGGTGCTTTAATAAACGAAATAGATTATAATGCGATACTGAATGACATTTTTTGATTACGCAGTCTCTTCAAAGATAAAAGAGAGGTCGAGCAACTGAGTAACAAGCGGTTATCGTAGAAAAACTTCTGTTGAGACACCTCCATTGAGAAGTCATATACACAAAATTGCAAGAAGGCATGGCTTAAAAAATAATGACAAAATATAGGTTATGCTATAAAAATTAAAAAGAAAACAATTACAATGTTTGTCAGACAAATACTTCATAACTACTGTTAAGATGTAGGGTTCTATAAATCATAGAACGAATTATGAAGTTTAAATAATATGTGAAGTCAAGATAATTATTATCTTTTTACCTGATATTACACATCGTTTTGTTTCCTTCAAACTTCGATATCAACATTTTTAATGACAACGGAGAAAAAACATTGTTTGGCCATATTTGAAAGAACTATTCTATTATTTTTTTTCACGCAATTTACTTATTTTCTACCTTATGGATAAACACGGAAGTTGTTAATCAGAATAAATATCATACGTCACGTTTTGTGAAGCGAACTATGTAACCTTTATCTTTCATTGAAAATTCTACGTATTTGTATCCTTTGATACAAGTTTGAGAAACTTTAAAAGAATTCTATTAAAGATAAAAAAATACATTTTTAAGCTTCAGCTGAACACTTTAAAACGAATAAAATAGTATACGTTAAATGAATTTAAAACAGTTCTCAACAATTTACATCATAATATTTATACATCTTTATACCTTATCGCTAGTCAATGTCCAGAACAGTTGTGAGCAAGGAAATTAAAAGGAGAATAATTCTCGAGAGGTGCATCGGACAAGTGATACAATGATAAAACTTGTTTATCGAAAGTTTTAGTTTAATGAACTTCTCAAATTAATTTACACTTTATCGAATATATCTATAACAATTGAAATCCTCCCGCTCATCACGAAACACAAAAGTTCGCCTCTTCAAAGCCCTCCCAAGACCAGTTCTAGCGTATGGGTTAAAGGCCAGGACTTACAGAAGCCTCAAGTGTTTGAGCGAAAGATTTTCGGTCCTGTCTGCGTGGATGGTATTAAGCGACGTCGACACAACCATGAGCTTTATAACCATTACGGTGAGCCAGATATTTTCACATGTATTCAAACACAACGCCTACGCTGGATTGGACATATGAGTCTCTTCACAAACTCCCGAAGGTTTTTGGAGTTATGAGTAAATCACGATAAACTGTTATGAGCAGTATGCTGGTTTTAAATATAATTTCAGTTATTTTGTGTCTTTCGGTGTATAAATAAAAGTAAAATATTCTTTTACACTAACGTTTTTCAGAAGCGCGTCGACCATGTAAAACGAGGATAGAGATTGTATAAAAAGCGACATTTTTACGTTTGGAATTTCTTTTATTTCGAACAGGGGATGACATGGACAGCTGGAAAAATTGATAGATTTATTGATAGAGCACATACGTACATTAAAAACTTATTTTGTTGAAAAATCGCCAGGAGCGTGTTTAGCGTCTCGGTGACTCATATATCATGCATGGATGAGTGGTAGCCCACTAAACGCCTCACATTTCTTACTACTAAATATAGACAGAGCGTTGGTAAACCGCGGCTTTCCTGGATTGACAGGGTGCCACAAGACCTATGTGTGAAGGAGGCGGGTGATTGGCGTGGGAAGGCGGAGGGCCGTGCGGAGTGAGTAGTATAATTGATGCGGCCCAGGTTCACCTCGGACTGTAGCGCCAACAAAGATGAAGAAAGAAAAACCACGACATAACCCACGTAAATTATTATACCGACACATTCAACAAACAAAGGAGCAACTCATTGTTGGTCATATTGCAGGAGAGCGAAATGAAAGCTTGAAAATTTTTCTATTCAAAGTGAAGCTAACCATGCATCATTATTAAATAATATTTTTTTGCTCTCGTGCAAAATGAACAAAGGAAATTTACTGCTTTGTTCGGTGGTCGTCTCGATACCTACAATTTTTACTTTTATTTTCTATCGCACGGAAGACATATCTATTATACATTGAATCATAAATATAATTTACAATATCTGCTGAAATATCTAAGTAGAAATACAAAATCAAATTTGAATAGGTCAAATTTTGAAGAACGCTTCCATAACATTTGTCACTAATGATCTGGGTTTCGCCATTTTCCGTGATTACGAAAACCCACAGATAAGTCAATGAGAAGTAAAGTGAACCTACTGATATTTTTCAATAAAATGAGTAAAGTTGATTGTTGTCATAATGTATCATAAAAGTGAACTGAGCTAAATAAATACAGGACAAAAGTATTTTATTCTGTTAGAAAATAAGTTCGATAATGTGTAAATTTATGTAAGAAGCAATTAACAAATTTCACCATTTTTTCATTTGACTCACTTCACTTCTCGAGATCTCAGACTATGTTGTTATCAATGTAAATGTGTTTCACAATTAAGATTAGTCGTCATTATTATCACACCAATATATCTCACTCAGCGGTAATATTAATATTATGTGCCTAATTTTTTAAATTCTTTTTATTATATAATTAAGCGATTCAAACTGTTTACTAACTGTCAGATTATATGTGAATTTGAATGTCTGAAGATACATAAATGTAAAACCCAGGTCGTTCGAGACAAAGTGTACAAAATTTTGAATCATAAATTATTTCATTTGACTAAAATTTTATTTGAAACAGAGGCGATAAAACGTAATACCTTTCACTACACAAACGATAATTTTACAAAAGGTCTATAAATAAAAACATAATTAATTTTGAGTTTCCTATAAGCACTTCCAAATGCCGACATAATTATGCAAGCTTTTGTGAAAGTAATTAGGTGGTTATTTTAATATTTTGTATTTGAAATAAATAAATGGAAAATGTTGTTTAACGTTATAAAAAGAAACATAATTGCTATATAGAAATTTTTGATTTTGTAGGTTTTACGCAGAAAAATTATGATTATTTTTTTAATATTTCCATAGAATTTCCAAGAAAAAATATGCTTTAATGTGGCTATAAAATCTTATAAGGCATGTTTTGGTAGTTAAGAGCTATTATACACTAGATACTAAATATTTGTAAAGAAATTTATACGCTCAAAAACAATACGTCCATTCGGGGTCTAGTGGAAAGCTTAAATATGGTTCTGGATTCAAATCCAGGAAAGGCCGATGGCTAATTTAGATTTTTTCAATTAAATTTTAAGATCTTGAATATCGATCGTCCAGTTCATTATTCAGAAAACTAAAAAAAATGAAATTTGAGTTAAATATGCAGTTATATAATATATATAATTTTCTGCTATATCTGATTCAGTACTCAGATAATTCAAAAATGCCAAGACAGATAAGTTTTTAGAAAATTCAACAAAATATTGGTATATCTGGGTTAGTAAAAGTATATTTCTAAATATCGTTCTACTGATGGAAAGTGAATACTTATTTATAAAATGTATATAACTTGGGTACAAGTAAATACTGATATTTGATTTATGGTGACCATTTGAATATTTTTAATTAGAGATGTCTCAGTAATGAACCGAACGATCGATATGAGTGTTTGCGATGTCATTTCTTCGCGAGTCGATATTGAGTGACTTATAAATCTGCCAAAAAGATTGGTACACGATATTAAAGTTTGTCATAATATTGTTATATATTTCATTCAAACAAGCATACATGCCACATTAAATTAGTTGCAACGCACAGTGTTTAGTGCAAGAAAATTAATAACAAAGTGTTTTTCCGGGAATTTAGAGAGAAAATAAATTCGAGGTTTGTTTACGGGATTGTAAAAGAAAACTTTTACAAGTATACCCATTAAAATTCTCCGTATTCACATTTTTACAGAGATAAACAACCATTTATTTGTGCATAAATTACTCCACCAATCAATTTAATTATTACAATAATACGTCACCTGATGTTTACTCTAACCCACCAATTTAAAATTAGTAGTTATGTCTATGTTATATTTTTACCAATTAAATTTTAATGATAATTGGTTCTTTTGGACACCTACAGTTTCAAAATCCTAGAAGTTTATAATTTTTTATGCGATTGTTTTTCCAATTAAGGTAAATTCATTGTATCAAATAAGTATTAAAATTAATTCAGATATCAATAGGGTGATAATATTTTTTCTAAATTTGTCTTATATATAAACTATTTAATGGATGTTCAAGTTTGTCCGTGCACTCGAATGACTCAAGATGTCGAAAGGCATTTAGTGATACATATTGAGCACTAGAGAGGTAAAGTGGACCAAATAATGAAATGGTGAAAACTGTTTATTGAAAGTTTTGCAGTCTGTATTTACTTAGCTCACTTATAGAATACCAAAACGCACATAGTTGGCTGACTTCACTTTTTATTGTCTCTATGACAAGCAGAAAGTGAATTTTATATCTCCATGCAAGTAATTGTTTAGTTTATGATCAATATCACAGATTTTCTAATTTTCACGAAGTATTTATCATATTCAATTAGGGAAAAAAAAGTTTTCGGTAGCCAAATAGTTCTCCACGCCTAATAAATGTAAGTCAGTGAAACGAAAATGTCTGACGTGAGAAGGGGCTGGCGGTTGTGATTTAAGTGTTTTTCATTTTACGGAGGAAGGGCATTTCGTTTAAAATGTTTTCCGCGCGAATTGAACGGAAGAATGGACTTACAAGAAACACGCTTCCGTGATAAACGAAGATATATTATTACAGAAACCAACACTAAATCATTGTTAAAAACTGAGAAACATGTAAGTATGGGCATTCAGCGAGTAGGCATTCATTATAATATTTTTTTCACTGCAAACAAATCAAAGATAACGCAAATCGAACGATTTTTTAAACATGCCCGCCCGATGCAACACATCATTTTTAGATAGTGTATAATGCAGTGCTACAACCAAAATCATGTTACAAATGTAGCCGGAAACGTCCATTGAAAATTCAGCAATACTCTGTTGACTGCACTAGTGCATAAAGTAAAAGATGGTGTGGAAAATTCAAGTTGCACCAGACTGAAGAAAAGCCAAAATCAGTCGGAGATGTTCGCTTCGTCGGTCATACCGACTTGGTTGCATCTCTGACAAATTACAAGCCACCCAAAGAGTTCACGACGTTCTATGGAAAGCGATTGGAACGCAATTCTTTTTTTTTTAAATTATTATTTATAACTTAACTTCCTACACACTGGAGTGGATTGCAACAAAGTCTTGCGGAATTTCTCCTCGGACATCCCTGGCAAACATTTGAAACATTCATAACGCTGTGGAATACACCCTGTAAGAGTGTGAAGACGTAGTGGGTGGTGGTGGGTATAACGTTGAGAGCCTTAGGGTATTAAATAAACATTACACCATCATGTTGAAGTTGCATTATTTTCAATACCGAAATATGCTTAGTTGATTATAAAGCATATATGTCGAAAATTAGCTGTTTTGCAGTTATGAATGCAATACAGTGGATTTTAGGACTCGTCTGTAATTTTAACTTAATTTGAAGAAATCAATATTCATTAAATCAATTTCGTTCATAGTTGTTATTATTGGTAATAAACTATAATTAACATTAATATGAAAAAAGCATTACTTTAGTATTACCAACATTACTTGGCCGCCGCCGAATTCGGAAATAGAATTGTCAGCTTAGAATAAATTTCTCCAATTCCCGTTTTATGTATAATAAATATCTTGTCTACTTTTCATAACCGCCGTTAAAATACTAGTTTTGGAATTTATTGAAATTTCAGTTCTGGTTGAGTTTGGCAACATTCCTAACCTGACGGTGGCACCCTCACTGATGGCTAAGTTGAATTTGTACATTTATACTACTTAAATAGAATTCGTAAATAATTAACGAATCTCATAAAGTGGTTAGTTTAATAAATTGTGGTTAAGGTATGTAAATAGAGTGGCTTAAAGTTCATGATTTTCTTAAGAGTTGATTATTTCAAGATAAGGTTTTTTGACTTAACTCCTTCTATATAACGACGGTGTCGTTTCTTGTAATATGCTGCGCTGTACTGTAAGGTTGGAATGGCGCTCAATTATAGTAGTGACAAAGCGTGTCTTTTTTGTATTAAGAGGAGTCGACTTAAAAGCGCAATTGAAAGTCTACGGTGTCTAGTGGGTCCCTCCCGCGATGACGTCGTGGTTAAATTAATTTAATTTTAACCTTTCAAGATTTGAACCGAGGCGGTTGATTTTGATTGGTAAGCATTTTTGATGCCACTGTGGGATGTTTAATTACTGACTAACGTCACTTTGGAGACTCTTTGGGTGTTAAGCCAACCGAAAAAAACAGATTTCGCGATGAATGTAGCTGTATTTTTTTATATTTAGAATGACGTAATTCTAAGAAAGTGTCCTTCATAAAAACAACGTTGAGCGTTATTTGAAATAGAAACGTAGGAGAGTTAAATATCGTTGGTCTTACATTGACAACTCATACCCTACATATATTTTTTAATTAGAATAGATCAGTGCTTCGCAACCGGTATGCCGCGAGACGATCCCAGGTGTGTCGCGGCGCAGTGCGTTCAAAATGCGTTAATGCTTGCACGGATAGTTCAACTGCAATGATGGGGAATAAAAGTGGGGTTGTCTGGTGTGTAAAACGAAAAAAATCCTACAGTACAAATTACACATTGCTGCATGCATTGGGAAGCACTGATGACGAAAAATTTCCCACTGGAATTATTACAAACAATGAACAAAAGCATCAAAATAATACAAATTATCAAATCAAGAGCCATAAATATGTAACCGGTTTTATTTCACGCGGTTAACCGGGTTTTTAAAAATATTTTCAAAAATTCTTTTATTTATATTATTTTTAAAATTTAACGCCTTTAAGAGGAAAACACATATTTTTGAAAAATCGCCTCTATCATAAAGGTGTCGAAATTGTGGCAGCGATATTTTATACAATAAAGAATTACACGGCATCATCAAAAGACACATGCATTATTTACGCTTAAATGCATGATTTTCATCTTTTAAATAAAAAAAATATGTTCATATGCAATGAATAGGTGAGGTTATAGGAAAAATATTCAAAAAAAATAGTATTTTGATATATTTTCACCCAAAAACACTCTGTACTTTATAAACGCCATCGTGCATTAGCGACATAAAATATGATACTTACACAGTACTTATAGGAGATTACAATTATAATAAAATTAAATAATGTTGACATTATATAACTGTTAAGTGCTAGTTTTATGTTTACCTTGTATAAAATAATAAAAATAAATATTTCATATTTTCCAATACAAAAATCCATTGAGTCGACTGCTCCTATAGGCTGATCATACTCTTTAATAATAAATTTAATGATTGATTAGCATTTACTTTCCAGAAATCCTTTATGAAGAAGTGAAAAATAGCAAAATGTTTAGTTCAATATATTTTTTTACTATGTCTGCTCCCAACGTAGAGCATATGTCTTCCTAATGGAGGTTTCTCAACTGAATTTTTCTACGAGAACTGCTTGTTACTCAGTTGCTCAACCTATTTTTCTTCGAAGAGAGTAGGTATAGAAGGATAGGGTTAGGACAGGACTAGTGGTTAGCTAATCTCTCTCGTTTCGCTCCGTTTTTTAGAATCCGTTGGGTGGTAAGGAGTTCCAGACATAACAAACATTCATGTTTAAGAACAGAAATCAATTGAAAAATCAATTTATGAAACTGTCCGCACCGCGACTTGAACCCGAGACATCCGTAACCGTATCCAACAACATTAAGCACTGAACCACAAAGTCGATTATATTTATAACCTACAATCGTAGTAAATATTTTCATGTCTATGCGTGCATGTTATTTTACGGATATTTCCGTTACTTGCTTGTTGGAATAAAATTCTATTCTTCCGCTGCTTTTAAGTGATACTTTTAAAGGTATATTGTTTATATGTGACGTTGTACTAAAGTGTGTTTAAAAACTTAAAGCGGCTAATTTTTTATGTAGCTAGTAATGCTTGAGAAAGTTTTGTTTCAAGAATAAGCAATAGAAAGCTGTGTAATAAAACTCTATTTTACTTTACCCTAATTAGTCGTCAGGTCATACAATATATCCATTCGCAAATTTATGTTTTTGACAAAACATACCGTCATAAAAAATATGACATCCATAAATAATAATAAATATTTGAGCGGCAAGTTGTTATAGCATCACTAACTTAACCTAACCAGATGTTTTCTGACCGTACATTTTGATTTTTATTATATTCTTTTGTTGACGTTTTGACAAAACACCTTTTTTTCCAAAGCATACTGATAGTCAAATAATGAAATTATCAATTGTGTGTATTACTAAATTATAAATCTATATAATCTGATTTACGACCATTAGAACTTGTAAAAAAAATTTGTGAAATTGATCTAGGTAAATATTTCAACTACGAAAGAAATTTTGATTTTTTTATACTATCAATTCGAAAGAATTGAAAGTTTTCTCAGTAATGAGATACAAACACGGTGATTATTGAACGAAGAGATTTGATAAGCCACTGATTTCTTAGTTGAAATATTTGTACAACAGAACCGTACCAAAAACTATCATAAAACTTACTAAATTATATTTAAATTAAGCTTTCATAGATTCGTCTGCAAAATTATTACGAAAAAACTTTACCCAAAAGATATTATATAATTATAATTGATGGAATACGGGAGTAATTAATATTGAGACCAATACAATAAATGAAATGCGTAAGAGCATATCAATTGTTCTGATTGTTAATCCAAAATCACAACGACACACGGGAATTGATTAAAGATTTCAAAATTCTAGAATGAACTGTTAACACTTTAAATATTAAATAAATTTTCATGTATTATTTTAATAAATATACAAATTTTTAAACTTTTTTTTATCATACAAACTATACTTGAGTTTTCTGCTTTATTCTAGACGTAATTGATAATTCTATCATTAAACATACGGAAATAATATTTTTGTTCATATGTACATATTTATAATAGTTATTATTCATTCTATTTTGATTAGATATTTTCGTCTATTTGATTTTATATCTGCTCCGTGTGTATAACCACATTTTTTTTTTGTTGTATAAGATAGTATGTGTTGCTATTGTTTATAATTTCTCCAGTTGCTGTCCTAATATTTTTTAAACACATTCAAATAGTAATCTTTTTTACGAATTTTATTATTAAACACTTTTCGCTTTTCGGCATCTTCAGGCATTCGAGCACACGAATGGACTCGAACTGAAATTATTATTAAATATTATTAAAGTTTTTTATTATTTTATTATTTAAGTTTAAGTTTTATTATGGAAATTGAAATTTTGTTATCACTCTTTGTTTCAATTTGGTGTAGTTAAAAAAAATACTTTTATATGATTTTTTTGAAAATAATGAACTGAGGTATTTCGGTTTAAACCGGTTAACCGGTTTCTTTGTCAAAAAAACACCGAAAACCGGTTTGTTAAAATCTCCGGTTAATTGGAAGCCCTAGGTGTGCCGTATGTGAGGAAAGGTTGCCAAGCACTGGAATAGATGATAGACGATACCATTCAAAATAGATTTTTACGAATATTGTAATATATGAAAGTAGATATAAATTTAGAGTTAGTCAATTTTTGACAGTAAACAATTAAATCCATGTAGGTGGTTCAAAATGGAACATTAAAGTAAAATAAATTATTGTTATTAAATAACATGCTATTATTTACGTCGTTGGCAGACTTTTTAAGCGGCGTTTAAATAATGTAAAAAGTGAATTGAAACCGGATAAATTGCAATTGAATATTTAATGGCCACAAAATTTTAAGAGCTCTGCAAATAAATGTCAAACAAGCTATCAAAACAAGATTGCCACTGACGCTATTGTATCTCCAGTGTTATCAGTGTGTAAATTATATCTATGGTCAAAAACATAATATCTGACGTAAATACAACGTTTTGGCCTGATTTTTTTTTACCTAGTGCAGTTACAATATATTGTAATATGTAAATAATTTTATAACAGTAAGTTTAAGAGATGCAACATTTTAATAGATAAAAATATAGGCTATCTTTGATACATTCCAGTACTTAACTCATTTTCGACCAAAGTTGGAGTTACAACCTTTTAACTCTAAGAATCATTATGAGAGATTAGTCATTCATATTATTTTTCTATTTTTTTTAAAAGAACAATTCTTCAAACGTGTTTTTCATTAATATTCTACTCTTTTAAATTGAATAATTAATTTTCTTTTAACGATTCACAGTAGAAATTAGTCAAATATTTAATAACAGGTGTCAAAGTTAGGCCATCAATACGGATGATATTTTTTTATTTATCCTCAATGATATTATATTTTCGACAAATTTGACTGGTTTCGATGTTATTGGCGATAAATTTGTAGAAATTCATTTCAATATAAAATTAAATGTGTACACTTGTGGAATAAGAAAGTTATCGCTTATGGAACCAGTGGAATAACAAAGTCAACAAATTTTAATTGTATATTGTGACTGGTTACATTTAACAATATCTTTTAGAACAGCAGTCACTGGCTGGTGGTCAGTAATGTCATTACTGTCGGCTTCGTAGAGTAGTGGTTGATGTCGTCGGCTTCGGTTATGTATCCCACGTGTTCGAATACCAGTAACGACAGCTTATATTAAAAAATCAATTATAGGATTTCTGTTCGAAAGGCATGGATGTTTGTGATGTCTAAAATTTCTTCCCACCCATCCGATCCTAAAAACGTGGGGCGTAACGAAAGCGATTAGGTAACTTCTAGCACTTCTATATCCCCATCATTTGTGAATGCCCGGTCGAAAAGGGGTGAATGCTTGGTTACAGGCGACCAGCATCAATTGGAAGATCTCAATGCAAACGCCACTTCGGTCTGGTTAATCGCTTTTATTTATAAGATGCAATGGTTTTACAAAACAAAAGTTACATTACAACATTAAATTGATAATACATTTACATTTGGACTTAACACATGAATTTACATTTAAATTTGAACACAATTGACACAAACAAATGATTTTAAATGTAACATTAAATACAATTTAAAATGCTAGCAATGTGGCCCGGTGGCCGATGCTCTTGACATCGACCGCTGACTTCTCGGGGAAGACTGGCTCCAAAATCAAAATTCAAAAAAAATCATACAGCCCCCCCTACTCTTTCCTCAATGGCTGATAGCTGTTGCTAACCAGACAGGTCAATTAGTTGGTCGGATACCGGCCGCTTTCTCCTTAACGATCCTAAATCGGTCAGGACAGGTAACGCTAATTAGAATTTATTGTGAGAATTGCGATTTTACAGCTGTCCGCTGGCCGTGTGTCACGTTATATTATTATCTTTTCATTTTCACAGCATTTTCATTAAAACTTTATGTTGAGATGTTCGACTATAAGTCCATATTTTTCAAATTGCGAGTGGACATGATGGAAAAAATGTTATAAATTCTCATATTCATAAAATAATCTATTATCGTTCATTTTATATTACAAAGTCTCTATTTATAATGTGGGTGTAGTAATATTAACTGGCTTTTCAATGTAGATAAAAACTTATATAGTAACAAAGTTTAATGTAAAGGTTGCACAGCATAAATTAGAGTTATCTTATCATCGATATCTTTCCACAAATAACCACGCCTAATGTTATCAGAATAATGTATTTACGTAATGAATAATAAACCATTTATCGAGGGAAAACTGACTCAAAATTAATACGCGTTTATCCGTTCAGAAATATTAATAAAATTCAAATTAACCTTTTAACGTAGGTATACTAAGTTTTAATCTACCCTTGGGCAGGCATCCACATGTACCCACAGCAGCATTAAGTTCCATCCACTAAAATAACTGATGAAATCACAGTTTGTAATTGGAAAGTATCTGAGTATAGAAGCATCCAAAGTAAACATAGAAGCATTAAGAGCTTTCGAATAATAACCACGAGTACAGGTTAATTCTCAGGTGCAGTTAATATTTGGTCGCTATGCACTTAATGACGATTTTTAATTGATAAAATCTGCGAATAGATGTATCTCGAAACACAGCAGCGAAACGCTTTCAAATTATTGTCATGAGTTTATCAGGTACAGTTACCTAAGCTAATGAAATGGTAGTTTTATTTTAATGAAAGCTTTTGAGTTGATGTCTAATCGACTTCCGTTTGACGCTGCAGAATTGTTAAATGTAAATATAATATAATTTTAAACAAAGCTACTGTTTATTGGAGGGAAACCTGCATTACCTGCAAACTACAGCATTACTAATCAGCCATAAGGACTGCGTTGTCTATAGCTTACGACACATAATATTACATAAGATGAGAAATAAAAATAGCTTACCTTTTTCTCAAAATTAACGGATTGATAAGATATTTTTTATTGGTTTGGGGGCTTTTACCTGAAACAAAAAGAAAACAAGGTATAAGACACTGAACAAAATTTTAAAATTCTCAATCCAATCATAAAAAGCGCTGCGATATAATAATATTCCAAAAGTAATATGTTACCAAATTATTGCCATTTTCTTGAAAAAATCACAGATTAAAAAATATGACTACAGTACCCTACACGAAAACCGAAGACTGAGGTATTAAAAAGGGTAACTGTTCTACCATTATTCCGTTAAATGTGAAATAAAATATGTCGATCATAAGAACTAAATCCAATTATATTTAGAAAACTAAAACCTTCTTGACGCGTTTCAATTACGGAGTATATCTATTAATTATATTTGTTATCTATCTCACAATCTGAAGTTATTTTATATTTAAAACATTCTTTTGAAATTGTATTGTACAAATGTATTTAATTCATAGATAGATACGACAAAAACATCGTGTGTTTTATTTTTCCTCCTCGTTGATTTGCAACTGTTCTGATTTTGGGTGTGTTGATTTGTCACTGTGTTGATTTATCACTGTTCTGATTTTCCATGCTCTCATTTGTCACCGAACCGTTAAAAATAATGGAAGCGGAAAATAGAATATTTAATATTCTATTTAGATGAGATAACAAGATATCGATAAACAAAAAAGATTAGGAAATATTCATATTTGTCGTATTTTAAACTATTTACTTATCGAAACTAGTATACAAAACATAATTAGTCATCTTCAAATTATTTTTTAAAGAAGGAGTGCTCAATGCCGACTACAAAATCAACAATTCGTAAATAAATAATAATTATCCATAAATCATAAATATTTTTAAGTAAAGATAATGTTTATTTCTCAACACGATGATTCAACATATATTGCTAGTTTAGCGAATATTCTTGATTATAATCATTACCCACTATTTCAATATGTTTACTTATTGATATTGACTATCTTTTTTTTTTTTTTTAATGCGATGAACTAGTTTGTATCATACCGGGAGATCATGTCTCCTCAATGACGCGTTAAGTCCATATTGACTATCTGTGTGGATATGAATGAAATTAATCTATATTAAAAAAATGTAAGGTTCATTACAAGGGCGTTTTTTTATATTTCTGTGGCATTGCGCCAAAAACTGATATGTCCAAAATAAGCATTTTTGGGATTTGATCGATATGTCATGGTTAAAACGATATTTTTTAATTGTCAAAAGCTGACGTGTCTACCATACATAATGCCATCTCTAATTCTGTGACACCAAACATGAGATTTCACATTACTTAAAAAATCTTATCGCATATCACAAACTTAAACGCTTGCCCTGTAAAGTTGAGATTTTGGATATAGCAGCTTTTGGCTTTTTGCCACAGATTTTTAGTATTTGTGGTTAGGCACTGCATCATTGCACATTGCGAAGATGTATTAATTCCCTATAAGTATTAATTTCTTTGAATTTTCTAGTTTTTCTGCATTTAAATCAGTTACGTATAAACTTACCTTTATATCAAGTAATCAATTGTTTGAAAAACATTATTTACAATACTGATATTTTAAGCTTTTACTAGTTGGGAAGCGAAGGGGGCTCAGTATTATTGCACTGTGGTAAAAGAGGCGACGGCCTTAAAAATAACTAAGAAACACTGGTGAAGAGCAATTAAAAATGACAGATATCATATTCGTTTTAATGATAAATAACTGCGTTAACCATTTTACACAAACGTATGGAATAAATTATCGGAAGACTCCAGTTTTCATTTTGGCCCGCCGACTTGCGTTCAAAGTTCAACGTGAGAGTAAATAAATAGTAGAAATACGTTGCGACCGGAAATCACTAATTTCGAAAAAAAGAGTCAGCTTTTCAAATCGTGAAAGCGTTTATTCTGAAGTTTGATTAACTCATCACTATACATACTCTGCACGATTCTACGATTATATTGCAATCATCGAAACACCGACTTGTCCAAATCTCGGAAAGTTCAAATTCCAAAAGTGATCGAATCTCGTCTAACCTTAAATTATATTTATAATTCTGTATAGAAGAATTTTCGTGTCGAGGAACAAAATGCATGTTGGTGTGATGTTTTTATTTCTTATAACCGATTTTGACGGGAGGAACGCCGAGACAGAACTATAATCTTACAAGGTATTCGTTCTATTTTTATTCCATATTTGTTTCCTAGCCATTTTCAAATAGATATGCTAAGTGACTAACGTAGATTTATCGTTACAAAAATTGACTGTCAAGATAATTTTGACTAGGGATTACATAACCAGTTTTACCCAAACCGGGATCACTGTATAACGACCCGGTATTTCGATAATACAATGTAGGGAGCTTATTCCTAAAGTCAGCCGTCGCCAGTAGTCGGCCTTTTGAGCTTAAAATTTAAATAATAGTGGATATATTTAAAAAAACAGATTTTTTAATACGTGTAGGTAGTCTTGTCACTTGCCAATGTATATTTGCACTATACTGACCTATATGATGCAATGCGCAATTGAAAAAGCACATTTTTACTTCGCAAGTTTTGACAAATTCATGTTGTATGGGGATCGCTAACAACATATACTCTACATTGTCATGTTTTGCATCATTATGTTTTTTATTGTTCTGTCTACTATCAGTAGATTATTTCGCGATATTCATGAAGTTTCATAGTGATGGCCGAACACTGGGAAACGAAAGGCCGACCATTGGATTTTGGGGGTCAACCACTGGGACAATTGGCTTTTTTTTGTAAACTTCTATTACTTTATGCTTGGTACAATATTAACTATTTTATTTTCAGTTGATGACATTGCATCATCTCTGTTCAATGGAATAACAGCGAAAAAAATATGTATTTATCATTCATTGACTCAAAATCCCTTTTGAAAGTACACCTGTCGCTTAACTGACTTAACACTCTCGAAACGAATATAACGATAGAATTATTGAAAATTCTGTTCGTCCAGCAAATTTTTAAACAAAAGGATTTTTCTACAGACACATATTTGCTTGAAGATCCGATCAAGATTGTTAGAATCTAGATTTGATCAGTAAGTATTTTTAATTCAGAAATAAAACATTATTTTTCTCCTATATTTTAAATTAATAATAACAATATTTTATATAAAAATACCGAGATGCCGATATTTAAATATTAGACCGGTATTGCAATCCTTAATTATAACTATATATGAACCCGCGAGAAGTGAAGTGAACCAAGTGATAAGACGAGGAAACTTGTGTATTGAAAGTTTTAGTTAAATGATCTTCTCACATTAATTTACTCGTTATGTAATTTGACTTCTTACAAAAATAAAATACTATTGCAGTCTGTGTTTACATGGCTCGCTTCATCTTTCTGATACTTAATGACATATAGAATACCAAAACGCACTTAACCCATTTCTTTATCTTATTTATGAAGTGTGCCAATTTCACTTTCGTGAATTTGAAATTGATTTATCCATAAATTTGGCTGCCAGGTTTTTGATCGAATATCATATAAGACAGTTTATTTTAAGTTCCGGTAATTATAGTCAACAATCGTCATTAGTTAGTAGACGTGTAGCGGAAATAATTTATCATTCACCGCTTTTGTAACTAGAATAATCGTTTGCTATCATTACTTCAACATGATGTGCAATCAATATCAAACCGCATGTAAGTTTTTCATCGTGGGAGTATGCCCATAAAAATGGCAACCATTTAGTGTAAGTTTGATGTAGGTTTATAAAAAATAACAATAAATGGAAATTGCCTTCTCAATATTATATCTATTTTCAAACAACGTTTTTTTGTTTTTTATTGTTTTAGGTCCGGTTAATAAACTACCGTGGGTGTGTGGATAAATAAAACATAGATCATTAAGTGACAGCATGGCTTATCTGTTTCTTAATTGACGCAATATTAACAAGGAGAGACTTAAACTATTTCGTTTTCACTATTTCACAGTTTCACATTCATACCAAAACAAATTGTCAAAATACGAACGCAAAATGAATTAAAGGTAGTTTCTTGGGTGTGGATAAGCTCCATAGCAGAAATAGTCAATTAATCTTGCATTTCAGATGTGGTGCTGGAGAAGAATGTTCCGTATAACATGGACGGCCAAGCGCACAAAAGCCTCTATCCTGAAAGAGATTCAAATAATAAATAAAATACAGGATACTCTCGGTCGTCTATACAAGACGCCTGCTCGGATTTTTTTGCCCGCATAGCCCGCAAAACTACTGACGATCTTGAGAGGCTCGTTCTCACAGGAAAGGTCGAACGCAGAAAAGGACGTGGAAGGGTCAAGGAAAGGATGCCACAGGACTCTGCCAACCGATGGCTCTCAGAGCAGCGGAGTGGAGGAGCGAGTGACGAAGGATCGTCAATGGAAATGGAGTTGCTCGATAGGGGGAGGTCACGACCCTCACACGTGAGGAATACTACTAAGAAGAAGAATTAATCTTAAAGAGAGCCAACTCACATTTTCGAAATAAAATGAGTTAGGTATGTTTTGATGTTCTGGATATCATAAAAGTGATTGAAGTAAATACGGCTGTAAAATTATTTTATTCTGTAAGAATTTAGCTTCAATAAAGTTTAAATTAATGTAAGATGTTCATTAAACTAAAACTTTTAATAAACAAGGTTCACCATTTTATCACTTGACAATATTGGGTACTACAATCTCGTTTATATTGACATACAATTTTATATTCAAATATATAAAACCGTGCAATTAAACTCTCAAAAAATATTACAGTATTCCAATGAAAACGATTTTCCTATTGCACGGTTTTATACAAAAAAAAAATGTAACAGGACAGTATTTCTGGTACTGCCATTTTGTTTGCAATTTTTATATTCATTGGGTTACAATTTTAAGCTCAGAAATATAAATCCGCATACGTAAATTTACTAAAATTAATAAAAATATTTCAACGAAAAGGGTGTTTATATTCCAAAGTGTTATAATAAAAACATAAATGTTTTACAGATATACACATAAATCAAGACAAATATTTTATTTATTTATTGCATATTTAAAAAATTGATATGATTTAGGCCGATAGTAGATTTGTAGATAACAATTGGGAGCGTGTAAGTTAATACTAAATAATTATATTTATTTCACATAAATATATATTATTATATTTATATAAATATTATTATTATATTTATACAAATGTATGTAGTTATGAAAGTAAACCAACTTCCGCAAGTATGCAAGAAAATCTTCTAAAGAAGAAATAAATCAGCAGGTAAAACTAGATGATATGCATTTTCAATTCAATCCAGTTTAGGTGAACTGAGTTGGGTGGGGAGGATGTATACCTAATTCCGTTGCAGGGAAAGATAGATGCACCTGCATTTTTCAATTTGTTGCACATGTACTCTGTCATAATGTAATTCAAAATGCAATATGTAATTGCGATTCGCCGCTATGTTACAATATCGCGAGTCGGACTAGAATAGTGGCTCGAGGTGAAGTAAGGTTTGTGATTTACAAAAAAATAATACTTTCAGATTGGTTTATCGAACGCACTAATTGTCTATTTAACAAAATAATTGTTGACAAATATTATAAAGTGATATTCCGGATTCGAGTCCTTCGTGCAGTGGTCAACATCGTTGGATTCGGTTACAGATCTCATAAGATTTATTTCTATAAATTTATGAATCAATACGTTGTTATATGCTACAAATCAGAAATCTAAAAAAAGATTAGTTCAAAATTTGTGCAAAAAATGTTCACAACTTTAATAATGTTTTTGCTTGCTTGTATGTATGTTCGTAGTTAATTTCAAATAACGTTTTTTAATTTTTCATAAATTGTATTGAATTAAAACTGTCTTTAACTTTCTATCTACTAGTGTCCGTCAAGAAACTTCATAATTTTTTTATCACATATGGTTAACAAAATATTTAATCTGCTTTAATGTCATGACGAGCATGTTGCTTTCCCTAAACGCCAGGCTATGAATAATAATACACAAGCGAAATATTATGTGAATGTTGCTGGAAATTGTGAATTAAGTATTTTGTAACAATAGATTCACTGTAATGTTCCGCTATGTAACTATGACACAACTAAACTTGTTAAACTGATGACATTCATCTTGAATTATTATTGGAGATGGTTGCAATTGGTTTAATTGTGTGATAATTAAAAACATTTATTTGTATACATCCTGTTGATACGTAATTCCAACGAATCTACAACTGTGGCAGACAAGTGTACTAGAGTTTTAGAGTACTACTACTAGTTCATGACTAGGGCATCCAATCCCGGACCCTTTTTGTGATCCCGGGATTTCGGGATTCAGAATTTATCAATCCCGGGATTCCGAGATTGGTCATTAAGTTTAATTCGATGTGTTAAATTGTACATTTAAAATTTAATTTGTCTCCAGTATTACTTCAATTGGAATTTATATATGATTAAATATTTTTTTGGGCATTGGAATGATGTTTGTTGATTTAAAACCAGGCAGTCATTTACAAAAAAAGAGAAAAGTATTTGAAAAAAGACATAATGATCAAAATAATTTTATTTATTGCATTATTATGGTAGGTTTTACCATATTTATCAAAAAAAGAGGACATGTCCTTCAATTTGAGATATTGCCCTCCATGCATTTAAGAGGCTGTCTTAATTTGTCCTCCATTTAAAATTATTTAAAAACGGCTGTTAGAAAATATGAGAAGGAAGGAGACTACAATAAATTAATTTTAATTCTATAGGTTTTTTAAAAAAACTATATATGTACATGAAAAACTTAAGTACATGTTGTAGTCTAATCAGAATTTTTGATTTGATAGATGATTTTTTAGCATTTACAGTGAATCCCGAAATCCCGGAATTGACTGAATCTCAATTCCGGGATTACGGGATTGAATAATTGAGCGAAATCCCGGGTTTTCGGGATCCCGCGATTGGAAGCCCTAGTCATGACTAGTGGTTAACTAATTGCCCTCGCTACGGCCCGTTTTAAGAATCGGATGGGTGCGAAAGAATTCTAAGTATCACAAACATCCATGCCTATGAACAGAAATCCATAAATCTATGAAACTGTCGGTAACGGAATTTGATCACTACACCATGGACCTGACACTACTACTAAAATTATCTTTACATAAAATATATTTATCAATCTATTTGGATTAATTTGTCTGTATTTCCTAACAACCGTTGTCAATAACCGAAGGATTATTTGAAAATAGCTACGTTAAAATATTTCTAAATTTATGTGTTATTAAATTTATAGGTTGGATTAAAAAAAATGTGAGTCTGAATGGAAACCTCGATACTCTCAAAATAAAGAAATTGTGATTTGATAACTTTATTTAAAGAAAATCAATCAAAAGTATAGATTTAAAACATTGAGAAAATAATACTTACATATTTTTTTATAGCAGATAAATACATATTTTTCTAATGATTTATGGCTTTGCGTTTAGCAATCCTATTAAAACGATTAGTTGGAATTTTTATAAGTTATATAATCAGTGTTCATCATTTATATATTTTTACATTTGTCTGTGATTGTGCAACACTGTGATTCATGAAAAATAAAATGTCCTGAAGCACTGCTGTCTTCACGTAACTTTTGTTTTGTTAAATTCAAATAATAAATAGAATACTTTCCCATCCAGTTTATTTTTGAGTCAATCACTAAAAGTGTAGAATTACATTTGGGAATCAGTTTAGAAATTGATTGGAGTGCCTCTTCATTATTTTTGCTTTAATAAAAAGTAAATTCTCTTTTAGGGATTTGTCAGCTTATTTGTTGAGCAAAATAAAATAAAAACAAGCCTGCAAATAAATGATTTTTTTATTTCAGTAAAATGCTAACTTTTAATTATTCTTAGATCTTAGATTTTATCGGAAGTATTTTTTTCAGCTAAACCAATGGATTTTTTTGTATTATGATTGAGATTATTGATCTAATAAACGCCTGGCTTTTAGCTGAGTTGCCAACGTCGTTGTCTTCGACTACGGTGGTCACGATTTATGGATTTGTTGTCGAAGGCATAAATTCCTGTTATGACTAAATTACCTCTCATCCATCCGGTCCTTAGAACGAGATGTAGCGAGAGTGTTTAGTTAATCAATAGTCCTGTCTTAGCTCTATCCTGACTCATTGAAAAAAGAGAGAGATTCAACAACTAGTAACAAGCAGTTGTCGTACAAAAAGTGTATTGAGATAATCTTCATTAGTAGTAAATATTGTTTTTAGAGACATTAAGAGATATTTTTGAAACTTGTAAATGAAATACAGTTGAATTAGTGTTACATGTTGCCCACAAAAACGTTAATTAAAGCAAATACCCGGCATTCGATGAGTATAGCACACATTCGGAAAATGGAATCAAAAATTAATTTGCTACACATTAAAGGGGGAGGATGTAGCTACAAAAATATGCATGTAGTGTCTCAAGGAAAGTGGTATTATACATAATATGCTTCGGCGCGAAGGTCCAGAGTTTCAATCACCATCAGAGAATCCGGAGTGTCTTTGCGTTTAATCATTTAGTCAATAAGTATTATTTTTATTCGCTATATTTTATTTCTGTTGACTCAATCAACGGTTGAACGAAATTCTACCATCTCTAAAAAATGTAGTTATGTATTATTTTTAACTAAACAATATATTACGATACCCGTAGATAAAGTCAAATTCGTTTTTTTTTATATCCTAACGTGAACCTAAAATCAGAATTCCGACAAATTTGCATTAAAGTGTTCAACC
Source organism: Himalopsyche phryganea (assembly GCA_022494535.1). Taxonomy (NCBI): domain Eukaryota; kingdom Metazoa; phylum Arthropoda; class Insecta; order Trichoptera; family Rhyacophilidae; genus Himalopsyche; species Himalopsyche phryganea. The sequence continues at coordinate 1,369,418 of JAGVSL010000125.1, read as the reverse complement.
CTAAATTTTTGCATTGGTTGATATTAGGCACATACTTTTGAATCAAATATCGCAAAACATATTTTTGTGTGATGAAAAGACATTCATTTATTTATTCATCTGTTCTTTATGGCGTATTGAAAATCGTATTTTTCAAATGAAATTACAGTTGGTAAGTCTAAATTTAAATAAAAACAAAAATCATCAAAACATCATGAAACAGAATTAAAAATAATTGTGTTATCTGTAGCAATAATGAAAAAAAGCATTAAAATTGATGTATATTGATTGATCTACCATTATAACTTGGTCGTCGGCAGAAGTGAGAACTAAAATAGTCAAACTATAGTTAGTAGCTGACAAACGTAAGCTAATGAATGTCATGAAAGCTGTTTTTATATATATATATATATATATGTGAATTTTTATTTGTTTGTTTGTCCTTTATGCGTTCCATTACCATTCATCCGACTTCAATGAAAATTTGGTGAGTTCTTGTACGCACACCCGTGAAGGTTTAAAAAGACTTATACTAAAAAAGAAAAATCAAATACGCACAAACAGCGACATATTGAAAAAACCAGACCAGACGAAAAAGCAAAAAATATTGTGTATCCAAAAGCACTTCAATAAACAGAATTAAAACACAAAATCTTTCTTTCTTTGGGTGGCATTGCAACGTATGCCGGGTACTCAGTAGATAATTATAAATACTATGGAAATAAAAACAATAAGCACTGTCAATTTTTTCAAAGCAATTCATGAAAATGTGCGCGAAGTTATTCAACATTTTCAACGGATTGATTTACATACCTCTTTTTTATAACGTGTTATGTGAATATAATATATCGAGAGTATCTTGACAGAACGCATTAAGTCAGTTTTTGATGACTGCGCAGGCAATTTAACTCTTTACGTACTGGTAAAAAGCATGAAGTTATATGATACAATGGCTTTGAAATAGAGACAATATTCAGTCATATTGTTATTTCTTATTCTGGCAGAAAGCATTATACAGCTATAACTAATCGGTACCAAAACTTATGATTTGTATGCCAAAAAGATTATTCTTTATAATTTACAAAAAATCATTTTAAATCGCAAACAATATTACAAGAGAGAGAGGACTTTGAAAAATTAATAATGCTTTAAATACGCTTATCTCAGAACTTGTTTTTATAACTTATAAAATATTTATTTTTATAACTTATAATATATATTGTGCACTCTCGTTATATCTATCATTGTGGTAGAGAGAAAACATGTAATTCCATTAAAAATATCGTCATAATTTAAGACATCGACTGAGGGTGCTTGACGAAATTACCGGGTTTACTTTCGTCGAATTGCATCCCGTCAAAACCCACAACGCTATTATAATTGTTAAAATCACTGGTAATTCTAAAAGAAGTTGGAAAGCGGCAATTCGCCACTCTGTTAATGTGTTGTTTACAAAATGAGGATTAAGGCGATTCTCGAAATGTTAACTCATTTATCAGTGTGGCTCTCAGACGTATAATATTTTACCTCGTAAATAATATTTGTCGTATTTGTATCTTCTATATAAACGTTAGACACTGTTTACTGTCTGTCAGTTCGAGTCCGTTCGTGTGCTCGAATGCCTGAAGATGCCGAAAGGCGAAACCCGGGTCGTTAGTGACAAAATACATGTAAGTGTACAAAATCTCAATAATCCAAATTTGAAAAAATATCGGCATTTCCGTGAAACAACGAGATTTTCACGATAATATCTATGATTTTGCGATGTTTGATTTCGAAACGTCCAGCAAGCATATTCGGCAGTTTACGTTCACAGTATGAAAATAAACTAACTGCTTGTATTCATAACACGTAACCCTGTCTGGCAGTCCGTGTCAGAACGGTATTAAATTTAATAATATATTATAATATAGTATGAGTAATTGCATTCTTCGACGTTGCGCGACCGCGAGCCTAACAAATGATTTTCGGGTTAGTCATACGCAGCAACAATGGATGGATAATTTAATTGCGTTCTACAAATAATTAATATTTATATCGCACAAGATACTGTATGCGATATCCATATTGCTCAATTAAAATTGCCTTCGAAATTGTATTATAGTAAAACCACAATATAAAGGATTCTTAGAAAGTGTGAAAATTGTTAACTATTATAATTATTTCTTGGTAAAGCTTAGCAATGTTTAATGCCTCCAGAGAACCTCAATCCTGCTTGCCTCTTCTTCCGACCGTTGAGATTCCGGCGTCCTGGAAGACCATCGAGTATTATCCATTGAATATACTCGGTGAAGCTGAGGGACTCGGGCAAGTCATAGGAGGAAGCAAAGCGATTGGCGGGTGACGGAATCATGGAGGTGTCGCTTGGTGGACATATGCTCCACATAGGGAGCGAATATGTTCGGAGAAGAAGAAGAATGTTTAACAAATGTAAATAGGTAAAGGTGTAAAAGTATAAATAAGCTGGTCGTTGTTTTTGTAAAATACATGACGTCACTTTGACAAACAACATTTTTATAGTCACCAAAACATTGTTTTAAACATAGTATATTGTAATTCAATAAGTACTCAATGATATCAACAAATTCTCGTTAATAACAGTATTGCATAATCGCACAGATGCCGTTGTTTTAACGTGTGCCGACCGATAATATGTGTAATTCACTTACGAAAGCTTCATTAGACGTGTTTATAAATTGATTTTGTATTTCATATTGAAAGTAAAAAAAAACGAATTCGTAAGACCAACTTTATTATATTATATCCAACTTTCTGATAAAAGATCTTTGTAACTTGATCAATATACATTTTTTTTTGTTTTTAACCAAAAGTTTTCCAATATGTGGCACCCTGGCGCAAGCTTGGACAAGAATGAAAGAGTGTACTCATATCAATGGAATGTCTTTGTTACGATACCTACCTCAAACCAAAAAATAGATTGAGAATTTGTAGCGTACGGTATTTCTTGAAAGAGGTCACCGGCTGCATGTATAGTTTGGCATCCCTTATGTATTCAACTTTGAATACTAATACTGGGATGGTGCCAGCTTCCAATTTTTAAATAATATTACTGAAAATGAACAGCAAATACGTTCTTTATTGTCAGTTATTTTGTTGTCGGTACAGAGAGAATAATTATCTTGAATAGTCTTACGAGTTTGTAATTTTTTTTGCAATTTCCCCAAATAAAGTTAAAAGACATTATTATCAAATCAATAATAAAATTAATTCAAATATAAATATTTGTAGTTCCTAGATATAAAATCAACATTTTTTTTGTGAATTCTTCTTATATTTAAACGATAACTATTAACTCATCTTAGAGCTACCTATATGTATAATAATAACTATATACTATTATTCTTTTATGGTATCCGGAATAGACAAAAATATATTTCTAGATAAAATCCAATGTGTAATAAGTGTCATACGTAACCATGGTGACCGATATGACAAAACTAATTAATCAAAATTAACAGCGGACACATATTGTGCGAGACAGTACAATAAATTAATAGATAAACTCAACGAAGACGGATCGTTTAACCCCTTTGAAGTGTCAGGTAACTGGCTTCCTGTGTACCCTATTTGATGTATTACTATGATATTAATTATTATTACTATCGTAAAAATGATATGTTACTTCCCCTCGAGCCGACAGGTGAGTCCGTTTGGACAGAAGACATCAAGTTAAATTTCCTTAATTATCAATCAATTTATTAATAAAGACCGAAAAGGTCGAAAAATATAAAGTTGAAATGTGTAGGTATTTAAAACAAATTTCACTTGTTTTTCAAAGTGAGTAAATATGTACAGCAGATAAAAAGAAAAAGGATCACAGACTAAAATTTATTTAAATATAATGGTTTCAGAATATACGCCGAAATTACGTATAGATAAAAATAATTGTCAGAGAAGGGAAGACACAAAATAAATTTTGACAACCACGGCAGGTTTTCGCAGTGTTTGAATACTTTACGAAGACTAGACATGGGTTATTATCAGAGATTCCGTATTGAATTACTTGATACCCGTTCACAAGAAATAGGTGGGAAGGGTCGAATATAACATTGACAGAATTATTTTAAATAAAAATTAATACAAGTATTGTAAAATTACTCGCCGATAAAATGTATAACAGTCGGTTCTTGTATACCTGCAGAAAATTTCCGTAACCCTTCGATAGGAAAACATTTTGTTAGACAATCGTCATATTTGGGGAAATGTATAGATTATAATTATTTGTAATATAATTATGGAATCTGAAACCAAAAAATCCTCATTAAATTAACATACATTTTAAAATATTCACTTTTAAGTAATAGCAAAATATCGAATGAGGGTGCTTGATGTAATTTCAATATCAAATTTGAATTGTTAAAATTTTGTACATTTTCATGTATTTCGTCACTAACGGACCCGGGTTTCGCCTTTCAAGTGTGCTGTGTCAGTTCGCGTACATTCATGTACTCAAATGCCAAAAAAAGTCGAAAAAATAAGCCCAAGTCGTTAGTGATGAAATACATAGAAACGTACAAAATTTTTGACAATTTAATTTTTACATTATTACATTGAGAAAATGTACTGCTAAACGAAAATAATGATTTTTGGTGATGTAAGCTTGTTTTTTAATATCTATATGAAAGAAATATTAATTTGCAGTTTCGTACACCAGATCGTGATATAAAATCAAAGAATGCTACATATCTACTTTCACACGGCGACATTAATAATCCCAAATATACCACTCAAGCAAAAAAATGGATGAATAAATTGTTAGCAACAATTAAGAAATGATTACTTCTGGCCATTGTTCAGTATTTTGTAAGAAGCAAATAATTATTAGCGCCTGGGAAAAGAGCTCCAAAGTTTTGTAAAACAATACATAATTATGCACCAAATGATAAAATACAAGGCAGTTAGTGAGTTACGACCGCGGACTATAGTTTAGTACACGTTCAGTTCCGTTACACCTGCATGGCTCGCCGAAAAGACAAAGGGGAGCAATAATATTTGACGAATGACTAATTTGATGGCGTACTATAGGCACGCGCACGAAACATGAACTATTACACGAAACTTAAAATATAAGGGTTTATGGTGACATTTGCAGCTTTAGCAAACTTGTATGAAAACGTAAGCGATTTATTCAAAATATTAGACAAGGATGTTGCTGGGAAAATCTTTGATCGATTGATTATGAAACTACAAATATCCTGCATACTGCTCTAATAAAATGCATATTTTTTAAAAGACAGCCAATTTACTGAAACGACATATAAAGTCGATATAGGAGAAAATATTTATGGCACAGATGGGCAACTCTTTTAAAAAAATAAGATGTATGTTATTAGACCAAGAGGCATGTTTGCATATCAAACCAAAAGAGAGTATACGCTTAATAAATTTGACCTTTTTACTACACTGATTGACACTTTGTGTTTAATACACAGAACGTGTCAGTGTATTATTTATTATCATATTATACACAGCTTGTACTATGTATGGATCCTGGATATTGCGTATAGGTACGTATGGAAGCTAGCTTCTGTTTTTTTAGAGTTCGTATCGAAGTCTTACTGTAAAGATTTTTACTTCCAGTTTTTGTCGATTTTGAGCTAACATACACAGTTCGTCGGCGTCATACCTTTATGCTTTAAACATATTGTACGTAAAATGTGGAGATATTGCATCATTTATTCATTACGGCTTGAGAGGGTTGACTCGACGGGGAGGTGGAGCGTCAACACACTTTGACTGCCTCAGGTTGTCGGACCCCACGCTCGATTTAACTCCGGCGAGCTGATAAGGATGATTCACAGGTTCCTTCGTCTTCTATTAAAGCTCGCCCGTCAGTTAATTTTCTCTTTATTTGCAGTTAGTTTATAATAATATATTCCTCTAAGGTAGTAACAGATACAAAAACACAGTTTAAAATACACGACTTGAATTGAAAAACGCGGCAAGCGGTTTTACGTTAGGGTCGCAATTTCAACCCCAAGCTGTGGCCTTGGACTTGCCAACAACGTTCATCCCTCCGACCCCCGAGTGCGTAGTAACCATTTCTCTAGACGTCGGACTCTTTTAGTTTACTGCTAACGGTAAACAAACAAATATGACAAATTATTTTTGAACGGTAAAAATAATAGGAATTATGTAAATTATTAATAACAATGAATGTAATGAATTTACTTAATGCCTTATCAGAGACATTACATATTTAATTTGCATTAATAGGAAGAACCTGTAGAACTGTAGACTCTGGAAGACCCCTGTCTGCCCCGTAAGCACGGGGTGGTGTCAGGCTATATCTTTCATGCATCAAAAATCTTCAAATTAGATTTTCCCAAAACAAGCCAAACTGAATATACAATATCTTTGCACTAAAACATCGAAATGCTCCACATTGGGAGCGTAAATGGTTTAAAAAAATGCCAAGTACAAAACCCACCACTTTCCGAGCAGCACGGCATCTATGAAACGAAATAACATAAAAGATTTATATTATGTGTGTTGGAAGTAGCTCACTGTTTGAAAACTCAACACGACAGGGTAAAGTGAGGTAGGGTATTGTATTTCTGATCCGTTACAAATGTTGACAGATGAAAAACAGAGGCGTTCAGTTTGAACTGGTGTGAACCTCAAATTTATTATCTTACTGCAGCTATGATAAATGCTTACCGGTCGTCAAAAATTTTACACATTTAAATAAATGAACTTTTTCACAGAAAATACTAAGATGCAATTATTAACTTACGTGATTAAAGTCAGTGTTTCAATAATGGGATTATTTCACTAGTTGAAAATGCTCACTCCTTGACCGAGACCAACTTTCGATAACATTTCAAAACAGATGTGCAATAAGCACTACAAAGTATCAAAGTGTAAGAATATGTTTCTTTCATAACCTCGACTTACCATGTCTTTAGAGCAATTTCTGCAGTTTTATTTAAGTACTTTATTTTATATCCGGTCTTACGTTTTTATTTCACGCAATTCGCGTCTGAAATATTCAAAAATCAATCAAAAATTAAGTACACTTTAGGTTAATTAAAATTGATAACTTTTTAATTCCACTGGCTGTGTTGCTAAACGTGACACGTGTTTTATTAGTAAATACCAGTAATCGATTATTAGTAAATAACATTCAAAATAGGCAGGTGGCTCACCACTATTAAATTTATTTCCGTTGGGATTTTCACCTCCAAACACAAGTAATTAATTTTGTGATTAATATTGATATGGTAAATGGTACTATTATCGTTCGTGTCTTCCTCCCACTCCACGTCCAATAGAAGGAAACAAACCCACCCTACCGTTGGTTTTTAATTTGAGAAATAGAATCATTGTTTATCTTAGAAAGAATTAACCTTGCGATATAGTAAACCTGAAGATGCTTCTTAAAGAAGCAAAACACGTGTCACTTTGAATAACATAGCCAGTGGAATAACTACGTTATCAATTTTAACTCTATATTATAAATGAATTTTGGCAAAGTTTCCGCCGAATCCATCGAAAACATTTTAGGTTAATTAAGCGCCTTTAAAACTATTTTACTAGTATCAATTTTTAGTTGATAACATTGTAATTCAACTGGTTGTGTTACTCGATATGACATGTTTCTCGTCTCTTTGAGAGGTAATTTAACTCAACCAATGGAATAACAAAGTAATCAATTTTCCTTTTTGTATTAACTAGCTTTGATGACTTAAACGAAAAGACGTCAAATCAATTTACTGAATCGAAAGAGTTTTAAATTAACAACCCAGATATATGAACCAAACAAAAACGTGTAAGTTCAGATTTCAGATACCATAAAAACACTGCTGTAGCGCCCTTCGATATTCGAATAATTTGGGCAAGATCAGAGCTTCACAATTTCTCCAAATTTCATGAACAATAGTGAATGCCCCAGATAATGTTTTTTTGCATTCACCTAACTCGTTAGATTTCAGTACTTGGGGCTAAAAAAACCCTTTTAAACATGCCAAAATTTCAGTAATTGAAGAAATACCGCTGGAGTAGCTCCAACGCAGCTGCAAATTTGAAATTTTGTTATGCAATGGAACGGTATTGGAATGTGTATTTATATTTTCTCTATCTGGTATTTGACAGAGTTGGGAGAACAAAAATTTCGTAAATTATCATAAGTTGTAGGAATCTCATTCTTGAAAATGTTATATGTACATCAGTGATTAAAAATTTTAATAAACATAATTTTTATTATAAATGAGCTCGCTTTCTTTAATCTACTATTTAATTATTATATAAGTACTAGTGGCACGCCCGTCACAGATGATGGTACTAAAAATGGAAATACTGAATGTCTAAAGTAGCTAGTAATAAATAAATATATTGTTGTGTGTGTTTAATCGAAATGCTTGATGGCAAAAATATTTTTGCACACCAATTTTTATGAAATAGGGGTATAAGTTCCTTACATGCATTGTCGTAAATTGGAATAAGTCTTTGAATGGAATCATTTAATTCCAAAAACGTTTGTACGTTAATTTTCATTTATTTTTATTATAATCGTAATCAAATTGATGAAAAAATAAATATAATCAAAATGTGTAACTACATGTGACATGTGATAATAACAAAACGATTACAGACCGGTTCTGTACAAAATATAAAATAATATTGTGTTAATAATTATTCAAATCGAGTTTTCAATATCATATTCATACTTTAGAAACTATCCGTATATTCGAATATATTCAAATATTTTCAATTTTACTATTCGAAGAGTTGATGATGACGAATAGTTGGAACACCTACTGTAGACCATAATGTACTGTCGTACTGAATTTAAATACAGCCACAAATAGTAAAAAAAAAACGCTGTCTAAATATTGAATCATTCATTCATGTGCTCTTAATCCGTCCACGGTCGGGTGAGTAAATAAAAAATAAAATTGTCTCCGCCGGCCATAAAATCATTTCGCCTTTTTTCGGCTGTAAATAATGCATTGTTTTAAGATAATGCTGTCACGAAAAATTGTTAGACCCAAAAGAGACAATAATTAATTACAATTTAGCGCCGCCACGACATTTAACAGACACAAAAAATTACACCGCCCCTACTCTCATACTTTATTACGCCTAGGGATGGTGTTTCACCCCTTTTGACGTGTCTGTAATACCAATAAAGTTACTCGGGTAATTGAGGAGAATGAACAATGACATATTTAAAATACAGTAAACCTTAAAAGAGATTTTAAACTATTTAGTAAAAATTTTGTAGATTTCTGAGTTGCGATTGAATCATGAATCGAAGTTTTCAATAAACAATTAAATACAAATTAAAAGTATTGATTAATGTTAAGAAAACAGCCAAACGCTCTTGTATACCGTGAAAATATACAAATAAGGGAACTTCATATCATGACTTGATGAACAAAATTTGTTTATCCCAAGAACATCTGGACTTTAAATGGGTAACAAAAATTTGTCGGGTTCATAGTGCAGTGGTCAAGGTAGTTGTCTTCGGTAACGGATGTCTTGGGTTCGAATCCCAGTACGTACAATTTCGAACTAATTTACAGAGTTCTGTTCGTAGGAATGGATGTTTGTAATTTCTAGAATTCCCTCCGACTTTCTTGAACAACTTAGTAACAAGCAGTTCTCATAGAAAACTTCTATTAGGATAACTCCATTAGAAGCTAATCATTCTCGCTACACTTTGTTTCAAGAAAAGGCTAACTGGTTAGAAGGAATTTGAAACTTTACAAAACATCCATGCCTTAGAACAGAAATCTATAAATCGATTGAAAATGTATGAAACTGCCGAACTTTAAATTGTAATCCTGAATTGAAATACGTGACTGAAATCAACGACGGTGACCACTGCACCACGGATGCAAACTGTAAGTACAATACACTCGATTATCAGTTTGTCTTATATACGAAACCGTGAATTCGTTACTTCAGATGCCATCTCTAATTAAGACCGAGCATGGAGAAAAAAAGCTGCTCATTCAACAAAAACCCACCTTTGACATAAAAAAGTCGTTATGGGGCGAAAAAAATTTGCCCAACTGTCGCAAAACACAGGGCAACAATAAAAATGATATTAAGGTAATACATTTTTGGCATAATTTACGTGGTACACATTTTTTTACCTACAACGCTTCAACGCGAGGACACTGTGAGCCGACAGGTGTGGCGGCAGTAATTACGATCAAATGAATGAAATATTGCTGAATGCGTAACATACAATATTATTAGAGTCGACAATATTCAAGTACTATCACACTGCAATTATAGCTAAGTTGACATTGCGTAGTGATTTAAGTTTTAGTATAGAATTGCACTGCACGATTTTTGATTAAACACATCACACTCGCGATCATTGTATTAAGAGCAATCCTTGACGTTAATAAACCTCTTCATCAAAAAGTCACAATTTTTTAAAAATAGAATCTTGTTTTATTTTAATTTTTAATAAAACAAAAGAAAACGTATCAAGCTTAGCAAGTACTTAGCAAAACTTTATTATTTATTTATTTATTAAAAACCATCAAAATAATATTTCTGACTGTAGAATGTCTTTCTACACATTGTGTCGGTCAGAAAACCGTAAAAATATTTCAATAAAGGGGACGATATGCATTTCAATCTAATGTCTGATACATATATGAGAGTAAAATACGAGTTTCAATTCTCATCAACATCCAGGAAAAGAAAATTTACAAGGACGCTTTCAAATTGTAGTTCAGCCACTGATTTTACTCAATTCTTGATTTTCCATGGCAGCCTTTTTGTCATCATTCGAATATATAATTGCTATCTCCCTTTGCGAGAAGCTTAATCTCATATCATCTCGTAATAGTTGACGATTAGATATTAAATCATTTTTTTAATAACGTGAAATTTGCACAACACACATTGCGTGTAGTTACTAAAAATCACACTTTTGAGAAGCATTCTAAAACTAAATTGTATTTTTTTAAATAATGCACAATTTGTTTTGTTTTCAACATGTTTCGCTCATCTCAATTATGCTCGCGATGAGCGTAACTAGTCCTGATCTTTATAGACATGTGAAAGTAGTGCCGAGTCAAACACTTATTTTACTTAAATTTAAATTATTGATATTTTGTACATTTCCATGTATTTCGTCACTAACGACTCGAATTTCACCTTTCGGTGTCTTCAGGCATTCGAGCACACGAACGAACTCGAACTGACAGAACAGTAAACAGTTTACATCGCTTATACACAAAATAAAATACGACAAATCTTATCACTAAGTTTAGGAAATAGACTGACACCTGGATTGATCATTGCAATGACCCCGGATCCCAGTTGGAAAAACAAACGCGCTATGGATGAAATGGAGGGTTTTAAATACAATTCGAAGAACTACCCACTTGTTCCAAACTAATGCCGAAAGGCGAAACCCGAGTCATCTGTGACGAAATACATGGAAATGTAAAACATCTCAACAATTCAAATTTGATATTTAAATTCCATCAAGCAACTTCAGTCAATATCTTAAACTTATTTTACTGTTAGTTAAGAATTTAAATTTCATGTTTTAAAGAATTTCAGCAAAGTTACCGCTCACTCCAATGAAAATAATAATGAATTTTGACTTCAGTAAATATGTAAACTTCTCAACTATAACTTACAAAGCAAAAAATATTTGATGCAATATTGCGTCCTTGTGCAATACCTTGCGGAAGACAGAGGAGCGGTTGACTACTTTCGACTAATTTCAGCTTAACACGGCGACCAAGGCATTAGCAAACAATGGAGTGAGCACACACGGATGCCAGAGATTGTCAAAACTATTGTAGCAGGTGTCAAAATATTACGAAATGTTTTTTGTTGTTTGATGGATGTGACAAGTTGATAACGAGATTGTAAGTTGTTCTCAAAGACTTCTTGCGAAAAAGAAGTACAAAAGAAAATAATGTAGACACCCACTTGTCCTGAAGTTAGTAATACGATACGTACAAGACGGGGCATAAGTATTTTCTTTTAATACAAGCAAACATCTTCAATGGATTCCCTGGGTTAATTTAAAATATATTAATAATAGAAACATTAAAAAATGATAACATCAAAATTATTTTAATGGTTTAAGCCGGAGGTGGGGATGAGGATCCTGCGCCCTTTTGTGTCCACACGTGCAGCCTTTTGACCAAATTCAAATATTTCACTTCAACGTAATCCACTTTTAAGTAAACACATCTAATTAAAGTTTTTCGAAGTTAGCCGAGTGGTCAACTACGTGCTCTTCAGTTGCTGTGTTCACGCGTTCGGATCCTAGTACGGATAATAGCATAAACCGATTTTTCAATCGATTTATGGATTCGAAACCATAGATGTCGATCAAATTCTAAAAAACATCGCATAACGGTAACGATTAGCTAATCCAGGAGTGACGAACCTTTAAATCAATGAATCTTAAAATCAAATAAAGCCGCAATTAATAAACATACACAAAAACATATAAACACTAAATGAAGGAAATCAATGAAATTTATTTTTGTACCCAACAACGTATTTATAAGACCCAATGTCGCAGCAGGTTTGTGATCCCTGAGTTTATTACTAGTCTTTTACTAGCCCCATAATAAATTTATTTGAAATCAAGAGAGGTTAAGCGAATGCATAAACGCAGTATCCGTAGAGAAAATTTAGTTGAGATAAGCTCCATATCAGTCCATAAAGCCCAAAATACGTTTCTTGAATGTGGCCTTCTGCAGTAAAGGTTCCCCACCCTTGTCTTTAGACCAGTTTTGATTGTCATAATACATATAAGTTGTAATTGAAAAACTTTTCTTTATTTATAAGTGCAATACAAAAAATGGTTTTTAAGGTGTTAACCGTCAATTATTGGTGAAAAGGCATTATATTAATGCTCGTGATGAGCGAAACCGGTTCTGATCTATATAAAAATGTGAAAGTTGTAAAAAAAAATTGTGTTTTATTTTTTAGAAACAACAAATAATGCGTCTAGTTAATCTTAGGACAATTTTTTGTTGCAGAAAAAATATTTGGCCACCAGCGGTGCAGACACATTGCACGGAGCGTGTAAAAGTAGTGGGCGGCAAATGAACTCTGATCCCAAATTGGTCGCAGGAAATTAATTTTGGCGGTTCGGTGGACTTCATGTCCCGTTAATTATATTTTGTTAGTAAGTCATTATTGCACGTGCGCGATGCCGTTCTGCTGTTGTCGACAAATTGATTCGGAGGACATAATATATTGTCCACTTGCAGGCTTCGTCGTAACATCAAAATAATAGTCAGTATAAGAAATAACGGAAGTCCGTTTGAAATATCTCAATCATCAAATTACACAGGAGAATCTCCAGAAATTATAAATAAGTTTCGATCTTGATTCTCGAGAATTTTTCAAATCAAACTTTTTAAGTATTAAAAATTTAGATACATTGAGTATTCTTTGTCGTTTACACCCACCAGGGTTGACAATTTTCCAAAATCAATAATCGGGACAGTTGCCCAAAAACAAAAGAAAAAGAGGAAAGGATAAATTAAGAGAAAATAGACCATTTTTATTAAATTATAATGTATGTAAGTACATATCTATAGCCTAGTTCTTTAGGGTATACGACTAGAAGTTGGTAGTTTTGAGATATGGGCGATTAAAGTTTTGACTCATCTAAACTGACTATAAAAAGTGATGGCTTATTATCTTTTACTCAAATAGGTGGTCAATAGTTAATAGTTTTACTGGCTTTTCAGAATTTTTGGCTAACTTAACTCAAGGCGTCAAATATTACTTAAAATTGCGAAGATTAAAATAAACAGCGAAATAAAAATCAATGTATTAATAATTAAAATGTATGTTGCGGTATTAAAGCTCGTGACTCACGGAACCTAACACAAGAGCTTTAAAATCTAGAATTAAGGACCGTGTATACGTAAATAAAACATCGCACTTATTTAAGCTAGACTGAGATCCTCTTAAAATTTATTTGAGAAAAATAAAAAAATAAATAAGGATGAAAGAAAAAAAAGTCGTCACGTAATTGTTATAAATCGCAAACTTGAAAGTACATAGTAGAAGCGATTATAAATAAAAAACATTTATATCTAATGAAAAACAGAATCTAGATTCGTACCCAGACGATTCTTTTACACATTAAGACTAGCTGTTTTATAAGACAAGTATAGCTACTTTTTGCTTTTAAACAAAAATAACTATAGCATATGGACGGTGTTTTGGCCAATCGATGTAACAGTTAAAATTGAAATTGTTCAGGAGAGAGTAAAAACTGTTTTTATCGAAAACATTATAATATATATAATTTAAGACATCGACTGAGGGTGCTTGATGGAATTTCAATATCAAATTTGAATTATTGAGATTTTTTACACTTCCATGTATTTTGTCACTAACGGCCCGGGTTTCGACTTTCGGCATCTTCAGGCATTCGAGCGCACGAATGGACTCGAATTGGCAGACAGTAAACAGTGTCTAACGTTTATATAACGGGGCATAAGGCTGCTCAGCGTGCCTGACAAGGTTTTGGCGGAGATAGTCTTGGCGAGAATAAGGATTCCAGTAATGTGTATCCTCAGGGAAAACCAGGCCGGTTTCTTACCTGGCCGATCCTGTGCGGACCAGATTCATAATCTCAGATGCCTTCTCCAGCAAAGCAACGAATTCAACAGCTCGCTGGCGTGTTGCTTCGTTGATTACGAGAAAAACTGTACGGAAATCCAACCAAGATTATCGCCATCATCAAATGCATTAATAAATGCTGTGTCAGAATCGGCGACATCTCATTGGTTTCTCACCTAACAAACCCACTAAATAATTCGTGGAATGATTGCCTCAATATTTATCCTCTTTCATAAATCTGAATTGCATCCTGCAGAGCAACTCGTCGAATCTCAAAGTCAATGCTAAAACCAATTATAATTTCTGTAAAATCAGCTGGTAAGACATCGAATCGACGGCTTAGTGGGGTAAATCACGGGAGATGGCAATCCGCGTAAAGAGCTCGCCACTAGCTGGGCTAATGCGGAAAGTCTGGGACTCACGGTTGTACTCGGTAAGAACCAAGTGCCACTTATTCAACGCATGCATCCTAAGTGATGCTTTACGGTTGCGAGTCAACTCTAACAGGGTAACCGTATACTGTGCTATCAGATGTTTGGATCACAATGGTTTGATTTTATCTCGCAGGTAAATAATATTTGTCGTGGACCTGGCTTGTATCTTGCACATAAACGTTAGACAGGTGTTTACTGTCTGGAAGGCCGCTGATGACCATCCATAGGATGTATTCGGCGGAGCTACGGGACGCTGGGATGACCTGGGAAGAGGCGGAGACAGAGTAGCTTGTAGGAACCGCGTGATGGCCATAGCAAAAAAAAAAACGTTTATATACAAAATCTCAATAATTCAAATTATAATATATGGTGATATGCGTTATGAATCTTTAAACTGCACTCCTGTAAATTCGCATGTTTGCAGATACGGAATTATACGTAGGGAGTGTCGATATAATAGTCATTTACATCAAACCAATGTAAAATGACGATTCCTTACCAAAAAATGGTCCATTTATTTTTCTAATTTACATCATTTGGCCGATATCTGCTAGGTCATTTACATAATTTGAAAACGCTTGCGATGGGCGAAAACGGCCCTGAGCGTTATGTAAAATTGTAGAATTTCAGCTTACGAAAGATTGCGGTTTTATTCATAACTAATATAAAGATATTTATTTATTCTTTATTAAACGAAATGAAATTTAAATTAAGAAGTATGATAGTGAAACTGTGAAAGATATTCTTAATGAAGTCATCTAATGAACAAAAATCCACAGTCATAAATCATCGCGGCCATTTTTAAATCTATATTCATTTGTTTTAATTATTCATTTTTCGACTACTATCAGGATCCCGTGGTGTTAACGCTGTCAACATGGACGACAGATACTAAGATCGATCGTAAAAAATGTGTAAATGTGCGTATAAAAGTTTGGAAACTAGCAAGCCTGAAATTCAACCGTTATTTAAACAGTGTAGTACTGTTTGAGAATACTTCTTTTTGCTGACAACAGCGTCTGTTGGCTTGTTATAATAGCTAGCCCCCGTGCTCCCAACTGGTGGGTCGCGGAGTGATTCCTCGACACTCACCAACTACTAAATAATTGTAGTGAAATTCGAGGAAAAGTTTTGTTTGGTGCCAGAGCATTACGTCACGTCAGCAAAATTTATAATAGTTATTAAAGGAAAAGATTCCATAAAATTCATCACTTGACATAACGGAGTTTCGAAACGTTATATTTTTATAAGTGTGAAAAATAAATAAATATGTGATTGTAAAAGAAAACCGTTTGTAAGAGTGAGAATTATCAAATGCGATATTTGTAAAACACAATATGACGGCTAAGGTTTAATAAAGAAAAAGTACCCTCATTCTGTCACCACTCGCTGAGCGAGAAACATCTCCTCTAAACTGCATAATCATCATCCGTCCTACTGTTTAATCGTGTTGTTAAAGAGCCGGGAAGTCGACCCCCTCCCTCTGGCGACAATGCATCAAAGTTGAACTTGTACTTTGATAAAAATTTTAAAGAGTTATTATTATTTTAATTATTTTACCACCCCCTGAAGCAAACTTCGCTTACGTGCCTTGATATGATTATGATTTTTCATCTGAATCTCAATGTCTTGCTCGCTTTCTGTATGACGCTGTTAATTTGTATTCAATGCAATATAATTCTGCCGTGTTGCGACTTAATCAGCGACGCCGACCGGTCCGACCGAAGTTCGCACAGCCTCGAGTATTTCTTAAGTATTGACTCCAAATTTCCTCGAGGAATTTCTGGAGATGGACAATAAAATTGAAGTAGCTAGTCCGAGATCCAGAGTCGAAATGGTGAGCTGCACCTACGTAGTGATTACGAGGATGAAATGCAGAACATAAATATGATAGCTTCGCAACGTCATAAGGAAAGCTAGTAGATAACAGCGTTTATAAATTCTTTATTACAGTTATACCGTTTGATAAAACTTAAGTAGAGTTTACGCCGTGTAAATTTGCACTCTTCTACTACACTAATACACTTTCTGTATAATACACAGAGCGTGTCAGTGTATTAGTTTGTATGGATCCCGTGATAATAATTCAGTGTATGTATCAGTATGGATCCTAGAGCCGTGTATGCGTTCCGTGATTCTAAAACCTAGAGCCGGACCTTGGAGCCGGAGTACAAAGTTATACGGCAAATGTTCTGCAAACATAAACATTTACCCTACCGTATTCATGGTGTAACAATGAGTTACTTCGGCTTTTAAACCCTTAAATTATCTGTGAAATAGGTCATAAAAAAATTGAAAATTTTGTTATTTGTAAATAAAACAGTTCTACATATAATTAAAATACATTAAAATTTACGTCATCTTTGTATAATTAATCATAATTTTAAAACCTCGTCAATTTTACAATCGAAAAATACAGAATTATAGTATGATAAAAATTAATAATGTACAGCAATAATCCGATCGTTTTGTTTCAAACGGCACCGAGATACGTCTCGAGCTTGTCCCCAGCTATGAATAATTTTAATTTTTGCGTCTTTCGACAATTTCGCATAGTTTGATATGTATATCAGGTTTAATACAAAATGTGACGTAATATAATTATTTAATACGTAAAACCATATTTCAGTTTTTGAAATTGTCATTTCGCTTTATAAATGCGTTTATATGACAAAACCCACACGGTAACGAAATGTGACATGTGTATGAGATCCGAAGGGATTTTTTTAGCATGGAATCGTTGTGCTATTACTCCTGAGGCAATTGTTGACATCATTTGAAAGCGATTAACGATGTGATTTCAAAATAGATTAAGTTAATGAAACTTTTTTGCGATGGTATTTGTGTGGTATTTTGACGTGTTTTTTTAGTTATTTCAAAACTTAAATCATTCATTGCAACACTCCTTGGTTAACCATAAATGTCTCCGCGAGCGACCGGTAGACCGCGATCGCTGTTCTGACTAACCCTGACGTAAAGATGCGTAGCTATTTGATTATCGAAACCGAAATGTTGAATTATGCAGCCTGAAATAGCGAAGCGTGGGGCCAGGAAAGATAAATACAACTTTAAACGTCTGTGTGTTTTTTTCTTCAATGATTTTTATATTTTTAAGGTGTTAACTGTCAATTCTTGGTGGAAAAACATTATATTTTAAAAAATAAAACACAATTTGTTTGTACTACTTCCACATATTTATAATGATCAGGACCGGTTTCGCTCATCACGAGCATTATCAACTGATGATTTTTATATCTCAAAAGAAAACGTGATGTCATTGAGAGAGGTTATATAGTGTTTCAGAATAGTTACAGAATTCATTTTCAATAGTCTATATACAATAACAAATAGCAATTTGCACTATACTAAGTAAATACAGATTTTTTTATTAAATTCAGGTTTCGCTCATCGAGCGCATTATCAACTGATGTGCCAAAAATATATCCAAACAGGGTTATTTATATAAAGCTGAATATCTATTGACAATTTATATAAACATATTTTAACCCGTTCCCTGCTCGGCCATCTAAAAGATATTCCAATATCAAATATTTCAAAAATTAATTCAGTAGTGTTAGTGTAAATGTTACCCAAACTTATGGAGATTATCAGGACCAATCTGGCTATCTTAATACAGTTAACGAGTTAAGTTCCGGGTACGTTGTCGAGTGGTTATCAACGTAGACTGCGGTTGCGGTGCTCACGGGTTTGAATCTACGTATGGACAGTTTCATAGACTAGATTTTTAAATCAGCTAATAGATATCTGAAATGTTTTTTTAATAATGTTTTATAAATTTGCAAAGATTAATGAAACGGATTTAATAATGGCTTTAAAAAGATATTATAATCATTCAATAAATTTGAATTAGGCAAGAATCTATATCTATTAGTTCGTAATGAACCGTTTCGCCAGATCTGTGGTGCAGTGGTCAACGTTGTTGACTTCCGTTACGAAGCTCACATGCTCGAATCCCAGTGCGGACAGTTTTATAAATTGATTTTTCAGTCTAGTTATGGGTTTCTGTTCGAAGGCGAGATTGATTAGCTTATCAATAATCTTGGACTGGCACTACTCTCTTAAAAAATAATCAATTATCGTAGAAAAACTTCTCCTGAGATACTTCCATGTGAAAATGCTGCATATTATAAGCTGACATAAGAATTTTTCTATATTTTTTTAAATAGTAATAGAGTTGTATTAATAATAGCCATAATATTCAATAGTTTTCACATTCACAAAATTAACCAAAAGCATTTTAAAAACATATTGTTCAAACATCTACGTTTGGAAAATTTTCTGTTATTTCACCTAAGGTTTATCTCTATTCATATTGCATATACAATATAATAATACTTTTTATTTGAAATGAAGAATATCACATTTAATACATATTATATGATCGTACTGGCAATTGTATCTACAGTGCGCAATTCAAATTCAATTGTATATTGCCATAAATAAAATTGTTTCAATCTTGTATTATTATTAAATGAATACTCATTACATCAAAAGGAACATATTGGATTTTTTACGAACAAAAAAAAACGAATTTGCTGCAGAGAGACCATATTACACGGGAGTCGGGGGAAGATTCTACATTCTATTATTTTATCAAACTGTCGAATGGAACAAAACGAGACAGATTCAAATTTAATATTAGCAAAAAATCTATGTCTCGTCACGGCATTGAGTAAATAATTATTTATACAAGCTACTAATGAAGGTATCTCTAGATATGATTTTTATTCAAAGAATGTAGGATAGAAAAATAGGGCTAGGACTGAACTAGCGGCTAGCTTATCACTCTCGCTACACCCTGTTTTTAGGATCGGATGGGTGGGAGGGAATGTTAGACATCACAAACATCTATGCCTGCGAACATACATCCATGAATCGGTTGAAATATCAATTTATTAAAATGTTCGTACAAGGATTTGAACCCGAGACATCCGTAACCGAAGCCAACGACGTTGACCACTGCACCACAGACCCGGCAATAATAAACTAATAAACAATAACCGAAACGTCTATCGGATTTAACAAATGTAACATTATATCTAGCAGCATGATATTATTCAGATTTTTTTTTTCATAATACTGTCATGTTACCGATAGATAAACGCTCACAGACGAACACGGGAACGAATCCCTATACCTACATACAATTAGAAAAAGTATTTTATAATCGATTTAACGATATATGTGTTGTCTTTGATGTTCATATTCTCTTACCCAACTCTAATTACGAGACGTAGCGAAAGCAATAAGCTTTCTACAATTTCTTTTCTAGTCCCATCATTATATATCATCGAAAACAAAAATGCTGAGCGGTTGAATGAAAAGCTCTTATAAAAACAATGTATATTTGATGTAGATGATCTTTAAGAAGTATATAATGTTTCACTTTGAGAACGGAAGTGGATTGTGTCTTTTAAAAAAGACAGCTTAACACTGTCTACATATAATCCCGTAACTGCAAAACACAAGATTTTATAGGAGAGCATTTCAAAGATTCATAACGCAATTGCAAGTAACGACTGCATGTATATTCTTCAAAATTGGGTCAGTGCTACTATTTTTAATCTAATTTCCCTTGTTATTTGATGCCTATCCAGATACCTGAATACGTAGACATCGAAAATGCAAAAGACATTATAATCACATATTTTGCACTTCCGTGATTATACTAAGGGAGTGTCGATGTGTGATTTTATTGAAATTTATCAATATTATGCTTTACTTTGGGAGTGGTCTTGAAAGAATAGAATTTATTGATGATTCTAAATTGTCACACTTGTTACAACCGCAGTTTTAGCATCGTTCTGACGATAACGTGATACCTAAACAGCTATCTAAATCAAATTTGGATTATTGAGATTTTGTACACTTCCATGTATTTTTTCACTAACGACCCGGGTTTCGCCTTTCGGCATCTTCAGGCATTCGAGCACACGAATGGACTCGAACTGACAGACAGTAAACAGTGTCTAACGTTTATATAGAAGATACAAATACGACAAATATTATTTACGAGGTAAGATATTATACTTCTGAGAGCCACACTGATACCTGAGTTAACATTTCGAGAATTGCCTTAATCCTTATTTTGTAAACAACCCATTAGCAGAGTGGCAAATTGCCACTTTCCAACTTCTTTGTGATTTTACAGTTATAATAGAATTGTGGGTTTCGATGGGATGCAATTCGACGAAAGGGTAAATATATACAATCATTCCACGTTTAGTGACATCTGTTAGGACATTTCTAAAAGAAGTTGGAAAGCAGCAATTTGCCACTCTGCTAATGGGTTGTTTACAAAATAAGGATTAAGGCAATTCTCGAAATGTTAACTCAGGTATCAGTGTGGCTCTCAGACGTATAATATCTTACTTCGTAAATAATATTTGTCGTATTTGTATCTTCTATATAAACGTTAGACACTGTTTACTGTCTGTCAGTTCGAGTCCATTCGTGTGCTCGAATGCCTGAAGATGCCGAAAGGCGAAACCCGGGTCGTTAGTGACAAAATACATGGAAGTGTACAAAATCTCAATAATCCAAATTTGATATTGAAATTCCATCAAGCACCCTCAGTCGATGTCTTAAATTAAATTATAGCTATCTAAATTATGAAATTATCTTTACGGAAATACACCACTTTGCTTCTTCCCATGACATGCAAGAATCCGTTGAGTGCATCCTGTGGATAGTACAAAACAAAGTAGCACAGCAATTGGCGGGTCACATGGAATCATTGAGGCGCCATGTGGTCGTCATACGCTACAGATAAGGAGCGAATGTAATCAAAAAAGAAAAGGGAGGAAGACATTGCAATTATTTACATGTATACATAATTTGGAGCTCCAAATCCAGGATAGACTCTCGGCTGTTTATACAAGACGCCTACTCGGCGTTTTTGGCCGCATCGCCAGCAAGCCTATTGATAATCTTGAGAGGCTTTTCTCCAAAGGAAAGGTCAAAGGCAGAAGAGAACGCGGAAGGGTCCCAACTCGCTGGAGCAAACGAGTGAAGGACGCCACATGTCTCTCCTTACAGGTGGCCCTCAGAGCAGCAGAGTGCAGGAGCAAGTAGCGAAAGATCGTCAAAGGAAATGGAGTTGTTGAGGTTATCGGAGTTCATGACCCTCACACCTGAGGATTACGACTAAGAAGAAGTATGTATAAATTGAATGTTTCCAAGAAAAATCTAATCAATATACAGTAAAAAAAGTTCGTTATTTCTACGGTATATGTTTTCAAATTTTGAGCTGAAATGTTTTAAATAAACTATTTTTACAGTTGCTATTGAATTGTCCAGCGTGATGTGGGCTTTTGTGCAGGCGGATCGCGAACAGCGTGTAACTAATACGTCACATAAATCGAACCGCTGTCAACTCCGCGGCCCCGGGTTTGAAACATCTGTCAAAATGGACAAAGAAGAAGAGTCAGAATTGAACAGTTAAATTTATAGCTGTAAAACCAAAGCGACAATTTTTTGTTCTGCGTAATCAGAAGTTAACACCTTGCGTGCGCAAATACAATACAATAAATCGAATCGAATCGAATAATGCGCCATCGCCACCGTCGAATTGGAGTCGCAAACAATTGAAAGAATCCGTGAATTGTAGGCGAATATTTTTACTTCACATTTACGAATGTCTACCAAACTACTTTGACGAGAAATAAAATTTCGAATACAAACTATTTCGTCGTCGTTCCGTCTTAAAAACCTAGGGTCATTTCGCCAGTGGTCGGCCAGATAAGCGACAGGTATAATTTCAAAAGTGATTTTGAGTCAATGAATGATAAATACATATTTTTTCGCTGCTATTCCATTAAACAGGGATTAAGTAATGTAACCAACTAAAAATAAAATAGTTAATATTGTACCAAGCATAAAATTATAGAAGTTTAAAAAAAATGCCAATTCTTCCAATGGTTGGCCCCCAAAATCCAATGTTCGGCCTTTCGTTGCCCATCATCTTGTAATGGATTAATCCATCACCCTTACTTAATCCATTACAAGATCCCCATGTAATTATGCGTATTCAGTAAAATTTCACATTTATTTTAACGACTAATTAATAACACCACGTCAGCTCCTTTTCTAAAAACACAATTAATACCTTGAATGATTTAAGTTTAAAACAAACATTATAATGTTTGAATAAGTGAGATAACATGATATATTTCTTCTAAACAGTAAATATAGCTGAGAAAAAATAGGTTTAAGTATAGGTCTGACGATGGCGTAAAGCCGAAATAGCTATTAACTACCTGATAAAAATTTTGTAGGACTAAATACTTTGTTATTTTATCCTATCAAGCATTATAGCTTATATCCGAACATACCAAGTTTATGTTTCAGTCAGTATAAAACTTTTATCGTTAACTTATCCAATCTAAAATTTTATTCTGATTAAAACTACTACAGAAACTAATTTCAACTATCTATATAATGCAAAGAGAATTATACAATCTGGCTCTCCTGATAACTGGCAATATTCGCATGAAACAAAATGTAACGATATTCATAAAGAGTGTTAAAATCAATTTTGTTCAATTTCCCACGGGGTCGAAATCGTTAATCGAAACAAATTGAACGTCGAGGAATTCCCCGTTAAAGTTCCGTTCAATAGCATAGAGTGATTCATAAATAATCATCATAGAGTGTAATTGATTTTAAAACAATCGCCCTCCCAATATGGACCATGATTATGAATGTCGAATGTACTATTTCAATATAATGCATTTCAAGACTTATTGGAACTCGCGCTACGCTTAGATAGGATTCTTGGTGAAAAGACATTATATTTGTAAACTATGGACTCTTAACCCTTAAATGCATACAAGTCTACGAAAAGTACAAACTTTTGTTTATTTTTTTTTTGCAAAATCAATATTCCATTTTTTAATGAAATATTGTGGTGGCATGCGGTTTTTGACTTTAATT
The DNA here is from genome assembly GCA_022494535.1 of Himalopsyche phryganea. Classification (NCBI taxonomy): domain Eukaryota; kingdom Metazoa; phylum Arthropoda; class Insecta; order Trichoptera; family Rhyacophilidae; genus Himalopsyche; species Himalopsyche phryganea. The sequence continues at coordinate 1,345,446 of JAGVSL010000125.1, read as the reverse complement.
TGCAATCAAACAAAGCATTTCGGAGTTTTTGAAATTCTTGATTTTAGGAAATGTTCAAATTTATTTTTAATTCAAAAAAATGTAAGATTTTCGTTATAAAAAAATATTTCTTGATTAATTATTGTATGTTGATTGATTATTTGTAGTAATATAGTTGTTGAAATAATCTCGACTTAACTAAAAGTTGAAATGTTTATTTGTACTTTTGGTAGTACACCATACATTTGAGGTATCGAAAAAATGTGTCTATACTATCAATGTAAATTTTGATTTGTGTCATTCCTTAGTACAAATATTTCAGAAATACAGTACTTTAATGATAGTTAGCTTCAAGAGTACGCTGGTAAATCTATTTCACTAAAATTAAAGCTATTTTGCCATCGTTCTGATGATGGTGTGATTTAGAAATAGCTATCAAATAGTTGTATAATTTTATTAAACTAAATATTTTTCTATTGCTTACTTTTCTATAATGAATGTCTACCAATTAAATACTAAATCAATCAATTATTAAAGAGTATGATCAGCCTATAGGATTAGTCGACTCAATGGATTCTTATATTGAAAGATATAAAATAAGTATTTATATTATTTTATACAAGGTAAACATAAAATTAACACTTAACAGTTATAAAATGTCAACATTATTTAACTTCATTACAATTAGATGCAATTAGATATACTTTTTTTATTTAAAAGTAGAAAATCATGCATTTAAGGATTAATGGAGCTTATCTCAATTGTTTGTTACTCAGTTGTTCAACCTCCGTTTTTTTCGAATTGAGTAAGAATATAATGATACGCCTAAAACAAGATTAGTCATTAGTTAATCGTTCTCGGTTCACCACGTTGTCACGATTGGAAGGATTGAAGGAAATTTTAAACATTACAGGCAGCCATGATTTCAAACACAATTCCCTTCTGTGTGTGAAAGTAAAAGACCCGTAAGTTTTAAAAATAGAAAAATGAGTTGAATATAGAGGAGAAAAGGGACCATTCGAAACAATGCTGATGAATTTCTTGTTTTTGCTCTCCTGAAAAGTACTGATATAACGCCCTTTTCCTTTCTCACACAGCACTTTTTAAATGTTGAAAATATTACTCGAGCACGTGATTACTTCAATATAAGCCAAATACGTTTACCACTCGACCAAAGTCCCAGCATACATATCTCAAACGTTATTCAATAAATATGTTCAAAATATTGTCAAGCGTAAGTCACCTTTTACGAGCGAAGCTACAAAATGTCCGTCGTTTTTTTGGTATATACATAATTTTATTTCAATTTGTCGAAATCGATTCCGTCTACATTATTTCTTGGCATTGAAAATAGCTGTATTTTTATGTGTTGCAAGTTTTTACAACACCAAAAATGGCGACCAATTTGACCTAGTATGTTTTGTCAACGATACGCGTTCGGCAATTTTCAATTCCAAACACAATTTCAAAATCTGTATGAGAATAATATTTACAGTGAATGGTGTAATAGAAAAATGATGATTGGTGATTCAAAAAATTGGCCTTGGACAATTTAGAACAAATTGGTATAAATAATTCCATCAAAAACGTTAGATGGCGTATATCAGCGTTTCCCAATTATATTTCGACGCGGAATCGTTTTATATGCGGTCCTAAACTAAAAGACACTAAAAAATTAATAAGATTCAATACCTTTACGACGGATGTAATGATTTTCATTGATTAATTTTACGTGTGTAAAATGGATTGTCGGGTCTGTAGTGTAGTGGTCAACTTCGTTGGCTATGGTTAGGGATGTTTCGGATTCAAGTCCCGGCACGGACGGTTTTAAAAATTGTTTTTCCTATCGATTTATTGATTTCTGTTCGTAGGCATGGATGTCTAAAATTCCCACCCAACCATCCGATCTTAAAACACGGGGAAAATCGAATGAATAACAAGCAGCAATCGTAGAAAACGTCTTTTGAGATACCTCAATTAGAAGGCCATATGGTCCACATTGGTAGTTATATAAACACTGACCTTCTTTCTACGTTCGCTACGTTTAGTACCAGTCTAATATACATGTATAGATTAAATACAAAAATCATTATGTTTGGCGTAAAGGTGTTGGATCTTATTGACCGGGCACTGTAAGTGTTCTAATTGACATTGATACATCTGAGAATAGGACTTTTGGTCTACAACACTACAGAAGAATCTATTTTCTCTTCTAAAACTGCATATGTATATGGCAAAGCTCAATTAAATTTAAACATAGTTCTGACGATGTCGTGAAGCCAAAATAGCTGTCAACCAAACTGATAAAATTTTTGTAAAGCTGAATACTTTGCTATTTTTACCTTACTCTATGAAATGACTGTTATAGCGAAGTGGCCAACTAAAAACAGTGCTATTTAAAAAATAAGTATTATTGATTTTTCATGATTTTATTATTGATTGATAGCAGTGTCAACTTCCAATGTTGAGCATATGTATTACTAATTGAAGTTGTTTACTTACGATAACTGACTGCTATACAGTCGCTGGAGGTAGGGAACGACTAGTGTTTACCTAATCACTCTCGCAATGCAATGTTTTCAGAATTGTATAAACGGTAGGGAACGTAACTATTATCCAAGTGATATCCAAACTTTCAAACACAATCAAATAAATATAATAAATTTATGAACATATTCGCACGAGGATTCACAATCGTGGACACCGTAATCAAGAAAGACGAGATGCCAATTAAGTTGTTTATTCGAGTATAGGACCTATCTAACTAAATAAAATAAAAGATATTAAAAACATACCAATAAATTCAACAGAAAGATTTGCATGAAAAACATGATGCATTCTAGATTGCGTCACATGGGTTGCACAAGTCGTTCTTACCTGTAAGAAAAGAAAAAAAAGCAATATTAATAATAAGAAATAGATTTAAAAAAAACAATTCGGAATAAGCTCTTAGTTCCGGGGAAACATAAGTCTCACCAACTCGACCGTAAAGCTATAACTGCATTTTTTACGCGATTTTAAATCTAAAGGAATTTTAATAGGAACCATAGTATGCTAGTGAAAGATGGTCATAACAATCAACAATATGATGGGAAAATTTCTATTATCTCAGAATCAGAAAAAGAGCACTCATTTTCGATACGTAAACAAATCATTGAAAAAGCTTACATCCGCTTATCTTTCACAATCACTTGCCCATAAATATTACTGTTTTCGGACAAGTGGGTGTAATTGACAAATATTTTAAATTTGGATTATTGAGATTTTGTACACTTCCATGTATTTTGTCACTAACGACCCGGGTTTCGCCTTTCGGCATCTTCAGGCATTCGAGCACACGAATGGACTCGAACTGACAGACAGTAAACAGTGTCTAACGTTTATATAGAAGATACAAATACGACAAATATTATTTACGAGGTAAGATATTATACTTCTGAGAGCCACACTGATACCTGAGTTAACATTTCGAGAATTGCCTTAATCCTTATTTTGTAAACAACCCATTAGCAGAGTTAAACACAGTACTGTTTTTGATAGTTTTGAGTCCATTCGTTTTAAATGTTAAAAATACATGGAAGTGTACAAAATCTCAATAATCCAAATTTAATATTGAAATTCCATCAAGCACCCTCAGTCGATGTCTTAAATTATGACAAATATTTTTTTATCAACACTAACTGTGTTAAAATGAGTCATTAATGTTTATGATAATGAAATATATCGAGGGTGTACCTACTGAGAGAACGCATTAAGTCAGTTTTTGATAGTTTTCTGTTTTAAATGTTAAAATGTAGGTAATTTAATACTCTACGTGTCTGAAGATCGAGCGAAGTCATAGGATATAATGGCTTTGAAAAAATCAGTATTAAGTCATATTGTTATTTAGTTATTCTGGCAGAAAGCATTCCGTGACTTATCGATATTATGATATGTATGCCAAAAAGATTATTCGTTATAATGTACACAAAATTCTAGGAGAGGGTAGTTTGAGGAAAATAACACTTTAAATGCGATTATCTCAGAACATGTTTTTATGATTTAATGTCTTCCGTCAGAATAGTCTCAATATATTGTATTGATTTAATTGCAATTATTATCAACATTACAACGTTTCAGAACTCAATACACTGTTATGTTTTAAGTTTATACAATGAAGGTCTACCAAGCAAAGGACATACATTTTCATATCACTTTTTTGAAATAGTATCCATATTGACACGTTAGCTCCAGGAGACGTGTTTTCCACGTCGCAAAGTTTTTTGTATTGCGACTTGGAACGCGTTTTTCGCGTCATTCGATATAGGTGACATTAATCGCTCATAACTCATGTTTGATTAATTCATGTTTGATTAATGATATTTTTGAAAGAATTTGATCATTTTATTACGAAACACCTTTAGGAGAACATCCAAACTTGTTTTCGCGTAATTGTCGATTGGTCAGTTTCGTGCTATTCTTTCCATGACCTATTGTCAATTTCCTGCGATTCAGCCTCGCTGCAGAGCGTATTTTGGTCATATTTCCCCCGTTGCGAATGTGTTAATCAGAATTCAAATAATACCCTGCTATAAAAAATATTCTTTTTTTATCACTCAAATCATCACAAACACGCACCCATGCCCAAAATCTTATGAAAGCTAAAAAAAACCTAAACTCTATATAGACACTGGCAGCAATTGGTGCGGTGCAACTACAACAAAATTTCTCAAGCCAGGAATAAGTAAGCCAAGTAAATCAGATGACGAAAAATTGAAAAGAATGCTTAATATAGAGATAAATACCAAAGATTATATTCACATATCATTTATTTTTGGCAAACAATAAACAATAAACAAAACCATAATCAATTTAACCCATCAATTCGAATCAAAATTATCGGATTTGGTTAGTAATAGAAAACAATTGAAGCCGACAAATCTTCTAAATCTAAAGATTATATGTCTTAGTATATCAATACAAAAAATGCAATTTGTCAATGACATTTACATCGTAATGAACAAGCTTAAAAATCGTACATGCTTAAAGGAAAACAATAACTTATTGTTTGTGTTGAAGAAGAGATTTTTACGAGAAAAACAAGATTATTATATCGATGGCTTAGTTCCATAGTGATACAACTAGAAATTGGTAGTCTTTAGATATGGCCGATCAAAGTTTTGACTCATCTAAACTGACTCGTAAAACGTGATGGCTAATTATTTGTATTATTTTTTTATTCAAATAGGTGGATTAAAGGTTGTTTCTTTATGGAACGCCACGATTCACAAAAATATATTTTCACAGTACGATATTTCGTGTGCATTATATATGGAACTGAGAAATTATTTAATTTTGTTGATTTCCATATGCAAATATCTACCTTTTGAGAGAAAACCTGTACATTTTAAAGCTGTACTTTTGTGGAACTGTAGAAAGGCGGTGTTCGAATATAATATAATGGCTAACTTAACTCAAAACATAAAATTTTTGACATATTGTGCTATGGAACAGGGCCATCGATATATTATTACAAATATACCCAAATATTACAAATCACAAGTCGTTTATTTTTGGCAAACAAAGCTATCGTGGTGAATTTACTCGTCAATTATAATCAACATTATCGGACTAGGTTAATAATAAAAGACTTGTCTATGTTTCGTAATCAATAGTAATAAATTAGTATCAAGAATATACAGACTTAGTAGGATAAGGCAGACAAAAACTTATCGTTTATAGTGAAAGAGATATTATCGTGTTTTAAATGGCTTTATTTTCTATGTCGGTCAACGCTTATGAGCTTTGCGACTCTTGATCATTGGTCATTCATTACTAAATTAGAAGTTAAAATACAAGTATACACCAAAAAATTGTAAGTGTTTTTATTTTAGCATATAAATCCAGTCTTAGGTTATTGCTTCTACGACACTCTTAAAAACTTTTAAATTGCATTTGACTTCTTTGTTCCGGGATACACCAAGTAATCCATACCGAGTACAACGTCCCGTAACCTGTGAATAGATTCAGTAATCGGTTTGTGTATCTTTATGAAAAAGCGTTAATTTCTGTGACATTTTAGTTCCCCCCAACTACCTTCTATCCCACCCAGAAATAAACTAATTTTTAAATTAACCATGAAGAGTTCATAAACTCTAAACAATTGGGACCAGACAAAAATATTCCAAAACGATTTGAAGTATCTGTACTGATACATATTAAGTATACAAAATTTCTTGGTCGAAATAATGTTTACATTGTATTATTTAACGTTCACTGTGTGTTAATCCTTGGAGGAAAAGCGTTATTAAATAAAACATTTTGTTTATAATTAAAGCATTTGTTTGGTCACAATATCGACCTCATAAAATAGTTTCTACTGTTGACACAAATAAACTCTAAATAAACAATTTTGTATAAATTACCGAGCATGATAAATCGCCTAAGCTGTATTATAACACGCAGAATAGACGCCATAGACAATCAACACTATGAATAGGTGTACAGAACATAGAGAAGGTATCGAAAAAGAAAAAGACGAAAATAAATTGCTTGTCAAAACGGTGGAATGAAAAATAATTGAAAAATTCTGACCTTAATAACACGCTTTCTATTGGATTTGAGCAATGTTGACTATAGCGAAAAAATAAATAAAAATACTTCCAACACTTGTATATTGAAGGATCTGAAATTCTTAGAAATCAGTTTATTTGAAAAGTAATAGGGCATTCCTTGTTCATAACTGTCAATCATATAACACAAATATATCGATGGCCTAGTATCATAGTGATACAAGTAGAAATTGTTAGTTTTGAGATATGGCCAATCAAAGTTTTGACTCAACTAAAATGAGTCGTAAAAATCGATGGCTTATTATTTGTATTACTTTTTATTCAAACAGGTTGTCAATAGTTTATAGTTTTAGGATTAAAAGTTGTTTCTTTATGGAAAGACACCATTCACAAAAATGTATTTCCACAATACCATATTTCGATATGCATGTATATGGAACTGAGAAATTATTTAATTTTGCTGATTTCCGTATGCAAATGTCTGCCTTTTGAGAGCAAACCAGTATATTTTACAAGTTGTAATTTTGTGGAACTGTAGAAGAGCGATGTTGGAATATAATGGCTAACTTAACTCAAACATCAAATCGGAACTAGCCATCGATATGTTCCGGGGTAATAGAAGTTTACAATTCTATACAAAATTTGGAGTTATAAGAGTAACCAATCAATGTTTAATTTAAAATTAGATTTTAATCAAATTTATGCCTCATTTTTGTGTGCCTTACACATTTTTCATTTTTTTAGTCGCATTTTCCATTACCCTTTTAAATACAATTAATAAACTGCTCCACGGAATACATTGTTTTGAGAATGTCTGAATGAATCAATGTCTTTTATTGCGTGACAACGCATCGAAAATCCTGTATAATCGGACAACACATGGCATATCATAGAAGAGTATTAAAAATGTTTGAAAAATAAAATTATTAAATTCATTTGTATCATAAAAAAATGCGATAAATACAAAACCTTGATAACTTACCAACGATTTTCATTTAAAAACACCTTTTCAGAAATATTCACAAATATATTTGTGTCTAGTGTCTGAAATTATTATGTTAGAATGCGCTATGGCAGTATGTAGCAAGCAATTTTTACAGCAAATTATTTTCAAAGCATGCAAGTTTAAAAAAATCTTTATTGTACCCTAAAAATATCTGTGATTGAACGTGATATTAAAATGTAACAACGAATGAGCGTCAAGATACTCGTGGCTTTACTTAAACCAAATTCAAAGTACACAATTGCAATAATGAAAATATTCCAAACAAGTCAAATAATATTGACTTAAAGTATTTCCGCTGAAGACCTTTTTTTGCCATGTTCGTGGTTTCCCAATGTGGAGCATATAGTCTTCTAATAGTGGTATCTCAAAAGAAGTCGTTCTATGAGAATTGTTCGTTACTTAGTTGCTCAATTTCTCTTTTTCGAAGAGAATAGGGATAGAAATATAAGGCTAGGACAGGAATAGTGGTTACATAATCGCTCTCGCTACGCCCCGGTTTAAGTGGGTAGGAGAGAAATTTTAAAAGCTCAATTTACACAAACTACTTCCTGTATTAAGCAGAAACTATATTAATTTATAAAAATAAAGCACATTTTATTTTTAAACCGGGTCTGCTCTCTGAGACATATTTATGACCCATTATAAAGTAAACTCAAGATAAGTTTTTCTGCGAGAACTGCTTGGGACTCAGTTACTCAACTCTGATAGAAGGTTAGGGATAGTAATGGTTAGCCAACCGTTTTCACTACGCCTCATTTCAAGAATAGAATGGGTGGTGGGAGGGAATTTTAGACATCACAGTCTACCACTCCTACGAACAGAAATCGATTTAAAATCAATTTACGAAACTGGCAGTACTGAAGTGAACAACGTTGACCACTGCACCACGGACCCGACAAACCTTCAAAGTAATGTTAAATTGAATCGAACCTTTCGATTTAATATCAACGTCAATTCGCTAAAATATATTAAAAAATAATCACTATGCTATAAATGTCTTTCCCTCTACCGATTTTTCCACAACAATAAATCGTGTATTATAATAAATGCTACAATAAAGTTATTTCTTTATTTAATTCCCTTCGAAGTCATGGCGTGTGCATAAAAACTCCGCTAATGACACGGGCGTCGCCATTTTTTATTCGCGAATTTCCAAAAGCGTAGAATTAAACCGATCTTTGCCATACTGAAGCTTTATTTTATTACGTCGCATGTAAACAGCGCTAGGCACTGTTTGCTTTTACGAATGACGGATTTTTTCAACAGTTGTATAACCGCCATCTTGATAAAATAAGTGCAATATAAAAATTAAGAAGAGTTACCTGTTGTGAAAATGTATTGTCAACTCTAACTAAACATAAATTCGAGGGTGTACTGACAGAAGACAATTAGTCATAAAAATAAGTTCTGAGATAATCGCATTTAAAGCATTATATTGTTTTACAAAAAGATTGTTTGTACATTATAAAGAATAATCTTTTGGCATACAAATCATAATATTTGGTATCGATGAGTTATAGTTATAGCATGCTTTTTGCCATATGAAAAAAATAACAATATGACTTAATACCGGTTTTTTTCAAAGCCATTATATCATATGACGACACGCGTTCTGCCAGTAAGTATAGCGTTAAATTGCATACATTTTAAACAGAACATTATCAAAAACTAACTTAATGCCTTCGGTCAGTATATTCTAGATATCAGATTATTGAAACACTGACTTTTACCACGTAAGTTAATTGCACATAATGTGTAAAATTTTTGATGAGCGGTAGACATTTCTCATTGCGGCGGCAAGACAATAAATTTGTGTTTCACACCAGCTAAAACTGAGCATATTGTTTCCCAAAAAAAACATCAATTTACCGATCCGTGTCAACACAAATCCACAAATCGATTGAAAAAAACAATTTATGAATTTGTCCGTATTTAGATTCAAGCCTAAGGACCAGGCAATTGTCAACAATAAGTGGTTTATACGGAATGAACTAATATTGCACTGTTGCATTAACATCTTTTGAACGTTTCTCACATGTAAACTGATTTTTCCACAAAAATCTATCACTATTATTCAAAAAGACACACAATAATAATAAACCAATCTACCGTGTAAATCTAGGGATATAAGTAGAACTGATCCAACAACCGAGCTAAAAATAAAAGTTACGCCGATGATTTATCAGTTAAGATGAATAAAACATTATAAATAAACTTTGAACGTATGAGCTATCAATTTACTTTGATAATTCATAATAAATACAAAAGTATTTAATACGTATGGAAAAAGAATGTTGATCGAGATAGTCTATCAATCGTGTTTACTAAGGCCTGCTATAAATTTCGCGTAATATTCAATATGTACATAAATAAAATTAATAATCTATGAACCATAAATATAGTAAATAATAATAAACCTATATGACTCGATAATACCTGACAGATCAAAGGCAGTTCAAACAGACCCAAATGCTCGAAATGGTATTCTCAAATAAGCAGATCCCGCGATTTCGTTTTTTTATCCAAGAGATGATCGGAAAATAATATGTATTTTTGATAGGATCGACCTTTCCAGCGGACCATGTTAAATCTAAACCGAAATGAGTTGCCTAGTTTCACAACCCCCTAAATATTATTTATCATTTTCAAAACACACCGTCTCCTTCGATTTAAAAAGTTTTAAATGCTCGTGTCTATGTGTTGGTTAACTCGGTACCGTGTTAATGATGTGAAACCCACCCTCTTAACTCGAAAATTCGAAACTATAAGAAAGAAAATATCGAACACTAGTATTTAAAACCCGACAACGGACAGAAAAAAGGGCGTTAACATTAGTTCGTTAAAGTTAAGCGTTATTATGCCGTTATTTTGGTGCTAGTTTATGTTGAAAGTTGAAAATACCACCGTGGACCGTAGAGCAGACGGCGTATAACTTTGCACACCGGCTCTAATGTCTGGCTCTAGGATTTAGGATCAAGGAACTATACACGGCTCTAAGATCCATATATACTAATACACTGACAAGCTCTAGGTATTATACAAAAACGTATCACTGTAGTAAAATTGAAAAGTTATTTGGCGTATACCTCATGTAACACCCACAAAATATACACCATTGATTAATAATAATGTTAGAAATTGAAAGTTAAAAGTTGAAAATAACACAGTTCACCTATAAATGGCAGCCAGAATGACATGTGAAAATTTCACGTCGCTAATATACACAATCACTGCAATCGTCCATCTAAAATAATATAGAAAGATAATGGTCTCACCTTTACATGATATTGGATTACACGGAATTTTTGGGGAGCCAACGTGTTTGCATTAATAATAGATTAGAAAAACGATTAAAATTATGTTTTGGGATTAAACGTGCATGGACGAACTCAAACTTATATGTCCTTTAATATTAAAATAGTGAGCGGCCAAAAATTTTACAAAGCAAACGCAGATAGTTCAATAATTAATGCGCATTCATATTCAAAATAGTATAATTTGATATGTTAGTTTCAACGTGTAACAACTCAAAATTCATAGTTCTGAGATAATAGGGAAACAATATTTTGGACAGGTTTAATCTTTTACTATAGGTACATCTAATTTTTGTAGACTAGGATTTTCTATAAAATATATTTATATTTATAATACGTATTGTAAAAATAATTTTATTGTTCTCTTTCTCTGTTCTATTTATAACTAGTGAGTGCGTTGCGATGCCACTCAAAGAAAGAAAGGGTTTGTGTTTTAATTCTGTTTATTGAACTGCTTTTGGATTAGTGGTCTGCACAGGCCGAAATTTCATAGATTTACCCGGTTCGAGCCCATCATCTTCAGGTCTGGCCCGACCCGAAGCCGAGTTTCAATATCACACTTGTTATAACACAATATTTTTGTTTTTCGTCTGGTGCGTACACGAATAAATCAGAAGATTTTTCATAGATGTCGCTGTATGTACGTATTTGAATATTTTTTTCAATTTTTTTTTCTTCAGAAACCTTCACGGGTGTGTGCACAACAACTCACCGAAGTTTCATCGAAATCGTATGAATGGTAAAGGAACGCGTAAAGGACAAACAAACATTTATTTTATATAATATTTCCCGGCATGATCACAATAAGCCTTCCTGAAAGTTTCGTCGCGATCGGTTGAGGAGTTTAGGAGCCAATAAGTTCCGCACAAACCAACAAACAGACATTCATTTATATATATATAGATAAGAGTTTTCGCAGGTCTTGCATAGTTGCTACAGTTTGAATCCAAAGTAATAATAACTACTTTCATTTTAAAATAATCACGTGATTACTACGTGTTACATCTTGGAACTGGTAGATGTCGGTAGTCTAAGCATTTTCTCATATTTAACTCAAAACTCTAATTTTTTGACTGGTTACAGTTCGGAAGTAAGGTATCGAATTATAGTATTTCTTTGGAGTTTGTAGATAAATAAACGAATCACCAATAGATAATCCTGGTTCCTTTTACACGGTCACAACTTAAATTTGTTTTCAATCAAATTCCCGATGTATTTTAATATAGTGGGTTCTGAAAGTAGACAGTTTAAAATATTTGAAAACTTACGCCATGCGTAGTATCGAGCTTAATAAGCCGAGAGTTGGTAATAATTCCGACATCAAATATTGCCTCATTATTATTAAAATCATTTTTAACATATTTCCTATACGACTAAAAACATGTCATATAAACCAAAATCGGAAAATTTATCAGGAATTGTAAATTTATGTTGGTTATTTTTACAAAATATCACTGGAATTGATCATTCAACGGATGACCTAGGGAAAACGATACGCACAGTATTACCGAAACCGGTATTATGATAGTCTATAACGGTAGAAATATGTTATCTGAGGGGTATTTTCGACGTTCAGACTTTTTTGTAAGAATATTCGAACAAGATTGACAAATTATTCATGTAATTGTTAACCAAGTGCTCTTAATGATGCACTTTAATCCAAAGACATACTAAATTTAATTTAGTATTTTTTATATGAAAATTATCGTATTGTGCGATATTTTTTATTGATTGAATTGGCATTTATTTGGTAGAACTCCATTATAACAGGATAAAATATCAAAGTATTTAATTCTACAAAATTCTGTACTAAATACTTTGATATTATATAATAAAATAAACGGTCAGTAATTTATGTAAAATGGTCAGATATGTATATAAAACGGTCTGTTTTTTTAATTAAACCTAACCTAACGTATGTCGGCGTTCGTGGCGCAGTTGGTAGCGTCGCTGGCTACGGTTACGGATGTCTCGGGTTCAATTCCCGGTGCGGACGGTTTTCATAGATTGATCTTTCAATCGATTTATGGATTTCTGTTCGTAGTCTGAGTCCTCCCTCCCACCCATCCCATCCTTTACGGGGCGTAGCGAGAGCGATTAGCTAACCACTAGTCCTGTCCTAGCCCTATCCTTCTATACCTACTCTCTCGAAAAAAGAGAGGTTCAGCAACTGATTAACCTCCTGCACACTAGAGTTCATGCAACCAAGTCTTGAGGAATTTCTCCTCGAACATTCCTGGAAAACATTTGAAACACGCATAACGTTGTTACGCTGCGGAAGACACTCTGTAAGAGTGTGAAGCCGTAGTGGGTGGTGGTGGGTACAACGTTGAGTACCCTAGGGCATTTAAAAAAACTGATTAACAAGCAGTTATCGTAGAAAAATTCTGTCAAGATACCTCCGTTAGGAAACCTGATGCTCCACATTGGGAGCGGAAATGAAAAAAAAAGAATATATGATTTAAACTGACATTTAATATGAAATATCGAAATAACAATACTGCGATGCATATTGGCAGCAATTATTTTTATGCTATTTTTTATCTATTTTTTTAATACTGGTTTTAAATATAAAATACCAAAATGCTGGTTTTTGACGTATTCGTCTGATATTGTAATTCGTAGGTTGAACCATAATTCAAAATCTTACGAAGTCAATAGTGTATTTTTTATGTATTTAAATGAGCATATTTTTCTGTGGCAGGGCCAGGTATTTGAAATGCACCCAAGGGCATAAAAATGTCTGCAACGTTTCCGTCCCCCACAACACCTACTCCTGAAACCGCGAGGCGTAAAGCAACTGACAATTGAATCTCATTAAATAACCTATGAGTGAAACCCTATGATGGATATCTGGGACAGAAAATAATAAGCAAAAGAAGAGAAAAATATTACGATGCGAAGTGTCAAATATGTTAATCTTTCCACGCAAACAACAAAACGAAGAATACGTCAAACTTTTAACCCGCTCGACGCAATAAAAATCACAAATATTGATTCCCTGAATCTCAACCAGCGTACAATATTTTCCTAGCGAAGCAAAAGCTTAAATTTAAACTGTTCATTGTAATAAGGGCTCAAGATGGCCTATCTAGTTAGGTTTAATCACAGCTTAACTGCCGTACAAAATAATGCATATCTATTTTATAAATATTTAATGTAGTACAGTGTATTTTAAACAGAAAACATATCGTAAATAATCCAATTAATAAATGCTGCCTCTTGGAGGTTCAATTCATTATAACCCAATGTGGAGCGTATGAATTCATAATAGAACTTGTATCGACATTAGTATTTCTGCTAGAACTTCTTGTTACCCAGTTGCCCAACCTCTCTTTTTCGAAGAGAATAGGTATAGAAAAACGTCCCATGGTGCAGTGATCAGCGTTGTTGGCTTCAGTCATGGCTTAAAAATATACGAATGCATATTTCAAGGCTAGATAGAATAACTGAATTATTCTAGATTTGATTATTGGATATAATTTAATTATAATTTAAGACATCGACTGAGGGTGCTTGGTGGAATTTCAATACCAAATTCTTAGTGGAATTAGAGATTTTGTACACTTCCATGTATTTTGTCACTAACGACCCGGGTTTCGCCTTTCGGCATCTTCAGGCATTCGCGCGAATGGACTCAAATTGACAGACAGAAAACAATGTTTCACCTGTGTTTCATGGTCATCTGCCACTAAACAGATGCCACTAAATGTGGAATGATTTACCGTTTCTTTAAATTGCATCCCGTCGAAACCTACAATGCTACTATAATTGTAAAATCACTGGTAACTCTAATATTCGTTGGAAAGTGGCAATTCGCCACTCTGTTAATGCGTCTGTTTACACAATAAGGATTAAGGCGACTCTCGGAATTTGAACTCAGGTATCAGTGTGGATCGTAGACTTATAATATTTTATTTCGTAAACAATATTTGTCGTGTTTGTATCTTCTATATAAACGTGATACACCGTTTACTGTCTGTCAATTCGAGTCCATTCGTGCGCTCGAATGCCTAAAGATAACGAGAGGCGAAATCCGGGTCGTTAGTGACAAAATGGAATGGAAGTGTACACAATCTCAATAATTCAAATTTAATCTAATTATCCGTTTTTATATCTGAATAATCTATATAGAGACGATAAAAACTTTTTGCTTGCCGTCAGTTTCAGTTGATCTATGTCAGCGAAGGTCTAACGATACAACCAGACAAAGCAAAAAGGAAACATACAAAATTTCAATCGATATCAATTGATAAATGAAAATATTGCTTTTTCATACACAATAAAAAACGATTGATTGTTTTAGTAATCTAGGTTATAATTGAGTAAAACGTCATAATTTACATTTAAAAATATAAATTAGTGGCCCGGATATATTGCGTTTTGAGCTATACATACACCAATGTAAAATCAGGCAAATTAAACAAATGTTTAATATCAAAAATACCCCACGATTCAAACATGACCCGGCCAACCTCATACGTGAGTTTAGGGTTAAAATTTGGACAATTAATTCTCGCGCACGTTTCCGACTGATAACAGAAGTCGGGGTCATTATTCACCCCCTGACGTTTAGGTGTTATTATCGTTCGGATTGAATGGGGTGACGACTAGAATAACGACGATTTTAATGAACACAAAAAATATTTCTCACATTATTTACCATTTTTTTATTTTATGTCCCAAAATAGATGGAATATTTTGATAAATCTTATGATTGACAGTGAGTCGAGATAGCTGTATATTTTGCCCAAAAATACATCATGTTTACAGTATATACAAAAAGAACAGTTGTTCACATAACGTAGTAAGTGAAATATAATATATGATTATTTTTTTTTAAAGTAACAATGTTAAGAACGCTCCTTACTTACAAATATTTTAACACTCCATACATAAGTTGTTCATCTTGTTCACAAATCGACACTTCCTACGTATAATCCAGTATCTGAACTTATGACATTTTACAGGAGAGCGTCTCAAAGATTCAAAACGCAGTTGCAAAGTAACAACTGCATCTATTTTCTTCAGAATTGGGACATTGCTATTATTATAAATCTATATTTGTGATTTCAGATTAGTATTTATTGATTTGCAAGAGGTCCATAACATTTTAATTGTAGACTCTTTTATTTGATTTATGTATAATTTGTTTGCTAATCAGTATTTTCTTGACTTAGTTCATGAAACATCAGTTTTATATACATTCATTTTTACACTCAATTTTATATAAATACGCCTGTTATGTTTGTATTTTTATCAGTTGATAATTCTCGTGATGAGCGAAACCGGTCCTGATCATTATAAATATGTAGAAGTAGTACAAATGAAATGTGTTTTATTTTTAAAATACAATAAACTGTGTAAATATCGTGGCGAAATTGCTCACTGCTAGAAAGCTTTTCTGTTTTCCATCAAACACTTTGAAACAAACTCAAAATTGATAAATAATAAAAACCGTAATAAATTCTAATAACAAAATTATTCTTTACCGTGTAAATACTGTGAACCTTTCTATAACATGGATATAAGTTTCGTATTATAGAGGTTCGGTGTTGCATACAAAATTTGGATAAGGTTTTTTTTGTTATTTATTCAAATCACACAAAATCAATCAAACAATTTTCCGAAAAAAAATATACTTAATTTTGTCTAAAAAATGACACTTATGAACTTTTTTATTGAAACGTTATTACATAATTATGTTTTTAACTTGTACGTGTTTATTATTTTTTGTTCGGGTCACTTACTGCTCCTATGTTGCTCAATACTTTTATAAAAGAACTTTCATAGATTTATATTTGACAAAATCGAAATTTGAGAGTACGCCCGCATACCTCGAGTGCCTCTTTCTCATTTTCTTTTCGACGGATAAAATCACTGTTACTTATTTCAATTGTAACGAGCAATGCGCGAATAGTGCTACATTTGTAGGGACGCAGCGCAGTCATGGTTTTGCTTTCATACCGTAGAGTCGTCAATAAAAACAATCTGTAAACATAACCGAAAAAAATATAACCTGAAAATGTAACTACCTGTGTTTTTATTAATTATTTTTTACAAAAAAACTCAAAACATTAACGAAACAGCGTAACGAAGCTCAAATACTCTCGCACAAACTCTCATGTTACATCATAAATGATAATATAATCTCGATAGTATAACTAACTATACTTCCCCTCGGCAGCTTATAAATACACAACGATATTTGATTATATTGTAAAGTTTCCTATACACACCCACTTCATCGAATATTCCCTTTGTCAGTCCATAATGTTTCGATTGTGCTATAACAATTGATATCGGATCGACGCCTAGGACAACGTCTACCAAATTAATGAAACCAGAGGGGCTTTCCCAGGGCAGTCGTTGAAGCCCAACCAAACTGACATGGCGTGCATGTTACAAAGGATCACTTCACCTACAGGTTAAGGTATGTATAAGCTACGGCGTAGAGGTAATCAGTTTAATTAAAAGTGCACATGACCTAAGCGGTGAGTTCCTCGGGGTGTACGGAAGCCCCCCACCGCTATCTACTGGTTTAACAAGCAATTACGTAATATGTTTTCATTACATTAAAACAAAAGCTATAAAGATACATTAACATGAAATGTGATACTAATTATGTTCCCTTCAGACAGGAATTTGAGCAAAACAATATGAAAGGTAATATAATTATATTCAAGTACAAGATTAACCTTCAAAGTGTATATTGAGAGTATATATTGGACTCCAATGTTTAAGTATTTTTATTCATATTCTATATCCACTCCTAATGTGAATCATTTGGACTCCTAGTGCAGCATTTTAAAATAAGTTGCTTTCACGAGAACTGATTGAAATTCAATACCTCAACTTGTCTTTTGTGGGACAAAATTCATTCCATAACAAGTGGCATTACTTATGTTATTTTTGTTAACCATGTCTGATCGCAATGTAGAGCATATGGAAGTTGTTCTACGAGAACTGCTTGTTAGTCAACCTATCTTTTTCGAAGAGAGAAGGGACAGAATAATAGGGCTAGGACAGGACTAGTGGTTAGCTAATGGATCCATGCTTACGAACAGAAATTCAAAAGATTGACGGTGAGCGGTGAGAAAATGGTTATCAGTCGATCATTGTGAAAACGCAAAATTATTTAAACTACTGTTTGTGAGCCATTTGCTATGCATATTTTTTTTTAAATTAGAAAAATTAAAATGTTGCAATGCTAAATACACCTCTATCAATATATCTGGTATGAGTAAGTCTAGCGGTAAGAGCTTTGTCCTAACGATCAGTTGAGTCTCGATTCAAGTCCCGACAAGGTCAATATCAAATTTAGATCTTTTCAATTTAAATTTGTTACCTTGAACATGGATGGGTATTTGTGAAATTGTCACTGGTATGATTTTCGAATTAAAAATATTTGGCGTATTGGCTGTCGTGCATTAATGCCAGATGATTTGTCAAGATTTAAAAAATATGTATACTTACAATGTATATCTTATTTTAGAACGGAAAGGAAAGTCATAATAATATCATAATGACTTGATTTACTTTTGAATGATTCATCATTTTTTATATATTCCAAATCATCGATTCATAACCCTTCCTACGTGTTTATCAAACGTAAATACATATTTGGCAAGTAAGCCCGCGATATACACTGATTAATTATAATATATATTCCATAACAAATAATGCACCTTTTAATGAAACAGAAGTTAACAAAGCAGCTGGTATCCTTAATTTATCTATTTCTCCCTTCCTTTTGTTTTATTGTTTGGAACTCAAGGTGTTATCTGCATTGGCGTGTTTATTGCTTCTCAAAGGGGGATCCATAAAAAATGCGATTTCGAAATAGTTATCTTACGGTAATAAATGTCAAGAAGAGTAAAATACCGTTTTACCTCAATTTTAAATCAATATATAGTATATAGACTATATCACTTCTGAAGCAGAAGGACAATCAAATGAACACGCATAGAAATATTTATTATCACTCATAATTAGTATATTTTTTGATTTAAATGTAAATTTTATAATTTCTTATCCATAAAACTTTGGTTATAAAAAAATACTATATTATCATTATACCGTTACCAATACAGATAATTTTGTAAGCATAAGATACACCAAACTAATAACATGCATACCAAGATACATATTTATAATAATAAATGTTTAACGTTCCGAAATTACTATATTTTTTTATTAAGGCAACGACCCTTAGTCATTGGTTTCTCAAAATACTTTTTATATTGTGGAGAACGAATCAGTACGGCAGACAACGCAGACGAAATGGAAATAACGAAATAAAAGCATTGGCACGGGCAGAACTCGCAATACCGTCAGAGAAGCCGGACTACCTCGCACATGGACGGACGACGCGGCAGATCTATTTTTAAATTAAATATCTGTAATATTACAGTTAAATAATAAACGATTCCTAAAATATGATTAAGGATTTAAAATAATTATTTACACATATTTATATGTATGGGAAAGCTTGACTAAGGGCTTGAGGAGAAACTAGAAAGGTGTTAACTATCAATTATTATTATTGGTTAAGAAGTATTATATTTTAAGAATAAAACACAATTTATTTTGTGTTATTTCCATATTTTTCTACAACGATCATAATCTAATAATTTAATAATATAATAATAAAATTCGAACAATGCAATTTATAGTCAGATTCAATTTTATATAAACAATCTTGTCATATTCTTCTATCCCAACTCTGTTCGAAAAAGAAAGGTTGAGGAAGCTGAGTAACAAGCGATCCTCATATAAAAAGTCTGTTAAAATACCTCCATTAGAGTCCATATGCTCCACATTGGTAGTGTTCATGGTTAAGAAAATGCACATATTTAAGTTTCATGCGTTTCTGCACTTCACTGCTAGAATAAGGCAGCACATTTTTTTAAAAATAAGTTGCGCCGTAATTCTGCTGGGTTCATCCAAAGTGTCGTAACGTTGTAACAATAACATGGCAAAACAATGGGTTACCGCCCCGAAACACGTACGACTAATTTACTACACCTGTCGCATATATGTTTTTGTTTCGTCATTCTTCGTACAACCCTGCGACCTGCTGTCCTTAAACCCTTTTAACACTTACGCATGAGAGATAACGTATTGAAAATGGGATGATAGAAATCCTAACTCACATACGCTTCGAAAAGAAACCCTTATAATAATACCTATTATAGGCATGGTAAACTCTTATATCATATTCTGAGAAACAGTTTGTATAAGATTGCTTGTAAATATTCAATCTCAATAGACGAACACATAAAATGAATGAATGATATTACTCTCTTTTGCAGCTGCCGAAACCCAATTTAGCAGTTTTTAAATCATACACATATGTTTAAATGATCTAAATAATATTGATTGAATTGGTATTGACCCGGTTCAACTCCATTGTAATAAAGCAAAAACATCAAAGGATTTATTTCCTTCAAGAATTATCGGTAGTTAAGTATATAGATATTTCAGATTCACGTCATCGTCATAATTATCAATTATATTCGATAGCTCTTGTAGAACTAAATACTTTTATATTTCGACTTAATCTAAATAATATTCTTGAACACTAAAACGTAAGCCGTCGGTTAAGATCTAATAACTTAGTTATGTTTTCTTAGTATTTTCATCAAATTAATAATCAATGAGAAGACTTTGGAGGTATGGATTTATATCAAAAGGCGTTAAAGTCTGCGATGTTACAATTCCTACACTAACACACCACCATATCAGATTATGAATATTGAGCATAGGGACGAGGAATAGCTAAAAAAATTAATTCATTGTAAAATTAAAATTGATAACTTGGTTATTTCACTGATTCTATCACTAACGTGACGCATCTTCAGACTAACATTAACAGTAATCGAGTATTAGTTAATAACATTTTAGCAGGTGGCTCACCAATATTAAATTTATTTCCGTTGGGATTTTCACCTCCAAACACTAGTAATTGATTTGTAATTGGTAGTGTTATGGTTATTAGTCAGTCATTATCAGTGTGTCTTACTCCACTCCCCACGTCCAGTAGAATGGAATAAAACCCACCCTACCCTTTATCACTAATGTAAAAATTAGAATCATTGTTTACCTTTGAAATAAACAACCTTGCGATATGACTAGT
Organism: Himalopsyche phryganea; assembly: GCA_022494535.1. NCBI lineage: Eukaryota > Metazoa > Arthropoda > Insecta > Trichoptera > Rhyacophilidae > Himalopsyche > Himalopsyche phryganea. Next base: position 1,324,458 of record JAGVSL010000125.1, on the reverse strand, counting down.
CTGAAGATGCTTCTTAAGGAAGCGAAACGAGTCACGTTAGTGATAAAAACAGTGGAATATCAAAGTTATCAATTTTAAGTTTACATTAAAAATTAATTTCCACAAAGTAACAGCCGAATCCATAGAAAATATAAGTTATATTTATCCAAAACCAGAGTTGGACCGAAGGATTCAAGTGTTGGCCTATAGACAGTGCTATAATTACTTTACAGATAAATGAATGTAGACTTTCAGCCATGAAATGGTAACCCATCTCTTTCCTAAAGTTATCATTGCGGCAATCTTAGAAGTTATCGCAGTTGCGTAAATACGATCAAATTATCGAAATCACGAAAATGAATTGAGACAAAGGAAAATTAGAACCGAAACTATCCCACAATTTTCAAAAAGCAACGAAACCAATAAGTGAGTAAAGACAGAACAAACACAAAGGCTGCTTTTTCAATCAATATTAAAAGAAAATGATTAGGGCCGATGATTGAAAATAATAACTAAAATTTCATTATAAAGTATGCCAATTAGTCACAAAATTTCAAATAGTTTTACGATCACCTGTTATTTTGACATTGCGGTCATAAATACTTAAATTTTAATTGGTTACGTTGGCTGATTTACGCGACTCATTCGTTGCCCAATCAATCACTTTTATTGCTCTGGAAAACAATACGCAGGCAAGCAAAAATGCTTTTTTATTGTAGCATCCGTTGCATTTTTATCTGTCAGCTGTTTAAATTGTGACACTGCATTTTATTTTATTAAAACCATTCCGTACATATTTCAGTGACAGGTGAAACGACAAAGTTATTTACTTTTTATTCAACATATAAAAGCCTAATCGAACATCTTAACACATTTTGTTGTATACTATCTGTCGCTCAACATCTTTTTTCATAGGGGGCAACGATAGAAGGACCCAAGGTGTTAGTTGTAAGCTAAACGCTGACTACATCTTGTCACATTGATCGCTGAGGAATTTGATGCAAAAAATCAGTTATGTGCAGCATTGCAACAGGTCAAGAACGTGATGAATAATGCGACCGTATAAACATAGGATGATTACACACAACGTGTGGTAGTTGCCAGTTATCTTGTGTCTACAGAAATATCGCTATATGTTTTTGTTTTTAACACTCGCATAGCGATGAAGTAACTATTTTCAAATGAGCGATTAAAATTGATGACACAAATATGAAAATGACAACACGGCATAGGGTCATTTCGCCAGTGGTCGGCCAGTTAAGCGACAGGTGTACTTTCAAAAGGGATTTTGAGTGAATGAATGGTAAATACATATTTTTCGCTGTTATTCCATTAAACAGGGATTAAGTAATGTAACGAACTAAAAATGAAATAGTTAATATTGTACCAAGCATAAAATAATAGAAATTTGTAAAAAAAAGCTAATCCTCCCAGTGGTCGGCCCCAAAAATCCAATGGTCGGCCTTTCATTGCCCGGTGTTCGGCCATCACTATGAAACTTCATGAATATCGCGAAATAATTAACCGATAGTAGACAGAACATTAACAAACATACTGATTCAACGCATTACAATATAAAGTATATTTTGTTAGCGATCCCTATACAACATGAATTTTTCGAAACTTGCGAAGTAAAAATGTGCTTTTTTAAATTGCGTATTGCATCATATAGGTCAGTATAGTGCAGATGTACATTGGCAAGTGGCACGACTACCTACACGAATTTTAAAAAATATGTTTTTTAAGACAATCACTATTATTTAAGTTTTAAGCTCAAAAGGCGGACCACTGGCGACGGCCGACTTTAGGAACACTCGCCCTAATAACGTTTTTTTAACACTTATTTGGCTTCTAAAAAAGGTTTTAAAGACAATTCACAATGTTAGACTAACGTTACTCCATGGTGACATAATGAGTTTTTTTACGATGGTTTTGTGCGGGTATTAACCCGCACTGTACACTTTGAAAATGTTTTTTTCCTGTTATAGTAAGATAGATTAATAGCAGCTTTTAATTAATTTTAGCAACTGGCGTGCAATTCTCGCACTTCAATCATATTGAATGAGTTGAAAAAAACCTAACCTTTTGTTTCGCACGGCGGTGATGCGTTTTTTGTGACATCTCTCACGCTGACGACAAAAACTCACAGCTCCACAAACGCAGATGTCGGCAGAATTTTAATTGCGTGTAAATATTATCTTATGTCTTATCACTTATGATTTCAATATATAATTAAAATTGATATACATATTCGCTATACCACTTGTTGTTTAATTAGATGCAACACTCGTTTCGTCTCTTTGAGAAGCACTATATGACTCATTTGATCAGGACACTTTGATGAAATGCGGACATGTGCGCTATGAAAGGCAACAATGTTATAATCGGAAACATATTGTCTCATCTTGAGCTCGCAGCATTTATAATATTATATTTTTTACAATGATTGAAGTATGTAACTTATTAAATTAAACAATTAGTGGTAATTACTCAATAAATTGATATTACGATCAGATATTTTATCGCGATTGAACAGTCTAAATTGATTGTAAAATATTGAACAATGCTATTTCTATATTTTTGTTATCACCCATTTGACTCATAAATTTAATATCTCTGCATGTTTTGTTTTACGGAAACTGGTTCTAAGTCACTTGCTCAAACTTCTCTTCGGAGATTGTAAGACAAAAGGAATGTTGTAAGAGAAAGGCTTGTAGTTGTATAATCGTCCTTTCAACGTTTCATTCTCAGGGTCAGAGAAACGGTGATTGAGAAGGATATGAAAATATTACAGATATCAACATAGAAATCAATGTATGAATATTTCTATTAGAGGATTTATGCCAGTAACATTCACAAATGAGTGCGCGAAAGCCCAACTTTACAAATTACTGCCGTACTAAGCAGAAGCTATGTTAATTTATAAAAAATAAATCACATACTTTTAACCATGTATGAGGCATATGGCTTCCTTATGAAGTAAGCTCTAGTCGAAGGATAAGGTTAGGTCAAGACTAGTGGTCAAGCTAATTGCTCTCGCTACACCCTGTTTTTAGGATCTGAGGAGTGGTGGGAGAAAATTTAAGACATCACAAGCATCCATGCTTCGAACAGAAATCCATAAAGCGATTGAAAAGTCAATTTATGAAACTGCCCGTACGTAAAATCCGTGACCAATGTATATTATTTTAAAAGAACACAATTTGTATTTTACTACTTCCACATTTTTCATAACGGTCATGATCGATCCTTCTCATCACGAGCATTATCAACAAATAAATACAAACAGGGTTATTTATATAAAACAGAATATGTTTTGTAATTAATTTATTTAAAACCGAAACCAACGACTTTGCCCACTGCAACACACACATGGCAATTCAATGAAATGATAATTACCGGTGTCATATTTTACTTTTAACGTGGTTTAATTTTTGATTACTGATATGGTATTTATTTATTTATAATTTGTGTGATAATCACACCAATTGTTTTGTATACATTCTCATTAGTCATATTATAATATTATTCAAATAACTCTCTATTTGATAAAATTATGAAATCAACACAAAAAGCATGCCTTTCCAACAAAAATTGTCAGTTCATAAAACAAGAGAAGCAGTAGTTGTATGAAACCGTAGGCTCGTTTATACACATCTTAATTACATGACACCTTCATTCAGCAGTAAACAGAAACACACAATTTTAGATTGCTAATGATGAGATTATCAGGTTACAAGGATATCATAATTAACCCAGCATTGTGAACTCCAGGACATAGAATGTAAGGCATTTCCTCTAATACGTTAGTGCCACATTTTCTTGAAAAGGGTATCATCCTTAAAGGGTCGAGTACATCACCCTTCTCAAATTTTACAATTATTTACCTTTAAATACAATATTATTACGTCCGTAATTTAAGGTGAGACAAACAAATAAAGGAGGTAAGTACCCTACTTCCTGTAATGTAACTTAATAATACGCATAAAGTGATATCTCAAAATTACACTTTCCATGAGTTTTACGGGAAAACACGTATACGGCGAGAAAGTTACGTCACATTATGCATTAAAATCAGGGCTGCAGAGTCGGAGTCGTGGAGTCGCGCTGTTTTGACCGTAATCAGATTCGTAAAAAACGAGCGACTCCAACTACTTTTTCTATTAATAAAGTGCATTATTGCATTTCTGCGTGTACTTGTTTAATTTTTAATTATGCCTATAACATCTTGCTGTACAATATACATATATACCAGTGGCGTGCAGTCCATACATGCGGAAGATGCGCCGCATGCCTTACAATTCGGAAATGAAAAGGCTTTTTTTTCTCATCTTTCTAAAGCTATTAAATTATAATTTTACGTAATTATCAAACAAAACTGCTTCAAAGTTCCACGTTTACACACTAAATTCAGAAAGTGTGCGCGTCCTGATTGGCATTTATCTTCGTTCTATTCAGCCGTGACTGCCCGATAAACATACGGACAAAATTTGTTCGAAATTTCTCATGCATGCGCTAAGAAGTTTGCTTTACACGCACGTGCGCTTGGATTTTAGCATCTCACCATTAGTATTGTGATTCGGATTGTCGGATAAATCGTGTTTAATTTTGTCGCTACCCTCAACATGCATGAATTAACGGCACAGAAAAGAAAGAGGATTTTATAATACATTAGTGGAATATTAAAGACTGTAGAGGATTTGAAATTAAGGTGTAAAATTCGTGAGAAGAATAAAATTGAATTTCAAAAATAAGATAAACTAAAAAGCCACTGATATATACGTGTATATTATAATATGAAAAATTCGGCTATTTGTCGGATTGGTTGGTTGGTGTTTAATTTGAAGATCAATTACACATAAATATTAAAGGTAGGATAAATATTTGACAAAATTAGACTTCTTTTAATCGTAATCTGAGTTGGAGTTGCGTTTTTTTGACGAATCCGCATCCCTGGTTGAAATATACCCAATGACTTTCTTTCAATAACAAAGCATTGATGTTTTTGTTCGGCAAACGAAGTGATCAGTGCTTAACGTTCTGGGTGTTTGTCTTATTCAATCGTGGAGACCAGAATGTTGGTACGAATATGTATGTATGTGATATCTTCATTTCCCAACTCCCATCCGAACCATCCCAATTGGGCATAACAACAACAAGAGGCTAACTACTGTTCCTGTCTTACTCCTTTACTTCTATCCTTACTCTCTCCGAAAAGAGGGTGTGAGACTGAATATCATATAGATCTCGTAGAATTTTTTTTTGGAAATTCTTCATTTGAAGTATGTATGCTACTCATTGCGGTCGAACCTGAACAAAGAAAACAAAGTTTTTCCAGTGAAACAAATGAGACATTGTATAATGCGGGTGATATCGTAAATGTCTAGCAACTAGTCTTCGCATTGCAGTAAGTAGTGTATTTTTAATGGTGCGTTTATTTTGGCAACTAATTATTTAGTCAGTAACTAATTCGATAAATAGTCAGTCAATAATTATGTTTGATCTTTAAATAATTCCCAAATAAATGAAGATTAGATTAAGTTACGTTAGGTTTTTTTTTCCATGTCCGTTTCCAACGGAGGTATCTTAACAGAATTTTTCTACGAGAGCTGCTTGTTACTCAGTTACACAACCTTTCTTTTTTCGAAGAGAGTAGGTATAGAAGGATACGGCTATGAGAGGACTAGTGGTTAGCTAATCGCTCTCGCTACGCCCCGTGAGGATGGGATGGGTGGGAGGGAGAACTCAGACTACGAACAGAAATCCATAAATCGTTTGAAGGATCAGTCTATGAAAACCGTCCGCACCGGAAATTGAACCCGAGACATCCATAACCGTAGCCAGCGACGCTATCAACTGCGCCACGGACGCCGACATACGTTAGGTTAGGTTTAATTAAAAAAACAGACCGTTCTATATGAATATCTGACCATGTTACATAAATTACTGACCGTTTATTTTATTAACTGACCACATGTATACTGACTATTTATCGAATTAGTTTCCGACTATTTTGAATAATTACTGACCATTTATTATTTCTTACTGATCAAACATTAAAATAGTTACTGACGCAAAAAATGCAGGCCATTTATTTTCATCATACAATGCCAACTTTTTATAACGTATACTGTATTGCTATAATTTATAATCGATCGCTGAAAAGTTTATTAAAAACAATGTGGTGTTCCACACGGCTCAGCACTCGGCCCTTATTGTTCGATGCGCTATAAAGGTAGAAAAGTAATAATTATTGTTACTAGAACAGTTTCCAACTTTTGTAATAATATAACGCGATGAAACTTTTGACGAAGTCTGGAAATGCGACACCATTGTTGGGCAGAAACAATGAAAGTCACTCACAATAATAAATCCGGCTCTATTCATCGACCTCTAGCTGAAACTCGATGAAGCTTATAAAGGAGGGAAATCTGTAGAAAAAGCAATAGTAAATAAAAATACATTTCTGTATAGATCAACTGTATTCAAATGAAGACTGAAATCTATTATCCGTTTAATCAGGAAATTCGAGAGCGTGTTGTAATTTATAATAAATTATCAGATATGAATAAAAGTGTAATGTAAATTAAAATTAAAATAACTGTGTGTATTGTTTATATACACGGCGGATGCTTATATCATGAGAAAATTTCATACCTAAATGTGTATGTGATAATAATAAAACGTCTACATCTAAACGCCTACAGATCGGTCTGGGCTATTAGCTATTATATATAAGATTTTCTAGATAATGACTAATTATTCGTAAGTACAAAACAAATTGATTTATTTCCATGAATATCACATATCACACACAATGTGTAGCCTGTTAGTCAATGTCGTTGGCTTCGGAAGCAGTGTTTACGGTATCGAATCCCGGACAGTACAGACAATTTCATAAATTAAATTCCCTTATTTTTACGGATTTTTGTTTGAAGAAACATGTCTAAATTTCCTTCACCTCATTCATCCACCCTAAAAACGGAAGGGTTAGCTTAATCAATAACCTAATCACTAGTCCTGTCCTAATCATATTCTTCTATTCTTAATCTATCCAAAAATGAGAGGTTGAGCGATTGAGTAATAAGCAGTCCCCGTAGATAAAAAATGTCTTGAGATAAGCTCCATTAGGATTCCATATGCTTCACATTCGGAACAGACATGTATACACAAAACAAATGTTGTTGAATACATTAAATAACTTCAAATTATTGTAGGAGAAACACCTCGAATTGCGAGGTGAGTTTACTGTTTTTTTGCTGGCAATAAATGTTAACGTATAACAGTTATATTGATATGTCATTCCACGAGAACGTTGCAATTATTTACACAAAAGAGCTATATATGACACATAGCGGTATACTGACAGAAAACGACTTCCGAGATAATCGCATTTAAAGGATTTTTTTCAAAGTAATCTCTCTACCATGAGCAATGGGTTTGTGATAAACAAAAATATTTACACAGTAAGACTAATCTTTTTGGCAGACAAATAATAAGATTTGGTATCGGGGAGTTATAATTATATCAGGCTTTTTGCCAGAATAAAAAAATGACAATATGTCTTAATAATATAATTTAGTGGCGGTAAACTTATGGAGATTATCAGGACAAATCAGGCTATATCTAAATACAATTATTAGCTGTACACAAAAGTTTTAACACCATTATATTTTTGAATATCAGCAATCAACACGCTGAAATCTGCCGTCTCAACAGTAGAGACGTTAGCAGTCAGCGTTTTAAAACAGAAAATCATCAAAAACTGACTCAATGCATTCCGTCAGCATACCCTCGAGTCATACAACTAATACAAAACACGAAATTATATCGAAACATTGAATAGTATAGTATATTTTTATGAAGACGTACAGAAGATGTAAATAGCTCTATAAATTATCCAGCGATAGACACTTTCGAAGAAGTGGTTGAATAATATTACCAAAACCGCTCGATAGTATTTTTAATTTATAATTATTATTACACATAACTGCGATCATGTATTACGATAAATTTATTGATGCATCACTCATTAATCTGGTTCATATGCAAATATTTCAATTTATTTTTATTGCTGCATTCTGCTAAATTACTGTTCAATATGAACAAACTGGGTACACATGGAAATTTGCATAATTTAAAGTGGCAGTCGCTGCGGGCGAATCAGATTATTTTGTAGAGAATTTAATTTAGTTTATTGTACACCGGGTTACCGGTTGTGAATTCTCAATCGAAAATCATAAAATTCATTATTTATTATTACATTTGCCAATTTAAATTAGTTTTGACATTATCGAAATCGGTGCAGTTTAAACGGAATGAGGAATAAAACTGATTAAAAATAAACTGCGATTCCGTTTTAAAAAAGTGATCATGTTTGGGAACAAGCTGTTCTGATTGTAGGATTAATTGAGTCAAAACAAGGCTGCAACATAACAATATTTACATGCAAAAGAGAAAGAATCATAAAGCACCGTTCGTGATCAGCTTCCTTGGTCTTTCGTTACCACATTCTTCCGCCAAACATTAAGACATACTTTCTATCCAGAAACCCTTCAATCTCAGTTACATTCATTTAGTACAGCCCGCGGGCCACATTACACCCGACACGTATTTTTGTGCGTTCGTTATAATAAAATCACTCATATTCTTAAGTTGAAATTCCCTTTTTACGATACAAAATAATGTATTCCTAAAAATAGTATTCCATTTGCAGTGGCCCTCCAGTCAAAACGTTTACCCGAACTTGGTATAGTATAATATCAAGCATACCACGTATATATCCATTGATTATTCAACCAATTGAGCAATGTGGATAGTCTTAGTTAAATTTAGATTTTTGGTCAACTTCATCATGCCTCAAAATCATCCCAACTTTCAGACACATTGGTTCTGTTTTCGGCCGTCTACCTTACACCCGAAATCAATCGCATGCTACGCTAAGTTGTAAAACAATAATTGTGTCACTTAGAATAGTAATGGTGTAACTCCAGTTTTGAAGTTTTGAGATAATCAAGGTTTTGTAAAATGCTCTTAGGATCAATTAACAACCATTAATAACTGTTTGTCAATCAACTGAAGAATTTAAACGTTAGTGTAGTAGTGAAGTCTGTCCGGACACTTCACTCTTATATTGCAAGTACTTCAATTATTCTGAAAAATATCGTTAAATATGGAAATATAAAGACAAAAAACATTTTTTTAAAGAAATTAGGAGTATATATGGAGGTGCACTATTATTAAACTAATAGAATAATATCTTTTGAACGTTTTTGAGGTATAAACTCATTTTTCGTAATTTTGGAGTTACAACACTACTATTTTAAGTGACACAATTCTTGGATTGAGGGTAGAGGAATCACATAAATAATTTACTTTTAAACACAGTCAGAAATCACTATTTAATACTGCATTCAGGGATTCAGATGCGTTCCATCTCAACTGTGTCCTTCGGAAGACCTGGTCAAATGAAAGCAATGAAATTATGCATAAACCCGATTCTTTTTTTGCATGATCTAAGAAAACGGAGCAACTATTTTTTTGCATGTACACGGTTATAAAAGGCGAAAAGTATTATTAAATTATGTATATGCATATATTTAAAAGAAACTTCGGCATTTTGTGAATATTGCAATTGTCATTGTTGCCATTTAGCAAATTTTAAAATGCAGGTGTTCATGACTCTAGCATGACTTCTTATAGTTTTGACACATTTATGTTTTTATTTTTTACTGTCTGAATTTTTTCCAATATTGTTTTTCTTGCAATGTTACGAATTGTTTACAGCTTAGTGCAGTCGTATTTTGTGAAAGTATTTTAATGTATAAATAAAAAATAAATGCGTATCATTATCTAATATTTTGGGGGTATTTTAAGTAATGGAACTCTATTTTTGTATGCCCACCTAATCTTTTTTACACGATTTTTTTGCACGTTAGTTTCTGGAATGCATCTCTCGTGTGAAAAGAAAATCAAGTGTACTAGCACAGTGTTAAACAACCTTTTAATATCCGCAGCCTGGTAAAAATGGGTTAATCGTCCAGGTGTGGAAACATTCCTACACTTGTCTCTCAAGAGTATTAAATATCACTGAACTAGTGGTTCTTCCAGGTAGATCAAGGCAATAAAGAAGCTCTTACCTTAAGTCGTCATCTTCATTATACATCACAAAGAAAACTAGGGTAAAATGATTGGTCACGTTGCTTTATCAAGTTGAATCGCGAAAGAACTCGATTTCTTTATCCGCTCTACATCTTGATTTTCAATATTTCAATAGAGCTGTAAGGATTCCCTAAATCGTGTAGCGGTGTAGTCGGGTGAAAGTTTTCGCGCACAGCCAATAAATTCTTTCGGACCACAAGTTGAAGAATACCGTACCAGAAGAAGATAATTATGTACGTTGCAACGGTGATGCCTCCACCAAGTAATGCATTAAAAATGGCTGACATTATAAGTGCTTTAGTTATACAACTCATATACAAAACAAAATTAATATACTTAGTAATAAGAGCATAATATTAATGATTTAGGAATATTATAATTACAATACATGCATACGCTAATTGATTATCCTAATCGGGTCAGAAGCCTTTGCGTGTCTGGAAAAAAATACACAGAGTAATTTTTTAATATGGTAATTAAAATGACGTGCACGTCATGTTGATGTTATGAACATAATTGAATTTATGTTAATTTATCTATACGCTTAGGTTAATGTTGCTATTACAAAAAAAAGGTGATAAATTAACAAAAAACTTTGACAGGTGAGTTGAAAGACGAAATCTATCGTAGAATATTACAGTCTATGGTATCTTAGATACTGTTCATTTGATCTTTTTGTATAATAAAATTATTTCTTTATGCTTGTCTTTTGTATCAGTTGAAAATACTCACTCAAATTTGAAAAAATATGGAGTTGATAATTTATGTTCCCTATTTCTCATAACGGTGCTGGAATTTCAATAAGAACGCGGATTTAATGTTTAAGCCAAATAACTTTTAGCCAGTGTTCTTTACCCAGTGTGCCGTCGCGCACTGGTCTATCGTGAGGTCATGCTAGGTTACGTTGCTTCAATGTATAAACAAATAATTTATCTATTGTATCAAGTACTCTGTCATTTATATAATTCCTTTTTTACGTATTTATCAAATGAAACGATGAATTTCTGTGCATACAATCGGTGGATATATCCCTATCTACAACCTCACTTGTGTATACGACAGTAGAATAGAAGAGCAAATGCCAGCATGCCCTTATATCTCACTTGCACTATTCACTTTACATGTGATTGAGCGAGAAAAATGAAAAAATTACTTGACCCACCTGGTGTTTATCTTGTTAAGGTAATTTTTTTGTTGTGTGCTTCGGTCATCTGAAAAAATTTTTGGTGTGCCGTGGAAAAGAAAATGTCGCGAAGTGCTGATATATATATACGTATTCGATGGTGTAGATTTACAGATAGTAGTATTTATAATACTATAGTTTTTTCCAAGTTATATGATACTCTCAGTAGAAAATTTTAACAGAATTAAAAAATTAAGTATTCATTAATTAAGCATTGGGAGTAGCACCGTAGAGTTCTATATTCATACGGTAACAAAAAAGAAGAGTTTTTAGTTCTATAAAAAGTAATAAAATATGGTTGATTTGACACCACGCCATCGTGAAAACAAAAAATGTATTTTTCGGCTATATGTTATTAATTTTTAGTTTGGTAACAAAAGAACAGTCAACGGACTGGAAGCGAGTGGTTGTTTTTCATATGATTCCCCTGACTTATCTGCGTATAATGTCCTGTTTAATTAAGAAGGGTGGCACAAACAAAACATTTAGGTTAATGTTCCGCGGTTGACCATTTCGTTTATAAACGGCTGGGAATTAATGCATGAACACATGACAAATAGCCGCGCGAAAAAACGCATCATAAAAATTTCAAAAATGATGTTTCGGCGGGAGACTTTCGCGCCCATTTTACAGAGCGTGACGTTATTCTACGCGAAGGGTTTTGGCGGGACAGTGGCGTCAAAAAAAGGTAATCGTTTTATTTCAAAAAAATATATATTAGCTTCCAATTTATTTCAAGAAATCATTAAATTAGTTTTAGTTATCAGGTAGAGAGTTCATTCAATGTCCTATTTCAAAACTTATCAAGTATGTTACCATTTTTTGTACTAATCCACTCTACACGCAGTACAAACTTAAATTTTCTAATACGTTAAATAATTAAGGAATTGGACTTCATACCTATGTAATTATACAGATAAATGTAAGTACAACAAATTTATCACTTTTATGGTGTTAAATGTCAATTATTGATGGAAAGGTACTCTGATAATAATGCTCGCAATGAGTGAAATTGATCCTGAGCATTAAAAAAATGTGGTTGTAATACAAAACAAATTATGCATTATTTAAAACAGTTTATTTTTGAGAATGCTTCCCAAAACGTGTTACACATTGTTGTGACTTTTGATTATTTATTGACAATAACATTAACCGACGAATCCATTGAAAATTTGTTTCCATATTCCATGATAACTACACACGCAATTTTGCTTGACGATTTCAATTAAAATCTAATTATCAACTATTGCAAGGTCTTATATATTTAAGCGTTTAGCTGAAGGAAATAAAAATGATTAATTCAAATGATGACAAGAAGGCAGCAGTGGAAAATCATTTTACAAAAACGCGCCAGACAGGCCTTATAATAAATAGATAATGAGATATATTGTGGGAGAAACACATGAGGAAAATAAATTTATACGCTACGTATTATTTATTTTCTCTGGACCCCGAATAAAAAGCAAAAAATTGCCATCGCATTATGTTCGGGTTGATACGGTATTTAAGAAAATACTCGACACCACTGTGGGGGGCAGCGACTAGTGCCTAGATAGTGTAGCCAACTATCTGGTACCAGTGCGTGCCCCGTCAACCGTGCATCCTGTGGGCCGAGAAGCGTTGTCAGCCATCCACGTATAACCGAACGGGTAACAGAGCTCCTCCATGGCAAGCACCATTTCGCCGCGTCGCTTTTGAACCTGGGTGAACTTGCGATACAACAGCATCGAATGATTCGACAACGAACTCTTTATGCGGTCTGGACAGGAAAAGAAGGTTAAAATGTTTCTTCAGAGTTTTTAGTGACCTACGAGTATATTCTCACGTTATAAAAATTACCCGATTAAACCAAGGTGTTTTTTTTATATTATACTGTGTTTAAATGACGACAGAAAAAAATGCGGCCATCGTGACATTGCACAATTTCAAACACAAAAAATAAACAATGACACATGACTAGAATGTGATAAAATAAACAATATTAAAAAAAAAACAAGCAATTAGTTTTAAACTACTTCCACATTTTTCAAATTTAGATCAGAACCAGTTTCGCACATCTTAACCAAAAATTACAAGCGTATCAACGTGCTGTAACGCCATTGGAGCAAGGAATCTATAAACTTATTTGAAACGTGGAACAAACAATAATAGAACTAGCCATTTATTTTTGTTTATTTTAACCATGTCCGCTTCCAATGTGAAGCATATGGACTATTAATGGAGATATGTCAATAAACGTATTTTGTACAAGAACTGTTTTTTACTCAGTTGCTAAACCTTTCTTTTTGTAAGAGAGTAGGGATAGAACGATATCGAAAATGACAGGACTAGTGGTAAGGTAATAACTCTCGTTACGCCCCGTTGTTATGATCAGATGTGTGGGAGGTGATTTTAGATATTACAAAAATCCATAAATCGATTGAAAAATCAATTTACGAAACTGTGAGTGATGTTGACCACTGCACCACAGATCCGATTACTAATAATGGCCATTTCATAATAGAAAGTTTAACTTTTACGAATATTATTAGAATATGTCTGTACCTTTTTAAAAATAAAATCATGTTAGTGGTCCGTGGTAATCTCAAAGGTTGGCGACCGCGGCTCTATATAACATTTACTGTCGGTTATATATTTTGTATTCCATAATCCTAAAGTCCAAGTTTTTTTTGTTAACAGGGACGAAACTTTAAAATTTATAATTTAATTTGTAATGAAGTACGATTTTACATAAATCAGGTAACACGAAAGTAGTTACGTGTGACTGATTACTGTAATTTGTTTGAAAAAAATTCATTGTTTGGTCGTAAAACCATCATAAACCGAAAAAAGTGTAAAAAAAAATATGTAAATAGTGCACGTCCCGAAAAGACAATTTACGATGCGCAATCTTTTATATGTACATAGAAGTTTCATCCTAGCATGCATATATAAATCAAAAAAGAATATAAAATTAAAATTCATAAAAAACTACTTCATGCATAACTTTTTCACGTTTAACGTGCAATAAAAATAAGCACAATTGAACAAAACATATTTTAAAACCTCGTTTCTCAGCTTTTAAAGTGTTAATTATAACTATTATTATTATCAAGAAAGTAGACGCTTAAAATGGTTTCCAGCAAAATAATAATTAAATTGTTCAGTCACGTCAAAACGCGTGATCGGGATTCATAGCGTTAAACTAGACAGAGTGTCTAGCTCGCATGGTAATCTAATTTACAGGGATGCCCCTTCAATCAAATTAAATCTTTTTACTTTTGCGTACGCGTTCGAAGTTCAAGTGGGTCAATTTTAGTATTTTTATATTGGTCGTGTTAGCACTGAATGTTTTTATTAGTACGGTATTCGAGTGTTCGATGCTTTGGGGCAATTGTCATATTTGGATGCACGGTCAAGATTTTCGTACATTCATAAGACGATTTCTATTAAAAAGCATGGATTACAGTGATATTATCAAACTTTTCCATCCACACCATCCTAACAGAGCAGGGATCGGCAAAACGGATCTCGCAGTTACCCTAATCCCCGCAAAACACATTTAATATTCCTCATTTTTATTTAATAATGTTCGCTCCCAATGTGGAGCACATGTATTCATAATGGAGATATCTTAACAGAATTTAATCAGTTGCTCAACTCCTCTTTTTCGAATAGAGTATGGATAGAAGGGTAGGGCTAGGACATGACTAATAGTTAGGTAATAGCTACGCCCCGTTTTTAGAATCGGATAGTGATAAAATCAATTTATGAAACTGTGTGATCGCGAGACATCCGTAACCGTAGACAACGACGTTGACCACTGCACCACGGACCCAACTGAAAATTTAGTCAGTAGATTTTAAAAATATGAAGAAACTTCGTGACATCTATCAAAATAACACTTTACAACCAATGTGGCAAATGTGTAAACAACTTGACACCGCCCCGTACTTATGGGGCGGACAGGGGTCTTCAAAACCAATATGCAGACTATTTCTATTAATGCAAATTTAATATGTAATATCTCTCCTAAGGCATTCAAAAATAATTTGTCATATTTGTTTGGTTACCGTTATTTGTTTACAGTTAGAAGTAAACAAAAAGCTTGCGATCCTGCAAGGCAAGCAGTCGCCTCTCGGCCTTCCCCAGAGGTAGTCGTTGGCCGACGAAACGGCGACTTAGTCCACCACTTGCTAGTAAAACCACTTACAGAGTTTTAAATTGAAAATGTGTATTTTAAATCTGTTTGTGTAACTGTCTTCGAGAAATTTATAAGTGTAAACTAACTGCAGTTAAAGAGAAAGTAAACTGAATACGACCGGGTTTTAATGAAAGACGAAGGAACTTGTGAATTATCCTTTGTCCCCATGTCGGACGCGGGGCTGTCGAAGTGTGTTGACGCTTGGTACCCCGCTTCTCTCCGCTCTCCACCCTCCCCTCGAGCGGCGAGACGTTTCTTTCCTACTCTCTCAAACTATATCAAAACACGATGTTTCTGGTTTCCTCACCAGCGTGTATCGTTCACTGTCATAGACACACGAAATAATTTTCTTCAAATACAGGGAGGAATAATTACATAAGTCAGACATATGTGACCAGATAATCCACATATTTTATATTCTAGCAAAGTTCTGCAACTTATTTGAAGTTTCTACTGTTAAATTGTGCGTTTAAAGTGAAAGAATTGGTATCAACAGATAGAAAAACCTTGCAATATTGACATATCACCCACCTATCCGAATTGCATGTACAAGAGTCTTCTCCCGAAAATTTCCTTATTCATTAAAATATGCGTGTAAGTTTAATGAACCGTTTTTTCGATTATAGTTAGTTGAAATAAATTCGTTAATGAATTTAAACCTTTGTGGCAACCCTAACCGTATGACAATGCAATATGTTAGTTGAACCAATAATAATAAAGGTAAGTAGATAGACGGAAAGCACCCTGGGAACTGAAATAAGAACTAGGGTTCGAATCGACCGTGGAATCCAATTGTTTTAATTCTACACTCACGATTTTATTGGTTTATTATTATATGATGAAACAAGAATAATTTATCATGCAGCGTTTGCACTAACTTCCTTTCAGATTTTCTTATGAGATAATAATATTATGAGCTTACGTATTTTTACGCCTTGTTAAATATACGAAAGGAAAATCATTATTTTATCATATTATATAGCTGTATCTAAGAGGCATACGGATGTAAGTCTAAAATTTTAATAATTGAGTTAATACCGCCAAAATATGGTTAATGATCATGAAAGATGAAACTTTTATCATGAAAGAATAAAGGAATTTCATTACTTTTTTGCCTGCTTCAACCGTAACATCTAATGGTAAATCTAAATGTTTTTGCGCTCTCCTGAATAATTAATGTTTGGACTTTCGTCCGTTTGCTTCTTAGATACAGATATTAATATGACATCATAATAATCTTTTTCTGGAAAGATATTGTATTCAAAAAATATGTAACGCAAATGTAAACATTAAACAATTTTATATTAAATGAGAACCGGTTTTAGTTAAGATAATAATATGAAATATTATCTTGCAGAACAAAGCTGATCAAATATGAGCTACTGAGAAGTGAAGTGAGCCGACCGATATTTTTGAAAAAAATTAGATGCATCTTGGTATTCTGGATGTCATTGTCGGCGTCCGTGGCGCAGTTGGTAGCGACGTTAGCTACAGGTACTGATGTCTCGGGTTCACTTCCCGGTACGGACAGTTTTATAAATTGATGTTTCAATCGATTTCTGTTCGTATTCTGAGTGTTTGTGATGTCTAAAACTAGCTCCCACCGACCCACCCGATCCTCACGGGGAGTAGCGGATGCGATTAGCTAGCCACTAGTCTTGCCCTAGCCCTATACTTCTATCCCTACTCTCTTTGAAAAAGAGAGAAAGGTTGAGAAACTGAGTAAGAAGCAGTTCTCATAGAAAAATTCTGTTGAGATACCTCCATGAGGAGACCGTATGCTCAGCTTTGGGACCGTACAAGTATCATAAAAGTAAATACAGGCTACAAAAATTTGTTGTCCTGTAGGAATTGAAACTGAATAAAGTTTAAATAAATGTAAGAAGTCCATCAAACTAAAACTTTCAATAAACAAGTTTCACTATTTAATCACTTGGTCGAAACTGCTGTGATTTTATGGATTTGTTGTTCCCTACCATTATTTATAGACATAATACTTTTCTCCTTCTTTCCATACTATGATATTATCAGGAGTTGAATGCCACAACCTTCATGGTGATTCGTTGACTTTCAAAGGCATGTATTTGTCATACTTACACGATATATATATTTATTGTTTTTTCTAAAGGTGTAATTCTAGGTGAACTCAAAACTTATTAGTCATTCAAAAATAGTCACGATAGATGACGTCATCGCAATCAGTAGGTTATGGAAAAACAATATAAGTTGGCCGGTGGTGATTGGTTTTTATATTTTGATGTTTTTATTCAAAACTCAGAACCGCTATATATTGAAAAATGTATTATTTATAAGCATGTGATTCATTCTAAAAAATAAAATATCTTTGCATCGTATTAAGATAAATTATTGCTTTTTTACACAAAAAAATAAACGAAACGACTTGCATGCAATCACATTATAATTCGACGGCGTTTTGGCCTATTTATGTAACCCTCTAAATTGACATTGCTAAGAAAAGAGTAAAAACTGTTTTTATCGAAAACATTATATGGTGAGTTACGTTATGAATCTTTAAAATGCACTCCAGCGAATTCTCATATTTGCGGATACGGGATTATACATAGGGAGTGTCGATATCAAGCGGCCGGGTTAGAATTTTTAAACCTAAAACCAATATAAAATAATGTTTCCCTTCCAAAAAGTGGTCAATTTATATTTCCAATTTACGTCATTTGGCCGAGACCTGCAGTGTCGTCTTTAAAATGAGATTCAATCATTAACTCATTTTCGTATTTTTTGTGTTTTTCATCAATTGGCCAAAACACCTTCGTGCGATGACATGACGTCATGAATATTCTCATATTAAATTCTATAGTATATTACAAAAATACCAAATCTTTAAATATTATGCGAGAAATTTATGCATCGTTCAACTGAATTGAAAGTAATTCAAGATATCGACTGAGGGTGGTTGATGGAATTTCAATATCAAATTTGAATTGTTAAGATTTTGTATATTTCCATGTATAAACGATATTAACTATTTACTGTCTGTCAGTGCGAGTTCATTCGTGTGCTCGAATGCCTGAAGACGCCGAAAGGCGAAACCTAACGTCGTTAGTGACGTAATACATAGAAATATACAAAATTTCAACAATTCAAATTTTAATTGAAAGTTATGATAAAATAAAATATATACTTACACGAATGTGGTACAGATATATTGTATTCATTTTAGTTGTGTGAGTATTGTTATATTATGACGGCACAAGAACGAAACTAAAATCATTATTCTAGCAAAAAAATCGGATATGCTCGATGTGAGTCAAATTATTTATTCAGGTATCAAAAAAAATAACTGTTGAATAATAAAACATTGGAATGTGTAATAATAGTAATCTCTTGCACTTTCACATCTGCGAATGACTTTTAAAGCGTGTGTTTACGAAATTTTTCGTATCAACGAATTGGTGTGTTCTGCCAGACTAAGTCATTACAACACATGACAGGTACGGCTCGGAAAAATATCATTTTGGTATAAATAACTCGAGAGTCCGAAGACACGACGTTTTAGGCTTAATTTTTTGCCAGAACGTGGACAACATAAAATGTAGGAAAGCGTTTCTTTTTAATTTTCTTTATCCTGTCGTAGAAAAACTTCGTTCAGGGATACTTCAATTATTGATGAACAAAAAAGTAAGAGTAATTACAGCTTTTTTTTTTATTTACATATTTTTCTTTTTACTGATTTGCTTTCATTTATTTAATCACAAGTTATAGTTGTCGGCTCATGGTAAATACTACTTGTGAAACTAAGTTAAGTGAATGGAAACAAAATGTCAATTCAAGTAGTTGATCAGTTGACCTCCGTTGTCGTCATAATGCGATTTTAATGCAGCAACCGAGGAAGGAATGCAACCGCTAATAATCGCAGAAAAACAAAACTGCCACAGAATTAATTGAAGGATAAAGCACGGATATCAAGACATTTCTCGACCTATTGAACTAAAACTGAAAAATATTATTGAAAAAGATGGTATTGATAGAATTGGCATTTACTAGGTAGAACTCCATTATAATATGATAAAATAATAAAGTATTTAGTTCTACAAAATCTACAGGATTTTCCGCCTCCTTACCGGACCGGAAGAGACTTCGCGCGGTCACACCGTGTCATTGTAGCCAGGAAAAAGGGATGAGAAGCATTCTAAGGGTAATGCATTAAATATTTTCTCAAAGCGTTCTGCGCAACGTTGAAAGTATTTATAAATTTCATTTTCTTGAAGTGTTTCTGATTTATAATCGTTGACAGATTGACATTATGAAGAACAAAATGAGAGAATTTTTATAATTTAAGTCCTTAGCGAGTTTTTATTTCAACCAAATATGAAATTCAATTGGTGCATTTTAACAGAATTTAAAAGAACTTGTTTTTATTGATTGAATTGGCATTTAAGACAAAATAACAAAGTATTTAGTTCTACAAAATTTTATTAGGTAGTTGATACCTATATTGACTTGACACCATCGTCAGAACTATATTTAAACTTATTTTAGCTTAGCTATATATACTGTTTAGAAGAGATAGACAATATTATGTTATCTTACGTATTCAAACATCATAATATACATTTAAGGTATTAATTGTGTATTGAGAAAAGGTGCTTATGTGGTGTTATTAATTAGTATTTTATTGATTATGCGTAATTACATGGGCTTATTATAATGGTTTAAGTAAGAGTGATAGATTAATGTTTGTTCGTCATTAAGGAGATTATTGTCATGATTGTATCTATTCAAGTTGTTCTAAAAGATTAAGTCTGAGGCTTTTATCACACAAATATAAGCACACCGGAGATGAATTAGCGGTTATGGTGTGTGATTCTTTCAAGAGGTGGTTAGCAAATCTGAAAAAAGATGTTGCTCTCTATTGTGAATATCGAATACTAAACCTAACAATGTCCGAATATTCGAATAATATAATTAATAAAAAACAGTCACTATACAGTCGGCCAATTGATGTAAACCTCAAAATTGAAATTGTT
Source organism: Himalopsyche phryganea (assembly GCA_022494535.1). Taxonomy (NCBI): domain Eukaryota; kingdom Metazoa; phylum Arthropoda; class Insecta; order Trichoptera; family Rhyacophilidae; genus Himalopsyche; species Himalopsyche phryganea. The sequence continues at coordinate 1,303,946 of JAGVSL010000125.1, read as the reverse complement.
CAGAAGAGACTGTTTGTATCAAAACATTATATCGTAGTTATTCCGGAAGAAGACAGTAAATAAAAAAAACTAATTTTGAATAATTGTACTTTGGAGTTTGTCAAATGGGATAATTTACTTACGAGAATAGCCCCGTAGAGTTAAACGCGAAGTATTGAAATAATATGGGTATTTGTGTTTGAAAATATTTGCAATGCTGATAATTTTATCAACAATACAAGAGCCAAGTGGACTACACTGCTTTATGTCCATGGATATAGCATGAACAATTTTAATGGCATTGATATGTTTTTTTTTATTAATACTACGTTTTGCCACGGTGTAATCTATCTTGGTCACATTTGTAAAATGTTAGTTGTTCCAATTTGCTTGAAGGATGTTTTCAATTGTTTTGTAAGTAATATTTCACGTGTTCCTTTATAGCGATTAATAATCAAGTTGTATAAAAAAAAACACCGCAATTTATAACAGATTAACAGTTTTTAAATGAAAATATTCTGTGGTGATCTCGTGATCATTCGTTATTTATATAAATGTTGAGTTAGATATTATTGTATTAATATTTTACAGATGCTTTCGAGATAGAAGAAACTCATGCATATACTTTTTTTGGTATAACTAAAGGTATTTAAACAGACATTTTTCTACGAAAACTGTGCACAAACTCTCTTTTTCAAAGAGAGTAGGGATATAAGGATAAAGTTAAGACAGAAGTAACGGTTAGGGTGTAGGGAGTTTAAGACATAACAAACATGCATGCCTTCGAACAGAAATCAATCGAAAAATCATTTTAAGAAACTGTCCATACTGGGAATGGAGCCCTAGAGATACGTGACCGAAAACAACGACGTTGATCACTGCACCGCGGACCAGGCATACGTGATATTTACTTTATTAAAATAATCAAATAACATTTAATAGTAATTCATATAAGTACTTGGAGACAATAGAAATTTGGTTATATTAACTTGCTTACGTCCAAAAGTTTTCAGCCCTTTCCCTACGGTGTTAATTACCATTTCTTAGTAAAAATCTTTTCAACTGATGAAAAAAAAATTCAAATATTTATATAAAGGACTAATGACAAGGAAAACCAAACAATCGGTTTAAGAATTATGACAACAATTTACATAAATTTTATTGATTATTCGTTATTACGCGAGCTTCTTATAGCGGCTTAGGAAAGGGTGATGAATGTATTAAATAAATAAAATTTCGATGGATTCACTTTAACGATTATAATAATACCACATAAGTTCCTCTATCAAAAAATAAAATAAGTACCTTAAATATTTTAATTTTAAATAAATGTTACGATTTGAACTGTTGAAATTTTGTACATTTCCATGTATTTTGTCACTAACGACCCGGGTTTTGCCTTTCGGCATCTTCAGGCATTCGTGTAGATAAAAATGACAAATCCTTAAGGCTGAAATACCAAGGTCCTGTCAATGCGAAAAGACTATGTTGATAAGATTAATAACTTTCTCAATAATAACGATATCGTCGAATTAAAAAAGATCTAATGTTAAAATTTAATAAAAATATTAAGGACATCATAAATAGTTGTACCATTGCAATCAGCCTTAAGATCAGTTCTTTTCATCTACATGAATGCCTGAAGATGCCGAAAGGTGAAACCTTCAAATTTGATATTGAAATTCCATCAAGCACCGTCAGTCTATGTCTTAAATTATATCAAATGTTACGATGTTGGAAAAATGAGATGACATAATATTATTGTATATCTCTTCTAAAATAGTATATATAGTAAAATTAAAATAAGTTCAAACATAGTTCTGACGGTGGCGTAAAACCAAAATCGCTATCAACTAAATAATATTTTTTTTGTAGAACTGAATACTTTGATATTTTATATCTAAATATACTTTTTCAGTAACTATATGAAAGTGGAATACGACATTTTCGAATAATCATTTATTTTCCGAATATTGGACGTATATATACGGAAAAGGCATGTGGGGTACATCTCTTGATGTAATGTGTTATTTTTCCTACCATTTTTTATGTTCATTTTTGTCTTGCATACGTTATATCTAAATTTAATTAGGTTCCAATACTTTTATAACATAATTTAAGACATCGACTGAGGGTGCTTGATAGAATTTCAATATCAAATTTTAATTGTTGAGATTTTGTACATTTTCATGTTTTTTGTCACTAACGACACGAGTTTCGCCTCAGTTCGAGTTCATTCGTGTGCAAATCGAAATCTCAACAATTAATACTTTTATAAAAAGTGTAAGACTGTGTAAATCTTGTTGCTGTAAGAATTAATAATAAAAAAAAACAGAAAAAATGCATAATTAAAAAATGACACTTTCCAAGCAATTTGAACTCATGAAAGACATTTTGAATTACGGTAGTATTGCTCTATTAATCAGCCACATACATAAAACTAAAACAACTTGAAATTGAAATGCAAACACTTTGCACGAAACTTAACTAAGGGAGGCACACATGCAGCCGCTAAGTAATTATTTAAATTACAAAGTAAAGCTTAACTGGGCATGAAATGTGTTTTAATAGTTATTAGAAGTTTCCTTAGCTAAACAACCCCTACGTTTCTACACTGTCAGGACGTACAATAAATAGTCAAAACAACCCTCTTAAAAGGTGAGAAAGTTATTTATAGAGGTGCACAGTTTCCCGGCTTACCTATTATTACATTATTGAGAGAAGAAACGGATACAGGTCTACTGACCCACCTCCGCCCGTTATGTGTGTGCAGCCGCTGTTTCACAGCCATATTCTATAACGTCATAACGATCAAGAAAATAAATGAATTTACTACTCATGTGCTTGGCCTGATACAGAGCTGCTAATCATGTGCTATTGTAGTAAAAATGGAGAAAGAAAAAAAGGAAATGTGACTTGCCCAACCAATGGATTCCCATATTTTTGCTGTTGCAAATTTATTGAACGCCTTGAAGTTGGATTAGTGATATTTTGAGCAAGTAACTAATTATTCTAATACCAATTATCTTTTTTTTTGATTCCCGAGAAATGTGGTGGAGGATAATTAAAATATTATTTTGTACAAAAATATTGTAAATAAAATATGAAAATTTGGATTTTCACAATGAAACAACATTAATAAATAAAAGACAATTATTCTGAGTCCTCCCCTCGATATATGTTACATTTTTAAATAGTTCGTTACTTTAAACAAATAAAAGAAAATTTGTTTTATTATAAACTTTTTTTACATTGAAAGAATAATACAGTATGTGGGAATTCATAAATCTGAGAAGGATTTAAACATTTAAAAATTAAATGTACCCGAGAACTTTTATATATGATGTTGACGGCTCCAATGACAAATTAAAGTAAGCTCCGTGTCCGATCTTATGATGTCGAGAGACACGGATGTTTACTCTATAATCACCAGTCGTTGAGTCCAGAAGCAATATCAGAATTATAATCCACAATAACTGGTAAAGTGATTAGTTTTCCTAAAATAAATTACTTACCAATAAAAGTGAGTTAACTTTTTAAAAATATAGCTCAATACGTCAGGAGAGTGTGATGAATTTTACCTGAAACAAAAAGGAAACAGTTTAGTTAAGATTGTATGTAGGTTTAAAAAAATAGAATCTACTGCTCGACGCATACTAATGTAATAACTACGCACAATTAATACCACAATTAATTAAAAGCAAAGGCGAGAATAAATGGCCAAAACATATTTGAGTACCGTAAAGTTGGGACCCTGGATGGAAACTTTGACCCAAAGTTGGAAAAATGTTGGGATATCGATATCGTCATTATTTTTTAAAAAATGTTGCTAAATACATTCTCATGAAACGCAGATGGAGCTGCGTATTTAACATATTATATAAAAAAACTATTTCAAATAAAAAGAGCCTAGAGATCGCTATTCCAATGTCATTCCGATGTTGGGTCAAAGTTTCCCACCAGTGTCAGTCACCCCACTTAACGTTACGCGTTTTTTTATTATATTTAAGGGTCAATTTTGTCTGTGTCCGACTGCATAGATTAGTACGTAGATATACTACATAGATTGTTGTTGAAGATATCATATTTTAGCTACACTTTTAATGGATTAAAAACCATGTTCCTACGTTTAAGTGGATGGTGGGATGTTTTAGACACCATTACCATTCATACCTTCGACTGGAAATCCATAAATCGATTGAAAAATCAATTTATGAAACTGTTCACTTTTAAGGTGTTCACTGTCAATTCTTGGTGGAAATACGTTTTATTTTAAAAAATAAAACACAATTCATTTGTACTACTTCCACATATTTATAATTATCCGGTCCTGATCATGAAACTGTACTTACTGGGATTCGAGCCTGTGAGATCCGTAACTAAAGGCAACGATGTTGATCACAGCACCATGAATGTGGCAAAACGCGGTGTAGTGAGAGCAATAAACTAACTTTCCTGGCTTAGCCCTACTCTTCAATCACTACTATATTCGAAAACGAGAGGTAGAGCAACTGAGTAGCAAGCAGTTCCCAGAAAAAAATCTGTTAAGATACTTCTATTAGGAGGCCATTTGTTCCACATTGAGAATAGACATAGTGAAAAAAATATATACCATATATAATTTAAGACATCGACTGAGGGTGCTTGATGGAATTTCAATATCAAATTTGGATTATTGAGATTTTGTACACTTCCATATATTTTGTCACTAACAACCCGGGTTTCGCCTTTCGGCATCTTCAGGCATTCGAGCTCACGAGTGGACTCGAACTGACCGTTAGTCAGTCCGAGTCGATTTGATATACCATATAGGTAAAAATGAGTATGAAACAGTCGTTTTCATTAACTTTGCCTGACATGGTGGCATACGGAATATAATTTTTATTTTTTTACAAACATAGTAATTATGTAAAAATCTTACCTTGTCAGCTTTGTTCGTTCAATAGATTATATTTGCATATACATTTAGAGCAAACCGTTTATGGTAAGATAACTGAGATAACGTAGTGTATAAGGTAACAAACAATACAAGGAGAAAGTCTATGTTTTTCTACTCATATTGTGTTGTTTGTACAAGTGAAAGAATAGAGTAACAGTCGTGTGAAATGCGTGTGACGCACGAAAGTGAAAAATAAACGCACGCCGGCTTTATAAGTTTGATTAATTATACGCATGAATATTTTATAATTAAAATGGAGTTTGGACATTAAAGTATTATCATAATAAATCAAAATTATGTAGATTCTTACAATACTTCCATAATTTATTTTGTGACACTAAATGGCGTCTCTAATCATAGTAATATATATAATCGAAGGACTTATACTTGCGTAAATTTCAAGCTGATTTGAACTGTAACCGGATTAAACAGAACATGACGAAACAGAACAATTTGAAGATAAAATTTTTGTCGAATCTATTATTTATTGATTAACATATATGATTATATGCATGAGAAACTTCTCATCGAGTTTATCTCGTATGATTTTCCGATTTTCAATATTTTTTCCAAACAAATTTTAACAGTATAGTCATTACTTTTAAGGTGTTGTTTTAACTGTCAATTCTTGGTGGAAAGACATTATATTTTACAAAATAAAACACAATTCGTTTGTACTACTTCCACATATTTATAATGATCAGGACCGGTTTCGCTCATCACGAGCATTATCAACTGATAAAAATACAAACATAACAGGCGTATTTATATAAAATTGAGTGAAAAAATGAAGGTATATAAAACTGATGGTTCATGAACTGAGACAAGAAAATATTGATTAACAAACAAATTATACATAAATCAAATGAAAGAGTCTACAATTAAAATGTTATGGACCTCTTGCAAATCATTAAATACTAATCTACAATCACAAATAAAGCTACATTAAAAGTCCATTTAGCTGAACAAAAATATTAATGACGATACTAATAATATAAAATGATGACTCAGGGAAATTAATTAAAAATTAATGAACCATTTAAAAATAATCAAATATTAAGTATGTAATTAATACGAATACTAAACAGCCATCTTAAGTGGAGAAATCAGAGCAGCTATGAGTATCCAATAAATTTTAATATCTGAAAAACAAAAATTACAGAGACAGAATCAATTCTTAAAAGATAAAAATGAAAGTTAAAAATAATCTTACAGATATAATACAAATTAATGAATCGGATAAAACAAAGGAGAAGATGCAAAGACGGTTTGCTCATTCAATAAATTTGAATTGGGCAAAAATTTATATCTATTTATTTCTAAAATCTCTTGTTTATCTAATTTTAAAGATTTGTTTTTTTTTTTTTTTTTAAAGTATAGTCATTTGCAAATATTTGTGTTTAATATTTACAATAAACACATTCTAATTGCATATTAGAGTTTATTATACTTTTTGTTTTTATAAATTACTAAATATTATATATGTTTAATTAATAAATGTTTTTTTTATTTCTTACATGTTCATTAAAAAATAGATACGACAAGATACATTTTTCGAATTGCTCCGTTTTTTCCTGTTCTGATTCGTAATGGAACCGATTTGAACATATATTGGGGATGCAACAGATTGTCGAATTTTATATGAAATTATTTGTTGATAAAAGCGCTTGTAAAACTTAAGAACTTTACTGTTGAACATGATGTATGATGTATATACCATTAAATAGAGGAGTGTTCTTTAGAGGCATAATCGATAAGAAAACATAGAGAAGTACTGTTTACTTGTAACCATTGGTTACATTGAAGATACTCACACTGTCAATATATATTGACAGTGTGAAAATGATTCAAATGTAAGAAAGCTTCGGTGGTTTATAATCAGATTCAGAAGCTGTAGACGGGATACAAAAATTCTGAAAGCGTAGATAATTTAAGCTAACTGCATTAATTAGAAAATTCTTACTGGCTAATTTTCTTCATACGTATCGACTATAAATAATATAAATTGACTATCAGATTATTTGAAGATCCGCAACGGGTGTAAAGACTGTAAAGCCGCTTTCTTTAAATTGGTTTCGTTATAAGTTTTAAATATAATTGACGTAACGATATACTGCTTTTTAATTTAATGATGGGAAAGACAAATAATTAAAATTTATTATCAAACTTAAAGAAGTGAGTGCGTGTTTCTTGCAGGAAAGAAATACTCCGTTATTGAGAGCGAAACGCTCCGAGACTTAAATTAATTCGTACAGTGTGATTACAAATAAACTAAGTATATATTTTTTTTAAAAACTTGCCTGCTCCCATTTCGACAGAAATCGTTGTACAAAAACTGGCTCTGTATCGGCCTCTGTACCTATTTTTTTCGTGAAGTTAAGAATATGTATAGATAGACGATTGTTGTCTTTCATAGAATTCGTAATTGAGGCTAGCGTTTTAATCTTTTTTTCTTTGTGTCAGTACTTTTTTTCCTACTAATATATACCTAATAAAATTATACGCAACATTCTGTTGGCATTATTGCTAGAGTGCTATGTGATTATTTCTTTTTCACGTGTCTTCTAGTTACTACTGTTTATCTAAAGATTCATAATAAACAAAAGAGCAAACAGCTTTCGCTGACTTTCCAAGATGATTCTAAGACAGCCAACCTAGATTTTCCATCATGCAATAGCTACTATATACTTTGTTATCATTGATTGTGTTCAATTTTCTTCCGTTTCATGGCCGCAGATTGGCCAGATAACTAGTATTTCTTTCGTTAAACCTATTCTTTTATCAATACCGACTATGAAGTGAGATTTTGCGACTGATTCTTTTCCATTAAAATAATGTTCTGCTCAGATTCTCCATTATGAGTCTCTATGCTCACACATTGGAGTGAATATTGCTTAGAGCAGGTTTGGCCAATGTAAGCATTCGGTCTACACGTATTTTTGTGTGACCTTGCGCTTTTATTATTATAGAGTCACTCATGTTGATCTAAAAATACTTTTGTCGGCATCCATGGCGGTTACGGATGTCTCGGGTTCAATCCCCGGTGCGGACGGTTTTCATGGATTGATTTTTCAATCGATTTATGGATTTCTGTTCGTAGTCGTAGAGTGGTTGTGATGTCCTCACGGGGCGTAGCGGGAGCGGTTAACTAACCACTAATCCTGTCCTAGCCCTATCCTTCTATCCCTACCCTCTTCGAAAAAAGAGAGGTTGAGCAACTCAGTAACAAGCAGTTCTCATAGAAAAAATCTGTTAAGATACCTCCATTGGGAGCGGACATGGAAAAAAATACTTTACTTCCTTTCATTTTGAGTTCGTATTGTAGCCATACAGCCAACAAGTTTTCACCAGTCTGGTTAAGAGTAATTCATTAATTTTTCTCGAGTAAAAGCATTGTCGTGATCACCGTGTATTCGTACATTGCTGATTGAGTCGCGAGAGTTAAGAGACAACTTTGTGCTCTTTCCTGCAAGTAAGAAACTCCGCGGCAGTTGCGTAAATATCTGATCTATGCTGTAGGCAAGGTAAGTCATTATTATTTTATTTATTTATGACGCAATTGAGTTTTTTTTAAACTGCCGATGCGGCACGAGATCTTTTGCTTCATTCCCCACGGTAAAGATTTTCAAATACTTCGCAGCGTCGTCGTAAAATTTAATACTGTTTACTTTACGATTGGAATAAAATCATTTCCCCATTCTGAGTACAATTATCTATGCAATATTTGATAAATGATATTTTTATGATCACTGACTGTGAGTCTATCGAATTAAACTTGAAATTTTTATTTTATTTTATTTATAACTTATTCCACTGGTTGTGTAACTAGGTGCGACCCGTGTTTCACCTCTTTGACAAGCATCTTCAGACTATCGTAAAAAATGTTCATAACGTAGACATTACTTCCAATTCTAGGCTTATAAGAAATTAAGAGTGTCTTAAATTTCTTCTACAGGAAGCTGATGAATGATTAACACAAACAATAAGGTTACTAATCAAAATATCAATTAATTGTGTTTGAGGGAGGGGAGAATACCATCGGAAATGAATTTAATAGCGGGCAGTCGAACGTTTTATTTCAAATGATATTTACTTATAATTGAATTGTATTAAAGCTCTTATTAATATAACTAATCAATTTTATGTTTCATTAAAAATGAATGCTCATAAACTTCCACCGCCGAAGCCATCGAAAACATTTATATATTCCCTTAAGATTGTCGGCGTCCGTGGAGCAGTTGGTAGCGTCGTTGGCTAGGGTTACGAATGTCTCGGGTTCAATTCCCGGTGCGGACAGTTGATCACAAATTGATCTTTCAATTGATTTATGGATTTTTGGTCGTAGTCTGAGTGTTTGTGATGTCTAAAACTCCCTCCTCTCTTAGAAAAAAGGAGAGGTTGAGCAACTAACAGGCAGTAAAAACTGAGTAAAGATTCTGTTGAGATACCTCCATTAGGAGACCAGACATGGAAAAAAAAGAATACAGTCTTCTTCTTTGCGATCCTAGTGTGTGGGGATCGTGACTGTAATATGCCACTTCGGGTCTCTGAATCATTATCTCTATACCCCATCGTTTACTAACTAAAAGATTACTATCACAAGAATTCTTATAGAACTAATTAATATATATAGTTAATATTTTCGATGTTTCTTCATGTAACACAATTTGGTAAAAGATTTTAATCTCATCTATTTTTTTTAATATACAGAATTTGAAATGAATTTTATGCTTCAAAATATTGGTGATTAATCTAAAGAAATATTCACATTATTTATACATTTTTATTTATAGCATACTAGTGAGTACCCGGCATGCGTTGCAATGCCACTCGAAGAAATGAAGGGTTTGTGTTTAATTCTGTTTATTGTTTGCTTTATTAAGTGCTTTTGGATTAGAGGTCTGCAAGGGCCGAAACTTCATAAAATTACCCGGTCCTTGTTTCCATATTTTCAACAATATTCATAGCACATGTGAAATAAATTATTTAAATTATGAAAACTATTGCCTTATGGCTGACTCACGACACGAACATAGTACGAAATGTTTTTATTGAATTTGAATTCCTTACCTGAGCCCGAATCTGAATTCTCTTTACCCGGCCGAGCCCAGCCCCGTACAGGCTTCTATTTTGGATATACAATATTAATTTGTTTTTCCGTCTAGTTCAGAGATGTCGCTAGTAATACGAATTTTTTTTTAGATTTTAATTTTTTTGTCTTCAGAAACCTTCACGGGTGTGCGCAAAACAACTCACCAAAGTTTGTTCGAAATCGTATGAATGGTAAAAGAATGCATAGAGGACAACAAACAAACAAATCTTCATTTTTATATATACAGATATACAGTGTACGATAAACTGCGAATGACATGTGCCGTTTGACGTTTGCTGTTTGTCTTTTATTTTCCAATTGTCTATGGTACGACACGCGCGCCACTGTAAAGCCACGTAAGTAAATTGCACTATTCCTATAACCTTAGCGCGAGTGCAAGCAATAAGTTAACAAAATGGCAGGGCAAAAAATATGAACAAACAGATATGCATTGATTTTATATATAATAAGACCTATTTTAAGTTAATTATACTATGCCTATAACCGCGCAAGTGCAAGCAATAACTTGACAAAGTTTTATCGGAATCGGATGAGCGGTATGGCAGTGCATAAGATACGAACAATCAAACGTTGATCTTTATATAGAAGATTTTTGAATGATAAAACGCGTTACATTACTAAAAAACGTATTTCATTATATTATGTTATCTTATCACAGGTAATTTTATCTTAAGTATATTTTGCTATCTTTTAAATTGCGACATTCTGAATTGCAGCGACATGATATGCTTATTACAAAATATGGAGTATAGCCAGGGTTACCGGACGTCCCTATTTGAGTTGAGACTGTCCAGACTTCAACAGACAAATCCCGAGTCCCGAATTGTCTCTAGAAAATTAGACTTATTTTGAAACAAGCTAAGAGCTTGGAAAAATACGTTTAATAAAACAATTATGATTGTACAAATGTTCGCATTTAAATCAAAATGTAATTCCTGTAACTGTAATTAATCAATATATTTTAAAAACTGTGATTCCTGCGGCTTATAATGAGACTATTTTTTGTATGTGCTCTTCTGTATACATACGTACTTATTTACATAAATATATTATAACCATTGAGACGAGCGTCATAAATGACGGTATTGAAATTGAAATTCTGAATAATACTTTCTTAAGTATCTAGTAATAAATAAATGTATTGTTGTGTGTGTATTGCATGACATACCTACATCTGATATGTGAAAACGCGTACAGACCGGTCTGAGCTATTATATACTAAATTTAATTTAAATGATGATTTTTTTGTTATTTTTTAACTTCTTTTCTGGTCGTTTGAAATAGTGAATGTCCGGATCTGTGATTTTGGAAATCTGGCAACCCTGAGTATAACACATAACCAAATTATAGATCATAGCTTTTAGACATGATGAAGAGTATTTTCGAAAGTCAGAAGACAACATTCAGTTCTCGCTAAGCTAATTTGTTTTTCTTCAAACAGTATTTAATCACCTTAATAATCATGTACATAAATACATACCAGGGATTCAAATTGAAAATTCGAATATATTCCGCTAGCTTTTTGATATTTGGGTAGGGCGAGTGTTTCTAAAGTCAGCCGTCGCCAGTGGTCGACCTTTTGAGATTAAAACTTAAATAATATAGGATACATTTAAAAAAAAAACGGATTTTTTTAATTCGTATAAGTAGTCTTGCCACTTGCCAATGTATATCTGCACTATACTGACATATATAATGCAATACGCAATTTTAAAAAAGTACATTTTTACTTCGCAAGTTTCAATAAATTTATGTTGTATGGGGATCGCTAACAAAATATACTTTATATTGTCATGCTTTTCATCATTATGTTTTTTATTGTTTTGTTTACTCTCAGTAAATTTTTTCGCGATATTTATGAAGTTTCGTGATGGCCGAACACTGGGTAACGAAAGACAGACCATTGAATTTAGGGAGCCGACCACTGGGAGAATTGGCATTTTTTTGTAAACTTCTATTATTTTATGTTTGGTACAATATTAACTATTATATTTTAGTTGGTTACATTACTTAATCCCTGTTTAATGGAATAACAGCGAAAAAATTTGTATTTATCATTTATTGACTCAAAATCATTTTTGAAAGTACACCTGTCGCTTAACTGGCTGAGCACTGGCGAAACGACCCTAACATAATTGATAAAATTTCAATACAACTACCTAATAAAATTATTTAGAACTAAATACTTTCATATTTTATCCTACCATATTTAGCGTATTTATTTGTTATATTTAAAACAACTAACTGAAATGTCATTTGGCATCGTATTATATCTTCATGTAAAATATTTTGTTTGTTTAAACACCATAATACTCACTGAAAACACGTGCTGTTAATTAATTGCTACGTGTCACCAGAATTTTGAAAAAGGAACAATCAATAAACATGATTAAATTTATACGTTATATTATTCAAATATTATAAAGTTTTAATATTCGATTTTCGAATATTTACACTCATTTTTTTCTTTTAGTTTCCATGTTTCCAAATATAATTTTCAATTGACGGTGTCAACTCGCGGAACTAAATTATTGGAGTTTTGAATAATTGTTATGTTGAAAGTCACCCAACAACATCGCAGCATTTGAAAATGAATTTACAGTGATGTAAAACATTGTAGCACATGATTTTTGCATAAAGTGTTTAAAATTCAGCAAAGCCGTCGTAACAACTTCATTGCAATGCAGTTTGCAGTGTGACAAACTTTGCAGACCGAATGGGCTATCGATGGAATATTAATTGACCAACCAACTCATATAACTGTGAACATTTCGATTCTGGGTATTCGTTTAGCTTCGCATTCAGCCACACATATTTTATTTTGTTCATGCAATTATTCAACGAGGCCGCAGTAGAATCATCGATCTTGGACTAGCAATCTAGGATTGCTAGGTTAACATTATCGATGTGCTTAAAATTTAAATTTCTCATTCATTTCATCTTCTTTTTTAACGGTTTCGAAATTGCGTGGTCCAATGTTTGTTCACTCCACCTTCTTTACTCGGCTATTTTGCATGAAACGTATCCCCCGGGTAAAAAGAGAATTGAGATTACATAATACATTATATTCGTCGACTTAACCGGATTTTCTTAAATAAAGCTAAAATGTTTTTATTTACACGGTAAAGTTTTTATTTAGTACAATTAATATGGTCGTAATATTTTTGGTTCTTCCGTGAATATCCCCGTGCACCGTAACGCGAAACAAAACGCTATGTTTCTGTCATCCATAATCTGACATATGACACGTCACATACTTCACAAAAACTATAACTGCAAACGTAAATGCATATGTATAGTTATGTTTGCTCCCCCCCGTTTCCATGCCCCGCTCCGACGCTACCAACGTCCGTCAATCATCGCGATTTTAACTCTCCATAAACGTCCACAATTCGGCAATATCTTCTAATATGACAGTAAATGCATCCCGACTGCCCAACCTCGTCCTCCACATAAAGGTTTATTAAGTGTCCATTATTATATTGTGCGATTGTAACAATCGTACTGCAGTTTTGGCACCGAGCACCTTTTTTTAAAATGTTTCGTGCTTACGACTATATAAATATCGCTCATATAAAGGTTTGAACTGGGTATTTGGGTAAGCATGAATATTGATAGGTAATATTTTTAAACAAATATACATTTATGCGAAAATGATGGTCCAAGCGCTTGCCGTTATTTGTCTTTCTCGCTCAATCACTTATAAAGTGAAGGGTCCGAGTAACTACAACCTACTACAACCTACTTGCGTATACGCAAGTTAGGTTGTGTGACAGAGATAGAGATAAATCCACCGCACGCCGATGGTAGGTATAGATGTTTTGTTTATATTTTTTAATCGGTCGAGTAACACCCCACGTGGATGGTGAGGTGCAGCAATGACCGTTTTTACATTTTGTGTCTTTCGCAGGGGGATAATCACTTATAAAGTGAAGGGTGCGGGTAACTACAACCTACTACAACCTACTTGCGTATACGCAAGTTAGGTTGTGTGACAGAGATAGAGATAAATTTACCGCACGCCGATGGTAGGTATAGATGTTTTGTTTATATTTTTTAATCGGTCGAGTAACGCCCCACGTGGATGGTGAGGTGCAGCAATGACCGTTTGGTCATTTTGTGTCTTCCGCACGGGGATATGCACGGAAGAGCCATATTTTTTAAATGATGTCCGCTTTCAATTTAACTAAAATGTTGCTCAATCTCCCTTTTTTGAAAGACAGTAGTATGGATAAAATAATAAGGATAGGGCAAGACTAACAGCTCCCGCTTTGACGCGTTTATAGTACTGGATTGGACAAGTGAGGCTGTTAACAGGGCAAACGACGACCATTCGACAAAAAACCCGGCGCAATAGAGTATAAAATATAAATTAGGAAGTCAAAGGCAGTTTTTAATGTACATATTGACCAATATGATAGATACCTAATGAGATAAAACAGATAGGACTGTTGAATTATAAATATTTTACAGTGAATTTTCTTGTTGTGTTTTGTTTAGTACATTTTATTAAGCTTCAAGTCAATCTTCAAAAATCTCTCCCATCTTGAATCAACAAACTTGTTGAATAGACAGAGTATTTTTCAAAACTATATACGTGGCAATGAAATCGTGATTAATTTATCTTAAGAGAAAAGATTTATACGTAATCTGTTTTTGTTTAAGTGTTTCTTTAAGTTTTGATATGATAAAATAATAATTCACTTTGAAACTTAACAACAGTTTATTTCTTTTCAAATTTAAATTTAAGTTTACAATAACTAAATGAATAATTTAAATTTGCTCACGATTGACTGGAAATTTTCCCGTAACAGTTTAGTACATCAATATACCTCTGTTGATTTAGTCTAAAAACATTGTCGGAAATTTACTAGAGCTTTTGTGGAATAGTTGCACCCTTATACTGAGGCAGCGATATAACAAAGTGATAAATGAATATTTAATCCTGTGAAATCAACCTTTTTAGAGTAGTATGCAACCAACGTCAGCCAAATTACAACCTCAAAATTCAGCCCGCGCATGTCGTTTGATATTTTATTTAATATGACAAACCAAGTGAACACGCTCGGCTATACGCTCGGAATTTCTGGATACAGTATTCCTGACACGAAAAAACATAAAAGTTTTATTCAAAGTTGGCGCAAGACCTTAGACATAATGTCGTGTACCGGTGTAAAATGTTCGTAGATGTCATAAACTCGACCAACTTCCCTTGTACTGAACATATTTGGATAGTGTACTGAATGTGCACGGAGGGATTGACAACAAATGGGATTGCATATCGCGTATTGCAGTATCGCCAAAACATCATTGAATATTTCATTTTATTAAGTATGTCAATAGTAGTGAATGACACACAAAAGACACGGCAAATGGATTAGTTCTTAATAATTTACTATGAAATCTTTTGGCGAAATTTATAGACATCGACATGTGTGACATGAATCTGGACTGATTCGTCTGGTCGCCAATCGTTATAGTTCCTTTTTGCAAGCCGCTCTTGTCACTGATAAGAATGTTTCTTCGGCCATTTTTAACGCACCTTTTAACCTTTGTTGGGTTCTCCAGCTTTTCATTTACCTGTTGTTTTTAGTTGTCATGATTATTTTCACAGCGGTTCTTAAAAAAAAGAATTGTTATCTAAAACCATTTCTACAAAACAAAATAATGAATAGATATGTACACTTGAAAGACCAAAATGTCACTTGAAATCATGTGACTGGCTCTGAACGCATCATTAAGCCACAACATTAAAACACATGTTAATATTATTTAAATATATTCTATTATAATATTATACATAAAAATGCATTAAAAATCGTATAATATAAAATAAACGTTGATAAATTTGTTACTCCACTGACTGTGTTACTATGTGTGACAAGTTTTTCGCTTCTTTCAGAAGAATTTTTAGGCTAACTATATCGCAAGGTTATTTTATTTCTAACGTAAACAATAGTTCTAATTCTCAAAATGAAATGTCGGGTGGGATAAAGTAAGTCAGAAGATGCTTCTTAAAGAAGCGCAACACATGTCACATATTATAATAATACAGCCAGCGGAATAACAAAATTATCAACTTCAATTTTATATTAAAAATTAATTTCCACAGAGTTATCTCCGAATCCAACAAAAATATTCAAAAATGAACATCAGTTGACTAATCTGACAATTCACAATCAGTATTCTTAAGGTCGGGTATGTGGTGCACTGGTCAACGTCGTTGGTTACGGTTACGGTTACGAATGTCTCGGGTTCTAGTCGCGGTATGAACAGTTTCACAAATTTATTTTTCATTCGATTTGTGAATTTCTGTTGGTAAGCATGGCTGTTTTTGATGTGCAAAATTCCCTCCCACCCATCGGATCCTAAAAACGAGACATAGCGAGAGCGATTAGCCAACCACTAATGCTGTCCTAGCTCTATCCTTTTATCCCTACTCTCTTCGATAAAGGGAAGTTGAGCAACTGAGTAACAAGCAGTTCTTGCGGGAAAAAAAACATTTGTTGAGATACCTCCGTTATGAGTTCATATGATCCACATTGGGAGCGGACATTCTTAATTTCTTTCACCATTCAAAGCCTCCAGCTGACAAAATCTTTAGGAATACAGAAGGCATATACAGGTTGTCCTGGACTTACGACTGAGATACCCTACTGAATTTTGGTCGTAAGTCGAACTCCTTACAAAATATTAAAACTAAATATTGTTCGATTCAGGTCTGTTTTAGCGGCGTCAATTTAATTTGTGCAAATAAAACAACTGCAACCAAAAATGGTACGGATACATTTTAACAAATCAGAGCGCACTTTTCAAATCTTATATTGTAGTTGTCAAACAACAATCACAATATTATCGCAAATTGGCACGCGTATCCTCTGTTTTTAATAAATAAAACAGAAACGTTGTGAAGACAATTTTATTATTTGCCTTGTAAAACAAGCGGTTGGAAAAGGGTTAATCTGCTAGAATTGCGTTGAAAATTAAAATTTGCGTTATAATGCAAGTGGATAAAATAAAGTTATGTCTGCAAGAATTGCGTTAAAATTCCTTTCTGATTACAATATTGTTTTACTTCGGGAATAAATCAGTTCAAAAAAGCAGTCCTCGAAAATAAATTTGGTCATCTACCCTTTTCTGTTGAGGCGGTAATGCAACAGTACAATTTTGAAATTTAGTATTTTTTTAAATTTTTGGCCGCAAGCGCGAATCGTCGTAAGTCTAAGACTACCTGTACCTAAATATAATACGTCAGCTGTACAAGCAAACTACATTTTAGCAAAATGTTTAAGAAAGCATTAAAACTGAATAAATTCAGTTTTAACAAATGACGATCTATGAATTTCACATAAATGTTATATGAATAATGTAAAATCATTATTCGTATTACAAAAAATATGTGATATTCAAAAATAACATCGGTTAAAACTGAATTTATGGAGTTTTTTAAATTTTCCTGAACATTTTGCTAAAATGTGAATAGATAATCAGTTTGCTAGTTAAGGAGACGATAATACATGCGAGAAAGTGGTAAACTTTGTCTGTACCCATTCTAAAAATAATAAGGAGCCGAGAATCGGAAAGTTCAAATAGTTTCAGTATATAAATACTTATACGACATCAATTTATTTATTTATATTCAATATCCATGTCTCGATGTCAACAAATTCATTTTTCTTACACAGAACTGACTCGCAGACCAAAGGTCGACGTCGTTTTCATGTAGGTTGTACACTATCGTAAAACCTGACCCCAGTTTCTTGCTCAACCTAAAACACAAGTTTTGACATAAAAATTTATTGGGCGAGCCGTTTATAAAACATTTTGCAAGTCGTTTCGGAAATAAAGGGATTCGTGAATATTATTATTATTATCAGTTTTATCGATTGCTTTGGGGACTGTTTATTGGGACGCGTGCCAAATTTGGACAGAGATTGTATCTGTCAGACTCTACTACTTTGCGTAATATAAAGGGAGATTTGACTAAAATTATTAGATCGCAAAATACTCCAATGGCGAAACGTCGTCATGCGTACTCCATAACAAAAGGAATTATGCAAATTTTTTGTCAGATACAAAAACACTTTATCAATTTATTATAATATCAATTTTGTTTACGATAAAGTTGTACATAAAGTCACAATGATAAAAAGAGTGTTTTTTCTTCATACAATAGTTTATATTACAAAAAAATAATAATCTATCACGATAGATAATATCTTTCCAAAAGCCATATTTTAAGTTATTTAATAACTATATTATCAGAGGTTTCCAATCGTTTTTGCTCCACTCCCCATTTCACCAATGTTCAGAATATAGTTTCCTCTTCCGAAGATAATCTTACTCTTACTCAAAATGTGCATTTATGTAATACTGAAAATCTTTAATAAACTGCAGCAATACCCGATTGAAAATCTAAAACTCAATCCTAAAGGGAATTACTCATTGGTTGGGAGCCTCTGATATACATATCGTCAATCAAAACAAATACATTAAGAAATTCGAAAAAATTACCTAACAAGATTCACTTGCATACATTTTTGTGACCATGTCTGCTCACAATGTGGAGCATATAGATTTTAAATTAAGTTATTCTCAAAAACAGTTACTTATTACTCTCAGCCGCTCAACCACTCTCTTTCAAAGACAAATAAAGTGGTGCAGTGGTCAACGTCATTGGCTATAATTACGGATGTCTCGGGTTCAAGTTTCCGGTACGGACCGTTTCATAAATTGATTTACGGATTTCTGTTCTTAGACATGAATGTTTTTTTATCTATAGTTCCCTCGCACCCATTCGAGCTAACAACTAGTCTTGTGCTATTTCTATCATTCTATACTCTCTTCAAAAGAGATAGGTTGAGTAACTAAGTAACAAGCGGTTCTCGTAGAAAAAACTTTTGTTAAGATACATCCATTAGGAGACCATATATCCCACAAAAATGGATAGAAGGATATGACTAGAGTACGATTAGTAGTTAGCGAATCGTTCTCTCTAAGCTCCGTATTTAGATCGGATGGGTGGGACAGAATGTAAGTAAATAATGGGACTCAAAACCGTGAACACCGCAACGATTATCACTCAATTATTATTACGATACTAGTTCAACCGTATCGGTCATATATGACAGTATTGAAATTGACATACTGAATGTCTAAACTAAATAAGCTAGTACATCGGAACTGTGTGTGCATTGTATAACATTTTATTTTATATATACACCGCGAAAGCTTAGGTCATGAGAAATGTTCATACCTACATATATGTCATAATAATAAAACGTCTACAGAGCGGTTTGGGCTATTACATATGAGACTAGTAACCATACCCGTCATATGTGACGGTATTTAAATTGAAATACTGAATGTATAAAGTGGCTAGTACGTTGGAACTGTGTGTGCATTGCATAACATTTTATTTTATATAGACCGCGAACGCTTACGTCATGAGAAAATTTTCATACCCACATGTGATATGTGATAGTAATAAAACGTCTACAGTGCGGTCTGGGCTATAATATATAAGATTTGTAGAGTGTATTTTTAAATTTTAGAATAGTGCAGAAACCGACAGTAAATTCTTAAGAGGATGATAGATACCTTAATTGCAATGGATGTAACTGATCTGGGTATTAAGCGGTATGTGAACGATTCAACGAATAATTTACCGTTGGCATTAACTTAATGATCGGAATCAAACCGCAGACGCCTTCGTGCCAATCGAGTGACGTGTACAAGATACAACCAATTCGATTCCGTACACAATAGTCTCGTATCGCAATGCCCACAACGCAAGCTATGAGCGACCTCCACTCTACATTATCTTCAATTTATTCCATGTCTTATATATATATATAAATGAATGTCTGTTTGTTGTTTTGTCCTCTATGCGTTCCTTTACCGTTCAACCGATTTCGATCAAACTTTGGGAGTTGTTGTGGGCACACTTGTGAAGGAAAAAAAAATTAAATCTAAAATAAAAATCAAATACGTACAAATAGAGAAATCTCGGAAAAACCTTCTGATTTATTCGTGTACCTACCAGACGGAAAACACAAAATATTGTGTATCCAAAAGCACTTAAGCAATAAATAGAATTAAAACAACAACCTTTTCTTTCTTTGAGTGTAATTGCAGCGCATGCCGGATTGTCACTAGTTTAATATAACTATTTATGAGAGATAACAAATTAAATGAGTCGCCGAATCGCTTTACACGCTCCTGACAATTTTTCACAAAATAAGTTTTTAATGTACGTATGTGCTCTTATCGATAGATCTATCAATTTTTCTAAAAAGTTGCAAATCTAAAATTTCTTCCTATACCGTTTCCTAAAATGTTGTTGCAAACTTGGAACGTGCTTAGCGACTCGACGACTCAAATGTCTTAGCCATCAATGAAGTTAACATTCTCCCCCCATCCATCTGTCCTAAGAACTGGGCGTAGCGAGAACTTACTATCAATATACCATTCTATATCGTCACTCTCTCCGAAAACGAGAGTTTGAGCGACCGAATAACAATCAGTTCTTGTAAGATAAATACTTGTGTTGAGATTATGGATTCTAATCGAATATATTTGTCTTCGAATTTTTTGATATTCGTTCAGGTGAATATAAATTAAGCCAGAATGTATTAAATACTTTTTATATCAAGAAGTCGTTTTTCTTTGTATTTTGTTTTGGTATTAATGGTTCATATGCCCTACATTAGAAACGCGCATGGTTGTGTATATATATATATATGTTGTGTATATATATATATATATATATATGTTGTGTATATATATATATATATATATATATATATATATATGTATATATATATAAACAACCATCGTCAATCGTCCAGTTCATTACTCAGACATCTCCAAAAAACCCATATTGAGATAATGGGAAAAGCAATATTCAAATGGTCACCATAATAAATCAAATATTATTAATTTGTACCTGAGTTTTATTTTATATGTGTATAATAGCCCAGACCGCTCTGTAGACGTTTTATTACTATCACATATTACATGTAAGTATGAAATTTTCTCATGGCGTAAGCGTTCGCGGTATATATAAAATAAAATGTTATGCAATGCACACACAGTTCCGGCGTACTAGCTACTTTAGACATTCATTATTTCAATTTCAATACCGTCATCTATG
The DNA here is from genome assembly GCA_022494535.1 of Himalopsyche phryganea. Lineage (NCBI taxonomy): Eukaryota > Metazoa > Arthropoda > Insecta > Trichoptera > Rhyacophilidae > Himalopsyche > Himalopsyche phryganea. The sequence goes on along the minus strand of JAGVSL010000125.1, from coordinate 1,282,760 downwards.
ATGGGTACGGTTATGCCATTTGCAATTTGATATTTTCCGAGTAGGTATAGTCAGAAGGACATTTAGAAATACCCTTTTATTGACCCAAAAATATTAATATTTTGTTGTCATTTTTTGATCGATATGTGTACAAATTTAGCAGTTTGGAGTATAGAACCCTGCATCACACATCGGGACCATACTGTTACTACTAGGCAACAACAACTGGCCGTTATTGTTGACAAAATTGTTGGTAAGTTTGTTCTCATAGTGAGTGTTAACAGTGTTGAGTATATGAAATGAATATAAATTGTTAAGAGTTAACTTAAATATATGACTTATTTGCAATACTCATGTTAAAATTGAAGCTCTCGCTAGTTGGGCGAGCTTAGTTTTAGGTCGTTCAAAAATAGCAATGTTGACAAAACTTAAAGTTTAGTTATTCCCATTCATAGCTCTGGTTTCTGCAATTAAAGTTTTTATTGCACAGGTATGCAAGAGCAGCAAATGCATCACATGAAAGCAAACTACGTTGCATGTTAACTGCATCATTATCGTATTCGACTAACATATACATATATACTTACAATCACAAAGAGTAAAATAATAATATATTCGGTTCTGTGTGAAAAATGCAATTCATAAATACACAAATATTATTATTTTTTTTTTAATCCATGTCCGCTCCCAATGTGGAGCATATGGTCTCCTAATGGAGGTTTGTTAACAGAATTTTTCTACGACAACTGCTTGTTACTCAGTTGCTCAACCTCTCTTTTTTCGAAGAGAGTAGGGATAGAAGGATAGGGCTGTGACAGAACTAGTGGTTAGCTAATCGCTCTCGCTACGCCCCGTGAAGATGGAATGGATGGGAGGGAGGACTCAGACTACGAATAGAAATCCATAAATCAATTGAAAAATCAATCTATGAAAACTGTCCGCACCGGGAATTGAATCCGAGACCGAGACACACGCTGACAAACACAAATATTGTTAATAATATTACATATAACCAAATTTGAATAAGAACAAAAATTAGTTAAGGGAAAAATACTTAATATTTCGAGTAATTAAAAGCGTTACGATAGATTTAAAAAAAAAAGGGTTGATATTAAAAAATAAACATTTAACGGATTGGTTGTTGAAATGATTCTCAAGATATGACGTCACCATGGAACACAGAGCGTTTACAACTGAGCCATGTTGGACGACACTGGTGAGCATTTTGCAACAAAGTAATATATTCGTTCATAAAGAAGAAACCTTGTTTTTAAAGAGTAAACACCAGAGAATAATAATATATAATTTGGTCGATACTTCTATTAGTCGATTCCTGTGATTAAAATTAATAAATAAAATTCATTTAAGTCTTTCGAAAATACTCAATTAATTATTGTACTGCAGAAAATTCAATTTCTTATAATTTCTCTTGTTTGGGTTATTTCAGAATAAACAGAGCTTGCCTATCGTCTTGACCATTGTGAGCTATTTATATGACTTATGTATCAATCAACGCTTTACGGGTCCAAGTACCCGGGTGCACTTTGTATCCAAAGGTATCTGAAATGTTTTCATCAATTCTAATAAACTAATCCATTGGCAACAATTAGTTTATAACTTGTCTTCTGTTGACACCAGATCACTATAACCTTCTCGAAAACGGTTTTGATCGACCGACTTCCAAATACTTGTCGTATGATTGCATGTTTTCTTCATCGAGACTTAAATATAAGAATAGCAAAACAGTTTAATTACTATCAGTTAAGTGACACCATATTATTGATTGACTTTCCGACCCAATCCACAATCTGTCAGAGCTGTCTATAATTGCTGAAATGTTTTAAACATAAAATTATAAAAACTAACCATTCTCACTAGGTGGCCGTCTACTAGATGCATGGACTTTTGACTGTTTCCATATTTTTTATTTCAATGTTTTTTCATCACAAAAAAATGTACAGTACCTTCGACATGACGGTCTTTTTTAACGGGGAATTTTGATCATGATAAATCACCCTCTTATTGATTTGCATGCTTGAAAACCAATAGGTAACCTACAAACAATGTTCTACGTATGGTAAACATGCATACAGCTCTGACAGTTTGAACGCGTGCCGGCCGATTATTGGTTTTGTTCATAAAGGTATTGTGCCGTTTATTTTCTCCATAAATCAAAAGGCGGATAAAAAAATTTCCTTTATTATTTAACTCGCTTGCATTTTTCTTTTATATCGAGGTTTCACATTACATACATTTGTAAGTATGTATATCTAATTGAAGTGTCTAGAATGCGGACTTCCGAAATTAAAATAATGGGATTGGGCCTGGCAAAAACGATTTTTTTAACAAAATACAAAAACAGCTTAGTAATTTGCCATTTTTTACGAATGCACTATTGTGGATTATTTATAAATTATATTTTGCAACGCCGGGCAGCACTAAGTAGTGGTTTAGCAGTGTAATTTGCAGTTGGGAAACAAAACAGAACCGCAGGAAAAAAATTAAAATGCTCAAACAGCATGGACAATTGAGCGAGTAGTGAAATAAAATTACATTTAATATAAGGTTTAAAATTACAACTTAATTTTTCAAATAACAGCGTTGGGAAATTGGTTTCGCTCCGAACAAAACATGCATTCAAAATTATTAATATTTACTTTACTAATCTAGTAAACATACAGCGTCATATTTATACCATGTGTGTTACTACTCAGAGCTATAATGGCATTCTCCTACTCGGTTGCACTGTCAAGGGTTCAATCCTTGAATGGAGTATATCGTCGTTGTTCTGGAAGAAGACACTAACTATAAAATACTAGTTTTGAGTAATTGGAAGTTTGCCAAATGCCATACGTTTTTTATTTCGTTACTTTTTACAAAATGGTTTTTAGTATAATTTATAAAAATAATTGTGTTCTGTTATAAGTTTGAAATAATGAACATTTTGGTATAACTAACTCAATATGTCATTTATTCGATTTATTGTTTTCTAAACAATAACGATATTATAATCCTGGCAGGGTAAATATGAAATTAGATTTTTTTCAATATAAATTTGAGATATTGGACATGGGTGTTTGCTCTGTACCTTCTCCTCGAGTTGATCTAATGTGATTTTATAGTATCGGGCACCAGATATTTTTTTTAAATATTTAAAAATAGTAAAGTATTTCATTCCAAAAAAATTTTAAATTATTGCTGATTGAATCAATCAATCCAAAATGTATAATCATTGATACCAATGACGAGTTACAGCATAATAATTATAATTATTTAAAACGTATTTAACGTTAGCTAATACAGGAATAAATTATTCAAAATAGCACTTTTGCTTCCGTCAGTATTTCTTGAAATAAGGTAAAATTTATATTTAACCGTTTCTAATTCAAAAGATCTTGGATACACAGACCCAAAAAATCATTAACTCACCCGTTTCATGAGAATTTAAAAAGATATGCACTATTCAATGATATCGCACGCATATACTTCATCACCAAATGTTTAAAATATAACAACGCCCACGTTAAGAAACACTGGTCTAACCTCTGGTATTCATTTCATAAGACACTTGGATATTCCTTAATAATGTTTAGAGAACAGCATTAATTCACAAAAGGCCAGGTTAGTTCATTGATATTTCTATAGTAAAACTCCATTGCTAAAGCAATAATGAATATGATATAAATGCTACAAATCGTTTACTCAAGTGTGTCAAAGCATTTACGGTTGTAATGATTTCGCAATTTGCAATACACAAGAAGACAATGATTTCAGTTTGCAATCGCAGATCATTATTTATATTGAAAGCATTCATTCAGTTTAGCTGTGTAAAAGAGGTAGTAGGAATATAGGAGTCGATCATTTACTGCAAAATGACAAAATATAGTCAAGTTGGTAAACTCTCCACTAGGGATTTCAATAGAATATTTTAATATTCGAATACATTCGGCTCATTTATATTACCGACTGTATATTGTAATGTAACCCTTAAAAATACAAAAATTGGTTAATGATTGGATCTCATTTTAAAGACGACAGAGCAGGTCTCGGCCAAATGATGTAAATTAGAAAAATAAATTCACCACTTTTCGTGAGGGAAACATCATTTTACATTGGTTTTAGGTTTAAAAACACCACATGATGCAAGCCACTATTATATCGAAACTCCCTACACATATTCCCGTATCTGCAAACATGACAATTTGCTGCAGTGCATTTTAAAGATTAACAATGCAACCCACCATATAATATTTTAAAAAATAAAACACAATTCATTTGTACTACTTCCACATATTTATAATGATCAGGACCGGTTTCGCTCATCACGAGCATTATCAACTGATAAAATACAAACATAACAGGCTTATTTATATAAAATTGAATGTAAAAATGAAGGTATATAAAACTGATGGTTCATGAACTAAGAAATTATACATAAATCAAATAAAAGAGTCTACAATTAAAATTGTATGGACTTCTTGCAAATCATTAAATACTAATCTGAAATCAAAATATAGCTACATTAAAAATCCATTTAACTGAACAAAATTTTTAATGGCATTACTAATGTAATATACAATAATGAATCAGGAAAATTATAAGAAAAAATTAGTGAACCATTTAAAAATAATCAAATATTAAGTATTTAATTAATATGAACAATAAACAGTCATCTTAAGTGGAGAAAGCAGAGCAGCTATGCTATGAGTATCCATTAAATTTTTAATATCTGAAAAACAAAAATTATAAAGACAGAATCAATTCATACAAGTTAAAAATAGCCTTACAGGTATAATACAAATTAATGAATCGGATATAACAAAGGAGAAGATGCAAAGACGGTTTGCCACCATATAATGTTTTTGATAAAAGCAGTTTTACTCTCTCCTGAACAATTTTAATTTTGAGTGTTAAATCAATTGGCCAAAACACCGTCGAATTATATATTAGAGTGTTAGATAAATTATTCTTACAAAAATTGTGCCAGGTCGGGTCCGTGGTGCAGTGTTCAACGTCATTGGCTTCGGTTACGGATCAAACGAATTCTAATCCAAATACGGACAGATTCATATTATTTATGGCTCTCTGTTTGTATGCATGGATGTATATGATTCTCTAAGGTATGTGATGATGTCTATAAATTCTCTTCCGCCTATCCAATCCTAAAATGGGGAGTAGCGAGAACGATTACCTAGCCACTAGTGCTGTCCTATCCCTGTCATTATCTACGAAAAGCGGAGGTTGAGCAAGTGCGTAACAGACACTTGTCGTAAAAAAAACTTCTGTTGAGATATCTCCATTAGGTGTCAATAAGCTCCATATTGGTAGTGGACATCGTTGAAAAACAAAAGGAATTGCAGCCATGAATTCATAACCTTAATTCAAATATCACTGATTTCACAAATTAATTTGTTGTAATATAAACAATGCTGTCGGCGTCCGTGGCGCAGTTGGTAGCGTCGTTGGCTCGTTGCGGACAGTTTTCATAAATTGATCTTTCAGTCGATTTATAGATTTCTGTTCGTAGTCTGAGTGTTTGTGATGTCTAAAAGACTTCTTTCCACTCATCCGATCCTCACGGAGCGTAGCGAGAGCGATTAGCTAACCACTAGTCCTGTCCTTGCTCTATCCTTCTATCCCAACCCTCTTCGAAAAAAGAGAGGTTGAGCAACTGAGTAACAAGCAGTTCTCATAGAAAAATCTGTTAAAATACCTCCATTACGAGGGCATATGCTCCACATTGAGAGCAGACATGGAAAACATATATATAAACAAGTATATATACGATCTTGTGATAAAAAAAAATCGTTTTATCCTTTAAAAATATGTCAGAAGTTGTTTTTTTATCATTCCATAAAGCAGTCTTATATGACCTGTCTGCTTTTGCTTTTCACGGTTCCAATTGAAAATAAAACAGTATTATCTTAATGATATAACACAAGGCAGTAATCACTAACACCTTTTTAGCTTTCCAGACAATTTGGCTTCTAAATAATGATACGCTCGGTACAAAATACATATACGTCACAAGAGAAATGATCTAAGGGTAAAACTGCCCCCAAAATTTGGGATAAGAGAGGGCTAAACGCCGCCAGGAAACCCTTCTATGTTCTTCACTGCGATATATTTTCTTCGAATTGAAAAATAAAAGAAAACCCTAGCGAAAGAGTAATTTGCAGGCGAGATCTAGCAACTAGCAACCTTTTTCGTTTTTCACAGCCTCCTTGAGGGCCCTGGCAGACCTTACATTACACCTAACAACCCAATATAGCATCAGCTGCTAGTAAGATTGACCGCGCCATTGATAATGAAACATCGGCGAGAAGATAAGGTGATATTTTTATCTTCGGGGGGACTTTTCATTTAGGTTGGTGAAAAAACGTGACATAGATTTCAAAATTAAAACCAATAGTTTTAATTCTCTGCATTAAATTTTTTAAATATTCTTTTTGATAGAACATTGTAAATGTAGTAGAATCAGTGAGAAATCGCTTCAATGTGTTACTTAGAATAGTAATGGTATAACTCCAAAATTATGAAAAATGAGTTTATACCTCAAATACGTTTAAAAGATGTTATTCTATTAGTTTAATAATAGTGCACCTCCATATATACTCCTAATTTCTTTAAAACACTTATTTTTGTTTTCATATACCTATATTTAACGATATTTTTTAGAATAATAATGAAATACCTGCAATATCGGACTAAGAGTGAAGTGTCCGGACAGACTACACTACTACATTAACGTTCAATTTCTTCAGTTGATTGACAAACAGATATTAATGGTTGTTATTTGATCCTAAGAACATTTTAGAAAACCTTGATTTTCTCAAAACTTAAAATCTGGAGTTACACCATTACTATTCTAAGTGACACATATGTTACCAAGAGTTGCAGAGGAGTACTGCATATCCTCATTTTAGCTGCAATTCTTACATGCCACGTAAGCGTCGAATTTCAAAAATCGGCCTTTAAAGCAGATAAGTACTCTTTAATTCTTCGATTTCACTGGCAGTTATTAAGCTTTCTTGTATTTAAAAAATAACCATATTAATTTCTCGGTAGATTTAGTGGCAGCATTGTAGGAATTCACTTTCTATAACAGGTTAAAAATTATCATTGGTCACTTTTAAGGTGCAAAGTGTCAATTCTTGGTGGAAAGGCATTATATTTCAAAAATAAAACACAATTTGTTTTGTACTAGTTCCACATCCACTTCCGAGCAACTTCAGTTAATAATGCCCGCGATGGGCGAAACGAGTCTTGATCAATATATAAATGTGGAAGTCGTACAACACAACTTGTGTTATAATTACCATTGGCTATCTCATCGCTCTGTTTGTAAGTAGATGCAACCTATTTCAGAAGATTTTTTAGACTGAAGACCATTTTTAAAATTCAAAAGCAACATTTTAAAATATGAAAAAAATAAAACGTGGTTACGCCACTGTAAAGAAAACGTATATTTTATACACAAAAATTTAAGATATTACTGTATAATAAAAATTGTAGTGTATTGTAGGATCCAATTTATTTTCGGGAAATAATTTGAAGTCAAAAGTCGTTAGCAATCATTTTTAATGGTTGGAATGAGGGTAAATCGTATTTTCACCGATGCCATGAAACACTTTGAAAAAATACATTTCAATTATTAAAGTGCCGCTCCGTAGAGCCTCCGCACCCCTGGAACAATATTTCGCTCCTTTAGTCCGCAACCCCTTTCCTCCCTTGGTCACTTAACCCTCCGCCACTTTGTTTTATACACGGCCTTGTTCCGTTTTTTGCGGTGAATTTTTCTTCCTTCCGTCTGCCATCGGACCGGATTTTCCGCCTCCTTACCGGACCGGAAGAGACTTCGCGCAGTCACACCGTGTCATTGTGGCCAGGAAAAAGGGATCAGAAGCCTTCTAAGGGTAATGCATTAAATATTTTCTCAAAGCGTTCTGCGCAACATTGAAAGTATTTTTAAATTTCATTCTGTTGAAGTGTTTCCGATTTATAATCCTTGACAGATTGATATTATGAAGAATAAAATGAAAGACTTTTTATAATACAAGTCCTCGGCGAATTTTTATTTTAACCAAATATAAAATCCTATTGATGCATTGTAACAGAATTTAAAATAACTTGTTTTTATTGATTGAATTGGCATTTAGGATAAAATAACAAAGTATTTAGTTCTACAAAATTTTATTATGTAGTTGATAGCTATTTCAGCTTGACACCATTGTCAGAACTATAATTCAGAACATGGTATAGAACAGATAGTTCTGACGATGGCGTTGGAATTATCTAATAAAATCTTGTAGAACTAAAAACTTGTTTTTATTCATTCACTCAAAATAACTTTTTTGGGAGAAGGAAAAAATAAAACGAAGGGGATAGCCTTATTTTTAGGCTTGAACGGGTAGTGGGAACTAATGTAACAATAATGCTTGCGATGAATGACGTTTCGCTGACCCGTTGTCCTGACCATAATAAAAATATGGAAAACGTACAGAACAAGGTATTGCTATCAACAAACTGATAAAATTCCTCTAGAACTAAATACTTAAGTTTATTTTGTTCAACCATATACGCCACCATTGTTGAGCATATGGCCTCCTAATGGAAGTAGTCTAACATAAGTTTTTTTCCAAGAACTATTTGCTACTCAGTTGGTCAACCTCCCTTTTTCGAAGAGAGTATAGATAGAAGGACAGGGCTAGTGGCTATCAAATCGCTCTCTCTACGCCCCGTTTTTAGAATCGGATGGGTGAGAGTGGTTTAAAGATATTACATACAATCATGCCTACGAACAGAAATCCATAAATCGATTGCAAAATCAAAATGAAAATGTCCATACTGGAATTTAAGCCCGTGAGATCCGTAAACGAAGCCAACGACGTTGACCACTGCACCACGGATCCAAATTTGCCAAGAAAAAGTATTTAATTATTGTGTGTACAATATTTTTTGTAAAAACAAAAATTAAATAATTTAATTTGCATGGTGGTACAATTCACTCATAAAATCTATTTTATCAATGACTGATAATAGTTTTATCGTTTGATAAAAGAAAAAATTTCTTTGTTGATATTGTAGTGGGAAAATAATCAATACGCACTCGTATCGAGTATGATAAGGAAGTAATCTCAATACGTGTTTTGTATGGCGCAGCATTCTCCGGGAAATTGAGTAATTTTCTCGCGGAAAATGTGGATAGACGAAAAAGCGACGAAAATTATTGAATAATACAACACAGGCGATAGATACTTGATAAGGATACAGTCGGTCGTATAAATAGTAAATTATTTTTGGTATACATTATGGCCACTTTGAATAGTATCGCCAACCCGAAAGCAAAAGGGCACTCGTAAAATTTTGGCGGTTCGAGATTATGAATGCAGTTTTGTTCGTATTTTTTTCTCTCTACATAATAGGCAAAAGGACATTTGCGAAAAAAGGCGTATAAAGAAAATAAGGTTACTTGTGTATTTGTAAAATAATCTTCAATTCGTGTATGGCAATTATTATTTTTATGATATAATTTAAGAAATGGACTGAGGGTGCTTGATGGAATTTTAATATCAAATTTGAATTTGAGTTATTGAGGTTCTGTATAGTTCCAAGTATTTGAATACCAAATGCATGGAAGTGTACAAAATCTCAATAACTCAAATTTGATATTGAAATTCCATCAAGCACCCTTAGTTGATGTCACAAATTTGAATTGTTGAAATTTTTTCAGTTCGAGTCCATTCGTGTGCTCGAATCCCGCGTTGTTAGTGACGAAATACATGGAAATTTACAAAATTTCAACAATTCAAATTTTATTTTATATATTATGATCTGAAACCTATATAGGTACCAACTTAAGTATATTAAATTTAACTTTTATGTATTTATCTTATCAGCTGAAAGCATAAATTTTTAATTGAATGTAATTTTGACGTGAATGTGATTAACAACCTCTTAGAAATCCAAAATTGAAAGAATGTAAAAAAATGCATTTTAATGAGTAAGTCATTGAATCATAGGTGATCCCGTTTTCATTTCAAAATACTGACAAACAACTTCTACACAATTATTTTTAACTGTAAAAACACTTAAAATGCGTTTTTCTCAAAACTGAAGTGCCCTTACACTTCTGGGGCGACGATATAATGATGATTTTATCATACTTATATATTATATTCGTGTCTCGCGTAAATTATCGGTTTCCCTGATTTACATGTATGACAATTTGGCATTTTCTGATTCGTAATTGAATTAACTACAGAACTGCATTGTTTTTAGCGGCATTTAGTAATTTTTCAGATATAAAAAGAGTAGCATGTTGTACAGTATATTTAACAAGAACACTAAAAACGAAAATATTCGAATACTTGTCATCAGTAATTTATATAAATAGAACTTCTCTAAAGAATTTATGTCTATCTACGTGTAAGGTGAATAATAATTAATGAAACGAAATTAAAATAATCTTTTACATTTGTCTGTAATGGATACATTAAATTTTCTCCCAATAGATGGATTTACTGACCCGCAATTTCAATAATCTCCCCTCCCCGCACACGATTTCCTGACTGAACGCTTCCTCCAACAAAGGCCCGTCCATAGAATTCAATTTTAATGGCAAGTCCAGATCGAACAGGTTTAGCACCACTACCACAGCACTGCCGAAGAACACAAAAGGCTATATCCCATGATTGATTACCGCCGCAAGGGCGCAGGTCGACAACCGTTTTCTTTTATAAATTACAAATTACTTTCTAATAATATTGTAAATATCTTTTATATTCAGGCCTACCCCGTCAACAAATTTTATCTATGCGAAACGGTCAGCTACCAAATTGTGGGGAGGTTTTGGATTCTACATTGTTATTTATTAGTTCGACTTTTAAGGGATTAAACAAAAATGGCTGCCTGGTTTTCACTTGAATGGAACATAATATAATTTGAATCACATAATCTATAAGTTTCATATTTTATTACGCATTTTTATATACATATTTCACTTTCCTACTATTGTTACTGAGTGTTATACAGCATATTTCACCACCATACTGCATTAGATAACTAGCTTCAAATGCAAAAATACTCAACCTCAAAAAATCGATTTTTTTAACTGCGTCCTAACATCATAAAGGCATCCTAACGGAGGCTTTTGTTCAAGAACTGCTTCTTACTCAATTTCTCAATTCTTCTGTTTCCAAGAGAGTAGGGATAGAAGGGTAGGGCTAGGACAACACTAGTGGTTAGCTGATCACTATCGCTGCGCCCCGTTTTTGAGATCGAATGGGTAAGAGTGAATTTAAGACATCACAAACAGCCATGCCGTCGAACAGAAATCCATAAATCGATTGAAAAATCAATTTATGAACACGTGAAATCCGTGACCGAAGCCAACGACGTTGACCACTGCACCACGTACCCGATATATTAAAAACAAAATATCACATTTTTTTTTTAGCGAGCGAAACTTATCCTGATCATTATAAATATGTGGAAGTAGTACAAATGAATTGTGTTTTATTTTTTAAAATATAATGTCTTTCCACCAAGAATTGACAGTTAACAACTTAAAAGTGAAAATATCAGATTATCTTGTTTTTTACTGAAAATACTTGTAAAGATTTGAATGCATATTATATTCAAAATGATTGAAATGAATCACGACAAACAATGCACTCCAATAACTTCGCACGAAAACTGAGGTTTCATATCACTGCTTTTAAAATGTGTCAATTTACCGTCCGAATATCGAATTTGCAGATTTCACGCAAATTCTATGGATTGAATGAATATTAAATTTAAAGCACGTCTTCATATGCAGTGGATGTAATATTGAATGATTATGTCACTAAACTGACAAATAATGAAATTTGCTACCTATCATAAGTAAATGTTACTAATATAGAGAAAAATATCACTTTTTTATTATTATTCTATGAATCTGTATTTACCACACCGAATATGATACATTTAGGGTGCATATTTATAACTACTATAACCGTACCCGTCATAGAATGTGGTATTGAAATTGAAACACTGAATGTCTAAAGCAGCTGGTACGTCGGAACTGTGTGTGCATTTTTTCACCGCAAACGCTTACGTCATGAGAAAATTTCATACCTATATATGATATGTGATAATAATAAAGCGTCTACAGAGTGGTCTCGGCTGTTATATATAATATAAACAGCAATAATAAAGAATATTGAAATAACAAATGAGTAAATAATTAGACATCATGGCAATAGAAAATATATGTTCAATTATTAATTATGGATTGAACGGTGAGGGGAAGAGAAGGTAAACGTATTCTCCAAAATAAATCACATTTTTTTTAATTGATAGAAGTTTTATGGATACGAAACTAGATCTGGATGTCTGATTATTTCTACAGGACCATCGCGATTATTTCTACAGTACAAACACTGGATATCACTTTCAATATGCATAATCAGGCAATCAAAATAATTACTTGCTACCCGGTCTTGCTCCCTACAGATAATCATTTGAGTGAGAGACTATTTTATAAATAAAATTTAAACTCAACTTAGGTTGTATAAGAGAATATAATATATATAACACCTAATCGATGCCCATTTGTTTTTTTTAGTTATAAATGTTAATTTTTCTGTGCCCAAAACTATGTGCATAATATTATTATGTGACACGACACGATTAAATGACGATAGTAAATTTTTTAAACATGTAAATACTTAACTGAAAATAGGACTATTTTTAAATATTAAAATTTAATAAAATAATATGTCAATAAAAATTCTTGGCCGTAGGGTATTATATTTCTAAAAATAAAACACATTTTTTTAATGACGATCAGGATCGGTTCCACTCATCGCGAGCATTATCGTGAGATGAGAGAAAACGGTCCCGGATATAATAATAAATTGTGGAATTAGTATAAAAAAAAATGTGTTTATTTTTTACCAATTTAAAAAGAGTTTCTCAACGTTTCTTTGTCCAATTTAGTGTGCGTTCGATAGACAGGTTTGAAGACATCGCATAAAATTATGTGCCGATATTTCATTTCGTACATTCGAGCATTCAAATCTCGGATCGCAGATAAGAGCGTTACTACGAGGCTGAAGAAAACTATTACAATAACTAACAGTCGATGTTGTATTTTTTTATGGATCAAATGATCCAAATGTAGCCGATTTACAAAAACAAAATAGGTAAGCACTTAGAGTACATCTGCACTCATATTTTCATCAGTATAATAATAATAGCACTATTTATGTAACTACGTTAAAGTCGTTTACTTTCTACTTTGTACGCCATTGAACGAAAAAGGCGTCTTTACACGACACGGCATCCTCAAAAGCATGAGGACACTGTGTCAAGGGGAGGACGAAACCGTCTTTCAAAAGCTAAAAATATGTGTTTTCGCGCCCTTTCTTGAAGAAAAAGAGGAAAAAACCGTGCATTGTTTGCGTGCGTTATGATTAATACGAGACACAGATGGCGCTGTCATCTTGAGGAATGGAAAAGTGTCCTCGCGGCCATTGTAGGGGGGCATACCCAATTAATAATCGCCGAATTGTGGAATTAGAAGCGAAAAAAAAATCCTTTGTGTTTAATGAAAATGGTGGGCTTTGCATGCTTTGGCGGCTTACAGTGAAAATAATATATGTTTTTTTTTCTTAAAATTTTACAGTGGTTATAAATTTGAGGTAATAAATTAAAAATAATACAAATCTATTTTTAAAGCCTCGAATAGATAAAGGCAACCTTCTTATAACATGAACAATTCGAGCCGTGTTAAGCAAAAACTAGAAACAATGGGACGCGTTCCGTTTTATATCGAAACCGTGTAATAAGAAAATCGAAGATATTGGTCCATAATTTTAATTAACTAACATACATAAAAAGAGGGGGACACGTTGGATCTGTAGTCGAGTGGTTAGATGTTGTATTTCGTTATTGACTGATTCAAATAAAATGAATTTTTAATGTAATAATATGATTCTTTTCCACCCATCCGATTTACAAAAACGCCGTAGTGAGAGGGATTAGTGGACTGCTAGTCATGGTGTGCAGGAGCGAGTGGCGAAGAGTCGTCAAAGAAAACGGAGTTGTTGCGATAAGTAGAGGTTCACCAGCGAGGAATACGACTAAAGAAGAAGTCATGTCCTAATCCAAGGGTAATGAACCTGCAGCTTTTTAGGATCTCACGTGTGGCCTTTTGACTGAATTGAAATATTTTCAATATTTGAAAATTTATAAACAAATTTCATTTTTTTTCCTTCATTTACAAAATAATGTATGTACGTACATTTTTACGAATGTTTCTTAAATGCGGCCTTATTTGATTTAAGATAAATGATTGCGGCCTTCCGACAGAAAAGGTTTCTCACCCTTGTCTTAGCCCCGTCTTTTTCTCTACTCTCTTCAAAAACGAGAGGTTTTGCTACTGAATAACAAGAATTTCTCTTTAAGTCACGTCTATTGAAATACTTCATTGACTGTACATGATATGGTCGACTGAAGTGAAGCAGAAAGTGTTTCCAAAATATTACTAAAAGAAAATAAATAAGCCACATACTGCAATATGTTTAGCCCCTTCAAACCCGGTGACAGGAAAACATCAATGTAAAATTCAATTCCCTCGTGGCGGATGGCGTGATGTGAGATATTGATATGACAAAAGCATCAGAAACAATGCGTCACATAAATCGAATGTAATAAATTGTATGCCGGCTGTGGGACAATCAGGGATGGATCAGAGCCCGAGCGCCGATGGGACAATCAGGGCCGGATCAGAGTGGCGACAGCGTTTAGGTCGACCATTGTTCTGATTGTTTGCGCTTCGAGGCAGTAGTGGAGATTAGGAAATATTGTCAGATTAACACTTGCGGTACTGGTCAGCACAGAGATCATTGAAACTAAAGAGATACAGCATTCCAACAAGTATCAATGGAAATCACCTTCCAAAACGGTCACAATTTGAACATTTCACTGCAGGTTCTTGAGGATTAGTGCAATAATAATATCACTTTTAAGGTGCTAACTGTCAATTTTTTGGTGGAAAGGCATTCTATTTTATAAAATAAAACATAATTCGCTTGTACTACTTGCACATGTTTATAATGATCAGGACCGGTTGCCCTCATCACGACCATTATCAACTGATAATAAAAACCATAATATTGAAGACGTTACATCTGCTGAGGTCTGATTAATTTTGAAAATTATTTTTAATCGAATTCTCATATTTATAAAATTAAGCTATACCAATTTTTGTCATACATCTTCAGGTGACCGATTAGTTTATGTTTGATAATCATTATTGCTAAAAGAAAGGGAAAGTAAAGATTTTTATTGATAATTACAACACTTCACACCTGTCGGTTTGACGCTGTTTAGAACTCGGTAAGTTCATGTAGATGTTTTAATTAATATGCCAATATGTATCTGTGAATAAATTATAGATTTATAGGACAAAAGAGAATTACACATACACCACCATCATCTGATTATTAAATTTAATAATGAGTACATATTTTTTTAATATCCATCTCTTCCCAACGCTGAATCACTCATTTTATTGAGCCGTTTTATGAAAGTATAAAAAGTATCTTAAGGACCTATGTGCTCAATTGTGAGATGAAGTTACCGCTATGTAAACAATAAAAAAACTATAGAAAGTTTTTCTGACTTTATAGTCATCGGACTAATTCTTCATATATATTTAATATGGTCATTTTATTAAACTATCACTATTACACTGCTCGCATTAGTCTTAAAGCCAATGCGAGTAGGAAGTCCAGACCCAAACCACATCAAGAGAGTCGATGTTTCAAATACCTGGGGGTACACATCACGGGAGATGGCAATCCGCGTAAAGTGTTTGCGATCCGATAAGGGATAGCTGGAGCAACTTTCAATTCAACGTGGAAAACAGATGCTTGCGGCGAATATTATGGGCACGGTGGTTTAACTTTGTCGGGAACGTGAGAGTTAAGAAAGAGAGCGAATTAGCCACCCGCTTTTCGGCTTCAAAATAAAATAACGACGATGAACCTGGCTTGGACGTGTGCTGTGGATGCCCCAGGGTAGCCTTAATCTTGTCTATCTCCTCTATCAACTGGATGGATTCTGTCACCCTCTAAGAACGCTGATAGGTAGACTAGGTAGGAACGACGGAACTCTAAGATAACCTGAAAGAATGTAAGGAGACTGGCGGGAGACAGAAAATCTGTGTGGGGGCTTGAAAAATTCACTGCTATAAGAAGACATTTTTTACTACTTGCGGTAAACTTAAATATTTTGTCAATCCAGCATATGTCGCTTCGGATGTCTTAAGGACTACTGAATGACGTCAACGATTTCTTGTATAATTTAAGACATTGATTGAGGGTGCATGATGGGATTTCAACATCAAATTTGAATTGTTGAGATTTTGTATATTTCCATGTATTTTGTCACTAACGACCCGGGGTTTCACGAATCACGAGTCAGTTCGAGTTCATTCGTGTGCTCGAATGCCTGAATATGCCGAAAGGGGAAACGCGGGTCGTTAATAACAAAATACATGAAAATGTACAAAATCTCAACAATTCAAATTTGATTTCTTGTACATTTATAAAAAAGTATGCGTCATAACTTAATTTGATGTTTTTTCATATCGAGTTGATCTTACTACGATCTTTTTCTCTCTATGGGTTCGGCGGTAACTTTGTGGAAGTTCATTTTTAATATAAAGTTAAACCAAGTGGAATAAATAAGTTTGAGATATAAGTTACATCAGATATTTATGTTCATGAAATATTTTTGTGCTCATGAAGAATTTACACTTAAAATAAAATACTTTAACACTGATACATTAAGAACGTTCTTAATATAGAATAGAATTGAATTTGTTCGTTTTTATCATTGAAAAGATAAGAAAATGATAAAACATTAATAGAGATAAAATAATAGATATGAAAAACGCTTGATAAAAAGAAGATTTTCACCATCTATGTCAGTAATGTTATTGCAACATGGCTCTATCTACATAACACTTTGTTGTCTTAAGCCATTTCAGAGCATTTAAAAGCATCAAGGTTCTATCTGAAAATTTGTAATAAATATACTGATATACCTACAACATTGAAATAAAATAACTTTAAAAGATATACATTACATATTACAATGTAATATTGTCTCTCCTGAACAGTTTTAGTTTTTTTTTTCAGATAGAACCTTGTTTACCCAAGGCGGTGAATCTTCAATATGAGAATTACGGTTGGATGCATTTATTAAAGATATTATGTATTTATTTATTGTAAATTTAAATGCATGGCAATGCAGCTGGCGCCAATGCGCCATACATTTCACAAACATAATAATAATTATTGAAAACAATACTACTAATGAAAATATATTTTTTTTAATTATTAAATACAAAAAACAAGACATTATAAATTCACAAAAAACAAATATTTAGTGAACAATACCCAGAGTTTAGTGGTGAAAATATCCAGCTCTCTATGCCATGTATTAATCATTAATTATGTTGATGGAAACGATAACATTTATGTAACTATTATACATTTTTAAAAAAAACTGAATCACATTGTAACCCAGATGACACTTTAAATGTGGATTGATTGTTATAAGCAAATAAAATATATTTTATAAATTCGAATAGAATATTTCTTTTATACAGCAGTACATAGAAATATCATATGACATACTTTATAGCAATATGTCGTAGGCCACCAATTGATATAATTGGGCTACGACATTAATTATTTGATTGTGTTAAAAGTGAAATTTTAAATGTTTTTTTTCATTTCGTTTGCTAACCCCCTTCCTTTTCTTACACTTAAAAAATCTTGGCTATAAGCGCCTACTGTTATGAAAGGTTAATGTAAAAAAAAATCAATAATTTCACGGCTTTCATCGAATATATCATAATATGATTTTGAGTGTATTGATATTGCATTAGCGACCGTATTGAATAGCCCCTTTTTCCCAAAAGGCTTCCCAATAAGTATATTCAGTATAATGAATTATTTAACAGGGTCCTCAAAGAGTCACCGCTATCAATCTTAGTTAGGCACCGTTTAGAATAGTGATTTATGATTCGGGTCGGGAGTCAGGGTGTTAGTTCTAGTTTTCATCGAAAAACTGTGCGAGGCATCTTTTGACAAACGATAAAACCACGTGCATACAGGAATATTTCGATCTCCAATATTGCCGGATACGTAAAAAATTTTTTCAATTGTGGTATTTTATGTGATCGAAGAATTGTTTCGGAGTTGTCATTTGTTCAAGAACGCATTCTGTCTTGCTAAGTATCGTCATTACGTTTGATAAATGAGGGCTTTAGTATCCTAACTCAGAATCTCCGCCAATGGTTGTTTTTGGTTACAGTTACAAATTTATAGTTTGATACAAATAAAACTGTGGAAAAGACGTTTACACCATGATATGTAAACAAACACTGGTTTCAATGACAGTACAATGCTGCAGTCTCATTGGTTGGATTGGAGATTATTAATTTAGAAAATTATAAAGCATTAGAGAATATGAGTTTAAAAAATGAACAAAATTTTCATATTCATATTAAATGGGAGTTTGTAAGCTTAGAAAAATATTTTATAATTTAAATGGTCGGTGTGAACTCTAAGAACAGTGCTACATCGATAATTCATTTATAGCATATGCTGGGCATATCTAAGCGCGATTTTTTGACCTTGGAATAAAATAAAATCAGTAAAATATCCGAATGGTTGTAAGCGTGGGTATTTCGATAAAATTTATTCCATTGAATAAATCGCAGTTAAATTGTAATGAGCCGTGGCTTAAAGTAAATTCAAACTACTACGTGATGACAATACATTTGCGATTAGTTGCGCCACTGATAAACACTTCAAAGCACCACAATGCCATCACCAGATATGGACGAACAAGGTCGCAATATCGAAAACTAATCATATATATTATTCAATACGCAAAAAATATTAAGTTTATAGACCAAACAATTTGTAAGATATTCATTTTACTTGCGTAAATTTTGAGTGGGAATATTAGTTTCGTTACAGAAGAAAATAATTCTGAGATTATGAAAATAACGAAGACGTAGCGTTTACGCGGGACCAAATTTTAAGGAGGATGATAAATTTCTAAAAAAATTAACAGCTCCCAAAGGTAAAATGAAAAATAATGAAAACGTATATTGTCCCACCTGCGAATGTTTCGTAAAAAAAAACTGCAATTATTGTACCTATTCAAACTAAACTAAAGTATTTTTTTTTATGTATAATCCCTATAAGAGAGTAATTATATCATCATCATAGTGGTGGCAGAAATCGATAAGTCGAAAATCGGCTGTTTTGAGTTATGAATGCAGTAGCATAGAATTTAGGACGGTCTGTCGTCTAAAAAAACGAGCTTAAACATATTCCAATTATTTTTTTCGTAATTTAAAGAAATCCACATGAATTAAGTAAATTTCGTTAAGCACAGTTATAAGTGGTAAAAAAATGTAATCAAAATTACGATGAAAAATAATTACTATTAAATAGAATTCGTAAATGATTAACGAATTTCATAAAGTGGCTAGTTTAATAAATAATGGTTAAGGTATATAAATAGGAAAACATTTTCTTAAATATCGATTATCTTAAAACAAGGTTTTATGACTTAACGACGATATATTATATAGGTTTATATTGAAGGTATTGTACATTGCGAGTTCGTTTCAATACGATTCCGTTGGACACGTTTTCAAGTATCCGAATAGACACTATTATACTAAATACATCAATTGTTCAATCAAATTATTGATTTGCGTTCAAATGCAGGGAAATCTGTCATGTTTACAATCACTCCCTTAAAACGAGGAACAGGGAGAGCGATTAACTAACTGCTAGTCCATTCCTTTTACCATTTTTTTAATCCTTACCATCTCTGAAAAATAAACTGTAACCTCAATATGAGCATATTTTATTTCCCAAAATTGAATCTTTGGTTAGGTTATTCAAAATAATCAATTGAGTTTTGTAAAGAAATACAATGTTTGTTTCATTGCTCTGAAATTGTGTTTTGGCTTCAGATATCATTTTAGTTATTCTAGCGCTATAGTTAACACGCTCGGGAATTGAAGCGAGACCTTCTGGTTGTTAATTGGAACCCTTACTGCTCGATTAGAGACTCCGAAATATCTCAAAATCTCTTGTAAAATTACGTTTTCGGAATTTTTCGAGGAATACGATATTGAAACATATTATGTATTAGTGCAAATAAGAATTGTTCATGATTTTGGGTATATATATATAAAAAAATATGCTTTTATTCTTATTTCGATATTAAGTTTATAAAAAGGAAACCTCAGATTTTCATGTGCATCGGGTTAGACGTTAAAGCACATTTTCGCGTGCAGTCGACCGGCCCAACGACAAACAATACCCCACGTTGGCGGTTATATGGCGCGTCGCGATTATCGCTCTTCAAACTGAAGCGAGAAGTGACACAGCGATTTAGCGCGAGATATAAATCCTGGATGCCCTGAACATATCCTGGCGATTTTGGACTACGAGCATGCCCACACTATTATTTTGCTAACAATTTTATAATTAATTAATGTTTGATTACTAGCTTTACCTTAGCAATCAGATCGTTCGGGGTTAAAGTCCCAGCAAGATCGGTATCAAATTAAGATTTCTTCAACGTAAATTTCAGCTCCGTGGTGGGGTGGTCAGCGTCGTTTAATACAATTACGGATGTCTCAGGTTAAAATTCAGGACATTTTCTGTTCGTAAGCATAGATGTTTGTGTTTCCCCATCACATCCTAAAAGCGGGGCGTAGCGAGAGCGGTTAGCTAACCACCATTCCTGTAGTAACCACAATTATGCAAGAAAATCTTCTATAGAAGGAGTAAATCAGCGAATGACATACATTTTCAATTCAATTCTGTTTAGCTGAATTGAGTCGGGTTGGAAGGATGTATACTTAATTCCGTTGCAGAGAAAGATAGATGCACCTGCATTTTTCAATTTGTTGCACATGTCATAATGTAATTCAAAATGCAATATGTAATTGCGATTCGCCGCTATGTTACAATATCGCGAGTCAGACTAGAATGGTGGCTCGAGTTGAAGTGACGTTTGTAATATAAAAAAAATATACTTTTAGGTTGGTTAGCAAAATTATTGTTGATATAAATTATAAATACTTAGGAATATGTCAGTCGTGCCGTGGCGCAGATTCGACTCTCAGTTTGGAAAGTATCATAAATTATTTTCAATCGATTTGTGGATTTCTGTTCGAAGGCACGGATTTTTTTAATGTGTAAAATTCCCTCCCACCCATCTGATCCTAAAAACGGGGCGTAGCAAGAGCAATAAGGTATCCTGCCTATGTCATACCCCTATATTCCTATTCTCTTCGAAAAATAGATGCTGAGTAACTGAGTAACAAACAGTTCTGCTAGAAAAACTTTTGTTGACATTTCTCCATTACTAGTCCATATGATCTACATTGGGAGCGGGCATGATAAATGAAAAAAATAAGATTCAAATACTAAATTTGTGTTTCTGATATTTTTTTTAAATGGGTTCATCTCGAGTTTATTATCTAGCTTAAAATTTTGGCGCATTGGCAATTTTAAGCCTTAAGGCGAAAATATAAAAAATATTTTATAATTGAAAAATAATGACATCGGTAAATCGTTAACATTGTATTTTTTTTTAAAAATTCAATTTACAAACAAATTACAGTTTCGATTTCAGCGGGTTTGAATTACACGCAGATTTTGAGGAATTAGTCGAGTGTGTAAATCGAGTGGTTGTTCATTTTTCACATTTTATATGCACATCTGGACAAGCTTAGAAATCATCAATAAAAAAACTTTATAAAATGTCATGAGACACATACCTTTACTAAAATAGGTTGGAATGGAGATGTCATCAGAATTCAACAGAAAGAGTTTGAAATGATGTTTTTACCTGAAAGAAGAAAAAAAGTATTATTATATAAGTCGTCGATTAACAAATCAAATAAATCATTTTAAACGACGTTTCCAAATCTTTTTACCCCTGCGGATAGGTAAAAAACAGAACAGTCGATTGCAAAGTTTTTCGTAAAACGGTAAAAAAGATTTGTGAAAAAGCCAGGCACCGGTACATGGACCATCGAATAGGAAACACTGATATAAAAGAGTTATTTTTATACATATAATTTAATTCACCCTAAAAAGCATAGGACTGGGGTAGAATACCTTTTTGGTGTAGTGTGATAAAGTACCTCACATCTGCTATAGAAGCATAAAGAAACAATAAAATAGTTAATTGATTAAATTTTAGGCAAATTAAACAATAACTTGGTTTTCCAACCTCCGTCCGTTATGTGTATGCAGCCGCTGTTTCACGGCCACCTTTCATAACGCAATAACGATCAAGAAAATTATGCAAATAATTCTCTAGTTTAGATATTAAATTCTGTGTGCGAAAGTAAAAGCGAGTTAAGTCTAGAATTGGTACTTTTTAGGAGAGCCAAAATAATATTTGCGTTTGTATGAAATTTGATGAATGATGTGATGTTTAAACGGGAATTTTACTAATTCAGCGGCATTGATTGGACTTTTCATTTTATATTATATTGGCAAATTCAACTCAAATTTTAAGACCTAACTACCTTTTCTAAATTATTTTGCCTCTTTGATATTAAACAAGTTAACAATATGTATTCACAAGAACAATAAATTGTCACCATAAAAGTTAAAACAAAATCGATAACGGGAAAGGGGTATACTCTGATCAAATTTTATTTTTATTACAAATTTTTATCGATTTCTTTGAAAAAGAAGAAATCAACAATATTAAAAATAGATAATATAATAAATAACTAAAGATACAATTACAGTCAACCTTTTAAAATGTTATGTAGTTAAAAGTATTTTTATATAAAGCGACGGTACAACTCATTAATGGCTACATTTAAAAATAATATTGTGTCTAACAAAGAGTTGACTGCAATTTCGGGATCGCGTAATCCCTGGATACAAAAAAGACAGGGATTGCATGCCCTAGATGAAATATCTCAAAATTAACGACCTTTCAAGCTGCAACTGTAAAACTCAAATAAGGCAAAAGAGCATTGACATTCTGCAGTCACGATTCCGACAAAGGTATGTCGGGTAATTTATTAAATAAACACAAAACAAATGGCGGATATCAGGTATTTATTGCATTGTCCACCTGATTTTTATCGGCGACTTAAACAAAGTAATAACAAATAGCAATGAAAAACTGAACGTATTCACGGCCAGAGATCATTTGTTGATGACCCTAATTCGAAAAGCATGATTCCGAAGATATTTTAGATCAGTAGTCGTTAACCTTTTAATAGCTCCCGACCGTTCTTATTGGTGGCAGAGCTTCATTATCGCCCACAGATGCTGTAGTTTATTTTGTAATTAATAGCATATTTTGGAGGGAACTATAACCGCTTTCAATTTTAGAATTATTGACTCCTACTGTAGTATCTCAACAGACGTTGTTTTACGAGAACTTGAAATCAATCAGTCTCAACACTCTCATGTAAATTTTTTAGAGGGTAGGTAATGTGTAAGGTAATGAAGGTATATGTTGTTAGCTCTCAAGACGTCCGTTTATCTGTTCGAAATGTAAACATCATCGACAATCATGTATTAGCGTACAAATCCATAAAACAGCCAATAAAATACCACAGATATGCATGCATATGAACACAAGTACAGTTCGAAGACAGCTTTGTCCAGCTCTTTTGGCTTCGTACATTTGGCTACAGAGCTCATTTGTTGAACCCTCTTCATCATAACAACACAGTTTATAATTACATTCAGATGAATTATTATCTTTATTATAAGTAACTTATAATAATTTAAGACATCGACTGAGGGTGCTTGATGGAATTTCAATATCAAATTTGAATTATTGAGATTTTGTACATTTCCATGTATTTTGTCACTAACGACCCGGGTTAATTCGCTCGACATTTACAGGCATTCGAGCACACGAATTTCACAATCACTGGTAATTCTGACATTAGTTGTCCACTGGCAATTCGCTATTTTTTTAATGCGTTTGTTTTTCCAACAAGGATTAAGGGTATTCTCGGAATTTTTAACTCAGTTATCAGTGTGGGTCCCAGATTGATAAAATTTTATTTTATAAATAATATTTTTTCGTATTTGTATCTTGTATATAAACGTTGACACTTTTTACTATCTGTCAATTCGAGTTCATTCATGTGCTCGAATGCCTGAAGATGCCAAAAGGCGTAACCCGGGTCATTAAAGACAAAATATATAAAAAATGTACAAAATCTCAACTATTCAAATTTAACTTATAATGGTACATTTAAAAAAACACTATCGCAAAATTGTAAGCATGGTATTCGATACGCGGTCGATTCCGTGGTGCAGTGGTCAACGTCGTCGGCTTCGGTTACGGATGTCTCGGCTTCAAATACCGGTACGGACAGTTTCATAAATTGATTCTATTCGAAAAAGAGACGTTGACCAACTCAGTAAAAAGCAGTTCTCGTAGAAAAACATCTGTTAAGATACCTTCATTATCAGTCCGTATGATCTATATTGGGAGCGGACATGGTAAAAAAAAACGATACGCAGAGGACAAACCAAATTTGTATCAACTGACAAAAACCTTTACCGCACACCGTAAAAGATTGAATTGCCCAATAGTGGGCGGTAGGGAAAAGGCTAACGACCACTGTTGTAGATGAAAGTTAAAGTAGAGCAAACGCCATCTCACCACCAGATGAAGAATACGCCGGTTACATATTTTACTGCCGTAGACCTTTCTATTATATTGTACTTACAGAGTCGTTATTTAAAAAGGTAGCTTTCACCGTTGAATGGGTACTATTGCGAACGGCCATAAACTTTATATCGATATCAATGGAGGTATCTCGACACAGTTTTTGAATCTCTGTTAACGATCTTTAAAATGAAATAGGGCACTCAGAATTGAGTTGTAATAAAATCGTTTAATATACCGAAAAGTAGGAATAAAAAACTAAATTTGGTATGCATTGTTAGAACGGCAACTTTTTCAAAAAAAAAACATTCTTATATGAAATAAAATGCTGTTCAAATTCAACTTTGTTTAAGCCCGCGATCGCCGACCGGTGGTTGCCGGTTTTTACAGTAACACCACTGGAACCAAGTATATACAAAATTTCAAATATGCAACAAGAAATATCACACTTATTATTGTATTTAGATTTTAAAACTTTCATTAGAAAGTCTGAACGGTTGGCAACCAAGTACCTAGCATTATTTCAGATTTTTTTTATAAACACTTGTTAATCTTTTTTATCATCAGTAAAAAAAAACGCAATGTAGCATATTTATAACGATGTATTCAGTGGTAACTTTTTGTAAATTCATTGTTAACACTATCAGCTCCAGCCAAAACAACCCATGTGCACGGCCCATTTTTGAAGAAATATCATTTTTCTTAAGCGTTTACTAAAAGTATTATAACTTTGGAAATATAAAACATTTTAATATTTAATTTTTGTATGATACAATTGCCGACATTTCCCTTTCTAAAGAGCCACACGGCAATGTCTATACATGTACCGAGTCTCACTCCTTTTCTTGTGCTTTGCACACATCTTGCATGTTCTACAGGGCTTATTTTTTTTCTGTTGATGGTATCGGTATCAATATGTGCCTAGACATATCCTCCGACAACCTGTCTTGTAGATCTTACAAAACTATAGTTCGGAGTGGACTCGGTGTCACCGTTATATCGTCTCCAGAAGGGGGAATATTATAGAACTAAAATTCCATTGAGATTTTAAGTCGATAAAATCAAAACTTAGGCAATAACCAAAATTAGATGACTGTTTTGGAAATTTTTAAGTCTTGAATATAATTAAAACCAGGATTCCGTTGTTATGCGTATCGTTTGATAACTCGAATTTTCATAGTTTTGATAGGCTGGTCTATCACGTGAAAACACGGTTCCGGGCTCAATGTGTTAATATAAAATTTAAATTGTTAATTTTGTTATTCCACCGGTTGTATTACTAGCATTTTAAATAGAACAGGTGCCTTACCACTATTAAAGTTATTTCTCTTCGAATTTTCACCTTCAAACACTAGTAATTAATTTTGAAATTAGTAGTGTAATGGTAATTAGTATTATTATCGTTTGAGTCATAATCCCAATAGAAGGAAATAAACCCACCCCACACTTCATTTTTTATGTTGAAAATTAGAATCATTGTTTACTTTAGAAATAAATAGCCTTGCAATATAGTTAGTATGAAGATGACTCATAAAGAGGCGAAATAGTAACACAGCCTGTTGAATAACAAAGTTATTAATTTAAATTTTACATTAGCATATGTGTATTTCCTTGAACAGAAATCACATATATGCTGTTTTGTTTTAGTTTTATTTAAATACTTAAGCAATAAAATATGACATATTAAAACATCTTTGCATGTTAAGTATTTCAAATGTTAAAACAACATGAATGACTAGTGAGATAGTTTTGTTAGAAAAATATACACTTTACTTGATGAAGACAAAAAAGGTTGACCGTGACAGACAACCGATTATTTTTTTGCATGAAGCCATCAATTATTATTGTCTATGGCGGTTATAATTATTATGCTTCGTCATAAATTTTAATTATAGAGCATTTAACATATTTTTTTATTTTGTAATTTAAACCAATACTGATTTTTTGATTACGGAAGGAAATAAAAAAACATAATACCAACGCGTCAAATAACATTTAACAATGATAATAAAATATAAAGCAGTTGTCGGTAACCCGGGGCTCGCGGGCTCCCAAATGTCCAAGCATATCTAATGTACCTACCACCAATATATATTTTTTTCAATATTTAAGAAACTGTGTGACGTACTAAAATACAAAACGTATTAAAATACAGCAAGTAACTATTAATATGTAGATGGAGATGGGCAGTGATCTTGTATTTATTATTCTTGAATCCTGTTCGAGTATAACGATTGCTCACTCATGAATCATTGCAGTATGTGTATGAACTTTCACTTGATTTGAATGCGTTTCGAACAAATAAGGGTCCGTCGATATATGACGTTACGCTCTAGGGGGGAGGGAGTCTGATAATATGTAAAAGTGGTATAAAAATATGTGACGATGGCAAGGGGACGGTTAAAAAGTAGCCGTGTGACGTCATATATGTAAGGCCTCAAAATGTGCTTAGATTTTACATTAAGCTCTAACTTCTTCATTCATAAAACTTACAACGTCATGAGCAAGCCAGTATGAGTGCCCGTATTGGTAAAAAAAAGTTGCCAGCCACTGTATTAAAGCAATGTTAACCATCATAGCTGTTTTCGTACACAAAAGAACATTGAAATTAAATTAATAGAACTACATTAAAGTGGCGCGAAACGGGACAATATCTCAAGTATCCGTATTGAATCGAATGCCCTACTGATATAAAATAAACTGCCTTACAATAAATAATTGACAATAAATAGTTTGAATCCAATATAAATCTTATTGTGAACGGCGCTATAAAAATCTCGTAAATCTAATAGCATTATAATCGAAATATTTGATAAAATCTCAGTTTTCTTCTTTATTCTAGTTTTGTTTCTTTATTGCTGTGGTAGATAGTTTAAATAAATATTTACTTTCGAAGATAATGCACCGTCATGACAGATTATACAGAAAACGACCGATAAGCGGTTAACTTCGTGAGAGTTGATCGAGTCATAAAAAGGATCAGTATATATAACATTAATTTAGGACATGGAGAACAATACACTGAGATTTCAATTTACGACGGTTCTTCGATACGTCACTTTGGATGTAAGTCCAAATGGTCGTAAGTCGAATTTCACATAAAAAAATAATTTGAAATAATAGACTTAATTTCTGATTGTTTTGGACTTACTTAAAGTAAATGTATTTTTTTTGTATGTCCTCTCCCAACGTAGAGCATATGGACTCCTAGTGGAGGTATCTCAAAAGAAATTTTTCTACAATAACTACTTGTTACTACAAAGTATTTTTTTCGAATCGAGTAGAGATACAAGGAGAAGGATAGGACAGAACTGGTGGTTACGCTACGCTCCGTTCTTAGAATGGGAAATAAATCGCTTGGAAAAACAAATTTATAAAACTGTCCATAACGGGATTTGAACCGTAGACATCCGTAACCGAAGCTAACGACGTTGACCACTGCACCACGGAATCAAGACTATAATTACATTTATATATATATATATCTATTAGAATTATTCTGGAGAGATCATCTTTGCATTACTGACTCCACATATTTTTCTTGACTGAGAAGTTCCCACAATTGCTTGAGCAAAAGTGATTCTCAAATAATCCTCTTTGAAGTAAGCAATTACTACAATGATTCCTTTGACTTTAGAATGCTTGCGGTATAAGGAGTCTTATATTTGTGGAGGATGGCATAGTATATTGTCAAGAATCCTCTTCTTAGTCGTATTCCTCAAGTGTGAGGGTCGTGACCTCCGCCTACAGCAACAATTTCAATGCCCTTAACGATCCTTCACCGTCAAGAATCAACGATACTTTAAAAGCTATGTCTTTTGATTACAATATTTTTTCATTGAGAATATAGTATATCGACTTTGGAAAGGTAAAAGGACGTAACCCACACACAAAAAAATATTGTGCGTAGCACACACAAAACGTGGATACATTGTGGAAAAACGGAGGGATACGTCCTTTTGCCTTTCTACAGTCGATATAATATAGATCACACGTTTTGTGTGAGTTATACACAAAATTTTGGGTGTGGGTTACGGCCTTTTGCTTTTATAACGTCAATATGATATTTTGTTGTTAATATATACATGTATGTATGTATGTGTATTTTTTAAGACAAAAACTAAGAATGGGACCAACAGCACGTCGTGTGTTGGTAACGCTACGGTGTCTTTCCAAGATAATGATTTTTGTAACAAATTGTGAAAAAACGAGTGTTAAATAGGCAAAAAATTGATATTGTTTTTATGATCGGTACGGCACTCATATTCCACGATGTAAACTCTAAGCATCAATCTATTGAATGAATGATAACCAAGAGAAATATACGAAGCGTGAAATGATCACAGAAGAGAGAAACTAAAGAAAATCTCTTATTTTATTTCTTCTCGTAAGTACATAATAGTAAAATTATTTTTTGTAAGAGCGCCTCAATAAAATATTATTTCTTGCAAGCCCCGAGACCTCGCCATTCAAATTGTTTGACAAATTGCTGTAACTTTAACATGATAAAAAGCACGGGGCAAATAATGAATCATATTTTTACACATAAATAAATTTTTCAACCGTTTAAATATATAATATATCTGAAGACTTCATCCGAAGAGTTTACCGAATTACAGTTAAATCATTTTGATAAAAAAAAAGTATTTATCGCTCACTATGATTTAACCATGTTCAGATTATCTTACTTACCTCTAAATATGGCGTGTTAAGATGAATGAACAACGTAAAAAATACATTTTTTCCATTAATAATGAACTTGACTAGAGATAACATATTCAGACTTGTCTCTCGACTTATTTGGAATATAGTGATTGGGGTCGCTACTGGACTAATTTCCTGGTTTTACAAATTTTATTACTCTTCACTCGACTATTAGCTATAACCTGAATCAGGGTTTAGTTGTTAATGCTCTTTGAGTGACTTTTTTGTGGAATGATTTCTTGATTCGTGATTATTTTGCAAAATTAAATAACAAATACACACTTTTCATCTAGTAATGGACGCTATCTTTTAAAACTGTCGAATATACATGAGTTATTCTTTGAACTCAGTTGTGGACAGCAAATATCACACAGTTATATTTGAAAAAGTTCCAAGTGTCCCCACGTTTACCCCTTCCTCGTGTGCTCTGAAATATTACGAGGCAAAATAACTCTCCAGGGGGGCATTGTAGGATACACTGATTCCTTTGAAAGATTCAGATACTTTTATGAAATAAAAATGACTTAGAAATTGACACCAGTAAAGATTTGAGACATTGGATTACAAAATTGCAACCAAATATAAAAAAACTCATAAAAATCTTCTAACACATGTGGCTATGGTCTTAGTTCTCAAATGTATCTTAATATGTATATGGGGAGCTAGGTGGGCTTAAACTCCAAGCGCGGGGCTGGTTACAACAAACAATTAGCAAATAATAATTTAGGTGATAGTATGTCGCCTTGGGGGACACCCATGCCAATAGTATAGAAAAGCTGTGAGATGTTGAGGAAAATTTGACGGTCACTGTTTATTGATTAATATATCGACTGTGGAAAGGCAAAACGACGTAGTCCACACCAAAAAATATTGTGTATAACTCATACAAAACGTGTTAACACACTATATTTACATATCATCATTTTCAACCGGAGTCGATGTACTGCTGGATAAAGGCCTGCCCCAGCTCCCTCCACTATTTTCGGTCCCTAAGCCTTCCACCAAACCTGACAAGTTCGTCAATCCAGCGGGTTTCGGGACGCCCCTGAGGCCGCTTAGTGTCCCTCAGGTACCACTGAATAACTGCATTTGTCCAGCGGTTGTCCGTTCACCGTGCGACATGTCCGGCCCACCGCCATTTCATCAATTTGATGACCTATATATATATATATAATATTGACTGTAGAAAGACAAAAGGACGTGTCCTTCCGTTTTTTACAAAATATTTTTTTCGATAATCACAATGTATACAATTTAATACACGTTTTGTGTCGGCTTTACACAATATTTTTGTGTGTGGCTTACGTCCTTTTGCCTTTACACAGTCGATTTTAATTACAATCCATATACTTCTAATTGAAGAGGATTGAAATAAAAATTAAAAATCAATGATGAATAATGTTTCTCAAAGTTTTACCGTTTCTTGGACAGATACCAGTAAAACTTTAAAGCGTTATTTTCAAGTTCTTTACTTAGCAAGATGAATGAATACACGCCATTTCTCAACGTTTTCTTTTTAAAAATGTATACAATTTAAAAACGTAAGTCAGCTTCTTGTAAAAGTATCATTAGGGGCAATCAATAATATTTCTCGAGGTCGCATGCTCATTATAGGTCCTTTACCGTAAAAAATACGATTTACTCTACTTTAAAAGGCAGTTAATGCGAAATTTTACGCGGAAAAATGCCTCTCTTGTCAACGTAATTATGTGCGCCGAGATATCGCAATCTGGATCGTGGCTCAGAAAAATAAAAATCGCAGTTTATTGGCCGGCAAAGTATTGCGGTAAAAAAATACTCAAATGATTGTTAAGGGAACATTAGAGAGAGAAATGATTTTTTTTATTATTCAAAAAGAACACAATTTACAAATAAATATTATGTACGATATTTCCTATGGATTCTGCGGTAACTTTGTGGAAGTTCATTTTTTATATAAAATTAAAATTGATAACTTAATGTGTCAAGACTGTCAAGCTTCCTGTGTAGGACAGACAAGTATACATTTTAATATTAGAGTTAAAAAACATATAAGATGTCTCAGTAATAATTTTTCAGAGTTTGCGAATCATTTAATTGAAAATAATCATAATTTTAATAAAAATAGTAACGTCGAAATACTCGTAGAAAGTAGTAATCGAGTATAAGTAAATCAGATTATAAACAGAACATGCGGCTCACCATTATTAAATTTATTTCCCTCGGGATTTTCACCTCCAAACACTAGTAATTGATTTGTAATTAGTAGTGTTATGGTAATTAGTCTATCAGTGTTTATGTCTTACCCCGTCCCCACGTCCACTAAAGTGGAACAAAACCCACCCTACCCTTTATTTTTAATGTAAGAATTAGAATCATTGTCTACCTCTGAAACAAATAGCCTTGCAATATGGTAGCCTGAAGATGCTTCTTAAAGAGGCGAAACAAGTCACGTTAGTGATAAACCAAGTGGAATAACTATATTAACAATTTTAATTTTATATTATGTACGATATTGAAGCTACACCTTTGCAAGTAAAATGGGTGCGGCCAGTCTTCACATACACCGCCAACACGCACACAAGCAACTTTATTTACCTAAAGGTTTGAACTATTTTTAAAGCATATATTCACAAGTGTTTTTTCTAGTTTGGCAGGAAATACGAGATAAAGTCAGCGCGTTCATCGGGTTAATCGATTGAAAAAACAATTTATGATAATCTCCGAACTAGGATTCGAACCTGTGAGACCCGTAACCGAAGCCAACGAAAAATGAATAAAACTTGCGTACAAACCAATAATATTTTATTTGTGGTGACCATTTGAATATTTCTTTTCCCATTATCTCAATATGGGTTATTTGACGATGTCTTAGTAATGAAATGGATGATCGATACATTTAATTACTTCATACTTTATGACGGTGCAATTAAGCCAGGGTTTAATATATTCAAAGGTTGACAGATATTATGAAACGAAATATTGTCATAATCGTTAAATAATAATAAACTTATCTTTGTTTATTTTTAAGTGGGCTGTCTCCGTTACAATCTCTTACTTAATAATAATTGTTATCTTGAATCACGCTGAAAGTAATATTTTATAACATTAAACTTTGACGCAACTCCACGAGCCATTTCAATGCTACAAAAAATGCAATTATTTTGTAAAGAAAAGAGCGGAAGAAAGAAGTGTTTAGTATTATACAATTGTAATTATAAATATTATTGATGAAATACTGGCAAAAAATGTTCTCAATTAAAATCGTAAGTCAGTGATACTCCACTCAGTGGTTGAAGAGCCATTATATTTTAATAATCACTTTAATGGTGAAAAGAATTTTCGAGTAACTCTAAAAAATTGAACCACTACAAGGGAGAAAGGGCATATCTTTACATTGGGACTGGTAATTCGGGTCACTAGCATTATACAATTTCATTGTCAATAATTCTTAGTAGAAAGAATATTATATTTTTTTCAAACCATGTCCGATCTCAATGTGGAAGATATGGCAAAATAATGAATTTATTTCAACGTAATTTTCTTCAAATGCTTGTTACTCAGTTGCTCATCCTCTCTTTTTCGAGAATAGTATGTATAGAAGTATAGGGCTAGGATAGTACTAGTTGTCAGCTGATTCTCTCACTACGACCCATATTTTGGGAGCAGATAGGTGGGAGGGAATTTTAGACATGTCATACATCCATGCCTTAAATTCGATTGAAAAATCAATTTACGAAAATATCTGTACTGGAATTCGAATCCGTGAGATCTGTAACCAAAGCCAACGACGTTGACCTCTGCATCACAGCCACGACATGAAAAATTAATTTATGAAACTATCCGTATGTACTGGGATAGAATATTTATAAAAAATAAACACATATATTCCTTTTAATCCAATAAAATTGTGGAATTATTAAATAAAAGTTGTTTTATTATTATAAATAATTTACAAAGTTCATCTTGAATGGTGTTAAAGTGAAATGACCCAGACCATATCAGACGAAAATATACTAAAATGTCTGTCAATAAAAGCGATTCAGGAATATAAATCAGTCAATCCTCCACAAGAAAAGCGATCGGCATTTAAACCGTGACGAAAGATCGCCATTGTCTGCTCTAAATGTTTTCCCGCATAAAGCCTTCAGCTAACAGAAACATTTAGCAAGACAGTAGGTACTTAGCTAGACTTCAGGCGGGATAGGGAAATGAATAAAGTCTATACCCGCCATAACAACTAAAGTAGGAAAATAAGAGACAGGATCGCGGGCTTAAATATTTAGATATTGGAAAACATACAGATACTTTCCGGGATCTCATTAAGGTAATCGTATACTGTGCTTTGAAAACAGATTCTTGCTGCAAATACTAAGGCTACGGTGGTTTGACTTTGTCAGGAACTCGGAGGTAACAGAGCGAACAGACCAGCCCCTTATACCGTCCGAAATGAAAGTGACGGTAGACATGACTAGTGCATGTAATGCTGAAGCCCCAGGGGAACCTGACTCCTACCTGTCTTTTCTACCAACCGAATTGGATTCTGTCGCACTGGAAGGCACTGATTTTCTGTAGCAGGGATGGCAAACCTATGGCACGTGAATGTTTTATTATGAAGAGATAAAAATAAGAGTGATTATACAAAAATTCAGCAAATTTTTAGAAATAGATAGCCATGTGTATTTTCTTCGTTCATCAATCGATTGAAACTTGGCAATCTTTGAATTCATGGAATTAGATGATTTTGGAAATGGAGTTGGTAGATTTTCAGTCGAATACGATATGGACACAAAAGTTTACAGATTTAAGAATTATTTTGGAA
This sequence comes from Himalopsyche phryganea, assembly GCA_022494535.1. NCBI lineage: Eukaryota > Metazoa > Arthropoda > Insecta > Trichoptera > Rhyacophilidae > Himalopsyche > Himalopsyche phryganea. Next base: position 1,248,508 of record JAGVSL010000125.1, on the reverse strand, counting down.
GAAATTGAGCGGGATCGATTCGTTGAACCAGTCCAGAAGAATGCCGAAAATGAAGTAGTAACAACTTGGTAATCCATCCCGGAAAATTTTCTTGTCTTCAAAAAATATCAATGGGCATTTTGACAATTTTTTCATCGACAATATTCTCTTCAATGATTTTTATTAAATTAGACATAAGAAGTAGACTAATAGACGAATGTAGTACTTTTTGTATTTTATTAAAAGCTACTAACTCTGAACCCGATATAAAACATTTGGCATCTAGCATCCAACAACAACAATCTCACTAATAATGAGCTTTTGAGGGTTCTACATTTTTTTTCAATTTAGTCTCTTTTTTATTTATTTCTTTTATTTTGCCCTTAATAAGTACTTAATTAAGTTTTTCGATTCATTAATGCTTTGTTTACGTTAAAGATCTGAAGTTACACAAATATTTGATCCATTTTTTTATTTCCATGGCATATGGCACGCGACATATTATTTTATTAAAAAAAAGAATTTTGGCACTCAGGCTCAAATAGGTTCGCCACCACTGTTCTATAGGATGTATCCAGTGGAACAACGGAACGCTGGGATGTCCTGGGAGGAAGCAAGAAGAATTGAGGGGTGACAAAGAGTCTTGGAGACATCGTGTGGTGGCCCGCCCGTGTAGGGAGCTTGTGACGCTGAGATAACCTGGGAAGAAGCAAGAAGACTGATGGGGAACAGAAAATCTTGGAGGGAGCATGTAATGAGCGGATATGGTTTTAATAAAGCAGGTAGGAAAAAAAGCACCCAGAATAATTGTGTCCAGCTAATTGATTTTAAAAAATTGTCTGGTATTTAAAATGTTCAATGTCAAATGGTTAATTTTACTAACCTGTATGTTTGCTGACAAGAAAAAACAAACCCTTTGTTCAATTCTGACTTAATGATTCCTAAATCGGTCATCTTTGGTTTATAGATAATCAAACAAAAGCAATGCGTGAGAAACGCATTTTGCACATCTGCTTCATTGAAAATTGAATGCAATAAAAAACGAAGGAACAAGAAATCATTCCCACAATTAGCAAGGAATGGCAAACAAATTAACGACCTCTGCACAACCTAGCGGATTCCAGTCTCCAAATTTTGTTTATTTTAAAACAACTCTTTTGTTTATTTTTACACTTGCCTCACAAATTCCGCCAATGAATTTTATTCCGAACAGCGATTGCCATACTTTTACTAAGTGGGTGCCTTTTTGCATTAGCAAAAGATTGAGAGTAATAAAAAAGTACGGGCCTTTGTAATTGTCGCCAATTGAGTTCTTGCGAATGAGTTTATCCAACACAGTTAGGTTAACGACAAAAAGTAACGGATAAAACACGAATTTTGCTGTTTCTGCTAATATTTATTTTTCTTTACTTTATGTTTGGCAAGCCCAATTCCAAATAATTTACTTTTGTGTTTACTAAACTTTGGAACTAAGACATTCTGTCTTTAGCAATTTTTTGGTGTATTCTGTCTGTAATTACTTGAATAATAAATGATATATAACAAAATATGTATAGTATTATAAAAATATAATAGTACATATTATAATGTTTACTTATCAATAAATGCCGGAATCGGGTAAGGTAGGTGGGGAAGGGTGAAAATATATATAAAATAAAAAACAAATACGTGAACGAAAAACATTCATTTTCACTATGAATCTATGCCATAATTTCAGTGAGAAGCTAAAACATGTCGTACCTATACCCGAGTGGTAAATGTTGTTGGTTTCGGTTACGGTACTCACGGGTTCAAATCAACAGTTTAATAAAGTGCTTTGACAATCTTCTGGTTCTAAAAAAAGTGGTTGCGATTAGCTAAACACTAGTCCTGTTAGCACTATCCTTCTATCATTACTCCCTTCAAAAAGAAGAGATGTTGAGCAACTGATTAATAAGCAGTTCTCTTAGAAAAACTCATGTTGAGATAATCTCCATTGGGAGCGAACATGATTCAAAAAAATAAGTTTTGCACAATAATTTTCCAAGCAAGATCGTATGTTATTATGACTATAATATAAGTAAATTGCATTCGAGCTTTGTCATCGCGCGGGTGTCGTGAAAATAAATTTACAACAAAGGCAAGAATAAACAATACCGAAAAAAATGCAAACGGATCAGAAATTTACAGACAGATTAATAACCCGTGAAAATGCAACTCGACCAAAAAATATTGAACAAAGTTTTCTCACGAAATCTTCTATGTTTTTCAAAATGTGTTGATTCACAGATGAAACAATAAAATTATTCAAAAATAATTATCACGACTGTTCAAAGGTCATACATCTTTTCTTTGTTTCTATTGAGTATTCCTTCCGATAGTAAGGTAAGCTACTGAGTGCGTAATACTTGCAATACTCTTTCGTACTAAAGGGCCAATTTCTATATTAGTGACCTCCTCAATTATCTATGGATTTCACAGGCAACACAAAATAATTTTACGTGATAAATCGTGATTTTCTGTTTTAAATGTCAAAATATTCGAAGGCTTAACAGAATCGTCGTGTAAAAACAACACGGATTTTTTTTAAATAATATTTAATTTTACAAATAATAAAAGTCCAGGTGTCTGGTGTTTCGTAATTTTTAAATCACATGAGATCAACCCGAAGGGAAGACAACACAAATACCCATGTCCAAGATCTGAAATGTTTCCTTCATTTGATATTGACCTTGAACCGAGAGACCGACACAGTTTTGGCAAATCGAGGGAATACATGTTATATTATAATTTTATTAGATACTTATATTAAAATTATCATACCTGAACTATTTGAATTGAAATTATGTTTTTAAAAAATCACGCAAATTTTCACAGTTAGGGTAAACGTTCCAGTAGTTGACCGTTTAAGAGAAAAATTCAACAAAAATAACGATTAACGTTTAGCATTAGATCAAATGATGACAAAGCAAGTGTATGATAATGGATCAAATGTTTAAATTAATATGATAAGACAAAATTTAGAAAATGGTTTGCTATAAAACAATCGTGTTCAATTTTTGACAACCATGTTTTTGTGTCAGTAGTTGACCTTGCCTAATCAGAGGGTTTCGTGACAACTTTTCATCAGAGTTTCCTACAAGACCGCTCTTGGTTGAATCAAGTAGCATATGCTTACACACACTGATATCCTCAACAATTATCTTAAGAAATTCAAAACAAAATACTCACTGCAAAAGGTGTTGTTTTTAAATGGCCGCTATGACACCCGAATGACAAAAGATTGTTTCTCTTGTCTGAACTCTACAATTTAGAGCAATCCCGCGTATACGTTTCGTATTTTGGGCACTTTTATTGAAAAAGGTCAACTACTCGTACATTTACCCTAATATATATTAGCTGTATGATTTACAATATTTTCAATCATTTGATAAAGAACTGTCTATCTATTGGCCTTTTTTAATAAAACAATCTGTTTTATAATAATACATTTATATTGATCGAGACCGGTTTGACTCATCGCGAGAAAAATCATTATGACTTATGAAGTAATACGAAAAATTGTGTTTATTTTTTTTAAATATAATGCTTTTCCACCAAGAATTGACAGTTAACATAAACTAAAGGAATGTCGAAATTGTAATGGAGCGAAAAACGTAAATAATTCATACTATGACTAAACAAAAGTGAACTTCATTAAACCAACCACGTGTGGCGCGGAAGTGTCAAACCTGTGATACATTTTTTTTTTTTGATTAACCAATAGAGTTACAGTTATGGCAGTAAAAAGAACAATGCTTCTAAGCTAGATAACAATTGTGACTCATAGCATTACGAAAAAACAAAATTGATTGAATAAGCCGCAATCCTACACGAAATTCTGCTCGGCCACGGTGCAATGACCCAACGGGGGCCTTGACTCACATCCCGAAATGAGATTTATTCAAGATCGTAAACATGCACGTAAAACCGTAAAATAAATCTCTAAAACTTCCTTTGACTTGGCATTGAAAGAATATTTAGTATCGAAAAAAAAATAATAAACTCCTCTCCGAACGATGTTGTTTTCTACCAACTGCAAAATTCTGTTACTGAGAAAGCAAAATGGTCTAAGTTTCTTGTCACTTTTATGGTATTAATAGTAAATGCACGGCGGAAAGGTATTATATTTACGTAAATAAAACACTTTTTTTGTAGTGATTCAACAATTTTATTAAATGATCATGACCGATTTATACATCGCGAGCGATGTGTGTCATCGGTCTGTCTGTTTTTTAGAATCAAACGATGTGTGAAAGCTCCTAGTCTACGAAACAAAGCCCCGTAATCGTATACAATAATATTTCAAGATAAAATACCATTAAATAAAAAGATACATTTTTTCTCTTAAGAGAAAAACAATTGCATTTTTACCATTTGGACGAGAAGTCCCATAAATAAACGCAGCTTTCCTGTAAACCATCGGTTTCTAGACTAGGAGGCGCGTACTAATTCAAAAAAGGGCACGAAAAATTTAACCTTGTAATTTGCTATTGCGTCTTATATTTAATGTGCGGCATACTAACATCATTATAATCAAATTTTAATTGTTGAATTTTTTTACATTTCCGTGTATTTCGTCACTAACAACCCGAATTTCACCTTTAGGCATCTTCAGGCATTCGAGTACACGAATGAACTCGAACTGACTGTTAGTAAACAGTGGATATCGTTTATATATAACTACGTTGATATATGAATTCATTAAATACTTTATTAATTTACCCTAGAGTAACTGTCAGTTCAACTTCAATCGTGTATTCGAACGCCTGAAGATGCTGAAAGGCGAAACCCGGGCTGTTAGTTACGAAATCTATGGAAATGTTGAAAATTTCAACAATTCAAATTTCATATTGAAATTATATCAAGTCTTTGTCGATATCTTAAAATTAAAACGTTATTATCATAAAAATGTGTGCGTTATTCTATAAAATAAGGGTGCTATCTAAATATGGAGCGTTGTAACGTAAAGTTTAGAATCCACTGCTTTAAAGATATGTGTCCACTCTTTTACACCAGGCAGTTGATAAGTTTAGAAGAGTTTTAAATTGCTAACTTTTAAGTAGGATAAGAAAACGGCTCCAGAAAATAAATATCATAACATGTAAAATGTGTTTTAAATTCGGTTGCGTTTTTACAAGTGTGCTCAAAGAATAACCATTGAAAAACACTGATTTAGTTCTGTCCATTAACTTACTTAATTTAATATATACTGAGTCAGATTTTTACATATTCTATGCTTGGGAAATCAGTCGATTATTTATGACTAGTGATGGGAAAGATACGTTCATTCGAGTCACCTTAACAGCTTTGTTTGCCACCGCAAATCTTGGCAAATGAAGGCAATATGACATGTATGAATATGAAAGAATTTTTTTATTCATATGCTTTCGCATTAAACATGAAATAAGGACTCGCGAATCGAAATTGTTGGTCGCGAATGATAATGATAATTATTGTCAGCTATATTTTGTCGGCGTCCATGGTGCAGTTGGTAGCGTCGTGGGGTACAGCCACGGATGCCTCGGGTTAAATTCCCGATAAATTGATTTATGGATTTCTTTCCGTAGTCTGTGAGTGTTTGTGTTGTCTAAAACTACCTCCTCACAAACCCATCCGATCCTCACGAGGTGTAGCGAGAGCGATTAACTAGCTACTATTATTGTAGTAGCCTTATTCTACTATCCCCACTCTGTTCGATAAAGAGAGGTCGAGCAACTGAGTAACAAACAGTTATCATTTAAAAGTTCTGTTGAGATACTTCTATTAGGAGACCATATGCTCCACGTTGGGAGCGGACATGGAAATAAATAAATATTTTGTACTGTAGCATTTCCGTGTATTTCGTCACTAACAACCCGAATTTCACCTTTAGGCATCTTCAGGCATTCGAGTACACGAATGAACTCGAACTGACTGTTAGTAAACAGTGGATATCGTTTATATATAACTACGTTGATATATGAATTCATTAAATACTTTATTAATTTACCCTAGAGTAACTGTCAGTTCAACTTCAATCGTGTATTCGAACGCCTGAAGATGCTGAAAGGCGAAACCCGGGCTGTTAGTTACGAAATCTATGGAAATGTTGAAAATTTCAACAATTCAAATTTCATATTGAAATTATATCAAGTCTTTGTCGATATCTTAAAATTAAAACGTTATTATCATAAAAATGTGTGCGTTATTCTATAAAATAAGGGTGCTATCTAAATATGGAGCGTTGTAACGTAAAGTTTAGAATCCACTGCTTTAAAGATATGTGTCCACAGAGAAAAAAAGGATAAAGTGAAAACAGACAACACCTGGTGACAGAAACTGACAATAGAGAAAGCAAGATTGGAAAACATCATTATGCTAATGACTCAAATAATGTACGGTGATAGTTATTTCATTTAATGACGTTTTGACGCGCAGAGTGGCAAACTGAAAATAGATTATAAACAACGTTTTGAATCGTAAACATGTCTCTCATTTCAACTAGACGTTTTACAACAGACGTAAGTCTTCTAAATATGACAGATGAATAGCATGATTACATCTCGCAGTGGAAAATTGCAGCTATAACTATAGTAACCACCAGATGGTATCCAAAAGGAGGAGACGTAGATTCTTCATTTGCGAAACGGTCATTTTAGATTGGCCAATAAACTTACCTATGAAATTTATTATATATGTAATATTTTTGTGCACAACATGTTTCCAATCGTCGCCTTGGAAGTGAATAGAGCTAGTGGAAAGTTTTAAGTCAAAATAAACTCTAGCCTCACAACCATAAGCTGATGTGTTACCATTTTAAATACGAGAGATGTGAAGGGATCTATGCCACTTGAGTATATTAACCACTGACAATAGCACGAACAATTAATTAAGTAACTGAATGAAGGTGTACATTTCTATGCTGCATGGATGTTTTCATAAATGTATTTTGTGCATTATATCGTTTAGCAGATTTGAAACAAATACACTTACTTTCCTGTAGAATAAAATAGTTATTTTTCTTAACCATAATATTCTTTAGTATTTCAAAACTCATTTGGTCGAATAAAAACTTTTTTTTAATGTGTGTGGACCAGCTATAATCACTTCCAAGACGACGCAATACGGATTACCATTTTTCATATTAGTATCACTAAGGTCCACATCTAGAAGATTATATTTTCTGTACCTTTTCGTTATTTAATGAAAATGAATGCTTAATTTTTCTTTTTCGGTTGCAATGTCCACAGCTTCGAATTCTAGTGTGGAAACTTTCATTTTTCAAATTCGAATTATTGAGATTTCGTACATTTCCATGTATTTTGTCACAAACGACCCGGGTTTCGCCTTTCGGCATCTTCAGGTATTCAAACACATGAGTGAACTAATTCAATCAGACAGTTTATACCGATTACATACAAAATAAAATAGGATAAATCCTAAACACAGCGATAAGATTTGATATTGAAATTACAATCAAACACCCTCAGTCGATGTCTTATATTTCATTTTTCGGTCGATTTGTGAATTTGTATAGGAAAGCATGGATGTACGCGATGGCTAAATACTCCAGAGCGATTACATAACTTGTAGCTCTGTTCTAGTCCCGTTTTTTATTCATACTCTCTGCAAAAACGAGAGGTTGGACGACTGAGTAACAAACTGTTCTCGTGGACCAACTTTTGCTGAGATAAGCTCCATTATGAGTCCAAATTTTTCATAATAAGAATGAATATTATAAAAAAAGAGATAAAATACCAAAATGAAAAAAATACTTTCAGAAAATATCGAGCTTAAAGCTTGTGATATTCCAGTGTAGTTTTTTCAGTACCGGTGCTGAGGACTATTTTTTAGACGTAATACGATTTAACTCTTATTCATTTCCATCTACATGGAGCTGGGGGAAAACCTTTTTTCAACATATTCATGGAATAAATACTTCGTCAAAATTCATACAATTCAGAATAGGGCCATAACTTCTTGAAACTTGAGTGTATGTCTAAGATAAACTAAATAACAGTGAGCCAGAAAAAAACGTGTTCAAAAAATATCTACGAAAAGTGTTAAATCACTCGAGATGGAATTCTCCAGGGATCGGAATGTACACACAACATTACAAAAACACGTGAAAACGTAAAAACGCGCCATCCGACGCGAGTCTGACGGTAAAAACTTCAACTCGAGCTAGTGAATGAAAATCCACGTTTTTTTTTTTTTATTACTTTCTGTAACTAAGTAAGTTTTAAACTCTGTGTTTTTCTTGCGTAATCTTTTACACCAGGCAGTTGATAAGTTTAGAAGAGTTTTAAATTGCTAACTTTTAAGTAGGATAAGAAAACGGCTCCAGAAAATAAATATCATAACATGTAAAATGTGTTTTAAATTCGGTTGCGTTTTTACAAGTGTGCTCAAAGAATAACCATTGAAAAACACTGATTTACTTCTGTCCATTAACTTACTTAATTTAATATATACTGAGTCAGATTTTTACATATTCTATGCTTGGGAAATCAGTCGATTATTTATGACTAGTGATGGGAAAGATACGTTCATTCGAGTCACCTTAACAGCTTTGTTTGCCACCGCAAATCTTGGCAAATGAAGGCAATATGACATGTATGAATATGAAAGAATTTTTTTATTCATATGCTTTCGCATTAAACATGAAATAAGGACTCGCGAATCGAAATTGTTGGTCGCGAATGATAATGATAATTATTGTCAGCTATATTTTGTCGGCGTCCATGGTGCAGTTGGTAGCGTCGTGGGGTACAGCCACGGATGCCTCGGGTTAAATTCCCGATAAATCGATTTATGGATTTCTTTCCGTAGTCTGTGAGTGTTTGTGTTGTCTAAAACTACCCCCTCACAAACCCATCCGATCCTCACGAGGTGTAGCGAGAGCGATTAACTAGCTACTATTATTGTACTAGCCTTATTCTACTATCCCCACTCTGTTCGATAAAGAGAGGTCGAGCAACTGAGTAACAAACAGTTATCATTTAAAAGTTCTGTTGAGATACTTCTATTAGGAGACCATATGCTCCACGTTGGGAGCGGACATGGAAATAAATAAATATTTTGTACTGTAGCCGCCGACGTCCGAAAAATATTAAATAACCCACCGGTACAACATAATAAAATATAACATACAAGATTTAGTATCGTTGGCAAACGACAACTCCTATTCGTGAGTCACGATTCCACGATTCTTCCGATTCGCGATTCGTTCACTTCAAAGATTACGTCGTTTGAAATACGCATGTTCACATAACGTGCAGGCGCTGATGATTTGATGTAAGCATTTTATTCGCATAAAATCACCGTCGTTATTGTATCCTCTAAATTGCCTTGACAGGAAACGGAAGAATGAATTCAACGTTAAATAAAAAATATAGCTATCATACAAAACGGTATTATTTGTAAAGGAGTTCTATTGATTTCTTTCTTCACACAGTATTAAAAAAGCAAGATAAACAAAACATTCTAAATAAATTTTGATGTTTCATAAATACTAACTGAACATCAAGGCGCGACTTTATAATGACAACATGCGATTCTATTTTTATAATTAATATTCACTTTACACGAGCAATAATGTGTTATTTTTTTTACAACGTAATTTTTTAGCGTCTGGACTTTTGAAATAAAACAAGTGACATGTGGCAAGCGGGTGGATCATTTTTGTCTCTTTTTACGAAAGATTCAGCGTCGAGTGCACTTTTTCAAACCACGTCCGTAAAAATAATATTATTTTTACAGATAGAGTTTCTATAGCCGTCGTACCTCAATATTATCATAATGACTCATTTCAATTGATTTTTGTTATGGCAGCCATCAATGAAAAACAGTTTTGAAAAGAATGTTAAGTAAACACCTGCCCTCCTTTAAGAACATTTTACATAAAGGTATTTTTTAAATAATTTATGATGCCGACTGATGGTGGTTGGTTCAACTTCAATATAAATTTGAATCGAGCTATTTATCAGTTCGACTTCACCCATACACTTGACTTCTTGATGATTTCGAAAGGAGAAACTCGGTTTGATAGTGACAAAACTTATGGAAGTGTATACAATTTTAACGATTTGATTTTTAAAAATTAATTTGAATGAAGTATTAGGAATAAAATGTCAGTTTAATCGACCTTTTATTTTTATCGATTATTAATTAATCATGTTTTAATATTAAGGAACTGTTGTTTTCAAGCTTGTCGAGTCTTCATAGTAAGTCAATCGCTCAACCTCTCTTTCATAAAAGGGTAGGGGTAGAAGAAAAGTACTAATAGTTAGCTAACCACTCTTTCTACGTACCGGTTTCACGATAAGGCAAAATAAGTGGGTAGGTGATAAGCGATAGAGTTACTCAATGACTCTCATCTAACCGAGTAGTAAACGCTGTTGGGCTTAAAATTTAAACAACGGTAATTACTATTTTTTTACAATCAAATTGGCATTCCAACAATTCAAAATGTTGCTAAACTCAAGAAGAATACTTTGTATTTGTTAATGAAAACAATCATGTTTTTTTATTGTTTTGAATCGTTGAGATTTTGTACATTTCCAATTATTTTGTCACTAACGACCCGGTTTTTTTTTGTGACATTAATTCAGGTATCAGTGTGGGTCCTAAACCTATAATATTTTGTCGTATTTCTATCTTATATATAAACGTCAGACACTATTTACTGTCTGTCAGTTCGAATCCATCCGTGTACTCGTATGCCCGAAGATGCCGAAAGGCGAAACCGGGGTCGTCACAAAATACATGGAAATGTACAACAATTTCAACAATTTAAATATCATACTGACTGTATTAAAAGTGAACCATCTTGAGTATAACGTACATATTGAATTGTAAAAATTATAATTTTGATACTTCATTCTACCATCAGTTTTTTTACTAAATTATCAGGTTTTTGAGCTGGATTAATAGTACTTATTATTTCAATAATTTACACTGGATAAAATTCGTCTGAAATCAAATCAAAGTCAAGAAATAGTACATTTGTCATTTTTTTATTACACATAAAATCTGTGACGTTTTTATCATATTGGGTTTATTTTCACAATAAAATATTTGTCAGAATGTGGTAGCAAAATTTGGTATGCTAATCACTATCCACGAAGAAGACCATTGCATAGGAATTATCCTTTTAATTTGGTTCTTTGATAACTTACCAAGGTTCATAATTCTTCCCCTGCAAGCTAATGTATAACGCCACAATAATTATTCATCAATCGATGAATCGATGACGGGATATGCGGTTTTTCGTCGCAGGGTTGGTAAAATTAATCTAAATAAATCAGTCAGGGTGTTTTATTTTTAAATTAGAACCGGAATTGGCAGGTGTTAAAATGGTCAGCAAAACACATATCCACACTAATATAATTATTAATTCCATGTCCGCTGCAGAGTTTTCTATACTAAAAATAATAAATTTGCAAACTTTCGTTGAACCGAAATGTCTGCTGTGACAGGATTAAAAGCATATGCAAAAATGTAATAATCCAAATGCGGATTCCTCTTTCTTTGGTCTGCTTGTTATTCGACAGTCGCAAACTTCAGAGTATATAGACCAGCGATTCTCAAATATTATAATGACAAATATCTCAATGAAATTATACAACAACACATAATACCTTTCCATTAAATAATGATAAAATTTTAAATAAAACAATATATTAGGATTCTCAAAAAAAAATTGAAATTCTATTCCTCAATTTACGTGGTAGATTGGTTCTCCAGATACGCTGCGTAATTCAAAGCCACTTGAATCATGAATATGATCTTCCGTTTGATGACTCGAAAGAAAGTCCAAAATAATTGCGACAGTACCGACATTTATCTATGTCATAAAACAGAAAATACATGTTTATGTTTGCTTGTCTGTCACAAGAACTCTTCCCGCACGGTGGACAGTAGCAACGGGAGATTTATACATTTCATTCTGGCTGCCATTTCTAGGTCAACTGTGATACTTTCAATATTCAACATTATTATTAATTCATGGACTATATTTTGTGGATGCTACATGAGATACGGCTAACGGTGATATTTTTAATATTATTATTAATTGACAGAAAATACAAACTCCTTTCAAGCAGTGAACAGTAGCGACGTGTCATTTGCACATATCATTCTGGCTGGCATTTCTAGATCAACTTTTAATATTTCATATTATTAATTGATTGACTATACTTTCTAGGTGTTACATGAGGTACGGTCCACGGTAATATTTTCGTCTTTAAACATCACATAGCTAACACTACAAATATTGAGTATTGTTTTTGTATAATTAAGTGTACTTGTTTTAAAAGAAATTATGATACATAGATTGAGAATCATTCATGCTTAGAGAATACGCAAGCGCCCGCCATGCATCCGGCTGCATTTATTTCGAGAAGCACATTTGCATTATCATTTTTGGAAATCTTTTTGTGTGTTTTTTTCGTCAAGGAAAAGGCGTGGATTTATGAACGCGACATGCATTTCATTTTACCCGTAATTTAATATATTTATAAACTGCGTTATGAATTGGAAAATGAGATGTAATATATTACATTCTTCTTCTGTATTGTTTGCATGTTTATTTTCTGGAAATTGATGAGTGCTATTATTTTAAGTCGCAGCTGAAAAACATTCGCCAAAATTCCATGAGAATTTTATGGAAGAATTTTATATCGTTTTTTTTTAACAATTTTTTTTGTGCTAAAACAGGAATGATTATAAAAGGTATATTAAATCAGGGCAGATTTAGCTCATCGCGAGCATTATCATCAACTGATAATATATAAATTATAGTAAGGCTATTTATCTTAAATTGAATGTTAATAATTACAAATATATAAAACAATTGGGCCAAAAAATCTTCAGCACAACGATTTTTTTTTTTTTTTGCAAAATGTTGTCATTTTAGTATTTTATCTTTTTTTTAACCGCTTTCAATTTGAAGCATATGGCCTCTTAATCGAGATATTGTAAGAGAATTCCCACAATGGATAAGTAATCGTTCATGATTCGACCCGTTTTTAGAATCGGATGGTTGGAAAGTAACTTTAGAAATCAATTGGAAAATCTATTTATGAATATGTTCTCACTGGCCTTGGAATCCGTGAGTACGGCAACAGAAGCCAACGACGTTAACCACGCGACTACAAACTCGACATTTAAATAGAATAAAAAAAAAATGATCACTGTTTTAGACTTGGCGTAAATTATTAAGCTTATTCCGAGACTTTACTTTGAAATAGGTATTGAAGTTGAAACCATCACTGACACTTTTAATTTGAAAATCAATGCATGAAAATGTCTATTTGAGAGAAAAACAACCCGGCCATAAAATCAAATTTACTTATTCACTAAGCCACCCTATTGATATTATATAAGATATATTTCAATGAAAATTGATAGCAATGGACTGGTAGGGCATCAACCTCTTTACACCCCACAGATTTCCAATTATATCGGATAGAGCCTGCGTTCCCGAGAAACCAGAATTCCCTATAATATAGTGCCTACACACGAGGATAGTATAATATACCAAGTTGCTAAAGCAAGCGACTATCCTTTGACAACTTGACCAGTGTAGTGGACATGCGCCGTTCGCAAACTAACGATTCCAAGCGACCTAATTATTCTAATTGAACGATTGTTACTTTTAAAAAAATATTTAAAATCGTGACGAATAGCTCGCTTCTTCACTCTGACACTGACTTTTCAATAGCAGAGCGAGTGAGATAACAAATGACTCATGGAGAATTCAATAACAGTTGAACTTCTAGTAGTTGTCTTTACTTTAACACTTTTCCAACAGAACTTCTACATTAAAAGTACTATTATTGTTTTACTTAATCAGCATTTACTTGGTAGAAGTCAATTATATTAAAATAAAATATCAAAATAAGTACATTTTATAAATACTTTGATATTTTATCTTATTAACTACAATTGAACTGCAAGTCATTCGTTTTTTGTACGCTGTGATACGAGCTGAATGAACGATTGGGATTTGAATCAAAGAGTTTTAGTGATTCGTTTTTCATGTCACCAAAGTAAAAACGAAATTTTAACTTACATACTTGTATTTCATGCAAAAATAGTGGTTAATTTATATTTAAAAAAAAATAATGCAGAAGAACTCGGATACACTAACACGAAGTAATTAATATGCCAGTTTGCATTGTCGGAATGTATTTTACAATCCACGTTGAGAAATACTGGTTTAGAGCATCGGTCACAGAGAAAGAAGAACACAATCGAAACTTACAAATAAGTAAAAAGTTAGTGTGGGAAGAGTGGAGTTGAATTCGCACGGTTGGCGAGGCACAAATCAAGTGTCACATCTGCTGCGCATCGCTGTCCGGCTGCCACTTATTAAGTTGTGATGCGAAGCGTGTACTGTGCAACGTTGCCCCCATAATTTTCACAAAAAACCAACTGACCGGATAAAGAGAAATTATCGTTATTTTAAGTTTCAACAGGCACTGCGGCCCTTTCGCTTCAGGTTAATTTGATATCCAGTGAACCGCAACGGTCGAGAAGCCACTTGTAAATTATTATAGGGCGACTGAAGGGAAACATAATTTATATTGAGTGGGTATTCGATTAATGAATTCAAACCAGTAACAAACGTTTATACGATTTCCAATATATCAAAGCCATACTGACAGAAGGTGTATATCACCACCTCTCGTTGACATTTGAAATCAAACTCGATTATAACGCAGTATTTTTTCAAAATAGAATGGAATGTATGACGTAGACTCATATATGAGTCCACGGACAGCAACCGGCGTTCTTCAAGGACTCAAATACGAGTACGCAGCCATTAGGCTCTTAAGTCATAAAAACTAGTTAAAATTACTCGCTCTTCCAAGTACAATTGTTGTACATCTTATAAATATATAATAGCACAGACCGCCCTGTGGGCGTAGATGTAGACGTTTTATTATTATCACATACACATTTAGGTATGAAATTCTCTCATGACCTAAACGTCCGCTGTATAAACAATACACACAGTTCCGACGTGACGCAAATTCTGAGGTAAACAAACAACAATTACTCCGTCAGTATGGAAACTAAAGAACAGCAATTTTTGACATTCAGTATTTCAATTTCAATACCGTCATCTATGACGGGCGTTCACACTAGTTATAAAAAATAATCGTTTTAGCTTACAAATCAAAAAATTTGGTATCGATGAATTATAATTATGTCACTTCAAAGTAATTATATCATATGAATTCGAGCGTTTTGACAGTACGCAGAACGTTAAATTGCATAGGTACATTTTGACATTTCAAACAGAAAATCATCAAAAACTTACTACCCTTCGATATCTCTTCTAAGCCAGATTATAGATCATTTTAAAAATAAAACAATTTTTTTTGTTGTACTAATTTCACAGTTTTATTACGATCAGTACCGGTTTGGCTCATCGCTCACATTACCAGCTGGCACGATGAACGAAGCCGGTCCTCATAATAATAAAAATGTGTAATTAGTAAAAAATGAATTTTTGGCGTTAAGCCGAAACAGCTATCAACACTACCTAACAAAATTTTCTAGAACTAAATACTTTGATATTTCACCCTACTTTAATGGAGTTCTGCCAAGTAAATGCCAATTCAATCAATAAATAAATTGTGTTTTATTTATTAAATATAATGCCTTTTCACTAAGAATTGACAGTTAACAACTGTGATCAAAAGTGATCATATAGATAAACTAAAATTTGTTTAAGCACAGTTCTGACTATGGGGTGAATCCGAAATAGCCATTAACCAAATTCCGTATTTTTTGTATAACTAAATACTTTGATATTTTTACCTCATAATAATGGAGTTCCATGAAGCAAATGGAAATTCATTTGATAAATCGAAAAACTTTTTTACGCAATATAAAATTGCAGAATGCAAAGTTATATCGTATGTGCAAAAATATAAATCGGCATCCATAATTTTTGTCGAAAAAATCGCGGAGTTTTCTCGTATTCGATTTTTCATATTTCAAATAGGGCTTCAGCAACGGCGGTAACTCGGGAAAACATTTCCGTATGACGTACAAATAAGTGCGCTAGGAGTTTGACAAATGACTCTTTTGAAAATGCGACACCTTGGTAAGGCTTATATGCATTTCACCCTGCAATCTGAAAATCGAGCCGGCGGAGTGTTGCAAGGAAGTGCGAAGTTTTAAAAAACATCTTTGCGAATTTTTCCGAGAGCATTTTCCGCCACACTGACGTCTTGGATAATGTTACGAAATCACTGTCAAAGGTTCTCAAAAGGGTTTTTTTTTTATTTGGCTCATGTCATTAATAATGTATACAGATATAAGAAAAACTTTGGCAAAGAACCAGAAGTTGATATGTGTAAAAACTCAACTTTACAAAGGGTA
Organism: Himalopsyche phryganea; assembly: GCA_022494535.1. NCBI lineage: Eukaryota > Metazoa > Arthropoda > Insecta > Trichoptera > Rhyacophilidae > Himalopsyche > Himalopsyche phryganea. Next base: position 1,232,128 of record JAGVSL010000125.1, on the reverse strand, counting down.
TTTAAGTTCGTGGTACGGGATTTAAGTAATGTGATATATCATGTTCGGTAACACTGAACTAAACATGGCATTATAGACAAATCAGCTGTTGACAATTAACAATATCATATTAACCATGACGTATCAATTTAATAAAAAAATCTGCATGTTTTGGACATTGCAGTTTATGACTGTTTGCCACAGAAATATAGAAAAATAAAAGCTATGTTTTTTTATTCGTTAAGGCTGAACTGTCTATATTAATTTGAATCACATTGAAATGCAAAAAAAAATTAAATGATTCAAATTTGATACTGAAGTTTCATCAAGCAACCTTAGTAGAAATCTTAAATTAAATTTTTAATATTCACTTGTCTAATTAACCGCTCTTTGATTCGCTTTCCATGGGACATATTATATGAATTGAAAAGGGAAACAAATAGTTGTATATCTGTCAACCTTTCGTTAATTACAAATAAATTAAAATTGATGGCGCATCGATAGAATAGAATATATTGAAACAAAAAAAAACATCTTTTTCTGTCAAAAATGCATTTAATTAATTTGTGCTGTGGCGCAACAAAAAAATGACGGCGACTTTTTCTGTAATCAGAATTTGAAAACTAAGAAAATTTATTTAATACGATGTAAACATATTCATTAGACGTTGTAGTTATTCAGACGTTGACGTTATTTTGGTGATAGCTAATATTGAAAGTTAAAAATATAACCGTAGACCGTACTATAACACCTACAAAATATATTCCATCAATTATTAATAGTGTTGAGAATTGAAAAATGCACAGTTGACAGCAAATAACATCTGCAAATGTCACGTTGCTACCGTACACCGTTTGGGAGGAGGTTTTTTGTGGCAGATAGACAGACAGATATTTTCTGCTTTATATTATAGATATGATAATGTTTACTTCATGTGTTTTGTTACATTATATATAAAGGATAAATAAGTAAACACATCTCAATATTATATATCATTATATCTGGAGTGTCTATCTAATGTAGATACAGTTGGGTTGTAGTGTGAAATCAAATTTTTGGTCCCTTTACATCTGGGAACAAAGAAGTTTCCACGAATTCGCCGCCGGCTATGCAGTTCGGGAAAGCCGAGCCGGAAATAGAAGCCAAGGTCTGCAAGTTCGTAAACCTCATGAGTTCGGTCGACGAGCCAGTTGCTCGAATGCCTTAACATAAACACAATAAAAATACATGGAAGTGTACAAAATCTCAATAATCCAAATTTATTTTAAGTTATCTTTATTAATACAAATGGAAAATTTAAAATATAAAACAAAATTTTCGTGTACTATTTTCACATTTTTTAATGATCAACTGAGTTTTCTTATTGATTGAATTTTCATTTACTCGGTAGAACTCCATTATAATAGGATGAAATAACAAAGTGTTTTGTTCTACAAAATTTTATTAGGTAGTTGATACCTTTTTCGGTTTGACGACATCGTCAGAACTATACTTCAGCTTATTTTTGCTTCGCTATACATACTGTTTAGAAGAGAAGTTATGTCATCTCACGCACTTAAACATCATAATGTTTATAAAAAAAAACACAATTAGTGTCTAAAATGATTTAATTTTGAATATACATTGTCGATCTCTTCTAAACAGTATATTTATATAACTAAGCAAAAGTAAGTTTAAGCATAGTTCTGACGATGGCATCAAGCCGAAATAGCTATCAACTACCTAATAAAATTTTGTATAACTAAATACTTTGTTATTTCATCCTATTAGTAAGTGAGTTTTCAGTTGATAATGCTAGTGATCAGCGAAACCGGTTCTGTTATTATAAAAATGTGGAAGTAGTACAAATGAATTGTGTTTTATTTCTAAAATATATTTTAATTCCACCAAGAATTAACAGTTAACACATTAATCTAGCGCCAAAATTGTAATGAGGACTCCCAATGGAGGTATCTTGAAATGGAGGTACCATGAAAACTGCATGTTATACCAATTTCTCAACCTCTCTTCTTGTTCGGAGGGAGTCAGGATAGCAGGATAGAGCAACACTAATAGTTAGCTAAATTCTGTCGCTACGCTCAGTTTTTAGAATCGGTTTGGTGGGAGAGAATTGTATGCATTAAAAAATTCATGGTTTCCAACAGGATTCCATATAACGATTTATAATAAATTTCTATAAGACACTGTTCGTACTGGGATTCAAGCCCGTGAGCATCGGAACCGAAGCCAACGTATATACGTCTGTCTATATATGTAAAAAATGTCGAAGAAGGAAATGAAAAACGATGAAATAATTTTCAGTTTGCATTTATTGTCATTATACTGGTGAACATTGACTGAATGTGTTTCATGCGCAAGATGCGCAGACAAAGTGTTATGTAAGCTGTGTTGGGATGTGCGTCAGGCGAATATTTATTACTATATTACGATATCTTAAAAAAGTTTCAGGTTTCCAATTTGTATTCATTAACATCTTCAAAAAAAAGATAATGACAAAAAATCAATACAATTAGGATATGGATCAAGAGGAGGTGCAAAGGCGGCAGTGCACGCAGCGAGATCTTTCATTGCCTCAAATACAAATAAGGCGAGGGTCTTGCTTAAGTTGGACTTTAAGAACGCTTTTGATTCGTTAAACCGAGCTAAACTCCTTGAGTGCATAAAGACCAACGTGCCGGAGTATTATGCATACCTCCGACAATCATATGCCGAACTTTCCCACCTGCTGTTCGGTGAACACGTCTTATGTTCTAGCTCTGGGGTTCAACAGGGTGACCCCCTCGGGCCATTATGCTTCTGCTTGATGACACACCCCCTATCATCATCGCTGGTATCCAAGTTCAACGTCTGGTATCTGGATGACGGCACCCTGGGGGATACCAGCGACACAGTATTGGCGGATCTTAAGACTGTGATGTCCTGGGAAAGGGAATACGGTCTTTCCTTAAACACTAAAAAATGCGAGCTGTTCATAACCAGCGGGACGGACGAGACCAAGCGTAATATAGTAAGTGATTTTCAGAAGGTCGCTCCTAACATAAAAGTGTTGGAGAAGGAAGACGACAATTTATTGGGGGCGCCTATAACAGACGAGGCAGTGCCAGTAGAGTTAAATAAGAGGTCTGAGACTATTAAAGTGCTAGTCTCAAGACTGAAAGCTTTAAATTCACATTATGGTCTATTTTTGTTGAAAAACTGTCTATTGGTCCCCAAAATCATGTATACCCTAAGGTCTGCCCTCGTGTGGGAACACCCAACTCTCCTCCGCGCCGTTGATGACATGTTTCGGGTGAGCCTGCAAAAAATAACCAACGTGATTTTGGATGGTCCTGCATGGCTACAGGCGACACTGCCCGTTAGATACGGTGGTCTTGGAATTAGGCGGACAGAAGAATTGTCTCTCCCGGCTTTTTTATCCTCAATTCACTCTGTCAAGAATCTGATCACGGCCATACTGCCGGATATCGATTGGGAAAACATAGTCAGTGCCGCAAAACAAAATTGGTGCAAAATTACAAATATGCCTGCACCGGACAAGCCATCTATCCAAAAAGAGTGGGATATCCCGATGATGGAAATTAAAAAAAAAGAAATTCTTTTATCGCTCAGTGATCCTATGGAGACTGCTCGGTTCATGGCAGCTTCGAGGAATGAGTCGGGGTTGTGGCTAAATGCTCTTCCATCGCCCAGTCTCGGAACGCTTCTGAGCGATGATGCCCTGCGAATTTCGGTTGCTCTACGGCTTGGTTCAGCATTGTGTCACGAGCACAAGTGCACCTGTGGGAGGTTGGTGGACCGCATGGGGCGGCACGGATTGAGCTGTCAGAAAAGCGCCGGAAGACACAGTCGGCACTCTGCCATTAACGACCTGATCTGCCGCTCTCTGGTTTCATCGGGGGTCCCATCGAGACTGGAACCTCTGGGGGTTTGCCGCCAGGATGGCAGGAGGCCCGACGGCATTACGATGATCCCCTGGAGAGAGGGGCGATGCATGGTCTGGGATGCCACTGTGGTGGACACAATCGCGGCATCTCGCGTGAATAAGTCCGCTGAGTCGTCGGGCTCAGCGGCTCTCACGGCTGAAACCTCCAAATGCAAAAAATACGACTGTCTCTCGCCAAATTTCATTTTCTGTCCATTGAGTTTTGAGACGTTCGGTCCCTGGGGACCCTCGGCTTTGAGGACGCTGGCGGAAATTGGTCGAAGGATGACGGACAGGACGGGTGAGTGCCGCTCAGGTGAATATCTTAGACAGCGAATAAGCATAGAAATCCAACGTGGCAATGCTGTCGCCATTATGGGTACGCTAGAGGTATCCAGGGGGATGCAAGAAATTTTTTTCATTCTGGGCGATTACTAAACATTAAAAATTACTACAAAAAAATTTTTTAATATTATGTTCTTTTAGTAAATTGTATTTTTATTGACTAATAAATAATGTAAATTTTAAAAAATACAATATTAAGTATTCTTTTTGGACGCCATTTCAATAAGGCGTTGAATGATGATGAAATAGCTATTACTTGGTAGAACTCCATTACCTGGAAGTAAAGAATGGCAAAGCATTCAATAAATATGTCATGTAGTTAATAAGCATTTCAACAAATTACATAATACTGTAGTTTCTGACGATGGCGCGATGTCGAAATAAAATTTATCAGCTGTTTCGAAATACTTTTATGTTATAAGATATTTTTTATGTAGGGTGTCCATACTGTCCATGCATTGCCTGCTAACATTTGGGTTTTGTGCAACTGTGGCAACATAGATTATCACTCACTTTGTAGAAAATATATTTAAAGTTATCATAACAAACTCATTAAAGTTTTATTCGCTTTCATTCCATTTGCGTAAGAGAAATGGCCGATTGACGATGTGGCCAAAAAATGCCATAAAGCAAATTGTTTGCATAGATAAAGTAATAAATAATAATGTCACGTGTTAAAGTTACTTTCATTTCTCTGTAATTTTTAATATCGTAAAAGCTTTCTTCGCACCTGCCACAAGAAAGGGCCCCTCTTCCAATACTATTATTTATTATTGCCGCCTAACTTACGAAACATTATGTTACTCCTGCATGAATAAGTTGATATAATTGAAAGAAAATTGATACCTGTAAAAACAATTGCACCTTCACATATGGTACTAGGTATTATTTCAACATTGGTTATTCTACGAAGATTTTGATCGTTACCCACTCGGTCAAGTTCCATTTGCTTTAATATAATACATTCAAAGAGTATTTATACAATGTTAAATCATAATATAAAAGTATTAAAATTTAAATCATCACAAGATGTGGGGAAACACGGACAAGCTGACAACACTGAACGAAAGCCGATACAACGGACAGAACGCTATGGAACCTCTGTTATGGACAATAATTTTGTTACTAGCCGTCGACCGCAGAGGATGGCGGCAGATCTATTCTAAAATGTTAAAATATCTGTAATTCAAGGCGAATAAAAGACTACAAAACCAATCCACACTGATACCTGAGTTAAAACCCTAGACTTTTTTAGATATTTTATCTCGTAAATAATATGTGTCGTACTTGTATCCTCTATATAAACGTTAGACACTTTTTACTGTCTGTCAATTCGAGTACATTCGTGCGCTCGAATGCCCGAAGATGCCGAAAGGCGGAACCCGGGTCGTAAGTGACAAAATACATGGAAGTGTACAAAATCTGAATAATTCAAATTTGACATAAATATATATTTGTAAAGATATTTAAACCATTTTTTTCTCATTTCTAAAGCTCAAGATATATTATCAAATATTTCAGCTATGGCAGTGTACGATTCTTGCATGTAATGGGTTATTGTTTCAAAATATTATTATTGGTAGCGCTGTGCTACGAAGCGAAATGATTTACCGCAAGAATTTCTAATAATGTCAACAGCTAATTTGTGTACAATATTCTTCGAAGGCGATAAAGCAGGGCTTCCCAATGCCGGTATCATGACACGACTTCGTAAAATCGACACTCGCTCCCATATCTCGTGTAAATGAAATATGAACATTCCGCCAAAAGGGCTTTTGAAAGCTATTTCAAAACGTGTATGTACGTAAGATCATCCACCATGTTGTACATTTAATTTGTGTATAACACGAGTTGACTCTTTTCAAAATAGCTCACAATCATACGACTAGGGATTCCAAATATTCGAACACTTAATATTAAAACTATATGGAATCCCGTATAGTATAATGTATAAAATGAATCATGTATATGCAGACGTGTAAATTATTTACTTTTAAAGGTCTTAACTGTCAATTCTTGGTGGCTAGGCATTATGTATTAAAAATAAAACATAGTTAATTTGCACTACTTCCACATGTTTATAATGATCTTCCAATAATGACGTTTGCCATTAAAATTTTCGACTGGTCATTGATTACAATTTAAAACAGGTGCACCGCACGCAAATCCTCCGATTTTGTTCGAATATGTTAGCCCCAAATAGCTAGCAACCTCGCCCCCATACCATGTTATCGAGGAGTGTTCTGTATTTTAAGTGAGTATTATGGTCCTTTAACAAACAAAATAGATTATATCAAGATATAATCCAACGCCGAATGACATGTTTTGTTAACCCGGTGGTTGAATATACATTAATAATTAATACTATAAGCGAACAATTTATCAAATACCTATTCAAATATCCGAAAACCAAAAAAGAGATATTTGAATATTCTAATATTTGATTGGAATCTCTGCATACATACGACCGTCATTCATATTGACAATTTATTCAAGATAAGAAGATCGTTAAAGACAAGAAGGTCGTTAAATCATAAACAATTGAACACGAAATTTTCTCATGACCATCGAAAAATATATATAACTCCAGAGTACTTAACGTTGTACCCGCCACCGACGATTATGAATCTACAGCTCCTATTGGACGTATTCAGTTATACACTTATAAAATTTTGCCATGAGACAGTAGAGGCAAATCATAAAAAAAATGTTAAACGACTTTGCGGTGACCAAGATATTCTGCCATAAATAAAAACAATAGATTTTAGTAATAGTAAATACAATTATTAACTATTCACAAAAGGTTTCTCAAGTAATGATATTTTTCTTTTCATCTACTCGCTTTCCGAATGACACAGTAATGTTATTAATTGCAACACAGTTCAAGCAATTTGGAACCAAATCGTCATTTAAAATTGACTGTGACTAATTCAATAAAGGTTTATTTAAATTTAACAACACGTGTTCTATAAATGTAGGTACTCATTTATTATAGTTTGAGAAGCAGTGATTAATATAATCAATAACTTCTGCCGCGTCATCGACCTAAGTTAACGACTTATAAATTAGTAATAATGAAGATAGGTGTGCAGGTATTTAAGTAGATTTACCTGTTTATGTAGATTAGTTCCGGAAAGGTGACCCATAATTTATTTTCAATCATGATTCATACATAAATTATCAACCAAATATTTCGGTAATATATTATAATATTTGAGTGAAGATGTCGCATAATATTAATTTGGTAACATAACAGCTGGTCATGAGATGTTAACGCGTTTGTCCCATTCGGTTTCAGGGTTACAGGTTTGTGTCCCCGATCGGACACTTTCATATAAGTATTGATTTTTCAATCGATTTATGGATTTGTGTCCGAGATGTAAATAGACGTCTGTCATGTTTATATTTAACTCAATGCAGACCGTCTGGGACAATCATGGCACCTGACGAAGACTCAAAAAGCTTCGAGAATAGATGCTTGCGTCGGATATTGGGGGTGACGTGGAACTATGCAGTGTCCTGTTACGTCAGTGGTCATGGAGAGACTGGTTGGGGTTGGCTGGGTTAGATACTGCGGATGCCTTGCTCGGCCGTTCTTCCAACCGGTGGGATTCCGGCGTCCTGGACAACCTTCATGTACTATTCACAGGATGTAGCGAGAGCGATTAGCTAGCCACCAGTTCTTGAGAAAAGGAGAGTTTAGGTAACTGGATAACAAGCAGTTTTCGTACAAAAACTGAGATATCTCTATTAGAAGGTCATATGCCACACATTGCGATAGGTAAGACTTAATGTGTTGTTAAATTTATCATACTTTTTTAAATTGAGAATTTCCACAATTCTGAATCACTGATAGAAACCGGTACTGAGTATAGGTAAAAACGTTGAAATAAGAACATCAAGTTGTGTCTTATTTATATGAAGGTTTTCGTTTAGTTGTACGTGAATACCACTTATTATGTTTGTCACCCGAAGCCAGTTAAGGTAAAGCAGAGGTACGCGTGCCTTATTTGGAACAGTAGCAAAGCACTTACTAGTTACTTACTTTCGTACGTGGTTTGATTTCGAGTATTTAACACATTAATTTCCTCACACACTAGCAATGCTGGAATTAAATTGAATAAGTATGATCAGATAGATACAGAACAATATTTAAATCAAATATCAAGATGTTCGTCGACAGCACTTTAGTAACATTGATTTACAGACATCGTATAATATTGTTATATTACAAATGTATGTATATCGATTATATTATTAAGCTTTAATATTAAGATCGTCTGTGACGTTTACAATTATTTTTTTTAGACTATTCATTTCATAATGATGTGAAATTAAGCTTTTGACTTCTTAAAAGTCTTTCCAAATGCTTTTATATCATAACTATCAATATGAGTTGAGCGACTATATGATTGCAAAGAATAGCCGGCAATAAGATTTAAGAAATGTACCTAGTACAAAGTCGACTAAAAACCAATTTACTAAATAGGAAAAGGACGAAATTCAGGAAAATATGTACATTATGATCATTTTAGACATACGGTACCTGAGTTCCAAAGTGTAACAAGTCAAAAAAAAATCAGTTGAGTTATGTCAGAATACAGATAACTACCAGTTTCAAAATGTTACAAGTGGTAACCTGTGGTTATTATTACTTTAGATCCAAACTGTAACAACTCCTATAATTTTTTTTTTTAAATAATAATTTTATATTTACATATTTTTTTAGATAATCCTAGAATTTCATGAAAATTAACATTACATTAGATGTACAATAGAAGATTTAACTTAATTATCTAAGAACTGTGTTTTTTGAGTTGTTACGCTTTGGAACTGAAGTATTGATACAATTATACCGATTGTTTTGTGGTATTATCTAGATAACATGCATTTGATTTCGATAAAATAAGCTGTATTAACAATACAGTAAAAACACAAGATCTGTGAATAATACTGTCATCATTGTTCATATATAAAACATATCCACCATAAAGCGATTGGAATTACAATAAGTATCTTTCAATGTAATATTTATATAGGTGTATAATTTTAGATTATATTATATAAATATTATTATCTAAATTGGGTCTAGAGTTGAATCAATTTATCGATTTTTATTATTTTGGGATTATAAATCTGATGATACAAATAAGTTGTAAATAACTGTCAGTGTACTTTCACATTGTCGAATGAGTTGTTGAATGTTTGTTGCAAGCTTAATTACATATTCAAAATACCTATGCAATGGAGTTAGCCTCAACTTCCAGTAATTTACGAAAAGAATGATATTTACGTACTTGAAAGATAAACTGAAGAAGTTTTCTCAACCAGCCGATTCGGAATGTGTTAATTAAGGAATTAAGGGGAAGCGGTCACATTACTACAGTACGCACAGTGGATAAGAATCGGTAACGGTAATACAGTTATTATAATTGTTCACTATAACTGCATTAACATTACTTAATTAGTTCTAAAATGAGTCATGCTTAATATCCTAATTAGGATCGAAATTGATGTACAGTTGATCGTAACAAAAGAAGTGAATAGAGAAAGCAGGTGTAATAAATTTAAGATTGAATGTTATAAAATATATACAAACATTAAGTAGGCATTGCTCTAACTGTTTCTTCGATGAGAAAAAGTAATTTTTAAATGCAGGAAAAGCATGCATGCGGGAATATTAAAAAGATGAAGCATGTGGCTTTCTTACAAAACATTTCAACATTTATTTTTTTTTTTTGGATATCAACTTGACCGTTAAGTCGTAAGGCGCGTCGCTAATGCCGATTTTTTGTTTCATTTCCGTCGTTGCAAATAGAAGGGCGTGATCGCTGCAGAGATAAGCAATATTTATTTATGGATAAAAAGATGGGATTGTGAAAGGTCTAGGAAAACTATCATTCTTTTTACACGACGTTTTCAGGATCTAATTGGTTGAGTAGAAAGGAATGAAGGCATCAAAGAGATGCATGCTTTTTGATATGAATTATAAATTTATAAATTTATGTATGAAAGTAAAAAGTAGCAGATTCAGTCCCGTATCACAAATTGTTAGCAATCGGGTACGGGATCGAAAATCTATCGGCAAAATAGACCGATGAAACATAAATAGTTCTTTAGATGCTTCACTGCTTAACACTTTCCCTGCCCAGGCGCCAAACGTAATTTATCCTCTCACGCCCAAAATTTCAAAAATTTATCAGGCAGTAATAACATTAAAATATAATTTTAAAGTGATAACACGAAAATAGATTTCAATCATTCGAAATTATATACGGGAGGGGCAGCGAACAATTTAAAATTATATGATAACACCACTTTAAACTTGTACGTCTTTTATGGCTTTATTAAAACAGCAGATGTTTTCTGTATGTATAAAATTCAATACGGTATAAATACTTAAACATTACATTATCTTATCTTAGAAGAATCGTGCATTAAGATAAACCCTTATTATCGATTTACAATAATGTTTGTACCATGTGACATAAATGTCAATTTGTAGTCAGGCTCGACGAGATAGGGCTGGATGTTATCGTGTTTTGAAATTACACTAATAAATTATCATAAAGGTGGATTATACAATTATGCAACACACTTATAGTACGATATATATAATAATTTCTATATTTATAAGTGATATAACGTTATAATAGTAATAAAGTAAATAGTTCCCATATGAAAAAAAATGGATAAGGCAATCACGGCATAAAATTGTCTCAATTCTCAAAATGTATGTTCAATTTAAGCCATATCGGCATCAGCCCCAGAAAAAGTTTACTAAAAATTTATTTTAATTTCGCTTTTTGTTTTTCAGATATGTTTTGGATGTTTCTGACAGAAAAACTTCTTCATTTCCAATTAACCATGTGCTGTTTAGTTTCAAACTTAATTACATATCAAATATTTCAATTTTCCCATTTAATATTTCTGATAATGCGTATTTATGAATGATTTTTAAACTCAATTATATTTTTGTAACATAGTTGACTTTTAATGCAGCTTATTTTTTAATTTCAGATTAGTAGTTTTTGATTTGTAAGAAGTCCTATAATTTGTATGATTATCTGCTAATTCTTGTCTTAGTTCTTAAGCCAATTATTTTATGTAACTTGTGATTATTAACACTCAATAGCCTTGTTGACATCCATTTTTTATCAGTTGACAATGCTCGCGATGAGCGAAACGAGTTCATATTATAAAAATAAATGTAACACTTTATATGTTAACAGAATTCGTAAGAAAATAATACATTTTCAATGTGACAATTGAATTGAATTTTTAATACATGGGAAGTTCTGACTGTGTTATGAAATATTGTCTCATAGAGAAATTAAGACCCGGTCAACCTAAAAAAACTTTCTAAGCAATTTGTGTTCTTTTAAGTTAGTATTAAATAGAGTTAAATGATATAAAACTGTTACCGTCTCAAGAAAACTTTTCTTCAACACGTTTCGAGATGAATTGTAATACTCAGATAATTTGACTTTGATCTAAGGTTTGAAAATGGTGCCTTGGCGGTTAAAAAATGTATCCAATATTGCATCGGAGTCAGATTACAAATGGCGCCACGGCGTTCAGCACTCCGAAAGCTCTCTGTAACAAATAATGCACTATTCGGGAAACTCCCGGCAGCAGTTTCTCACCGGGCGGAAGCGGGAGTCATAGTTCACGCGGACTAAACGGAAATGGAAAAGTGGCGGGAAAGGGAATAAAAGAGATCACAGGTGGGAACGCTATGCCATTTGTAAAACTGAACTACATTCCAGGGTTGAAAGGTTTTTAAAAACAATATTCGTTGTCAAATATGTATGTAAATTTTAGGTAATTTAAACAGTCGATTGAATTGGTTTTAAGCACTTAAATACTGTTAAATGACAATTCTTATCGGAGATTACGTATAGCACAAATAAATGGACCAACTTGATAGAACTCTAAAATCATTATAAGGAGAAAATGACACTGCTATTAATTTTATAAGGATTATCAACTTGACGATAGCTCTTTTCGTATCACGACAACGCCAGGACTAAATTAATATCAACCGGTGGGCAGCTGTAAAGTGAGTAATTTGTGGTATTGTTTACGGTATTTGGAGTTGAAGAATTGTTTGTATGTTTACTTTATTTCAAAATTATACTTTGACAGAAACATTGTTGAAATCTTCTAAATGCTCTATTTACATAATCACATTAAGAGACTCTACGAGACTTTTGATATTAAGAGAAATATATATTACTGACGCTACTGGTATCCTAATCAACATCTCACCCCCGCCCCACTTACTGAGAGTTCTAACTAAGCTGATTGACCAAATTAGTTTGTAGAATAATACGTTGGCAACCATGTTTGTCGAAGTCAATTTTCCCGCCAAAACGGGGGGCGTGGCTAGATTTCCGCGCCAAAACTGCGATCGCATGGCGAGATAATATTTTAGCGGGCTCTTGATCATTAGCAGGGGAACATTAGCGCGTTTTTTCCTTCACTGAAAGGCTCATTAATTTCATCGATAGCTCCGCGAAATCTTCGCTTCCTTTTTGCCACTTCCTCGCGTATATAGTATACATCCGATGTGCCGGCGTTCCAAATTTAAACTGCTTCCACGCAAAAAATCTGAGCCGATAACTGCGAACTAAGCCAATAATGTTCCAAATTTAAAATGATTCCATTGAGACTTCAGAGTAAGCCGAATGCTTCAACTAAGCCAAAGGATTCGCAGAGCTATTTGTTTCTAACTATTATATTATTTATTTACTACTAGATTTTTATCCGACGTAAGTAATTGCGCTGTCATTAATATTGGATATTTGTTAAATAATTTGTTAACAACATTATATGTGCTTTACTTATCTGGAAATCTTTCACCATTTTGTGAATAATTTAAAACACACTGATCACTGTGCCGATCCTATATATATTTTTCCATGTTCACCCCCAACGTGGAGCATACGTTCTCCTAATGGAGGTATCTCAACAGAATTTTTCTGTGAGAACGGCTTGTTACTCAGTTGCTCAAGAGAGTAGGGATAGAAGGATAGGGCTAGGACAGAACTAGTGGTTAACTAATCGCTCTTGCTACGCCTCGTAAGGATCGGATGGGTGGGTGAGCAAGGAGTTTTAGACATCACAAACACTCAGACTACGAACAGAAATCCATAACTCGTTTGTAAGATCAATTTATGAAAACTGTCCGCACCGGGAACTTGAACCCGAGACATCCGTAGCCGTAGCCAAGGACGGTACCAACTACGCCACGGACGCCGACAATTTAGTTATCATTCATCATTAATTGCATCGAATTACTATGTGCCGTGGCTCAAAAAATGGGTGTGGCATAAAATGTTATTTATTTACATAAAAAGCGAAATACACCTAACATATAACATTTGAATTGGTTTATTGCAAAATTATCTTAGTTTAGAAAAGAGTAAAGGAAACAAAGAAAGAAGAGTTATTACTGTTATGAAAAATCAACAATTTTATTTGGTTGTAAAAGTGAAAGAATAATATATTTTTTTTAAATACCCAGAACCAATCCGAATAATTAAGTAATATTAAAAATATATTGGTTGAATTGGTATTTACTTGATAGAACAAAATTGTAATAGGATAACATATCTAAGTATTTAGTTCTACACAATTTCATTAGTTAGTTGATAGCTATTTCGTCAGGACTTTGTTTAAACTTATTTTACCTTAGCTATATATTATACCGTTTAGAAGATATAGACAATATTGACAATAATGTTGTATTCTATTAAAAACTAGTAACCATGCCCATCATATATGACGGTATTGAAATTGAAATACTGAATGTCTAAAGTATCTAGTACGCCGGAGCTGTGTTTTTTTTGCTTACACCAGTGCTCCGCAACCTTTTCTCACCCACGGCACACCTACGCAATCATTAATATTACACGGCACACCACAAGCCAAAGTATGTAAATTTCATAAACAAAATTTAAAATTTGTTAATTAGTTGTTTTTTGGTGAATTTAAAATAGTATAGTTTTTCAAAAAAATGCGCATTTTAGACCCTTGATTTGGTAATGTGTATAATTTTAATACAATCGTTATTTAATAATTCCACTGGAAAATGTTTCACCATCAATGCCTACAAATATATGTAGCAATATATAATTTATTCAAGTCAGCCTTTTTTGTTTTACACACGAGACAACCCAGATTTTATTTCTCATCTTTGCAGTCGCACTATCCCTGCAAACACTAATACAGTTATTCCATTAATATCAAAATGATACAATATCTATTTAATCGAGAACAATTTAACGGAGATCTTAGTAACAGAATGGCTTTAATTTTTTTCCAAAACAAAAATTCTCGATTTTTTCTTATTTTGGCAGCGCCACACCGTCTCGCGGCGCACTGACGTGACCACGGCACACCGGTTGCGGAGCACTGGTTTACACCACGAACACTTACGTCATGAGAAAACTTCATACCTACATGTGATATGTGATAATAATAAAACATCTACAGAGCGGTCTGGGCTATTATACATAAGATGGACTTTAATAATCATATTAGAAACAAGAGTTATTCATTCGTCAGTAGTCATGGAGGCTTAATGTTTACGTTTGCTATTTCATTCAAGTTGTTGATAATTAATTATAAATGTTAAAATCCCAAATTCGTTGTACGAAAGAAATATATACTTTTAGCGTTCGGTTTATTTGCCATTTTCCCGGCGCGTCGTTTTTGTGGGGGTTCTTTCCTTCCCCTCGCTAATTGGGAAAGTTTTCCGAAATGATTGTGTGTATTCGCTGTAATTATTAATAAGAGTAGATTGGTTGTTACTTGTTACCTTAACACGCCCCTTTGCTTAAATGTTTAAAAAGCGGAGACCGTTACATTACACGTGGATTTGGAAGGAGTTGGCAAAATGGCAAATCCTATGCAAACATTATCAGCAATTTCGGTCACCTTTCGATTACCTTACAACGTGTACACCAGATAAAGGAAATCAACAAACTGTGTTACGCGGCTAGTATTACAATATATAATATCATAATAAGATAACAAGATAATATTAATTCTGTATATATATATATATATATATATATATCGATAAAATAACATACTATCATTTTTTTAGTATTTACATGTAGATACAGTTAGCGCATGCAGTACCGGTATAACCGAAACTGCGATCGCGGTATTTCGGCTGTTTTTTCTTTGTATCATCATCATCAGCCTGTATCTATCCACTGCTGGATTCCACTTCAACTTCTCTCCGTCCTGTGCGTTGGGCTGCAACGTACTTCCGCAGAACTTTATCATTTCAACGAGCCAACGACCTCTAGGTCTACCTTGCGGACGTTTTGTACCTCTTGGATACAACTGGATGACTAAATTTGTCCAACGATTGTCTCTTCTTCGAGCTACGTGTCCAACCTATCTCCATTTGAGACTTTTGATGATCTCTATCACATCGCAAAACCCTTGTCTGATTCCTTATCCACCCGTTCCTCTTTTTGTTCATTTGCGTTATACCTAGCATGCACCTCTACATACCACGTTTAGCTAAGTTTGTACTGGAATGACAAAGGGATCCACATAAATGTAGAATACCCGAGTCATCTGCGCTTTGTCGATGATATAATAATTTTCTCACAAAACTCTGAAGACCTCCAAAGTAGAATGCCGGAACTCATTGAAATAATCAACAAAGTAGGCTTGAAAATAATTGTAACAATGACGAAAGTCATGTTCAACTGCTTTGCGGGCCAAAAAGAGATCCTCATCAATGGCACTCAGCTCGAATAGGTGAAAAACTACATCTATCTGGAACAACAAGTGTCTATAGATGGATTTATATTTGTTGAAATTGTTCGCTTTTGTAAAGCTTTTGGCCAACTGAATAATGTCTTCAAAAGTGACCTTCCACTATGCCTAAAGCGCAAAGTGCTCAACCAGTGTGTGCTTCCCGTAATCATATGTGCGTGTGAAACTTGGACCCTAAGTAAAAGAGATATCCCAAAACTTAGAATTACAATACATAATTATACTATTATTCAATGACTGTTCGACCACCAAACATAAAATTTGAGAGTGGTTTTTCTACAAACGGATTTATTTTTAAGAAAATCTGATCAAGATTTACAGATTTCAACAAATATAATACAATAAATTTAACGTTTTGATGAAAATTATCTAACACAGTTTTTGATTTCGGTATTTAGAGTGAAATGTCAAAGTTTTTGTAATACAGGTTTTGATGCACTCATCCCTGTAAATGTACTACTATACAATTTACATTTGTAATCCTAATAGTTTGTTTTCCTATAACTCTAGTCAACCTTTAGCCGAGAGGTAGCCGCATTCCGCGTCTTTCCTTTTAAATTACGTGGGCTCAATTGCTTGATTCATAGACTAACACATTTTGATATATCCTACGGATAAAAATCAATCACAATAATTAAAAGTATAGTATGGTGAGAACGGTTTTGACGCCAGAGAGCATTTCTAACGAAATCATTATCAGTCAATTATGCTACCTGGCTGAACGAACCGGTTCTGATCATAAATTTATGAATACTATATCGACGGTGTTTTGGCTTACTGATGTAACCCTCAAAATTTAAAATTGTTCAGGAGAGAGTAAAAACTGATTTTATTGAAAACATTATATGGTGAGTTGCGTTATGAATCTTCTCATGTTTGCGGATACGGCATTATACGTAGGGTGTGTCGATATAATAATGGAATCTTTAAACCTAAAACCATCGTTAAATAATGTTTCCCTTCCAAAAAGTGGTCAATTTATGTATATATTTTACATCGTTTGGCCAAGATTTTCGTATTTAAAATAAGATCCTATCATTAACTCATTTTCGTATATTTTGAGGGTCACATCAATTGGCCAAAACAACGTCGATATATATTGCTTGATATTTTAAAAATATATTTTCAACATTCGAGTAACTATCATTCATTGATTTTCAGCCGATTTAGGGATTTGTGTCTGATGTATTCGAAAGACATGACTCACCTACTGAAAACGCTAGATAAGGTAAAGCGATTAGTTAGGTATTAGTCGTTTCTTAATCCCGTCCGTTTCCCCTTGCTTTCTATTTGAAGAGAGAGGTTAAACAACTGACGTACACCAAGACCTCGTTCTTCAACTTCTGCTAATATGCACCGTCCATTATCTACATATTCAGAGCGGAAGTATTATTTAATTTATATGTAATTTAAAAGTAAACAATTTTGCCAATTATATGAGCGAGTTTCTTATGATTTTTTTTCTCTATCACAGGAAGCATGACTACCGAATACAACGGAAGTTTTTAGTGATGACTTACATTTGAATGCATTCAATACAATATTAAGAATTTGAAGCTGATGTGCAATTTGCGTAACAAATTCTTTCAATGCAGTGATAAAATTTTGAGAAGCACAGCACTTACGCGATCCTAGTGCAAACAATGACCGATTTCGAATACGTGTTCAATCCATCAGCAAATTTGCACCATGGGCAAAATTTACACCTAAGTGGTCAAATATTTGAATTTGGATATTTTGGCTAAAATTCTCAAGTGGAATAAGCATTTTTAAAGCATTTGCAAAGTGCACATTGTAAAATCAATTACCAACATTGTAAGATTTGCACTCATGTTGTGAGATGATTTCATGTGAAAACAAAAAAAAACATTTTGATTGAATGTGATCTAACATGAAAAATAATCAATACCCTTTACTCAATAAGTAAAACATAGCAATAAATACCTTATTCGAGAAACATACGCCGATTAATGGATGGATGGATTTGTTTTCATTCACTTTTTAAAACATTTCTTGCATTTATTATACAAAGAAAAAGTCCAAATTTATGACGCTATTTTTAACAATCAACAAGAAGTATAAATCTTTGTTGTTCATTAGAAATCTCTTTTCGGCTATTTTATCTTAAATATGAAATTTTACTAACATTTTTTTACCATATCCGCTCGCGATGTGAAGTATATGGCCTCCTAATCGAGGTATGTCAACATAAGTTATCTACGGGAACTGCTTGTTACTCGCTTTCTCAATTTCTCGTTTTCGAAGAGAGTAGAGATAGAAGGATAGGGCTAGAACAGGACTAGTGTTTATGGTGGGAGTGAATTTTGGACATCACAAACATTCATGCCTACGAACAGAAATTCACAAATCGATAGAGAAATCGATTTATGAAACAGTCTGTACCGGGACTTGAACCCGAGACATCCGTAACCGTAGCCATCGACGTTAACCACTGCATCACGGAGCCGAAAATTATAATATTATTAAATCTCAAATTGTTTCTACATGCCTAAAAACAGTTGAAAACTATTTGTTACGCATGCTTGATAATTATAGTCTTAACGGATTAAAAAAAATAACAAATCTTTTTCTAAATTATGATTTGTAAGATTGATGTCCAGACAAAAAAAAATTCCAGGCGTGTAAAACGTATGGGATGCTCTCAATATATAATTACTGTTCTTACTTTAATAGTTACTTTGCGTTAAGCCATGATACCATTTTAATTAACACCATTTAATCATATTACAACTAATTACTTTTTCTAACACTTGCCGTCCATTTTCATAAAAAACAAAACGAAGTTTATTGTATGTGTTCTTTTTGGAAAAAGTACAGCCAACTCTTCTATAACGCGGTGATACAGAATGAGGTATGTGTTACAGAAAATCGTGTTATAGAAGTTAAGTTCCATACAAAATTTTAGGTTAGATTTTTTGGTTTTTATTCAAATTACACAAAATCAAGAAACCACAAATTATTACTATTTAAAATTGTATATATTGATAATTTTGTCTGAAATTTCATGTATGAACTTTTTCATTTGAAAGATGTGTTACATTATTTTTTTAACCCTCGCGTGTTAATGTCATAATTTTTGTTTTGTCTCTTACTCCTATATTGCTAGGTACTAGATACTTGGAATACTTGCTCACAATTAGGGACCGAAGATACAACAAAAAAGCTAGTCTGAATCAACCAATATTTTTATTCTGTGGCAATTTTATCGCTATGATCGTCTAGAAAATGAATCTTTGCTGTAAACGTTTTGTTTTACAATTGGATGATTTGTACTATATGAAGAATATTTTCTACCTATTTAATTAAAGTTAGTATATAATAATAAATGCTACGAAAATCTATAAATAAAACATTTTTGTATTAAAATAAATTTATAGATAACAAAATAAGTAAAAAAAAACTGGGTAAGTTTGTTGAATTAAAATATTGATTGGGTGAACTTTCGTTTTCATCGTTATTAGATTAAAGTATTTTAACAAAATCGGTTATACTTAGTGATGGGTATACTTAAATATTTTAATTGTAAAATTGAAAGCCGAATTTTATGGGCCATATTAAAAATCTAGTTCGGCTCCAACTAAACCAGTTAGAAAAAATACATTACAATAAATTATATAACCTCCATCACACACGCATCCAACGAGACAGCCTAATACACAAAAAAAAAACAAAGACTCACCTGTAACTATGGCCGAAATGCACAACATGGCAACAGTGTAGAATCTTATCCTTCCCGCCAACGCCATCTCGAACAGAATTTTCATTCGCGCCACAACACAAATAATTTAAATCACTGAATTGTATCACACGTCACTTTGCTTTGATTATTGATATAAAACCGAACTTATATCTTTAAGCAACCATCACTCATTAATCAATTAACATGGAGCACACGAGAATTATTATGCCGGAATAATCTTTTCCAGTTTTCTTCGGCTCTTTTGTTGCAGCTCAGATGAAGAAATGGACAGCAAGATCTGTAAAGCATAACGGAAATAATGTAGTATACGTTATTTAGGACGGCGCGGCGGTGCTGTTCGAAATGTAACTCTCTCTTTATAATGTAAGCTATCCCTTTCTAGCTTATTACAACGGAATGGTTTCCAAAGTTCGTGGATTAATCTATTTTATTCAAGAACATCCAATTGTTATAAGTTACAATATAGTACTGTCGTAACATCTGGTAAAATTCGTAAATTTTTTAAGTCATTACAGGTATACATTTATTGACCGATTCACGTATTGTTTTCGCGCGCTATTTTGACGTTTGTTTCAATGTGATAAACAAATTATTCGATGACTAGTGAATTCATATTATCATGGTTATAACAATAGAATATGGTTAATTAAAGATTAACTATCCACGTCAACAATTATTATAAATACAGTATAATATATTTAAAAAGATTCTTTTGGTTTTTTTTAAATTTATAACAACAATCGAATAAATACCACCGAGCTTGAAACCAAGAAATCCTTGGAACAGATGTTGTGATAACTTTCTGTTCAAAACAGACAACGAGAAAGAATAAAAAATATTGCTAACAGATCAAGAGAATATTACCATACCTACATGCAAAAATGTACAAATAACATATGTTTATAATCAAAATAAAAGCTGGTTTTATATTTATCATAATATGGCAGCTACCAGCCGTAGTGGCAGTGTTTTTTTCGTTACGATTTTGTGCTCGTTTGTTTGAGTAGTATTAAATATGTTGTATTTATTTACGTTTGGTAAATAAATAAAACATGTTATCGAATGTGAACGTATCAAAGAGAAAAAAAACAAATATCTACACGTATTTAATTACATTTTCTTTTTTGTATACAGTCTTTTATTTTTTACGTCATTGTTATAATTCGTTACAAAATGGTCGCCCACGCGGAGATTTTGTAAAGATAAAAGTAACGTATCGAAGTTCATGTAATTCACACAAACAAACAAGTCACTGTTTAAAAAGGACGAAAACTTTTCAAATGAAAAGTAATTATTTGTTTTATAGCAATCAATTTAATCGCTACGTTAGATGTGTTTACAAACAATATGTTATTGGCAATGCCGTTTCCGTTTCATAAATAACACAAAAAAATTACGTATTCATTCAATAATTCAAATTTCAAACATCAATTATATATACCTAATAAATAACCTACAAAGCAGCCATTTCAAATACGTGAGATAAATTCAATAAAGAATTTGCAATTCGAATCGCAATTAATTAGCGAACGTAAGAACGGTTTTCGCGTTCCCAAATAATTTTGTGTCAATAAGCTTTAGTATTATACCATAAAAATGCTTTTTTTTATCTGAATTGATTAAATTCTTCATTCCTTCAAATCATAGTGAAATTTTCATACATTGAACAAAAAGAAAAATATATCACGTATATCAAAACAGATAATTAAAACTGCTATACTACTCAAACAGATGTTATATAACATAAAAACAAAATGGAAGATGTGATGGAGAACAAATATTAAAAAGAGTTATTTACAAGGCATCCGAAGAAGAAGCTTCAGAGCTCCGCTTAGTGATGAGAAGATTCATTTCTCAAGACATGAAAATGTCAATATTAAATGTTGTTTTTTTTAATTCAACATTTTGAAAATCAGATGATGGGTTTTTGTGATATGTTTTCTTTTTGATTCAAGCAATTCAAACTAGCTATAGCTTGAGCAATTTTAATGATTGTATCGAGGACTACCCAATTGAGTCGCTGAGTCGCTAAACACGCACATTACGATTTTTCAATAAAATAAGTTTTTAATGTACGTATGTGCTATATCGATAGATATATCAATTTCTCCAGTTGTAAGATTAAAATCTATTCCTTTTTCGTCCCCTGTTCAAAATTTAAAATATTTCCAAACTTAAAAATGTCGTTTTTTACACGATATCGATCAAAGCGTTCCAAAAAAACGACATCGTAAAAGAATTATTTACTTTTCCTCATCGGAAGATAAAAAAATAACTTAAATTTTACTTAAAGCTATTATACCGCCTATAACAGTTTTTCGTGATTTACTCAAAACTCTAAAAACCTTCGGGAGCGTGTTTAGCGACTCAGCGACTCAATTCGTTTATAATATTAATGATATGGCTTCAACCAAAACAATAACAAAATACAGAAATAGCTATGAAGAATTTATTTTACGTAAAATCATAAAATTCATTATTATTCTTTACTCATTAACATAATATTATAAATTCATAACAATTTTTGTTGACTATAGCTTTTCGAAGAAAAACAACACGCATATGAAACAAGTATTGGTTAAAGCGTTTTATAATTCTATATGGGTATATTATATTAAGGCAAGCTTTGACTAATTATCTTTAAAATGCCTATTAAATAATAATGATATTTAATGAATCATATTATGTATCTATCGGTTAAAAATAATAAGTTTCGTTATATGAAATTATGATGTGGGTAATAAAAACACTGCAATTTACCATTATTTATCAGTGTCATTTAATCGTGTCTAGTGAAACCCCAATTCATCGTTTTTTAAGGGCCGCTTAAAAAAACGATGAATGCAAAGACGATAGATCAGAGTTGCACTGTAGTTAAATATAAACAATAATTATGCCCGTTTATAAATGAAATGGAAATCTTCTCATTTTAATAGGAGTAAAATGTTTTCAATTGAATGAACAAATTCCTAATGAATTGCGCAATAAGCGATACATCAAAACGCGTTGTCTGTTGGTCAAAGTTTAAGCGTCGCTGACGAGTAACTCTTAGCAAAACCTGCTTTCGAGAGGAGGACTGTTAAGGTAACCAATGTGCGCGGCGCAGGCAACAACCAACAGACCTCTCCGTGGCGTAGTCTCCCCGACGCGGCGTACGGAGGTTCAAAACCCGTTTCGGTAACAAAAAATCAAACAGAACCGACCGGCGTGCATGTTGGTACGTCTAGCGGAATCGACTACGCAGTATTGATAGACGTTATTTCGAATTACCGGCGTGGAAATTGTTTAGAAAAACCACGTTCATTAATTCTATTGTTGCTTCTTTCCGTAAAAATAGAAATTACGCGTATTTTTGAGTAGAGACTTGTCATGTCACTTATCGAAAATTCAAGATAACCATATATTATATTAAGCTTCAAAAACATTCACTTGTCGGACTTGCCGCGAATATTAGGGGTGCCGTGGTTTCCACATACCACCGTTTTTACTTAAATAATAGCCAGACTTTAAAATCGATCAATGAGTTGGAAAAAAACAATTGAAAATAATGAGAGAAAATTAAACGTTGGTTTCGCATTTAACATGCTTTGAAAAATCGATTTCATGATAACGTAACATTTAATTAATTGCAAATTTCAAACACGGAAATCAAGTATTCGTTGAATTCTATAAAAACACACGTCGTTGTCATTAGATAGTTTAAATTATTATATTAAAATATTCCTACACAAATACTTCGTTGTAAAAATTATAAAAATGTATTTCTCAACGATTAAATGATGTATGTCCATCCGTTGATTTCCCATCGTGGAATGTCATCTTCATATTAATTGTCGTGGAAGAAGAAAATGTAATTTTCTATGTCAAACAAGTACACGGAATAGTCATGTTACAGCAACTGCTACAAAAACGGGTCTAAAAAAACATAATTATTAAGCTAGATGTAACTACATCAAAATTTTTGGTCAACTATCCAGTTATTTAGCAAATTTTAATATTACCAATTAGCTTACAAAAAAATAACATATGTAACCAAATATTGACCGGTAATTTGGTCAAAACGGTATATAATTGTCTCTCTATCGGGTAAGGTGTCCATGTGTTCAATAAATACCTTGCTTATTCAATCGATTTGTAGATTTTTGCTAGGAGGCATGGATTTCTGTGATGTCTAAATTAACTCCCATCTGATCAAATACGTAGTGAAAACACTTCACCCCAGTATCCGACGCAAGCATATATTCTCAAAACTCAGTATACGGTTCGTCTGAGTCTGACAAGTGCCATGATTCGCTATCGTAAAGCAGCACAGATAGAAATCAAGAGTTGAACAAAAGCATTCGGTTTTAATCGTGTACAGCTGCGTGTCTCAGACGGTCTACATCAAGTTAAATAAGGCTCCGGCTATTCCTAATCGGATTGCGAGCTCCTTCTTTGTGTTACCGTCTTCCGGGATGTGTACACCGAGGTATATAAAGCTGTCGACCCTCCCGCTGATTTTTGACTTCGTGAAGAACTCGGAGATTAGAGAACGGACCGGGCAACGCCCTGTCACATCGTCGGTCATGGAGAGACGTTGAAACTGGCTGGATCACGTGCTGCGGGTTTCCGGCTTCCTAGAAGACCATCGGGTACTATCTATAAGATGGACTCATGTCATGGGAGGAAACAAAGCGATTCGCGAGTGACAGGGAATCATGGAAGCGCCGCGTGATAACCGTATGCCCTACATAGGAAGTGAATATGGTCGAAGAAAATCATATACATCGGGGGTAGAGAGAGAGATTAGATAATTCATAGTCCTGTATTAGTCCTTTCCTTCTATCATAACACTCTCCGAATATGAGAGGTCGATAGACTGAATAAGAATCGAGTTCTTGTAGAACAACTTTTACTGGGAAAAATTTCTTTAAGAGTGATAAAGCTCCAAATTGGCAGAGTTCATCATTACACAAAAAAAAATAACGTAACATATTGAAATCGTCTTTCCCGTTAAATGTTTTTTTAAGTACTACATCAGTCAAAAATTACGTAGCCGCAAATAAAACTACTCATTCAACCATAGACACAACCCTAATAATTTTGCAATAAATGTGTGTGTTAAATATTTATCATCGATTATAAAAATATCGTAAACGGATTTTACGACAAAATATGCATAAAACATTTTTTCACAGTTCTTGTTAAGATTAGAATCATGTCTACGATTCATTTCTTGTCCACGGATACTAAATAAACAATTCGGGATAAAAAAAATTGCCAATATTGGCAAAAATCCAGATATTTTCTCAGATGCAAACACACACTTTATCGGGTTTCAGAGTTTTGACTATAACATCAGTACTGAATTGAGTAAAACGATCATTATTAGCTTAGTAAGGATCATTTTTTTAATTTAAAAAAAAATAGCAAATATTTGTTTCCATGATATATAATATAATCTATATCTAATGTAACTATGTGTAGACTGTAAAGTGGTTTCTCAGTCTCCTGACTATTTTATTTCGAGAGTGGGTACCGACTTTATATTCTTAAGGACTGTATTAAATTGAAGGCATGGGATGGGTTGAAAAATTCAGTAAAACGCTTTACAAATACTGACTGTGGGTGTTCACAATACAAAAGCTTTCAATTTTATCTTGACCAATCCCTAACAAACGTTCAAAAGTGATCCGAAGATGAGCGCATAGACATTCTCTAGCAGAGCTGATACTTATTTATTTACACTGTGGACTTTTAACAATCAATGAAGCATAATTTAAAAAAGTTATATATCCAAAAGTAATTTTTTCATTAGTACGCCATTTCAGGACTCTACAAACGAACTGATACCAAATTAACTATCAAAAAAATAATCTTCTTCGATGATTCTACCAAGTAATTGTGTGCTCAATTACTTGAGGAATTATTTATAAAAACATATTAAGATATTCTTTCAGCTTGTTAAATAATATTTGTATATTTACCCATTTATTAAATATCTTAGCATCATTAAAAAAACATATTTCATATATCTAACATTCTTACCACCATTTGTTCATTGTTCATCATCACATATTTCGATAGTACACTTCATAAGTCCGACAACTCCAAAAAACATAAGAGTTAAATATGCAGTTACATACTACGTAAAACAACTCATAAATGCTGAGGCAGATATCATTCTAAAGAATTTTATAAAATATTCATATTTCTGAGTCAGTAAAACAATATTTCTCAATGTCCTTCTACTGCCTATACTCGGAAAGTAGCTAATTGTTAAACACTTTCTATAAAATGTATAAAACTTCGGTAAAAATGAATAATATTTAATTTATGGTGACCATTTGAATATTACTTTTCCCATTATCTCAATATGTCTGAGATCGATTTATGTGTAAAATATTATTGGTATGATTGTCAAAAGTACAAGGCTAATTTACTATCTACCACCTGTTGTATATTAATATAGACTTTTGTAATAATATATTATAATGACAAGCGAGTAAAAAATTACATTCTCACCATAATGTACTCGATAAGATTGAAAATGTAAAAGGCATACATTTCAGTATACACGATTATTAAGAATTCGGTTATTAATCTTATTAGCATTGCAGATGGTAATATAAGCTTTTTTGTAAAAAAAATCGAATTAAAATTATAGGTTTCATTACAACGCGGCCAAAATTGGCATGCGTTACTCTACTTAATTCTATAAAAATCGTATTTGGTAAGCAATATTTTCTTTTATTTCTATTTTATTATTCGGGATAGAGTATTTATTGGTTCTGATTGATGAAAGATAAAGAATTATTTGATATTTGCTACGTCAGAAAATGGCCGCTCAAATGTATTAATAATTTTGCTTATTAAGTTTTGCAAAGGCACTGGCGTAGAAGCAAAGAAATTTCGTCTGGCTTTTTCGCTTACATACTTTTTTAATTAAAAAAAAATCATTTCTCCCTTAATCATTCCAATTTTACAAGGTATATCAAACAATTGGTTCAAGCAACGTTGTAAAAAAACTACACTTAAACATCATAAACTTCAAGCTCAATTTTTTCTGCAAGCTTCTTTCATTTTGCTCTTTTATCTCTTTTTTTAACCGTGTCCGCTCCGAATGTTGATCATATGGCCTCCTAATGGAGGTATGTCAACATAGGTTTTCCACGAGAAATGCATATTAATCAGTTTCTCAACATTTATTTTTCGAAGAGTGTAAGGATACTGGTAATGGTTAGGTCATCATTCTCGCTACGCCCAGTTTTAGGATCGGATGGGTTGCGAGAGAATTTAAGACAAACATCCTTCCTTGCCTTGAAACTGTCCGTAATGGTATTCGAGCCCGTGAGCACCGTAACTGAAGCCAACGAAGTCAACCATTTGTCCGAAATGTTATGTACTATTTAATTATTTATATCTATTAAGATTAATTTACTTCTATGGATTCTAAACTGATCATTATTCGAAGGTGTTTTGGCCAATTGATGTAACTCTGAAAATTGTTCAGGCGAGAGTAAAAACTGTTTTTATCGAAAACATTATATCGACGCTGTTCTGGAAGACAACACTAAATCGTTTGTTTGAACCATTACAAGAAGCCCATGTAGTTACGCTTAATCAATACAATTTCAATGCATTTATTTTAACGACTAATTGATAACACCGCGTAAGCTACTTTTATAAAAACACAAATAATACATGAAATGGTTTCATTTTAAATAAACATTATGATTTTTGAATACGTGAAATGACATAACATTGTCTATCTCTTCTAAACAGTATATATAGCTAAGCAGAAATAAGTTTACATATAGTTCTAACAATGGTGTCAAGCCGAAATAGCTATCAACTACGTAATAAAATTTTGTAGTCGGCGTCCGTGGCACAGTTGCTTTCGTCGCTGGCTACGGTTACGGATGTCTCAGGTTCAATTCCCGGTGCGGACGGTTTTCATAGATTGATCTTTCAATCGATTTATGGATTTCTGTTCGTAGTCTGAGTCCTCCCTCCCACCAATCCCATCCTCACGGGGCATAACGAGAGCGATTAGCTAATCACTAGTCCTGTCATAGCCCTATCCTTCTATCCCTACTCTCTTCGAAAAAAAAAAGAGAGGTTGAGCAACTGAGTGACAAGCAGTTCTCGTAGAAAAAATTCTGTCAAGATACCTCCATTAGGAGACCATATGCTCCACATTGGGAGCGGATATGGAAAAAAAAAATCACTTTGTTATTTTATTCTATTATAATGGAGTTCCACCAAGTAAATGGTAATTCAACTAACACAAGAATTTTTAATCCTAAAATCAATGTAAAATGATGTTTCCCTTCCAAAAAGCGGTCAATTTATTTTTCTAATTTACATCATTTGGCTGAGATTTCTCTGTCGTCTTTAAAATGAGATCCAATCACTAACTCATTTTTGTATTTTTTGAGGGTTACCACACCGTCGAATTATTTAATCGATATTTTTTAAACTTCTATTTAGTTCTTTTGCAAAGTGACCAAAAGTCAATTACTGCTGTGTTCATTCAGGGTGTCGATATAGAACGGCGATTGCCTGAGAGTCAGTGACTTAACCTATATTTTGTAAAAGACTACTGACAGAAAGATGAGGTTAGAAAGGGACTAATAGTAAGTTAATCGATTGCTCTAATCCCTTCCCGAAGGACCTTTTCAATAGTACCTTAATTATCCTGAATTAATCTTATACGTAAATATATCATATAATATCCCTTAGCAAACGGAATATTTTAATGTTAGTATAGGACGTTTTCTCGGTCGCGTTGCGTTCATAGCAATAGCAGTATATTTACATGTTCGATGAATTCGGCGGTTATAAACATAAATGGATAACCTTGTTATTTAAATAGTTTTGTAAAAAGGTGTGTAAAGTATGAATCACTTCCAAAACAATTTTATTGGAATAGCTTTATCTTAGCTACAAAACCAGTAAATTCAAAAAGTTACAAATTTTAATTTTGTATTGTCTCTATTCTATTATACACCGATGACGTATCGTTTGCTGTATTATTTGAAATAAAAATATGGAAAAGATATTTTTGTTCACTGGCAACTTTTACTGGCAACCAAGATTGACCACGGATAAATACACTACAATACAAGATGAACATAAAATATTCAGGTATGGCATTATTGCTACAGTATAATTGTGTGTCTATGTTAATTCTTTCCATAAATAAAATAACAGTGTCAGCGTTTTGAATATGTATACGAGACGCGCTTATCACAAAAGTTCGTTATTTGAATTTTATTTTTATGCTGGTACCAACTTGAAAAAGTCAAAAACCAGTTTGCTCACGGTGCACGTGCACCGATGCGGTCAAGAACCTAACTGAATCAAAATAATAAAAAAAATCAAATAGAAAAGGATGAAACTTCACGAGGTATACAAAGGTTTTATAGATATGTACAAGGTGTCTTATAAATATGACAACCCGTATTACGAATATGACTAGCGACAAGGAAATTTAATACTAAATTTAAAAACATTTTTGTGCATTGTATAAGTGAAATTTTATGATAATAAAACCGTTAAATTCTGCATTTGAAGACAGAACGAATATTCAAAACAGTATAACATAAAGTGTGATTTCAAAATTGTATTGATTCTTTTGTTAAACGATGGTATTATGAATATAATTAATAAAATGTTGTA
Source organism: Himalopsyche phryganea (assembly GCA_022494535.1). Taxonomy (NCBI): domain Eukaryota; kingdom Metazoa; phylum Arthropoda; class Insecta; order Trichoptera; family Rhyacophilidae; genus Himalopsyche; species Himalopsyche phryganea. Next base: position 1,202,693 of record JAGVSL010000125.1, on the reverse strand, counting down.
TTAAAAGTGCGCCTAAGGTTGAAATAATAATTAATCTTCACTTTTTGAATATACTCTTTGACATCAGACTTTTACCACTGTCATTAAGAAAATATACCTAATCTAACCTAACCTAAAAAAATATTCAGAATGGTGAGACCTACGTTGTGATTAACAATATTATATTATTATATAGTACTTATAAACTATTAATTTCTTTATATGATGTCTTTAGAGTCGGACCATATTCATCATTTTTCAATTCGTTTGTGATAAATCAAAAAATACTTAAGGTAAGACAAGTTGGTCAAAACTATAACACATAAAATTAGCCAAAAAAATCGGTTTCCTTTCGGTACGGAACAAAACTGGTTCGTATATAAAATCTTTATTATATCAAATGCACTTACATTATTTGAGATGTAAAGCAGCAAATGTCGAACAAAATTAATAAAATATTGTAGTTTAAATCGTTTTGTTACTATCGACCGCTCTTTTGACATCTTCAGTCATTCGACTTTTATCGTTTCAGATTTTATGTTGAAATTACATCATGCACCCTTAATTGATATCTTAAATAAAATATTCTTTAGTTTAAGGTCACGAAAATGCTTCACATGATGTTAGTAATATACTTATGAATGCAATGTATACCGTATTATCATTAAATTGATTTGAAAACATTTTTTTCTAGGATACGTTTATTACAATATTTCTCAAAATACTAAACATTTTTCTTGTATGTAATCAAACATATTGAATTTTAGTGAGTGACACCATTGATACTATACAACTTATTTATTATAAACTAAATAGGTTAAAATATAAGCTACGACTGATTGAAAACTCTTATATTTCTGTTTCATGGTGTATAAAGGAACCTCTTCAGCGGAGTAGACTTTTTCGAAGAAGGAAGGAAGGCAACGTTGAGATAAAAAAAGAACAACAGTCAAAGGTACTTTTAAGTTGTCGGCACTGTAAGATCGAATTTCGTTCCCTTTTTGAATTTTGAAAAGTCCGGCAAAGTGTTGTAAGAATACAAAAAATATATTGATTTCATTCTGTTAATTACTTATATTGAAATATGATACATTTAGTATAATTAGCATTTTATTTAAAGAAAAAATTATACATAAATTAATGTAAAATATAGTTCCCAATAAAATAAATAAAATATTTGGCATTATGGCGAATAACAGCCTAAATGCCAAATATTTAAACTCTTAAAATCATATGAGATCAACTCAACGAGAAAAGACATCACAAGCACTAATGACTGAAAAATCTTAGCGACTATAGGGCGAGCTTGATTATAAGGTGACCCCATCTTGACAATAGCAATAATAAATTTTGATATTTGTTACTGAAAAAACTTCGGTAATTTATTTTATAAAAAACAAATAAAGGTACATGAAATAAAACTTTTCCGGGTAGAATTTATTTGGCATCTTCATGATCTGATTATTAAAATTACATCAAGCACCCTCAGTCGATATCTTAAATTATATTAAAGTATATATATTGACTTTGCTGAAACTTGACCACAGACCCATCCGATCGCTATTGTAAGGTTCTTACCACTAGACCGCAGAGGCCGACGAATTATAATAAACTGCTACCAAATAGTACAGACGAATTTAATCAACAAAATTTTACATTGAATATGATATCAGTTTTATTAATAAAAATAAATTTTAGCAGTTGAAATTAAATTTAAAATAACAAATAACTTAGCCAAAAAAGGTGCACTTACATCGATCAATAATACAAAAGCTATGTTTAGGTTAAATTCAAGAGGCGTCGATTATTGATTATTAATAGCCAAATGTGTTTTGGTGGTGATTTATAGAATACCCACCCCCAAACAGAACGTGGGTTAAAAAAATAACTTGGATAAAAAAATCTCCTTTCACTGCCTTCACAACAATAGTCTACTTAGCTAAAAAGGTGTTCCCAGTGGACACGTTGGATATAGGTACTTTGTCGTAACTGAAATTAGTGGAAAATCTTAAATTTTTACTTCAAAGGTTTGTTTTAATTTTGTAATGCCATAAAATGATCTAAAATTCAAATGCATTTATTTTTAGGTGGCTTAAAAAAATCGGTTCCGTGGTGCAGTGCAGGATTTCACGGCTTCGAATTCTGTTACGGACAGTTTCATAAAATGTTTTTTCAATCGATATCTGTTTGAAGGCATGAATGTTTGTGATTTCTAAAATTATTTCCCACCCATGACAACACCCAAAAAAATGGGGCGAATCGAGAGCGATAAGCTAACCACTAGTCCTGCCCTACCCTTGTCCTTCTATCCCTACTCTCTTCGAAAAAGAGTCGTTGAGCAACTGATTAACAGTTCTAGTAGAAAAACGTCTAGCGAGATGCTTCTATTAGGATGTCATATATTTTTAATATTGCATAAATACACATATTTGAAATGCACCTTCTGAGTTTTAGTTAGTCTTTCTTAGGAAGAGGGGAAATATATTCTGAATATTTTGAAAGGGGGAATGGAGGGAAAAACGTTGAAAACCCTTGATGAGTATAAATAATAATAGTCTCACGAGCTAATTTTATTTTTATGTAACATAATAAGTAAATCATTTAATAATTTCTGAACGCATATTTGTGACTCCTCGGAATTAAAATTATTGTTTTTTATCCAAGATAAACATCTAATAACGCTTTAGGGCGTACAGAAATAAACTTATGATCCT